>CM055314.2:63078814-64328814 GCA_029255685.2 Silene conica
ATAATAGCTTGCAAATGGTTAAGCGGGTATTTAATTATGAATTTTGGAAGTTGCTGCGTGATATATGATTGTTGAAATGGTAAAGTCTTGGATATAAAAGTTTAATCAAATATGAATTATATTGTGTCACCATGTAATATTCTGATATGACATTAGTAGCATGAATAGTAGACGTATTCTATGGATATGAACTTTATTATATGAGAATAAATCTGTTATTTTGCAAGTTATATTTATTACCGGTATCATGATAAATGATGTAATGTGAGTAGACGAGAAATGTACCTATGTAATTTTAAATTATTGTACCTAGAAATGCTATGCTGACTTGCTAGTCTATGATTGGTGTATATCTCGTGAAATATGTTATTGTTCCGTGTTTAATTACAATAATTAAATAATTGTCTGATGTCTTTCTAAAACTTGTGTGCATAAACATGATTTTGCTCCTATAATATGAGTATGAGCATGAAATGGTTTAATTTGTAAAGTATGAACTATGAGTTAGCTGCTTGTCTACGCTGGTGTAATGTGTTCTGTTGTGTTAGATTTCCAAGTATATATAGGTGTTAGTTACCTTGATTTTGTTTTGACTGCGTAACATGAAATAGACGAGTATGTTTTATTGCTTTAAAAGTTGCATGCTAATTTCCCAGTATAGAGTAATTAACTTATCTGATGAATGTTGACTATTGCTTCGGTGATCTTCTTGAGCACTGGATGTGGAATTTTGTAATGGGGTTACGGGGACGTAACCATGTCTTAAGGAGGATAGGATTGTAAAATCTTAAAGGTTTATGATATCACTAGTTGTTATAGCTTGTAAATTGATATGTCGTGACTGTTTGAATATACTTGATAATCCTGGGTACTTCTGTTATGCTTTAACTACGATTCGTGAAATATCTTTTAACTTAGTTATGCGATAAACTTTGGGGACAAAGTTTTCTTAACGAGGGTAGAATGTAACTTTTCGTGTTTTGAAGTCTATATAAGTGCTACTTGTGATTGTTTCATGCTTGTTATATGTTTCTTTACCGTTATGGGGTGGCGAACTTCGGGACGAAGTTCATTTTAAGGAGGGAAGACTGTAATACTCCGTATTTTATTGTCTTTTATTTCGTTTATATTTAATAATATTGTTGACGTGTTGTACTCGATAACTAATTTATCGAATAAGTATTTATGTTTTATTTTTGTAATACCCCGTATTTTAGCGTCGGTCAACGGTAGTCAAACCATGTTTTATATACGTATTTCAAACGGAATGTTTATAAAGTATTTTTACGTAAACTATTATTATAAATCGTATTTCTACGATTATTTCGTATTTCGTAATTATTTTATATTTGATAATTATTTCATAAAATGGCATTTCATTCGTATTTCTTTGATTTCGATAATATATTTATAATTAAATATAATTCCTATTTTTATATTTATTTCTAATCTATACTTGTTTTATTATATATAATTATGTTAGTCCTCATAAAAGTATTTTCTCATAATCAATTTGATTTGTATAAATAAATTATATGTACTTGGTTATTTTAAGTTACGAGTCGGGAACGTGTTAGAATGTCTCGAGCTACGTGATGGACCAAGGGTGATGGGTTTGGACTGGGCTAGGGTTTCACCCATCGACATACCCACTTAATACAATGTAAAACCCTAACCCTAACCTCTCAAACACATGTACACACATCGACATTCAACCAATCCCTTATGGGTTACCTGCCTCTTATCTCGTAAAAACCCTAGCCTCCATATCTTCCTGCCTTCCTCCACCAACAATCAGAAACTCAAACCACCGTGAGTAGTGCTAGAAGCAAACGAGAAAGGAAGCACTCGATGGAAACAATCCTCACCATAGCTTTCATCCTTTTCGCTGCAACAGTTTGTAAGTGGTTTTTGTACCCTTCGAGACCATCGTTTTGTATGTTTCTTTGTTGTATTTTAATCCTTGTAGTGTGAATAACATGTCTATCGTCAATAAGCAACCATAGGACCACCATGCTAACACCTACAACACCATCTTATGTCGACAACCGAACCCGCATACTCTGTTTTAGCGTACTCTGTTTTATGGGTGTTTGTTCGGTTGTTTTGTTGCTGTTCGTGGTGTTTTGGGTACTATACTTGTCGTGGGTCATATAGGTTATGGTAGTGGGATGGTGATAGTCTAGTGTGGTGGTTTGGGTCGTGATTTTGGTGGCAGGGGTTGGCGTTTGTAAGGGTTGTAAAACACGGTTATTGCTTTGAGGGTGCGTGTCAGCAGCAACCTTGAGGTAAGTTTTTGTCGCCTTATGGGGGGAACGAGGAAACATGGTGACCACCTAAGGAACCACCGTGGGTCAGTGGTGACACCGGTGGTGGCCATGGGTGGTACGTCGGTTCGGTGGTGAGTGGAAAACACGAGAGAAGAGAGAGACTATGCTTCATGTTACAGAAAACAGAGTAGCAGTGGTGGGCAGCCGGGTTTGAGCAGTACTTAGGGGCGTCTATGGCGGTTTCAGGTGGGAGCATGAGTGTGGTGGTGGTAGTTGGTGGTACAAGCGAGAGTATGGGGTGGATCGTGGTGGCTAGGGGCGGCCTGGGTGGTGGTTAGGTGGCCGTGAAATGAGGGTGCGTGGGTGAGCGAAAGGAAGAAGTGAGGACTGGTTTGACATGTTGTTGGTTGTGGGATTCGAACCCACAACCCAAGGGGGCTGATTTTTGTGTTATCCTTATTGTTGCTATTATTCTCATTATTATTAATAGTATTATTATCATCTTTGCCTTAGTTTACTCTTGATAATTTTATTATGGTTAATATTGGTATTAATATTATTTTAGGTTTATTATTAGTATTTATAATAATTATGTGGTGGTTATTAATATTATTGATTTAAAGTTATGTTTGATATTTTTTTTTTTAAAACAGTTTAAATTGTTCATTTCATGATTACTTAGTCGGGAGCTATTAGTTTAACTAGTTGAACGGGTTTAGTTAATTTGTTAAATGGTGTGGTGTCGGTGAATTTAATTAATCACCTTATTAAGTTAATTGATTAATCAGGCTTAATATAGTCTCGTTATGCGTAATATATCATTTAGATAATTAATTGGAATGATTGATATATGGTGTTGGTTGCGTAATTGTATTAATTAGTAATTAAGTATATTATTTTATTAGGTGTCGAGTATGTGATGGAGTGATGCTACTGATTGGATGTTAGCTGCGTGATTAATTATTTGCTATCCAGGTAGGATACACTGACCCTATACTCTATGATGTGTTACGAATGAATGTTGCCTTGTATGTGATGGATGCAAGCATGAATTATAAGAGAATGATATTGGTCTGATTGATTGTGGATTATTTGCAATGGCATGAGTATTTCAGTATTTGATAGCATGATTAAATATTTATATTGTGGCATTCATGAGCATGCATATGCATTGTTTACTGAGATATTGTGAATCAGATAGTGTTCTGATATAAATCCCAGGGTGGTTCGGCAGACCAGGCCTGGTGTCTTATCAGCTTTTGAGCTGGTGTTCGGCGACGGCCGATTATAGTCTGCCGGGAGGTTCGGTATGGCTGGGAGTTACGGGTTTGAGATTGAGAATGAGATTGAGCTCGAGCATATCATGGCATTTGCATATCATCTTTGTTGCATTACTTATTATTGTGTTATCCTACTCAACCGCGAGGCTGACAGTGTATTCGTGTACACCTACGATGATCCTGAATGGGGAGTAGATTCTGCAGGTCAGAGACAGATGAGCTAGGAGCTGGGACAGGAATGTGAGCTGCGTACTTTGGACCGACTTAGAATTATATCACATCTAGAGAAGTCATCAGTTGTATTTTCTTTTCTGTTATGTAGTAACCATAACCAAGTTTAAATTTTATCACTTTTTATAAAGTACTTTGGTTGTTTTACTTTGTTATTTACTACCTCGGATATTCCGAGATGGTAACAGCTTCATTTATTTGAGAATGTCTTGCTAAAGGCTCTTAATTAAATGGGGGTGTTACAGACGTCGTGATAGTGATTTGGTGGTGGATATTATGGTGGTAGTTGCAAGCGTGGTGGTAGGTGAATAAAATGGTTGAAGGGTAACAAGGGTAATCAAATCTCATACCTTAGGGGGTTAGGGGTAAGGAATTAGATGGATTGGGGGGTAAGGAAGAGAGTTTCATTCCCTTTGTTTGAGTCAAACAAACATCAACAAAGGGAATGAGTAACTTTATTTCCCTTTCCATTTCTTATAAACCCCCAACCAAACGCCCCCTTAGAACCAATGGATTTACGTGATAATCTCTTTTTCTCCCATTTTTAGTTAAATCGCTAGTTAAGCTAACGACTTTACTTCATTCATAAACGTTAAAACATCAATCAATTTTGGAAATAGTCATAAACTCAAGCCGAGAGTAAACCCAACTTACGGCTTATTCTATTTCAAGGAATTTATAATAATAACATGAATTGATGACAAAAGTTGCAGTTTTTTTTTGTAATTAAGCGTCAAGCCGTGGGTAAAGTCAACGGCTTTAAAAGGCACGTAATTTAATCATTTACAAGAGGGTTTTGCATTTTGGCACAATGTAAAACCGTTAGTTTAAGTACTGGTTTTACTAAAGAACGGAAAACAATAAAAAATGATGACTTGGATCCATTTTTCCTAAATAGTTTGAAATCAACCCCAAAATATCAATTGATTTGACAATAGCCTTAGTTTGCCCAAAAATCCAATTACCAAACCTTCTATTTTGTGCATTTCTGTAATACTAGGTATTTGTGGGATCCGTTAAAGTACATTGTGGACTGTAAAAGGGCCCATCGATGCCCAAAAGTAAAAAGTTGACCAGATACGAGACTAAGTAAGACTTGCACTAGACCAAGTGAACTTGCAGTGGACCGAGTAATAGAGTTCGGGAGATCGAGTGACATACAGTCACTCAGTTGAGTAAGTGATTTACTCGACCGAGTGAGTTTCACTCAGTCGAGCGAACCGGTCACTCGACCGAGTGAACCGGTCACTCGGTCGAGTGAAACCCGTTAGAGTGCGGGATTTATCCCTTTCTTCCCCAAACCCTCATTTCATTCTTCTACAAGCTTTTTCTCCTATCCTCTAAACTCTCATCTTTCTCTCTAAAACCTTTCTAAACACTTTGCATGGAGATTCAAGGCCAGATCTATGGTGAAGTATCCGTCTTTTTGCATGATCTATCTTTGGAAGTTAATTTCCACCATTTTCCTTACTTTTTTTAGCGTTTTTTTAGTGGGTGATCAGTGATTACCTATGGTGGATAATATGGGTATTTAGTGGATAACAATATGGGTTTTACCTTAGTATACTTTGTAACACCCCGATATTTCCCGACTTGTAGTTTTAAAGATTTTTAAGTTGAATTTCGAAAATAATTTATATTTCATGAATTTCATAATCGGATATTTCATTTTATAGCATTTTTGATTTTAAATGATATTTTATTTAATCGTGTAAATTACATTTTCACGGTTTCACTTCTTTAATCGAAAAATTTAAGTGTTTTCGCGTAATTTCGTTAAATGTGATTTAAGTATGCAAATGTTATTTCAAGTGTAGTAATTGTGAATTGGTAAACTTTCTTAACTCGACTCATCTCCGTTTCACAACACAAAATCCGACTCAATCCCGACTCGTCACTTAAACTCCCGACTCATTCATTTTTCATATAAAAGAAGGGAAATTTGAGACATCATTCTTCATCTTCAACCTTACAAAAACCCTAGCCTCCCTCACTCTTTCAAAAATATAAACAATTCACTAAGATCAACATAAGTTCTTCGTTACTCAACAAACGTGTTGATTCTCACGCCCTTATTTTCCTTATATCACCGCCGTCATTTTAAGGTAAGAAAGTGTGATTTTTAGGCTGGCCGAAATTTGGGCTGTTTATACCTTTCTCGAAATTCATGTCTAAGATTCCGTTTTTCTTATGTTAGGTGCCATTTCAGAAGGATCAAGGATCGAACCAAGAGGTTTTGGTGGTTGGATTGAAGACTAAACTCGGAAATTAGGTAATTTTGAGAGGTTCCTCGACTTTAAGTTGAAAATTGTTTGTGTGTGTTGTTTTTGTTGATCGAATGTTAGAAATGAGAAGTATTTAGTAGTTTAGTTGATTGTAAATTTGTTACGACAAATTCAAATTTGTATTGATGGTATTACATGAAGATTTTGATGGTAGTTAATGGGTAATTGATGTTCTTCGTATATTCATGTTGTTTGTGTCAAAAATAATGATGTTTGGTTGATTAAATCCTGATTTAGGTTGTTAATCGTAAGCCTTATTGTTTGTTTACATTTATATGTCGTTATATGCATGTATGTTGGGATTACGTGTTGCATATATTGTATCATTCATGTATAAACCCGTCTCAAATCGTTGCTTAAGGAATTGTCGAAGTTTATGCGTTGTTGTGTGTTGTTTCTAGGAGTCATGACTGCCCAGCCAAAAGCGCATGCTACGGCCACCACAGCACATGTTGCGGCCAGAGAGCGCAAACCTGTGGCCTAGGCTGCTGCCCAACGTTGCTTTGGTCAGCGCTTGGACTGTTTTAGGCATTGTTTTTTTGTTCGATTTAACATTGTTCGAGTGTTGTTAAATGATTGAAAGACTTTATTTGAGATGTATGAATATTAAATATAAGATTCGTAAATCAACTTCCATCTATCTTTCTTGTTTAAATCACATGTTTATAATATAAGGCTCGACATTAAACTATCGCTCAATTTAATTCCGTATGAGATGTAAACTTATCGAGTATGAAATTAATGTAGATTGTGAATGCTCTTTTCTCGAATGAACCATATGAATTTCATATGATGCTTTCTATCTAATTCACGTTCATTTCCACTTCGTATGATATATAAGCTCGTGCCTTATAATATGTCAAATGCTTCTGGTTCATGATTTCCCCTTTTGAATCGCATGTTGCGAATCATGGCTTGATATTGAATTCTGGGTTACTCTTATCCATGTGAATGTATGCATGTGTGAAAGTTCAAGTAATTGGACGACGCTTATGTTGAGTTCAGAAATTAATTTTGTAAAATCCCTCGCGAATGCGGAAATATAAACATACAATACGCGGAAAAATGCGCGAATTTTAAACTGTTTGACATGATTATAAACATGCGAGGTGAATTACTAAATCAAAGTGCGTAAAGGAAAGACGATAGATAAGTTACTTAAGTTATATACACAACTATATCAACCCGGGATAACATATCCCACGGGTACCAAAACTATAATGTAAATGAGTCTAGCTAAACGTAAGGTAATGTCATGTCAATGCCATAGCATCGCTCGCTAGCTCTCATATGAATCCCCCTAGAATCAGCACTAACCTACATAAATGAAAACATGTACGCCACAGTCAATGGGGAACAACTAGAGGTTCTCTCAGCCATCTATTGTCAATAAACACATAAACAAGTAAATATGTTATACACATAAGTATACTCCAACATAAATGAAATCATGTGAAGCATACACCAACATGTCCTCAACTAAAGTATACTTAACTCTAGTATACCATACTCGACATTATTCTAACAGGCTAACTCATAACACAATTAATCATTTCTCATCTCATTATCCCTTTTCATTTCACAATTCAATTCCAGTATCTAAATCAGCGGTCCACTCTAGACATGACTAGACACATACTCAAACAAAGCATTACCCGTTCTGAGGCATACTAATTATCTCGGTACCCGTTCTAAGGCACACTCAAACATCCCAATACACGTTCCATAGTATGCCTCGGAACGGGTAATGTTTTGTTTGAGTATGTGTCTAGTCATGTCTAGAGTGGACTGCTGATTTAGATACTGGAATTAAATTGTGAAATGAAAAGAGATAATGAGATGAGAAATGATTAACTGTGTTACGAGTTAGCCTGTTAGAATAATGTCGAGTATGGTATACCAGAGTTAAGTATACTTGAGTTGAGGATATGTTGGTGTATGCTTCACATGATTTCATTTATGTTGGAGTAAACTTATGTGTATAACATGTTTACTTGTTTATGTGTTTATTGACAATAGATGGATGATAGAACCTCTAGTTGCTCCCCACTGACTGTGGCGTATATATTTTCATTTCTATAGGTTAGTGCTGATTACAGGGGGATTCATAAGAGAGCTAGCGAGCGACGTTATGGCATTGACATGACATTACCTTACGTTTAGCTAGACTCGTTTACATTACAGTTTTGGTACCCGTGACACCACTTGTGGGAAATATCGGTGTACTTCCCCAATTAAATTTTAGGATTATAACGAAACTTTAATATATGAGTTATGGTCATAAACTAAGGACTTGATACAAAAGGTACAGAGATTAGAATCAACCTTTGGTCCTAGCAATATGGCCTAAGAACAAATATCGAAATCGATATTCTCCTAATCGTTGCACCCAAGATGCTCCAAGATATGCCTTTCTTGTGTTAGAATCGGGAAAAAAATACTTAGTAATTTTTATGAATGATGAACAAGAGAGAGGCGTGAGGTTGAGAGAGTTAGCCGTGTGATTGCTTTAGGCGTGTGATTCAGTAGTCAGGTAGAATAAGAGTAGTCTTCTTATAAAGAAAAGTTTCTCTTATTCTATACTACTAACAACCTGAGCAAACCTAGTAGAGATAGGATTTGTCAAAATCGGTATTTGACTCCACTTATACTACTCTTCCTCAATCGTGAAAACTGAGTGGTACAACCGTGTAGGTTGTTACTCGGTCATCTGTATTATCCTCTTTGTATATAATGTTTATCTGTATAATTTAAATATGACAATTTATATTTAATTATTTAATCGTATTAAATAATTAAATTATATACACATCAATTAGATATTTTATATCTAATTACGAATTAACATTTAAATCGTCTCAGCTACTATATATTATTTAATCATTATTAAATAATCGTATCATCATTACATTGACTAACGTTTTACTCGTATAAGGCATCAATATGATTATATTATTCATGTAATCATATCTCTCAAAACACATCCTTTATGTGTGACTTTTAAGGACCAGTTGATTAACGCCATCTGTATGACAATAACGTCAAACTTCTAGCAAGCCAACCATTATCGATAAACGTGAATCAACTGATAAAACACAAAGTATACTCTGTGAACCTTTAAGAGATTTGGACACGTTATCACACTAACTGTGGAGGACACCAGCTCCAACAGTAACAACACTAAAAATTATCAACAACAACAACAACAACAACAACAACAAATCATTTGCAACTATCCTAGGTCAATTTTTCTATCTAACCGGCTACTATCCTCGGCCATTTTTTCTATCTAATTGGCACTATCCTACATCAAATTTTCTAACTAATTATCTATTAACCTAAATCAATTACACTAACCTTACCAAATTAACCCATTTTTAAATAAGGTAATTAAGTAATAAAGATACAAAATTACCTAATTAATTTTGCAAGGTGATGGTGCAGCAGAAATGGTGGTGGTTCACACGGTGGTGGTGGTGGTTGTCACACTGCAAAATACCAAAAAATCAGAAACGAATTGAAACAAAACGAAAAGAAAACTGCAAATTATTGAAAAAATAGAGATACATTACCTATTATGCAAGGTGGAGTTGGTAGGGTGGTGGTGTTTGTCACGGTGGTGGGATTGTTAGAGTAGAAAAACGGATTTGGGAGGAGAAATAGAGGGTGCGATTTATTATTTGGGAAAAACAAAGGAGAAAAATGAAAGTGATGTCTGTTTCAGAAAGTTTAAGAGAACTCCTGACGGATTACCCGTCAGGAAAAATAAATAATTGATTTCTGACGGATTATCCGTTAGAAATCTATTATTTATTATTCCTGACGGATAATCCGTCATGAGCCCATTCCAACTTTACAAAAAAGTCACACTTTTGTCAGTTTATCGGACTTAAGTTCCTGACGGACTATCCGTCAGAAACATTAAAAAAGTATTATTTTTTAGAGCTTCGTGACGGAGAATCCGTCAGTACACTTTGACAACAATTTTTTGACGGGCTATTCGTCAAAAATATCATCAAACAATTCGCGGTCTCCCATTTTTTGTTCGCGCTCTTTTATATCGACGGATTGGTGACGGATAATCTGTCACAACCCATTTCTGACGGATATTCCGTCAGTAAGTGGTCAGTAGAGCGAAACATTTGACGGACTTGAAAATCCGTCGGAAATTCGGTCAGTACTCCATGTTTTTTTTGTAGTGATAGAGAGCTATCGTCTTTGATAACTGTTCTCTTAGGTACATGAAAGATAACGCCTCTCATTTATAAGTGTTCTCTAATAGTAAATGAAAACAAAACGCCTTATACACTAGGCGTTCTCTAATGTATAGCATATAAAATGCCCCCCACGTCCGTTCTCTATACATTAGAGAACACTGAGTTGGAGAACGCCTAAGGGGTGTTTTCTAAAGCCTTTTTTAACTATTCTCTAAGCCTCTTTTTGTAGTATTGTTTTTTAGTTTTTCACTACTACAATTAATGGAATAAGCAACACCTGATAGAGAACACCTTAATTGGATAAGCGTCTTCTAGATTAATAGAGAACGCTCTAAATACAAACCCGTTATTTAAAACTATAATATAAAACGCCTAATATAATAACCGTTATCTAGAACTATAATATAAAACGCCTAAGATATTAACCATTATCTATGTGATTAGTACAAGAAAACTTCTATTCCTATTATGATATTAATTAATTAATTAATTAATTATTAATTATTATATACTACTAGTCTACTACTGTATGTTATATTGAATACTCCTACTCCATATTCAATTCATTCTCAAATAACTAAACCTCTTTACAGTCTAGGTAAAACATAATATCTACCATCAACGACGAAACCTTATCTTTAAAACTTCAATGATGCTCATAAGTACAATCGTCGATCATGTGAAATCCACGTCTGTTATCGTCGTCGACAACTAATCTGTGACCCACAACCACTTCGTCGTAGTTCGCGAACTTCTGGTTCACAATTAGGTATGGGTTTTCTTACAATTTTTTTTAATAAAGTCATCAAAATTCATCTGATTTTAGAAGATTTGATTTCGTTTGTCATTGAACTTCGAATTTCTATGAGTTTGGTATTAGGAAATCAATTATTATTATCATGTTAGGGTACAATGGTTTTTTTTAGGGTTAGGGGTTTCAATTAAATTAGGGTTAGGGGTCTTTAATCATCTTAATTGAATATTCTAGTTCAGGGATTAGGCGTTCAAACACTTAGGGGTTGTTTGGTTCAACAAGTTGTAATGAATGGAATGAAATGGAGTTTGATAGTATGGTGGTATGGGGTTCTAAATCCATACTTGTATATGTTTGGTTCATAATAATTATTTGAAGGGTGGAATGGAGTTAGAATCCAAGGGAGGAAGGTGCGTATGAGATTCCAAGGGGTTGGGGTGGAGTTAGAATCCATTGGGTATCTAACTCCATTCCAAATCACCCCAACCAAACATTGGAATGGACTAAATCCATTCCATTCCATTCCAATATACACAACCAAACACCTCCTTAATTCTTCTAGTTTTGAAAATCACTCCGTGATTGGTATTTACATTTAATTGGTAACCACTCTAGTTCCAACTAGTTTTTTATGTTTTAATTCATTTGTGATTGGTATTTTAGTCAAATGTAAAGTACTATGTAGTTAACTAGAAGGATTTTCGATTTTATTATATTTGTTAATATGCATTCAAAATGATGTCCAGAGTGTATCCTGAATTCCTGATGCTTCATCTGGTGATAATTGGTAGCTAAGCTTATTTTCGTGGGTAGCTTCTCTGTGTGAACGCTGAAATGGGATTGATGCTTAAGTTTGTTTCCGTTTTAATCATTTACTTACTTTATTTTAATCAAAGGTAAATAAATGTTATAACGGAGTTTGAATGAATGTGTAAAATACTATTGGATTTGGAGACGGGACTGTGGATGTATTCAATAGATATAATATAAGGGTCTGAACTTTGAAGTTGAGTTTTGAAAGAGGTAAAAGATTGTCTTCTTAGGAAACCCCTAAATGGAATTTTAAGCTGATTTCGTATGCAACTATAGTTCATTCTTGACTGAAATAGAGCTTAAATTTTGAACAGTGGCTTTGTTCATATCCGTTAAACATGTCTTCTCATTTAGACTGTCGTCGATTTACGATTTTAACTGTTTTTTAATTGGATAAGCCATTTGCTCGGTACTCAAATCACTGAAATTATAGTTCCAGGTAGCTTTTAGATTCAGGTGCACATCATTGTTTTGTTGCAAATTCAGAGCCGATTGCAATATATAGCACATATAGCACAATGGGTGAAGGGCATTCAACTGTTTGTTGCCTGTTTAGGGTCCTGAGAGCTGCCATTTCCTTTTCAAGTTAGACAGTCACTCATTCTCGTCGTACTCTTATGGTTGAGGTAGCTATGGATTCATGTTCCTTTAAGTGTGGAATAATTTTCTAAAAGCAGTATTGCATATGCTACACATTACGACCACCCTAAACGGCAAAACTATTGTGTAAACTTCACTAATATGCAATGATTCAACTTGATATTGCGTTCTTGACGATGAAGACTTTCTTAGCAGTATTGTTACTGAATAACAGGATGACATGAGTAAACAGGGGAGAGTGCAAACATTAGCAGTATCTCCCAATTATACTTTAACATATCTTTTACCAGTCTAATACGAATTAATATTCAAAATTTCCCATTATATTAGAAATTAAACTAGTATCGCTGTAAGATGTTCTCGTATTAAAATTAGTGATCATAATTCTGTTAAGTTGCCATCTTTATGCCCTTTGAGGATGGAGATCGTGTTCTATCCAGAGAGACTTAATCATGCATTAGGAGGCGGTTGATCTTGTTTTTTGGATGATCCCCTTCCTTCCCGTGACCCCGTTAGGGTTTTTGATGTACAACGTTGGAGAGAACTTTTAATAAGTAGATTAACACTGTTCTCTTGTTGTCACATACAAAATATGTTCATTTCATCTTCGGATACTTCAGGCAGAGAAGATACTTTAGAAGTTGCTTAAGTTGTTTGTTCGAGAACTTGGCTCCAACTTTCGTTGAAAGTGAGCCATTTTCCAGCTTCTTAACAGGTATCTTGTTCAATGCTCTTGCTTACTAGTCTTCTATCACGGTCTTAAATTTTACGTAGAAATTTTGGAGACTTGCCATGTATCCTAACCCTAACCTATATAAACGAAGCAATGCGGTCAGCGCAAGGTAAGACTTTTTGTAACTTGTTCAATTCCAACTCCTACAACTTTGTAAAACATGGTTGTTGACAGTCTTGACACACATGCTTCTCATGCGTGCAAATTGCCTAGTATACCCCATGATCAAATTCTCTCTTTGTTTTCCCTATTTTTAAATGCGAGCTAATTTCAGTTGTCGATAGTCTACATGATGAGGTACAAATAGGTTGAGGCTTTTCATGATACTCTTAACTCGACTAGAAGTCTCTGAAATGATCAGTACCGGATCAGTAGACGTAATAAAACGACAATGTAGCATTGCAGCAACTCGAGCATTATTATTGCTCTACGAACAGAGGTACGCTTGATCCTCATTATGTATGTCCATTAGCTAAGCTGGTTCGTGACCACATAACAAGTATAGGGTTTACCGAAAAATGCTTAATTTGATATGGATATTTTAGTGGCTAAATCGTTCCAGCCTTGTAGTGTAGTGTAGTGATGTCTGCTAAGTTTCGCTTTACAAGACATCTCTCATAATTAAAATGTACTGCGTATTCAATCTTGGTTTTACGACTTTTTTCACTGTATATTTGAAAATGGTTTCTGTTACACCTAATGCAGTCGAGATGAGCCAAAAGTTGTATACTTGTATGCTAGATCCATCAATAGGTCCTTGAGGCATAAGCATATACTGAAACGTTTATGTACTGACATCTATTGTACGGTTAAACGTTTCGGTAGGAAGTTGGAACTAGGAACTAATATGTTTGAGTATTTTTGCGTTGGCTGCATGCTCATTTCATCTCCTATTGTAAAACTATCTAAAAAGATGCTCAAGAAATGTGTATTCAAGCTTTAGAATGACGCCTGCACTTTAATTATCTCTTCACCTTGATGTTGTCTCGATTATTAGCCATCGTATCTCATATTTTTCTTACTATGCAGAATGTATGACTGCAGGGTCTCAATGGTTTTCAGGGTCTGTGTGGACAACTCCATCTGCAGCGACTGCACTCTAGTTAAGGTAATTTACCAACTACATAGCCACACTGCTATATAAATTCTTGTCGTGTTAGTCGATTCCTAACTAACTGCTAGTCAATTTTTAACTGACAGTTTCGTGTCAAACAATGTTTTCTGTAGTTATTTTATGAGTTAAAAGTTCTATATGACCTAGATATCGCATCTGAACAGGTGGATAGCATGAACAATCTTGTTATAGTGCTGGAAGTTGTACAAATCTTAACAGACCTTGAGATTTTTGTAGTAGAATAAGCAGAGTATGTTGCAACCAGGATCATCAGTTAGAGGCTTCTCATAAGGATCACTTTATACGCGAGACCCCTTTGTTTAATATAAGTATACATGTCCAACCACGCAAGAGAGTTAGATCTGTAGAAGAGAGATTACGAGGTCTTGACCTTCTGGTAGTGTGTTCATTATGATGAAAATCTGTCAATAAAGCCTAAGAGTTAATGTTTTGTTTAATTTTGATTTGTGACTTACTGCTTTCTTGGGAATTTTTGGTATTTATGCTGACGGTGTTTGTAGCTTTTATGTGATGTTGGATTGTGGTGGTAGTTTGAGCAATGGAGTTATGGATTCGGAGGAAATGATGTCCATGTTGTATACTATGGCAATTATGAGGTGAGTGATGGTTGGAATTTCATGCTAATAATGTTGTGTACTTTGGAGGTGTATGCAAACTACAGAAGGATTGATTATATGTTCCGAACAAAATTTTTTTCTCCATATTTCATTGCTAACTATGGTTTACAATCAGGTGTTGCAGGAATCATTGTGTCCAACCATGGTGCCTGACAACTTCAGTGTGTGTTTTGGATTATAGGTTATTTGCTCCAGTATTTCTAGTGCTTGTAACTATTATTCAGTACTCCGTCCGTCCCAAGAGGTTGTGCAACTATTAATCATATAGGTATCTTAGGTTGTGTAATTTGTCATTTGTAAATTAGAAGCTTGTATAGAACGTATTTCAGAATGCATGGTATTTTGGATAGTGATTAATGGTACGGTGTATGGCACTTTTTGAAGTAATAAAAGTGACTAATTTCTCACGTTTTCTATCTTTGTTTGAATTTTTAGTATTTCTCTATTTGTAAAATACATATAAGATTATTTTTATTATTTTTGAATAAAATAAGACGAATAGAGAACTGTTGACTTACCCAACCGTTCTCTTTTCCTAGGAAAAGAGAATGCTTATCAAGTATTCTCTAAAGCCCACTTTAACCATTCTCTATGATTGTGAATACAAAACGCCTCTAATAACAGTTCTCTAAGTTTTAGAGAACACCGAGTTGGAGAACGCCTCTCTAAAGCTAATTTCAACAGTTCTATAATCCTATTTTTGTAGTAGTGTTTACGAGTTAAAAGTAACTTAAATAAACTATTAATTTGGGTATTATAATGATAATGCTACGAAAATGTTTGCATGAAATAAATTCTAGTCCCAAAATGTTTTTAGGTCATAAAAGATGATTTATGAATATTTTTTATTGTTCATTATAATGAGTTTTAGTATAAAATGTCAATTTTATGAGTAAAATTTGCAAATTTATGACTAAAAATAGTTTAACTAAGATTTTGACCTTGAACTTTTTATATAACCTCAGATACATATTTTACTTATTATTGTATGTAAACTTTTGAATAAACTAGATTTATTTTTCATGATTATGATGTTTAATACGATAAAATGGAATAAATCGAAGTAACAAGGTTAAAATTAGTTAAACTTCGAATATGACCTTAAAATTAGTATATGACCTCACATGCATATTTTACTTATTGTATGTAAAATGTTGGATAAATAAAAATTATTTTGCATGAAATATGATTTTTATAAGATAAAAATGGCATCTAAAGAGGTTAATGGCGGGTTAAAAATAGCTAAATTGTGTAACAAGCCATGAATTTTTAATATGTTATCACATGCAATTTTTAATTAGTGTGTGTAAAATTTAAAATGAATTACATTTATTTTGCATGATTTATGAATTTTTAATGTAAAAATGACATAAATAGCTAGTGACCATTTTAGCAAAATTAGCTATAACGAATTAAATCACTTGAGAAATTGATAATATGTTGCTTTTATATTCTACTCACCATCATTGTAACGCAATCTCAATAAGATGAAATGTGTACCTCTAGGTTTGTTTTTAGTCCTCACATAAGCTCAAAAGAACAAGCCTTTGTCACTAAATAACGGTAGGTGAAAACTTTTATAAATATATCACAAGCCTCTTATTTTCTCATGTTGTGGGAGAATTTAATCTCATAATCTCATGGAGTGTTACAATAACCTTTATTTGGTATTTTTTTTATTGTCTTTTCTCATTTTAGTTCACAGCCCCACATTAAATTATTCAGTAAATTTTTTTCTTCAAAAATCCACCCTAAGAGATACTTTATGCTCTCTTTATCTTCATCATTTCTTACCTTTTATATTATATAAAGTATTTGAATTAAAAATAAACAAATTATTTAGAGAGAAGGAGTATCAAATATAAGGAACTCTTAAAGTTAGAGTGGGTTTGTAACTTTGTATTATTACTATCTTGAACTTTTGTAAGACTTTCTAGTATGTTTACTAGGACCAACCCACCTAGTATCAAGGGGTGACAGTCGCTACCCCAAATTTTAAAAAGTTGGTTTAGAAAAAGAATTTTTGCTATTCCAAATATTGTTGAATAGTAGTTATAAATGTTATCTCAAGGCCATGTTCTTTTCGGCTGAAACGAGCTGAATTGAATTAATTGGAGTTGAGCTTAATTGAACTAAATTGAATGAAACTGAGATAGAGTAAATTTAGTTGAATTAAAAATTAATTTTGAGATGAGATTAATTGAACATAATCGATTGAACGTAAATAAAACTTAACGAAATACACCCAAGGAAAATTAAAAGGAGTTGAAATTAAGTTAGAAAGAACATAGCCTAAATGCACAATGAACATATTGTGGTTCAATGACAAAAGAATTGGGGGTCGTTCGGTTGCCCCATAAAAACACAGGAATTCCGAAATCTCATGATTTGAGTTATAAACTTGGTTGAGCATACACATATCAAATAATCGGCCTAATGTCAACATAGAATAAAACATCGTGAATTCTCGGTATTGTGATAAACTTATGTACCGTGTACCATTTTAGCTAACCTTGTATGTTTTATATAAGGGTAAAATAATATTTTCAACCAAAAAACACACGAATTGAGTTATCCAACCAAACAACATGTAGAAATTTATGTCATGGGAAAAGTCAATTCCTATATGAAAACCAAACAACTTTTTTGTATTTCCCATGAATTACACGTGGGAACTTAATTCATGTGATTTTCTACTTCTCACATGAAATTAATTCCCACATCAACCAAATAACCCCTTACTTTTCCTCTTAGTGTCTTGAGTTTGAATCTCACTACATGCATATTCCATATCCCTTTTTACCCTATATAATTCTTGGCCACGAATTCAAAAACGATATTTTTTTCCAAATAAAGTTCTCGTAAAGATCAACAATTTGAAAAAAAAACGTTATTTTATGAACTCATAGTGTTAAGATATAGCCATTCAAGTGACACCTTGCTTTTTTTCAAATAATTTTTTCTGTAAAGACGATCAATTTGAAAAAATTATGACGCTTCAAGCTCGTAACCAAGAATTGTATGTGGTCAAAGTTTTTTACTGAAAAAATGGAATACTCTTAAGAAATATTAAAATGAGTTTCTACCTAAGAATCATATGAGAATCTATCTCTATAGAAGGAATAAATTTTAAATCCCCCTCATTGGTTACTTGAAATAAGGAGTTTATGACCCACCAATTTTTACACTGATTTAATTTTCATCTCTCCTATATTCAGACTTAATTCTGATGTTTACTCATCCCTAATTACGTATTCTGATCTTTCCTCATCCCTAATTACGTAATCGATTGCAGTATTACATTTTGTCATTGTCATAATAAAATACGATATGATCAAATTATTGTTAATCAAATCTTTAAATAACAATATACTACAACAGTCCAATAAAGTACGATATTTAACGCTCCAAAAATTAAATCCGAAAAATAAAAAATTACAAACAACAAAAATAACTAGTCCAAGAATTAAATTACATTATATTTTCCAATCAAATCAAACAAAAATTAAGATAAAATACGGTAAAATACGATATATAACGGTCCGATATATATCAAAATGATCATATTTCGCCAATGGCGTCATAAAAATAATGTATATTGAAAAAACAAAAATCATGTATATCAACACAAAAAATAGTCTTTTTGTTAAATTTAAATCTTTTAGCTGAATTTTATTTAAATTCAACTAAAAATCTGGAAATATACATAAAAACAAAAATTCTGTATATCAGCACAAAAAATAGTCTTTTTATTAATTTAAATTTTTTAGTTGAATTTAAATAAAATACGATATAACGGTCCGATATATATATCAAAATGATCATATTTCGCCAATGTCATAGAAGGTTTTGGGGTAGTTAGAGGGTCGAACTAAAAAAAATTGGGTTGATTACGATGGTTTGGAACTTAGGACTAAATCCGTAAGCATAGTTTTAAAATATATATATTTTACGATCTGTCTTAAGTTTAAAACGAGTCAGTATCGCTCCTCATGGATAATATGACACATTTTATTTTCGTCATGCATAATGTTTTTCTGTATTATTCATCCTAAATATGTATATTTGACCCGTCTTAAACTTAAACCGATAAGTCATCCTAAATAAGATTTGTGTACTTTTATATGTCAAGCAGATGCATTAATTATACTTGCGTCTAAGTCAAGTCTATAAATTCTCTTTACTTTTTACATTGATACTAGTTTTATTCCCGTGCAAAATTGCACGGGATGAAATATTCAACAATTTGACTAAATGTATCAATTTCACATAATTATAATCTGCATGCATTTAAAATATTGATTAAATATAAAATTTGAAGGAATTTAATATTATCCCTTAATTTTCAATTTTAAATTTAATGTAGGTTGCTTAATATAAATATGTATAAAATTAATTTGTACGTTGATGTATACCTGGCAACAATAACTCGATTAGAATGATCCGATTCAGACTCGGATTGACCCCCAAAGTGAGAACCCTAGTTTGACTTGTAACCCGATGACTCTAAAAAATTATATGTGCTGACATGGATACATGAGAATACTTGAAATGATCTTGATTTTATATAGATAAGATTAGTAATAATAATTCTTGATAATGGAAGTTGTGTTCGAAGACTTGTTAAAAAAATCAATTTTAATTTAGATTAGAGGGTCAGTTATTGTTGATTAGATATATAGATAATTTAGTAACGGATTTATTTTGTAAGGACGGAATTATTTTTTTGTTTCGAGTAGAGAGTTTGTTACTTAACTCGCGAGTTATTATCACGATAACTCAGTTTTAACCACTAAGCTACTGGGCCGAGACCTTTTGTAGTGTCCTCGTCTTTTTTTTATACTGAACAGATCCTCTCCGTTTCTTTTCTCACAAAATTATTACATTATATATTCCAATTTCATTCATCTACCTTTTCATCATATATTTATCTAATGCAGAAGCCAAGCTGCTGACGTGGCATCACATAAAACAAGCTCTGTCTTACGTGGCGCAATTTAAAGTCTCCTAACATATTAGTAAACTGATTGTCAAATAAAATTTTTAAAATCCGTCAAACATGGTCAATATCCGTGAATCATGCACAAAATTTGATAAATCAGTAAATCATGTTCAATAAATTTCATGCACTGAAAAGAATAATAATAATAACCTAAAGATTTGATTGAAATTAATTTCCAAAACAAAATTTTTAAAATCCGTGAATCATGTAGAATAAATTTCCTAAACTGAAAAGAATAATAATAATGACCTAAAGATTTGATTGAAATTACTTTCCAAAACAAAATTTTTAAAATCCCTGAATCATGGTCAATACACTAAACTAAAAAGAATAATAATAATTCTGTGAATCATGATAAATTTCATGAATCATGGTAAATTCCGTGAATCACGTTAATTTTGTTTAAATTTGCTAAATAGAAAAGAATCATAATCATAATAATAACTGAAAGATATGGTGCACAATTAATTTCCTAAACAAAAGTTCAAGATTCCGTGAATCCATGAATTATGCACAATTAATTGACCTAATCTGAATAGAATAATAACTGAATGATTTTAAATATGGATAGATTATTGATTAATTATTAATTAAAGCCCACACACGATTTGTAAGATATGCATTTGACGTTTGACTTGAATTAGCTCTATCATTTTGTGATTATCATCAGATTTTAAATACAAATATTTAGAAACAACCAATATCATATATTTAGAAAATATATCAAGATAAACAAATCGTGCTTTGTTTAGAAAATATATAAAGATAAACAAATCTCTCATCATACACCATTAACAAATATTAACATATGCGTCTTAATTTATATTACTCGGTTTATATATTAATGTATGCGTCTTAATTTATGCGAGCGCATTTTAGTTTTAATCTAACACGATTTTTCACATAACGCTGTGTAATTTTTAAACTAAAAGTATTTATATTTATTTTATTATTAACAATATTAATTTCATATTATTAAAATACTAAAATAATCAATTTCTTTATCTTTATATTAATTTCATATTTTAAAATTCTAAAATAATTAATTTCTTTATCTTTTAATTATTAACAATATTAATTTCATATTATTAAAGTTCTAAAATAATTGATTTCATTCTCTTTATATTATTAATAATATTAATTTAAATTACTAAAAACAGACCCGTGAAGTTCACGGGTTACAACCTAGTTTCCAAATAAATTTACAACCATCCGATCGACCCATATTTAATCCGGCCCGTCGTGAAATAATAGAAGTAGGTTATGTTGGAACATTTTAAGTTGATGATGACAAGTCCTTGTTAATATTAATTGTTTGTTCTTAAGTAGCATGAATTGAGTATTCAAGGCTAAGCAAATGGATTGAAGAACAAAGGCAACAAAGAGATCATCCATTATGTTTCAAACATGATCAAGAAGAACAACACAAGTCAAGAACATCCCCTTGTAACCTAAGTCACAAATGTAAGAGTAAGTGGAACATCCTCGTTAAAATCAAGTGTTAGCTTTGTCATGCAACAGTCCATCAGACTGTTGCGTTTGTACCGCATGGAGTTTTTTAGTACGAGAAAAATGTTTTCAAGTAATGTGCAAAACAGTCACTTTAGTTTTCTGAAAATAATTGTCAAAATCTATTTTCTTGTAAAATCGTCTTCTCTTTTGGCACGCACGAATTGAAGCGTAAAACCCGTCTTATTCGTAGTGTACCGCATTTCGTAAAATAATAAGAACTTATGAATTGTTTACATTTGAAATGTAAATAGTACTAAGCATCTTATTAGAAGATATTTTACAAACAAAAATCTGATTTGCTTTATCAAGAGCTAGCCAATGAAAACTAAACAACAACTTTTGCTTGTCAAGTGGGCTAGCTATTATCCAATGGATAAAAGTACAAAGGAAGTACACATTGGGTAATACCCACATTTTGAGTACTATAAAAGAAACCCCTTAGCCTCATTCAATGCTAAGGCTTTTACAACATTTATTGAAGTATTCTGCAAAACTCTTAAGCCTTCAAAGTTCTTTCTTTAAGTTTTGCAAAATCATTTTAAGTTTAAAAGTCTTCAAACGTTTTTCTCAAACTCGGTCTGAAAACCTCCATGCATCAGTGAGCTACACTGTGACATAATGAGTTTGTTCCCTGATTCTCGTGTTTAGATCTTAAATGTAAATCTCCACGTTCTTAAGTGAACATCTGAGATTCTGATCCTGTAAACCAGAGATAGAACGTCCTAAAACTCTTGAAGCGGAGTAGCTTTAAGTTTGAGTCAAGTCTTGAAGCGGAGTAGCTTTGAGCAAATGCAACCGGAGTAGGTTGGCGAGTTATTTTACTTGTATTCGTTTAGTTGTTGGAGTAAATTTCTAAACAATCAATAAAATAACGGTTGGACGTAGGTCTCGGAGTAGAGACTGAACCAATTTTTTAACTTTGGTTGTTTGTTTATTTACTTACATACTCTTCGCTTTATTCTCGCTAACTTGAACGATTCCAAGTTTCTGTGTAACAGTCAATCATACTGTTGCATAGAACACTTTGCTCATCTTGTGAACTTACTCGTCATTAAGTCTCTCAAGTGTAGTTGTCGTTAAAATTTTAAAAAGGTCACACCTAATTCACCCCCTCCCCCTCTTAGGTGTTTATTCGTTCTTAACTCTTCAATTGGTATCAGAGCCTCGTGCTCTTGATATTGGCTAAGCCCCAAAAGAGTTGATCATATAGTTATGGATGAAAATAAACACACTAAGTATCCCATCTTCAAGGGAGATAACTATGTCTGGTGGAAACATCGCATGGAGCACTACGTTAAGGGTACTAATTATGAATGTTGGTTAATAATCAAAAATGGCCCCCTCGCTATCTCTGTCACTAATGCCGATGGCACTAGTACGCCAAAAAGCGAGGACAAGTACGTTGAGTCAGATTACAAAAAGGTCGAAAAGAATTCTAAAGCCATGTCCATCCTTCAATATGGCATCGGTGAACAAGAGATCAATAGAATATCTGGTTGCACGTCGGCCAAAGAAATTTGGGACACCCTATGCCTTGCATATGAGGGAACGTCTCAAGTAAAGAAGTATCGAATAGATCTTCTTATGCAACAGTACGAGATGTTTAACATGACTAAGGATGAATCCATAAATAGTCTCTCATCTCGTTTTTCTAGCATTGTCAATGAACTCAAGAATCTAGGGAGGGTTTTTGAACCCGAGGATCTAGTTCGCAAAATTCTTCGTAGCCTAACCGAAAAATGGCAACCAAAGGTTACCGCTATTGAGGAAGCAAAGGATCTATCTATTCTACCCCTTAATGAACTAATGGGCTCACTCATGGCTCACGAATTAACCCTCGTGAAGCGTTATGAGGAAAGTTCCAAAGGGAAAGGGCTCGCTCTCAATGCTCTCTCAAGTGATGAGGAGGATGGAGATAATGAGTTTGCTTTGTTCACCAAAAACATTGCAAGTATGATAAATGGTAGGGGTTCTCAAAGGTTTAAGACTAATGCTAGTAAACGACAGTTTCCTAAGAGAAAATCGACTTCCACTATTGGATGTTTTAAATGTGGTGACAAGGGTCACCAAATCAAAGAATGTCCAAAGTGGGATCTATTTAAATCAAAGGAAAAACGTGACGTTGCAAAGCAAGATTATAAGGCAAAAGTCATGACGGCTATTTGGGGTTTATCTGATTCCGAAGAGGAGGAAATCCTTAAGGACGAATTATATGCCAAGTTATGTGTCTCGTCAAACTCTTCAAAAAGTGTCTCAAAATCTTCTAAAGAAAAGGTCGTATGTCTTATGGCCCACTCAAATGATTCCAACTCTGACTCCGACAATGAGGTAAACTCACTTAAGAAAAAGGCTCAGTCATTCTCAAAAGATAAAGTGTGCATTTTATTAGATCAATTCATAGACAAGTGTCGTGTTAAAAATAATAAACTTGAAGCAATGCAAGAAGAAATCGAGAACATTGCTGAAGAAAACATTTGTCTAAAAGAAAGTCTAAATGAAAATGACATAACCAGCTCCTCAACCATTGCCGAAAATGAAATCAAGAGTTTGCAAAAACAGAACCGTACTCTTACCAAAAAACTGGAACAAATTCATGTCACAGACTCTTGCACTGTTGCATCAGATCTTGACAAAGAATTGAACAGTCTTAACAAACGTGTCTCCACAATCACCAAGGAACGTGACTCTTTGCTTTTTGAACTCACTTTCTATAAGCAAGATAACAAACAACTACAACAAGTTGGATCAATGTTGAGTGATGAAGTGAGTCACATTAAACATGCTCTCGACAAATCACAAAGGCTAAACCATGAACATCTAAGTGAAATCAAGACCTTGAACAAAAAGTTAGATGAGGCCAAAACCTTCTATCTCAAATGGGAAGGTAGTCAGAGAGTCATAGAATTTCTTCTAAAGCAATCACAAGAATATGAATGTCGAGAGAAAATGACTGGACTTGGTTTTTCACGCAACAGTAACACACACTGTTGCATTAGAAACCAAGACCCGAGTCAAACTGACTTCAGAAGAAGAAAATATGCTGGTCTTGCTGAATACATAATCTGTAACTATTGTGGTAACACCAGTCATGAGTTCAATGGATGTGAAAAGAGAAAACTTGACCTAGAAAAAAGTACTTCAAGAGCTAAACAATCATGGGTCAAAAAGGAAGTGTTTAAAAAGAAGAATGTTAAGAAGGAACCCAAGCTAGTCTGGGTTCCTAAACTAACGAATTGATTATGTGCAGACTATAGTGGGAGGCAGCAGCAATTGGTATTTGGACAGTGGATGCTCACGTCATATGACGGGAGATAAAAACCAATTTCTCTCACTAAAGGCCTATGATGGCGGTATGGTGACTTTTGGTGACAACAAACGAGGTGAAATAGTTGGTATTGGAAAAGTTGGTAAGTCAAAGTCACTATGCGTCGACAAAGTGTTGCTTGTCAAAGGTTTGAAGCACAATCTTCTTAGTATTTCTCAATTATGTGATCGTGGTAATATTGTTGAATTCCGTGCAAATGAATGTAGAATAATAGATGAAAAGACTAGGAATCTCATTCTTAGTGGTAATCGTGTTAAGGATGTTTACATGACCAATCTTCACTCTTTGTCGGGACAAACCTTGTCTTGCATGAGTGTTCAAAAGAATAACCCTTGGCTTTGGCATAAACGACTTGGTCATGTGAATGCCAAAACACTAAATACCATAAGAAAACTTGACCTAGTAGATGGCATTCCTAACATAAAATTTGAATTCAAATCTCTTTGTGATGACTGTGTAAAAGGGAAACAAGTAAAGAACTCCTTTAAATCCAAAAATGTCATTAGTACTTCTCTACCATTAGAACTCATCCACATAGATCTATGTGGACCAATGCGTATACCTAGCAAAGGTGGTAGTAGGTACATTTGTGTAATTGTTGATGACTTCTCATGGTACGTTTGGCTTTTGTTTCTAATTTCTAAGGATCAAACCTTTGATGAATTCCTTATTTGGGTCAAGAAGGCTCAAAATAAATTTGGATACAAACTCACTTCATTAAGATCCGATCATGGATCCGAATTTGAGAATTCATCTTTCAAAGACTATTGTAATGAGTACGGTGTTAGCCATAACTTTTCTGCCGCTAGAACCCCACAACAAAACGGGGTAGTGGAGAGAATGAATCGAACTTTGGAAAATATGGCTAGGACTTTACTCATTAGCTCTAAGGTTCCTAGAAATTTTTGGGCAGAAGCGGTCAATACTTCTTGTTATATTTATAACCGTGTTATGATTCGAAAAATGTCAAACAAAACTCCTTATGAATTGCTTCGAGGTAGAAAACCTAACATTTCACACTTAAAATGTTTTGGTAGTAAGTGTTTTGTTCACAATAATGGAAAAGACAATCTTGGAAAGTTTGACGCTCGAAGTGATGAAGGAGTATTTGTTGGATATTCGGATCATAGTAAGGCTATAAAATATATAATAAACGTACCATGAAAATGGAGGAAAGCGTACATGTAATATTTGATGAATCAAGTTTGTTTATTTCTGATGATCAGGATGAAGAAGATGAATATGATGATGACTTTGAGATTGGCATGATCCGTAGCGATATGGATCAAGTGCTAGAAGAGGACGTGCAACAGTCTGATCAACTGTTGCATGAGGAAAACGGCCGAAATCCAGGGGGAACTAACACTCCCTCGCCAACAGAAGAAGCCAGCACCTCAGGGGGAAATTTGGAAAGGGAACAGCAACTGACCACACAAACAGAGGAAGAACCAAGTCCTCTTTCAACAAATTCCCAAAATTCAACAGTAGCTTCTACTGTTGCACCAGAAACAAATAACTCCCCCGAACCACTTATCCTCAAAAATTGGAAAAATCAAAGCTCACATCCTCTATCAAACCTAAATAGTGATCTCAATTCAGGAGTAAAAACCAGATCCTCCCTCCAAAATTACTGTGCATTCCACTCTTTCATCTCAAAAATTGAACCAACCAATGTCACAGTGGCCTTGACTGATGAATACTGGACCACCGCAATGCAAGAAGAATTAGAGCAATTTGAACGTAACAAGGTATGGCATCTGGTTCCTAGGCCTGCCCAACGTACTGTCATTGGTACGAGGTGGGTCTTTCGCAATAAGCTTGATGATGTTGGAGAAATCGTACGTAACAAGGCTAGACTAGTGGTGCAAGGGTATAATCAACAAGAAGGGATTGATTATGATGAAACATTTGCACCGGTAGCTAGACTTGAGGCCATACGTATGCTCATAGCTTTTGCATCCTTTCAAGGTATCAAACTCTTTCAAATGGACGTGAAAATCGCGTTTCTAAATGGATACCTTGAAGAGGAAGTTTTTGTTGAACAACCTCCCGGATTTATAAATAATGAATTTCCTAACCATGTTTTCAAACTTGACAAAGCACTTTACGGTTTAAAGCAAGCTCCTCGAGCTTGGTACGACAGATTGTCTAAGTTTTTACTTGAAAACGGCTTCTCACGAGGCTCGGTTGATAAAACGTTGTTTATTAAGTCACAAGGAACTGAACTGTTGCTTGCACAAGTTTATGTCGATGATATTATTTTTGGTGCAACAAATAATGTTCTTTATAAGTATTTTTCTGATTTGATGACATCCGAATTTGAAATGAGTATGATGGGAGAACTAGGATTTTTCCTTGGTCTTCAAATCAAACAAAATGAACAAGGAACAATGATTCATCAACAAAAGTACTTAAAAGAGATGTTAAATAAGTTCGGGTTGTCCGACTCCAAACCAATGCCTACCCCCATGATGTCCAAAGTCAAAATTGACAAAGATGAAGAAGGTAAGAGTGTAAGTGAGAGGATTTATCGAGGTATGATTGGCTCACTTCTCTACTTAACCGCAAGTCGTCTGGATATACAATATAGTGTTTGTGTATGTGCTCGTTTCCAAGCAAATCCTAAAGAATCACACTTCAAAGCCGTAAAACGGATTTTTAGGTATTTGGTTGGAACACAAGGAGTACATCTTTGGTATCCAACTCATTTTGAACTTGATCTTGTAGGTTTTTCGTATGCGGACTATGCCGGTGATCTCGTGGAAAGAAAAAGCACGTCGGGAATTGCAACGTTCCTTGGACCGTGCATAATTTCATGGGCTTAAAAAAAACAAAACACCGTTGCATTGTCCACGGCCGAAAGTGAGTATGTAAGTGCCGCTCTTTGTTGTGCACAAATTCTATGGGTAAGACAACAATTACATGACTACGGTCTAATCTTCGAAACTACCCCTATTTTTTGTGATAACACTAGTGCTATTAACATTTCAAAAAATCCAATACAACACTCACGTACCAAACACATAGACATCCGACATCATTTTCTACGTAATCAAGTGGAAAAAGGCCATATATGCTTAAGTTTTTGTAGAACCGAAGATCAACTTGCGGATATTTTCACAAAACCGTTGGAAAGAGAACAATTCGAAAGACTTCGGTCGGAAATTGGTTTGCGTGACAAAATGTAACGAAATTGAAAAATCACGTACTTCTCCTACATGATTGACTAGAGGAGATAACTTAATGCATGCTAAAATAAGTACTCATTACTATGTTTAATATTATGTGTAGTACAAGTTTATGTGAAATAAAAATTACAATAAAAAGAATAGTGTACTTTAAACATGTTGAGCCACTCAAACATAAATGACTTGTCAAATCAAACCAACCATCCTTCTCAAAAGTACAACCTCCTACACTTTAAACTTAACTACCTACTCTTATCCCTTCATTTCCCATGCAAATTGTACTCTCATTGTACAAATCCAAAAGCAAAAGAAAACTGCCAACCTCTCTCCTTCCTCACCCGTCCAAAACCGTACAACCTTCACCTTCCTTCTTAAATAAAATGCCTCCCAAAAACCTTGCAAGAGAACTACAAAATCTTAGAAATTCCTTCAACCCAAAGTTTGTAGCAAAAAGAAAAAATATGTCCACCCAACCCGAATCCAACGTTACCACCGCCTCTGAAACCACCAACACTGTTCAATCCCGTAAGAAAATGGCTGTCAGAGGAGGAAAGGCGAGTAGAAAGATGCGTGGCAAGGGACGAAGGGAACCCATTTCTCTTCAACTCGACCCATCGGTTGATTTTGACACCGATGAAGAGGAGGGTCATAATGAGGATGACACTGTCAGAGAAAAAGAAAAAGAAACAAGGTCTGACATCCCTGATTTGAATGTCGAAGAAGATGTGGAATCCGAAAGTGATGAGATTGATAAGATCATGAAGGATCTCTGTAAGAAAAAGGAAGAGGAAATGAGAAAATCAAAAGAAAAGGGAAAGAAAAAGGAGAAGGTAGTAAAGAAAAAGTCTAAAGAGGTTGTGGAGGAAGAAGAAAATGAAGTGGTTTAGACACTCAATGAGATGAGTGCTAGCAAAGACAAAGAAAACTCAGAAATGAATGAAGAAAGTGTGGGAACAAAGGAGAGAAACACGGAGGCTATGGAAGAGGATGAAACAGTGAACACCACTGTTGAAAAAGAGGGAACTCAGAATGAAGATGAGGTGTTCAAGGAAACGCTTGACCCACTGTTTTCCGAACCCTCATCCAAGACTCGTTCCAAGGGAAAGATGCCTGCAATATCTGAAGAAGAAGAGGATGATGAGATCCCCTATGAAAATCCACCCACCAAAGCAACCAAAACCACAAAAAGAAAGGGGTCCGGGTCAAAAACCCGCACGGCTAAGAGGGCCAAAACTTCAAAGCTCTTGTCCTCTCTTGAAGAAGAAGATGAGGAAATCCTAGAGGACAAGACACCTACAAACACTTGTCGTGCTCTTGCCGTGTCCTCTTACTCAGATGCCTTCAAAAATGATGTGGCTAATCATCTCAACTCTCTTGACTTGCCGGAGGACACATTGAAGACATGTCACGGTATCCTCAACTGTTGCTTTCACAGTGGAAGACGCTATCGCAAGTCTTGGTATGATTCATCACCCGCTTTTAAATATTTTAAGGAGGCTATGTATGCACAGGGTTGGGTGAACCTTCTCGACAAGTATAGTCCCATGTACTTGTCCGAAGTCATCCAATTCTATGCAACAGTCAGAGTTGATGTTGCTTCGGGTACCCTTTCTGCTGTGATAAACCGTAAACCATTTGTTCTTACCATTGAGAGACTTGCTGGGTTGCTTGAGATCTCTGATGTGAGGTTGACAACGTTTCCAAAACGTGACTGGGGGGAAGTTGAGGAGGTCACAAGTGCCCAAGTACTCAAGGTACTTCGTCCTAGTGCTACCGAGGGCCCAACCAATATATATGCCATTGAACTTCCCGCCCCAATTCACTTTGTCTTTAACCTCGTATTTCGCAACCTAGTACCTAGCAACAATAGCCGAGGGAGATGCTCTCTTCTCGACATGCTCCTCATTCACCATATTGTTAAACACAAACCCATCAACCTTCCGCGCCTTATATTTTCCCGCATCCATGAAGCGGCCACCGGTTTCCAAAACGGTGTTTTTGACACTACTTTCGTGGTGCCATATGGTATGTGGTTGTCATTGGTGTTTTCTGCTGAGAGGGTGGTGAAAAAGGGTAGCCCAGCTGTGGAGAAGTTGAGTGATGAGATGTCAACGGGGTTGTTGTCAAGGATGAGCATGGCCGTGGTTAATGGAGTTTTGGTGAAGAAAACTCAAGCAACAGTGGGACAGAATGTTGATCAGCGTGAGGTCCTTGCTCGGTTGAATCAGTTGGCTGAAACTATGGGGCAGTTGGTCAAGGACGTGAGCTACTTGAAAGGAGCAATGGCTGAGCTCAAAACCATGAATGAAGACCTTCTTGAGCGCTTTGCCTCCTAAAAAAATCAACCATCCCCACTAATCATTAACCCCCATTCCCGTGGCTTTTCAAAAACTTGTTCTAAGTACACTGTTTATTTTGTCGTTGTTTTTGTTTTATGAACTCTACGTACTATGCTTGTATGAACTGTGTTATGAACTCTTTTGCAGGTGCTTAAGTCCCCCCTTGATGATGTCAAGAAGGGGAAGTATGTGGTTAACATGTGTCGTTTGTTTGTCTCGTAACTCTTAGGCTAACATTCACCTTGAATATGTCTTAGCTTGATGCTTGGAACGAACTACTTAGACTAAGGCATATTAGTTTTTAACCTCTTGATCATATGTGAACAATCATGTTAGGTGTTTAGACCGACCTTGGGTTTAGGGGGAAAAAATCACATGTTTTAGGCTTGTCATCATCAAAGGGGGAATTTGTTGGAACATTTTAAGTTGATGATGACAAGTCCTTGTTAATATTAATTGTTTGTTCTTAAGTAGCATGAATTGAGTATTCAAGGCTAAGCAAATGGATTAAAGAACAAAGGCAACAAAGAGATCATCCATTATGTTTCAAACATGATCAAGAAGAACAACACAAGTCAAGAACATCCCCTTGTAACCTAAGTCACAAATGTAAGAGTAAGTGGAACATCCTCGTTAAAATCAAGTGTTAGCTTTGTCATGCAACAGTCCATCAGACTGTTGCGTCTGTACCACATGGAGTTTTTTAGTACGAGAAAAATGTTTTCAAGTAATGTGCAAAACAGTCACTTTAGTTTTCTGAAAATAATTGTCAAAATCTATTTTCTTGTAAAATCGTCTTCTCTTTTGGCACGCACAAATTGAAGCGTAAAACCCGTCTTATTCGTAGTGTACCGCATTTCGTAAAATAATAAGAACTTATGAATTGTTTACATTTGAAATGTAAATAGTACTAAGCATCTTATTAGAAGATATTTTACAAACAAAAATCTGATTTGCTTTATCAAGAGCCAATGAAAACTAAACAACAACTTTTGCTTGTCAAGTGGGCTAGCTATTATCCAATGGATAAAAGTACAAAGGAAGTACACATTGGGTAATACCCACATTTTGAGTACTATAAAAGAAACCCCTTAGCCTCATTCAATGCTAAGGCTTTTACAACATTTATTGAAGTATTCTGCAAAACTCTTAAGCCTTCAAAGTTCTTTCTTTAAGTTTTGCAAAATCATTTTAAGTTTAAAAGTCTTCAAACGTTTTTCTCAAACTCGGTCTGAAAACCTCCATGCATCAGTGAGCTACACTGTGACATAATGAGTTTGTTCCATGATTCTCGTGTTTAGATCTTAAATGTAAATCTCCACGTTCTTAAGTGAACATCTGAGATTCTGATCCTGTAAACCAGAGATAGAACGTCCTAAAACTCTTGAAGCGGAGTAGCTTTAAGTTTGAGTCAAGTCTTGAAGCGGAGTAGCTTTGAGCAAATGCAACCGGAGTAGGTTGGCGAGTTATTTTACTTGTATTCGTTTAGTTGTTGGAGTAAATTTCTCAACAATCAATAAAATAACGGTTGGACGTAGGTCTCGGAGTAGAGACTGAACCAATTTTTTAACTTTGGTTGTTTGTTTATTTACTTACATACTCTTCGCTTTATTCTCGCTAACTTGAACGATTCCAAGTTTCTGTGTAACAGTCAATCATACTGTTGCATAGAACACTTTGCTCATCTTGTGAACTTACTCGTCATTAAGTCTCTCAAGTGTAGTTGTCGTTAAAATTTTAAAAAGGTCACACCTAATTCACCCCCTCCCCTTCTTAGGTGTTTATTCGTTCTTAACTCTTCAGGTTATTGGCTTGACCAACGTTTAACATATATATAATTTAGGAGAATGAATTATGAACAAAAAGGGGATGTAGCTCAGATGGTAGAGCACTTACTTAGCATGCGAGAGGTACGGAGATCGATACCCCGCATCTCCATTTTTTAAATTTTATTTCCTTTTTGCATCTCCATTTTTTAAATTTTATTTCCTTTTTTTTCAGCTTTTTAAATATCCTTTGTTTATGAGATGATTACAGACACGAGAGTACATCCTATGTATACTAACAACAAGAGATTGTCTACCAAAAAGATAAGATTAGTTTCTTAAGAGATTGTCTACCAAAAAGATAAGATTAGTTTCTTAAGAGATTGTCTACTACTCCATACTCTAGTGTAATATCATTTCCGTTACATGATTATTTCCTTCTTACAGTTTCTGCAATAACTATTCTCCTTTTCCTAGTGTAATACAAACTGGTTTTTGGTCCATGCAAAAATTTGCACGGGTTATTTTTAAATTGTAACGTACTAGTTTTATGCCCGTACAAAAAATGTACGGGTCTATTTTTAAAAATTTCGTAAATATATTAAAAAAGTAGTACAAATATAATTTAATATGAACTTACATGAGAAATATATAAATTATGAATTCGGGGATGATTTTGACTCCAAATAATTGATTTACTGGTATAATTAAATTTTTTTTTAATGATTTATATAAATTGAAATAAATAATCATGACATTATGAAATAAATTTAAACCATTAAAATAGATAAAGAAATTGCATTGTATTTCTATATCTTACCCTTTAAATAACTTACTCTCTAAATGAAAGTAAAATGATAGGAATATTTTTAATAGCAGTCCCTTAAAATTTGTGGATGATTTTATAAAGAAAATAATAATGTATTGTTATTAAGACCATCTTTGTACTCGATGTTAACGTAGTTTTAATTGATTAATTCTCGAAGGTTGTTATATTTTCTTAAAAATCGTAAATTTATATTTTTTTTTGTTAATTTAATGGGTTGGGTTTATTTGATCTTATTCAAAAAAAATTGATCTACGTTTCTTTCATTTTTTTAATCTACGTTTTTTTGTTAATTTTTATCTACTCGTGTATTTTTTTCATTTTTTTAATTTTATGGGTTGGGTTTATTTGATCTTATTCAAAAATCTTTGATCTACGTTTCTTTCATTTTTTAATTTACGTTTTTTTGTTAATTTTTATCTCCTCGTGTGTTTTTTTCATTTTTTTTAGATATATGTATGTTTGTTAATTTTTAACCCTTTGTATAATTTTTTTCGTTTTTCATACCTCTAAATATTTGTTAATTACTTCTAATTGTCCAACTTTTTTTTAATATTGAATTTCATGAATCTGTGTAGAATTTTAGTGACTTTTTTATTTTCGAATTTGGAATTAAGTTGTTTTTTTTATTCTGGAGATAAAAATTATTTGTAACTTTAGAATGTTAAATGGAGAAAAGTAAAATGAAGAAAAATTAAAGCTCCTTGTGTGAGTGGTGGAACATGGCGAGAAAGAAGGTTTTTAATTTCCTAAAGTTAAGCAACCAATGAAAAAGCAGGAAAAGTTCCTTTTATTGATAAGGGATTTAATCTAAAACCGTATATAATAAAACGGCATTGTATATTTTTGTTGACCCCAACTATTTCCGAGCTTGTAAAAATATATATTTTGGGCTAATAGACAACCATAAAAACATGGATCGATATAGATGCATGAGTCGACAATATCACCTAATAATAATTAGGAAATATCACAAATAACTACCTAATAAATCTAAAATTTTACATCTTACTACCTAATATAATTAATTTTGCAATTAACTACCTAAAATCACACAACATTAATCAGTTTGCTACCTTTTTAACGGAAACCGAACTTAAGTTAGTTTTAAATGTTCGGGTTAATTTAAATGACCATCTTACCCTTCTTTTAATAAACCTATTCCCTGTTAAAATTTTACCCATCCCTCTCCCTCCCCTGTAACGCTAAAGTAATTATTCCTGCCTCCATTTTTATCCATCAAAACCTCCATGAACATGCCTAATTTGCAGCATTAGAGGAAGATAATCTTCTGTTGTCTTCTCAAATTGATCAAGTAAGCATTATTTTCATTTTATTTTCAGTATAAAACTCTTCCCCTAATTTAATTATTCTCAAATTGAAATGGACTCTACAGTGCTAACTCAGCAAACTCCCAGAATGTCCACTAAATTGTGGCCTCCTAGTAAGGGTACCAGGTTAGTGTTTGTAGAAGGGATAACAAAGAATCTTATAACTCCCTCAATTTTCTCTCGAAAGTATGGCCTTGTGAGTTTGGAAGAAGCTGAAATTGATGCAACGAAGATTGAGGAATCAGCATTCCATCATGCAAACGAACATCGCAAGTTAGATGTTAATGGAGGTGTTTTAATGGAGGAAGGAGGGGGAGGGTAATTTAGGTATTAAATTAGCTTTAAAAGTTAAACGGGACGGAATAAATTGATTTCCGTAATTTTTTAGCAATTTCCGTCATTTTGGTAGTAATCGTGTAAGTTTTTATACTTATTAGGTTGTTATTTGAAAAATTGAACATATTAGGTAGTAAGATGTAAAATTTTAAATTTATTAGGTAGTAATATGTTAAATAGCCTAATAATTATTACTCGTATTATTTTATGTAGCCTTTATTTACCATTTCGCAAAATTCTACTTTACGACGGTCGCACATGCGACCAGTAGGAAAGTGATCACATTTTGATACGTAGTGACCACTTTTGATTAAATAGTGACCTTTTTTTTCATATTTTTGGAAATATAGATATTTTTAGGATTTATTTTTCATCAAAATCTTAAAATTTGGGCCTCGTGTTAAATTTAATGTATATGTTTATATAGTATATAAATTTGCTTTTATACATTTTAATTGTCACAAATTATAAAGTAATACGGTCTCATATAAAACGTTGTTCCTTCAGTGCTAATAAACGATTTTTCTTTTTATATATGTTGATCGTCTTATGGTATGAAAGTATGAGACCGTTCATACAAAAATTCTAATTTAATTTTAATTGTCAAGGTACCCAAGAGGTTAATTTTCCGGAATTGTAAATTTTTTTTATTACAATTTGTTGTTCCCTATATAGATTTCCGATTTTTTTAAAATTTTCTTTTATTGTAAGGTTGAATGTGATTAATTTTTTTTATCATAAACTTTTTTAACATATGAATATGTATATGAAAAATAATAAAAAATGAGGAGAGAGGGTAATTAATTGGAGAGAGAGTAAGTGGTGAGAGTGGGGTTGGTTAATGTGTAAAAAAAATTAAAAAGTAAAAATTCTAGCCAATCAAAAGCCTACAAAAAACCTTCCTTTTATAGATAGGGGATTACTCTGATACTAAAATCATATTTTTGTTAAATATATTTACCTTCTTATTGTTTTTTTTAATTTAATAAAATTAGAGTCGTGTATTTTTGGCACGGGCGTAAAACTAGTATATTGTAAATCTTTTCGCATTTAGATTATTATTATATATTTTAAAGGCACACGTTAGAAAAACCGTATTAAAGAAAATATAGAGGAGAAAAATCCTAAGATTTTGTTTGGTCTTTGGGGGTTCACCTTCTATTTTGACAATTTTGTCGGTATACACACAGTACGCCTTTTTTTGCTGTTTGTTTGAGGAAAGGATTTCCTTCACTTGACTTTATTTTCTTTCTACTCAACATGGTAACAATTGTACAATTAGTTGATTTAGTTGTTGAGCTACAAACAAAAATATATTGATCAATAAGCTAAGTAACCCCAAAGAATACAAAACAAAATACTACCAAAGCCTATTAATACAATATACATGTGTGTATATCTTCATTTTTTTCCCTTCTGCTTCAAACAAATTTCACAGACAATTTTGATCATTATATATAAATTAAATGACGCTTCTACTTCTTCGTCTTCAAAAAAAAAAAAATCATTAATTATTTTATATTTGTTTTAAAAAGGTTTACTAATATTAACCCTTTTTAAGAGGATTTGTTTTGCTTTAAATTTATCCATGATTATCCGAGTGGCCAGATTGATGCCAAAATGTTGAGAATTTGAGCCATTCTGCTTCTTGTGGGTTTGTGATGCTCGACTCCTGCATGCACAAAATTCAACCAATATTTTTAAGCAATATCAAAATATAATATAATATAATATAATAAAATGACATATGCCGGACTATTCTAGGGCTAGGGTTTGTATATACAATAAGTCACTCTTAAGGTTAAGACGAGCTAAGTAGTTATCACTCATATGAATAAGATAAAAATTAAAAAGTTTAGGGAATTTAAAGATGTTTGTCTTATCTATGCAAATGTGTTATTAGTTGATTCATATTAAGATTAAGACGGATACTTCCTTCTTGAATGAAAATTTGTGTTATATCTATTATTGGCTTATAGCTATGGAAATATATAAAGAAGTTGCCATTTTTTATCACCTAGCTCAGCCTCCAATTACAAGTTAAAACTTGCTAACATCTACTCTATTGACTATTGTCGTCATCTGATCATTTTATCATAGTACGACCAAATCATAACTTCGATCAACAAACAAAACTATGGTCTTGCTAACATGGACTATTTACTATTGACTATTGTCTTACCATATACATAACTTTAATTAACTCATATTGTTTGTTATTTGAAAAAACACATATATGCAATGTTCTTCTTTTCCAAAAACACAAATAAAAAGAAAAAACACATAATTGTGGGATTTTCGAATACTTTTAAACGGATTTTTTTGGTACATGGTCATGAAATTTAAATTACGATAGTAATACAAAAAAATGTGTACAACAGTCACATACAATTTAAACGGATTAATACCATGCCATAATAATAAGGTAAAATAATAGTGCCTTATTACGGATAAAGACTGTAATATTGTGTCATTATATTATCCACACATATATAACAAGTACATATTTATTCAATATTTTATGTTACGATAAAATCATTAATCATCTATATTTACACATCTGATCAATTTGTAATAATTTCTTTACGTAGGTATATTTCGGTTAAATATCACATCATTCACCCTGCATAAAATTTGTATAAAACTATTATACAAGAGAATTCACGATATTTTATATAGTTCTAAAATTATTGATATTTATTTTTGGTGATAATGACAAAATGGTACCTAGTCCATGATGAACCACAATTTGATTGTCTAGTAAGGGTCAGAACCAAATGGTCCATTAAAAAAGAGTCATAACAGCCTTTGAATAGTAAAGAAAAGAAAAGAAAAGAAATGGTGAAAACATAATACAACCTCCTATTCATAATAAATGTCTCGTTTTATTAAAATATTGCACTCATATATTAAAATAATTGAATATTTATTACGTGTAAGAGGGAATATCATTTTTAAATGTATAGACAACATTGATGATGACACTTAATTTGAAGGTTACACCGAAAGAAGATTATACAAGAGGACTAATAAGTCCTTATCATTTCTTCCTTTCTTACCTTGTTTGGAACCTTCTTTATTTTCTTTCTAACGTGTTATTTCATCTTTCATATCATTCTGCGTTTCTTTAGACTAACGAATTTATCTACTTTTAGTCCCCCACAACAAACAATTTTCATTCTCGCTTCTTTCATTTCTTTCTGGTTTCCTTTATGTCGCAAACAAATTAATTGTGACACCATCATGCTTTCAAGTGAAATTTATTTGACAAAATAACTGAAAATTACGATAATTTTACGGACTATAATTTAAGATAATAAATGAATAGTAGGACAAGTAAGTTGGGGTGTGCAATAATCAGGTCCAGTCCAATCCAGACCGTAAAATTAAACCGGAACAAAATATAAATTTACATTTTAACTTTTTTCTCTTAAGTTGGTTTACCAAAAAATATTTATATATGTTGTTCAAATATGTTTAATTTGTCATTATTATATAACAATTAAACATATTTCGATATGCACTTTTATTAATATAAATTTGATAAGCCTCTTATAAAGTTACCGTAAGTAGGTGAGCACAGGGTACGGACAAATTCTGACCCGTTTTTGGTTCGTTCGGACGGGTGTATTGTCCGGCAAATTAGTGCTAATTTCCTACTTATAGGAAAAAATATTAAGGAAAAAAAATGAAATCAAACCGTTTGAAATGTTAATATATAATAATGGAAAGTAAGGAGTTAATTAAAATTCCCACTCTAAAAAACAAAACCTAAACCCTAATTCAACCTTTTGGGGGCTGCCGTCTACCTTTTTTGGTGGAGGTAAGCCCCAAATTTTCCGTTTTCGTTCTTCTTTTATTTCTTTACGCTAATAACCTTTTGCCTCTCCTTTATTGGAGAATTGTTCTCACCTTTGTGTGAGTTTTGTTCTCACCTTTTTGTGAGTTTTGTTCTCACCTTTTGGTGAGTTTTGTCCTCACCTTTTGGTGAGTTTTGTCCTCATCTTTTGGTGAGATTTTCCCCTCTATTTGAGAGGTTCAAGATTTAAGTGGAAGATCGGCGCTTTCATTGTTGATCCTATGGAGATAAAACTGCTGTCAGATTGCTCGTTACAAACCTACTTTTGGTCAAAAGAACTTGATTCTTGTCAATGCCCTAGAAAATTTGGACACCCTCTTGTGAAAAGCCGCAGAAGGCGATATGTTAGAGGATGTGCAGAAGCGTCTCATGAGCCCATCAAGTTTAGAAATTTTCTGTTGATCGAGAATTTATTTTATTTGATTTTAATCATTTTGTATCCTGTTATTCTTGACATATGTTGTAACTACCATGAGACTTTTGATTAATGAAACGATTTTTCCCTTCAAAAAATAAATAAATAATGGAAAGTACTTATGAAAGTTAAATAGTAAAAAAAGATAAAAGATATTTAAGAGATGGATGGAGTATGACAATTTTAAGAGAAAAGGAAAATTATTTTATTTAAGTAAATCCCTTTGTACTCATTTTGCTAATTAACTTTATTATACGGGATGAAATAGAGCAAATCGATTTATTAGATTAAAAACTTGATTATTTGACTCATATTTGAAGTAAGTTTAGTGTAGCACAATTATACAGAAGCGCGACTAGACGAGGCAGGTTGCTTAATTGTATAAATATCAGAAATTTGTAAGTAGAGGAATATAGCATCAAAAGAAAAAGAGATAAAGAAGAAATTAAAAAGGAAAAGTTTGTTTCTACTCAAATAAGCTCTTTATTCCCAACTATTATTACTCCATAGTCCATAGTATAGCAAAGACGTATTAGTAGAAATGTAGAATGAAGGAATTTTCATCTTTTTCATCTTTTTCATCTTTTTCAACTTTTAATCTTGTTTACTTTGTTTTTATCTTTTTTCTTTTCTGACTGTATGTTATATACTGTAATTATCATCATTAATTTAATGATAACTTGTTTCCAGATATGACCTGCAAGAAGCACATAAAGTTTCATAGAATTCAGGGTCAAAAAGGTAAATAAAAAAACAAATAAAACTCACTTCCTTGACACCAGAAGTGCATCCCATGATGATTTCTTCCAAACCTGTTGCACTCCTTGCTCCTATTTTATCATCTTCTTGCTCTTCCCTTTCTTCTTCTTGCTATTCAATTATGCATTCAAAAAACATCTCATTATCATCCCCTAAATTTACTATCATTTTGTCTCAACACTTTTTTACTCTTCAAATTTGTAAATTATGTAACTAATAGATTCAACTAAGGTCACAATAGGGTGACACAAACCAACAATGATAACGAAATTAAATTAAATTAAATTTATTTTAAAAACATAAACAATAATGATTAAATTGAGTTGAAAATATTAGTATTTTCGTTAATATAGGTTGTACCTTTCTCCGTCAATTAATTGTTTACCTTTTTAACTGAGAATTGGGATGACATGAGTAATATTTAGTAATATAATCATAATATTAACAACAAAATAGTGTCGTCTCACAACTTTCAAAAATCACACATATATTTATATTAATCCTAACTGCATTACAATAGGGAACACTAGTGTACATTAATTAATAATAGAGTAAATCAGATTTTACTCCCTTTTGAAATCAAAATTTTAAAAATGACTCCTTTTAGAAATTTTGTCTTAAATTTACTCCCTTAAGTTGCAGTTTTTTTACTAAAATTGCTCCCAAACTACACTTTTAGTGACTTATTTCGTCTGTTTTTGAACTTATTCCGTTTGTGACTTATCGAATCTATACTTTAGAAATTATAAATATGTAGACAAATGTGAGGGGTTCAGAGGAAATAAATCAACGCAAATCGGTTTTCTGAAGCAATTTTGGAAAAATTTGCAATTTATGAGAGTAATTTTAGCAAAAAATGCAACTGAAGGAAGAAATTTTTTAAAAAATGAAAGGGGAGTAAATTTAAAAAAAAAAATTAAAAGAGTATAAAATCTAATTAGCTTCGTAATTCTTAGTAAAAAAGTTTATAGATTTCCATATTGTAACTAGCTAGCAAAGTACTTCGTAATGTATAATGAGATGGTCAGAAATTTTGTAATGAAGTCCACATCATGTACGTGAGCGGAAGGTCTGACTTGATACGTCTCTTAGTTTAAAGTACAAAATAGCCACACTTGTACGTACGTACCATCTTAATGTTGATTCTTTTACCATCTCATGGGTTTCTAATACCATGTTCACCTCTAAAGTCCAAACATAGGACGTGAATAATGTAACAACTATACTTGACAATGCTCAAAAGTTTTAACAATTGTCATAACCAACGCTCGTCTTTTAATATATATATATATATATATATATATATATATATATATATATATATATATATATATATATATATATATATATATATATATATATATATATATATATATATATATATAGACTTGGGATCCGGTGAGAACCACCTTACAATGAGAACATTGTGAGAACTTTACCTTACGGAATTTTTTATAAAAAATTAATAACATAATTGGATTCGGCATGATATTTTATAGCTAGAGAACATATTTTTTGGTCTAGAAAATAAATACTAGTGACGGAAATCAAGGTGAGATACTTTTTATTTATTTGCATGCACCCACTATCTATTTTTTCGTATCTATCATTTTTCCGTCACTAGTATTTATTTTCTAGACCAAGAAATATGTTCTCTGGCCATAAAATTTCATGCCGAATCCAATTATGTCATTAATTTTTTTAAAAAAACTCCGTAAGGAAGAGTTCTCACCGGTTTTCATTGTAAGGTGGTTCTCACCGGTTATTTCATTTTTTTCTTAATTTATTAATACGGAGTAGTTTTTATTTAATTTATCCCCTAACAAAAACTTCTCATGTTATGTATGGTTTCATAATGGCTTAAATTTCATTGAAAAATATAGAGAACTTGAAATATTGTACTACGCATGTCGGCATGCATGTGCATAGATATGGCATGCCCTTAAATGTACATATTGTAATTACATTGGAGGAGTTAGGTTTACCTGAAAAGCCTGATTTTGAAGCATCATTCTAGAGACATGGAATGAATCGTCGTCCAGAATAAGGGATGCATGGTAAAGTGGAGGTGGGACGAGAATTTGGGAGATGGCATGTGATGGTCTACTAATGTGTAAGGCTGCTTGATGTTGTGTATGATGGCGTTCTTGACGAGTTTGCTGCATAGCATGAGGAAGAGGGTGATGATGATGAGCATTAGGATGTTGATTATGATTATGATGCTGCTGATGCTGATGTTGATGATTATGATTTTGATACTGATGACGCTCATCACATATAGATGACATAGCGGCCGCCTCCCTGGCCGTTGATGCGTCTCCTATTCCGCCCGCCTGAAATATATCAAACATGGAAAAGTATCATTAACCATATAAAATAATTAATTAGCTAATTTGTACGAGAGATTAATTAGTACTTCATGTATTATGTCCTTTGTTTAGCTTCCTTTATTTACTTTCTGCCTTTATAACTTAGACCAATCATTTTCTTCTTAAACTTACTCAGCTAGTTGGTTAGTTAATTGGTTCACTAATAAAATCTAAGGGTGTGTTTGGATTGAGGATTTTGGAAGGAAAAAAAAGGGAGGTAGAGTAGGGAATTTAAAATCTCTTGTTTGAATAGCAAATAAGTGACAAAGGGAAATGGATGGGAAGAGATTTGGAGGATCTATTTTCTCTCTTACAAATTAAAACTCCTCACAATAACAGAGATTTGGAAAGGAAATTGTATCCAAACACCCCTATTTTATTTGCCCTCCCCTCCCTTTCTCTTCCCTCCTTTCCCGTCCCCTCCCTTTCCCTCCATTTTTGTTATCCAAACACATCCTAAAGATCTCAGTTTAACTTTGATCACGAGACTAGCTAGCTCCATTAACATACAATCCATGTAAAGGACGCAATTCAACAATTCCTATAAAATATGGATTTGTCATACGCTAAATGTTAACTATTCCTTACTTCATAAGTAATTAATAACTCGAGAGATACAAAATATATCCATAATATCTACTTATCATAAAATAATCTAATTTACAAAAAGAATTCTTAGCCTAGACAATAGTTACGAATAAAATATTGTGAATAATTAGTCGTAGGTTTAAATCTCCTCACCTACGATATTGTATTGTTCTTGTGGCTCATTTAACCCCGGAAAAAAACAATATAGAATGAAGATGAGAAATGGAAGGGATTATAGTTGATAAATATTACCTCATCAAACCCTTTTCTAAAAGGGAGAAACCCAAATTGTTCACCGCCCTTATTAAAATGTTGTTGTATGTCCATGGCATTATAACTTGAAATAGAAGTATTATTATTATTATTATTATTAGCAGCAACAATTCCAGCTGAGATAGAGCCTTGATCATCCCTAATATTAATGTGATGAGTAATGACCTCTTTAGAAGAAGTAGAAGTGCTTCCACTTCCACTTTCCCTCCTTCCACTCGGCTCACTACTACCGCCTTCTCCGGTGGTGGCGCTTCGCTCAACCGCCCAATTGCACTGCCTAGGTTGTGTTTGGTAGAATATTTTTGACACCACAAGTTCACCTTCCCTTTCTTCCTCATGTTGTCCTAGGTGATATTGGTGCATCACCCAATTGGTTTTTTCGGGTTTCCGGTTCTTGCCAAAGTTTGTGTAAAGAACTAAGATTTTCTTGCACCCCTTTTGCTTGCCATTTACCATGACAGGCCTTGTTTTACCGGTTTTGTGCCACCGGGTCTCGCCGCCTTGGAGGTCACATTCTGTTTGGATTTTTCTCCTTTTTCTTGTTCCGGTTGTGTATGCCTTTGATGGTCTATGGAAGAAATGTCTGCTTAATCCATCCCTTGTTACCCCTGAACAAAATATTAAGGAAAATAAACTCAAAGTTAGGTTTACTTGGGTGCAACGAACCATGACTCCATGAGACTAAATTTATGCTTAAAATTTAAATTATCACTTAATTATTTTGTATGATTCATTATTCAAAGTCATCAACTCATAACAGACTAGAAAATGGGAGGTTGAACGGAGATAACCTCCAATGGCGCTGGCGGTGATTGTACAAATCAAGATCCCGTGTGAACTTCCTTCCGGTGCGAACCGTACGAACCAACGTAAACAAAAATCCCATTGGTTCATACGGTTTGCACCGTAGGGGAGTAGTTCACATGGGATCTTGACCTATATCATCTGATTTAATTATTTTGAATCCTTGTTTATCAAATTGAATTAATTATAGAAAAAGAAAAGAAAAGAAAACATACCAGGAATATTTTCAGGATGAGTGTAGCAAATGCCATCTTCACCATCAATAGTAGGGATGAACTCATCAATTAAAGGATGTGATTTAGAGGATTTAACTTCAACTTTTGCCTCAAGATGTTCTATCAACTCTTGGTCTGTTGGGTCAAATTTCACTCCAGCTGGTAAACCTACCCAATCCTACTCTCAAACCATTTCAACAAACAACACATATTATTATTAATTATATTATTAGAATCTCATAAACTTAACCTAAACATACTAATACAAGGTAACCAATCACATACCGGTTTCGATCCTTCCAGTTTATGCCCACATCCAGGGCAGTGCTTAGATCCACATAGCTGATGTTCTTCTAGTTTCGCGTCGATAAGATCACTCGCACTACTAATCCCCGTCTTTAACTGACCCTTATTATTGTTAATCATGCCTCAATTTTGATTAAACTAAATAACACCTTTACTAATTAATACCCCTTTATGGAATAATTATGATTAAATTAATACTTTAACTAATACTCTTATTATTATTATTATTATTATTATTATTATTATTATTATAATAACAATGACCTTTGCTTCTGCTACACTTCAAATCACACTCTTTCTCACCAATATCTATCAGTAGCAGTTGTTGTTATTGTCGTTGTTGTTGTTGCACAACCAATCAATCATCATCATTTCTTCAATTTCCTCGAGTTTTATTTTCTCTTCTTATTATAACTGTATGCAAATTCATGAAACAAAAAAATTGAATTTAGTTTATTTATATAGGTTCAGATAAAACTAAGAGAAACCCAGTTGGGAAAATCAAAAACCCACTTAGGAAAATATTAATTTTATTATTTTCTCAAAAGAATTTTAGAGAGATAAAGAGGAGTGGAGGAGAGAGAGACAATGAAGGAAAATGTTAGGGATAAGGAAGACTAAAGAAGAGAAAAACCAGGGAAAAAACTGAAATAAGTCTCAAACTAGAGAAAGACACACCACCGCCTTTCATTTTGAAATTTTGTGGAAATTTCTTAAAAAAATATTTTAAAAAATAAAACAAAAATCCAGAAATTGCTGATTACTTTTAAGTAAAGAGGTATTATTATATATTGTACGTATTAATACAAAAAAGAAGGGTTGAGACAAATAGGCATACAATAACACAACTTTAGGCTTTTTCTTAAATGATGTATCTTCTCAAGGTTAAGAAACACAGAAACTTTGAAAGAGTTTTGTCTCAAATAAAGCTTTACAAATTAGGACAATTAGCAGAATAAAGCAAATATTAAAAAAAGTTAACAGACATGTTTGTTTTAGCCCCACTCTTTTATATAACAAAGATTTGATTTTCCCACATGGAATTTTGTGGATTTAAGATCAATTAATGTATACGAAATTATAAGAATATACCCTAAAATAATAGTGAGGCAGCAAAATAATAATTTGTTAACAAAATCAAATTATTTTTTGTTTTCTGCAGAATAAGATTTTAATTTTTTGTAAATCCTTGAATCGTTTTTTACTGTGAGAAAGAGATAAAAAGAATTAATTAGAGGGGAATTGGGAATGAATTATTTAGGGGAGAAGAAAAAGAAACTGAATGTAAAAAATACTTGGTAAATAATAAAGGTATTAAAAGGGGAAGAAAAAAACTCACATGGGTATTGAGGTGGATGTAAAAATCATGATTCTTTAGCCATGAATGTTTTATAGTATTTGCAGAGAAAGAGATTCAAGAGAGAGAATGAAGAGAGGATTAAGAGAGAGTTGCTTGATATGCAAGGCAAATGAGCAGTGTGTTTAATGGACCACCACACTCCACAAATAATCCTATTTCTTTCCTACATACTAATTAATTAGGATAAATTAACAACTTTCTTCACTGTATCACATTTTAAAATTAACTTTTTTATAAAAAAATTTAAACTTTTTAACCCCAAAAAATATATACTCTGATCAAAATTTACACCTAACTACCTTTCTCGTGAAAAATACAAATTTATGACCGATTTACCCTTATTTTATTATTAACCTAACAATTACCCTTTGCATCTTCATTTTCACATCTCCCTCAACCCTCCGTAGTTGTTCTATCAAAATTTCAAATTTTCACTGTTCTATCAAATTTTCAAATTTTCACACTTTCATTATCTTCCAAAATCGTTCTAGGTTCAATTTGTGACGATTCAAGATTCATATACGAAAGTTTCCTCTCTCTTTCTCATGTTTGTAGCTTTAATTTTTTATTTGCATTATGGCTTCTGTTTTGATCTACGGTGAAAAGAATTTTAGGTATAATATCTGGTTTGTTAATCAAAATTTAATCTGTGTTAAATTTGGATTTTTTTTATTCATGTCCCTATTTGATACGATTTAGGTATAATTTCTGCGTTTACAATGCTAAATTTATGGGTGTTTTAGTATAATTTGTGTGTTTGAAATCCAAAAGATCGTTGCTTAAAACCCATTCTGGGTTTAAAACCATAATTTTTGAGTATGAAACTCTAATTTCTGAGTTTTAAACCCTAATTTTTGTGTATGATAGCCTAATTCATGGGTTTTAATCTCAATTGTTTGAAACCCTAATTTCTGGGTTTAAAATCCTGAATTTGTGTGTTTGGAATCCTAATTTCTGCGTTTAATTTGAAACCGTAGTTTCTTGGTTTCAAACCCTAATTTCTGGGTTTATGCTCCCTAATTACTATGTCTTAAACACTATTTTATTGTTTAATAACACTAATTGTTAGGATATCATTGTAGGAAATGACCTCAGAAACAACTCACAAGAGGGTAACTGTTTGTGCCTTTCATGAAGGTAATTTTGAACCAAAGCTGAATAACCAATCTCAGTATGAGGGAGGTGTCGTACACCTTAAACATGGTGTGCTGTTAAGTAATTTGACAGTGGATTTTAAGAAATTGGCTAGTGGCTTAACCAGAAGAAATGATTATGAAATATGGTATAGGAGGCCAATGAAGAGATGATTATGAATTATGGTAATTTTGATGACAAAGCTGTTAGTTATTTAGACCATATTAATACTCATATTGTGATCTTAAAATTACAATATAATCTAAAATGGTCTAAATCTACATGCATGCAAACAAAAATATAAAAGATGGTATTAAACCATCTTAAGATAAAAAACCTTACATTGTATAAGCAAGATAATGGGCACAACACAAGGACTCCTTCCTTATTGTTGTTCTTGAGCTATAGAATAAGAAAGATCCTCCAAGACTACTAACCACCAAATAGATGGTCTCCTAAGGATACACCCAAGATTATCCCAAAAACTACTAAGTTACTAACTAGGTAAATTTAGTAGTAAACCTTGTATTATGTGATAATATTACTCCCTCCATTCTTTTTATATCACCCCATTTCTTTATACACGTTTGCCAATACTCATTTTGTTTCGATTATATCTTTAGCTACATACTACTAAAAATTAAAATTTTTTGATATTCTTAATCCTTTTATCAAGACAAATTAAAAAAGATCTCACATGAATATATTTCCGTGAACGGATTGAGAGAAAATGGATGTTGAATACTCGATTGTAAATAGTGTCCAAAAGGGGAATGGGGTGATATAAAAAGAATGGAGGGAGTATTACACTAATAACATTATGATATATTTATTATTATGAGGATTTTTCTCTCTTAAAATTAAGAGGATTTATGTGTACAATGAGGAGTATATATAGGGGTTTGAAATGTAAACAATTCATGGGAACATGCCATGTGTTTACACCACCAAACTTTGACAAATATGCTTAATAAGACATTATATATATTATGGTTCAAATGGACCCATTTTGGTCCATTTCGATTTCCGACATTTGTCCCACAAATGCTCATAAGTCTTATATTTAATTATCTTAATTAATTATTAAATTGATCATTTAAAAATTAAATAATACAAATCAACAATTAATAACCACTTAACAATTAAGTTCTTATTAGACTATTTTATTAGTATAAAATATAACTTATGAACCCTTATTAGATAATTTTACAATCTCTTGTAAGTTTAAATAGCTATTTATCTTCGCCTCAAATATATACACATGTCGTAGAAATTTATATAATTAACTATTAATTATAAAATCTCATTTATATTTATTAATTAATGATCAAATAATTAAATAATAAATCCCCTTGGCCCAAGTTCGTAACTTGTCATCAAATATATATTCACATGACTTATTTAAAGGTCCTGTAATACAAGGATTTAATTTAATTGTATCTAATACAAATAATTAGTTTTTCCATTTGGGCATCATCCTATAGGTGTGACCTAAAGGGATCAGCTGGTCACCGCAAGCTGGTCACCGCCGTCACACGACAGTAATGTCAAACTCTAGTCAGCCAATCATTACCGATTAACGTTGAACAGCTGACATATATGTAAAATAAATCCCTGACATATTCCCTGTACGAGATTTATTATGTAGACGCACTATTGTGGAGGACACTACTCCAACAATCTCCCACTTGTCTGACACAAGTGTGCGCCACCGATTCTCTTGTCCAAAGTTATCTCCCACTCAATGCAAGATGTCTTCCAGGTCGTTCCTGCACGTGATCTCATCATAAAGTGGTTTCCTCGATCAGGAGAATGACCGTCTGACCGGATTATCTACTATAGACCTTTTCCGAGCGTGGCCACGCATTTTCAGTCAACTCTCCTCGAGTGGCCTTGAGATAAAAATTTGACATAAGTGGACAATCCTGTTGACCTATTTTCTTTGTTCAATCGCACATCACCATGGCCTAGAAGATGCCCATCAGCCTCCTGTTACGGCACGACCTTAAGCAAAAACTAAAGTCAATCGGAAACTGTACTGACTCAGACAAATAGTCTCCAGTCAAAAGAATTGACTCGAAGGAATAAATAGAAATCCTCGCCACGACCTAGCAACAAAAAGACTCTATAAACGGTCACTGTCCGACAAATTGTCTCACAATCTGCCTATGTAATCGACCAATCCTCACTATGACATATGACAGTCGAACATGTCATCTATCGCCTTACAATCTAGTCATTCCGAGACGTCACCTCATTAAGTAACTAGGGACAAAATACTATGTTAATCCAGTTCACTTAATAGGGTTCGACGTTGTCATTACAACCTATTTGGATAAAACAAAGTATATGAATTTAGACAGCAACTAAATACGACGATAAATGTAATTATCATATATGAAATAATTGGTACAATATTTAGAATTATTACATATTGTATAGTTTACAGTAGTTCTGTCATTCGTCTCAACCCCATAGAAACTACATGACTATCATGTTTTGCTTGAGACAATGGCTTGGTTAAAGGATCAGCGATGTTTTCAGCTGTCCCAACCTTACAGACTATAGTTTCCTTCCTTTCAATTAGATCTCTAATTACATGAAATTTCCTAAGTACATGTCTAGATTTGTTACTAGACTTGGACTCTTTATCTTGAAAAATTGCCCCACTGTTATCACAGTATAAACTGATAGGATCCTCGGCGGTCGGAACTACTCTCAGTCCCTCCAAAAATTGCCTAATCCAAACAACTTCCTTAGCAGCCTCAGATGCTGCAATGTACTCAGCTTCCGTTGTAGAATCAGCAGTCACAGACTCCTTAAAACTTCTCCAACAAACCGCCCCTCCGTTCATCATATAGACAAAACCAGCCTGGGATTTTAAATCATCCCTATCGGTTTGGAAACTGGCATCCGTATAACCTCTTACACGTAACTCAGATTCTCCTCCAAACACTAAGAATGAATCTCTAGTGCTTCTCAAGTATTTAAGAATATTCTTGACGGCTATCCAGTGACTTTCACCTGGATTATTTTGATAACGACTTGTCATGCTCAAAGCATACGAGACGTCAGGACGAGTGCACATCATAGCATACATGATCGATCCAACAGCGGAAGCATAGGGAATCGACTTCATGCGTTCAATATCCTTAGGTTCCGTGGGACACTGTGATTTACTCAAGGTAATCCCACTACCTATTGGTAGAAAACCTTTCTTAGAGTTTTTCATATTGAATCGATCAAGAATTTTATCAATATAAGCTTCTTGACTCAATGCTAATATCTTATTGGTTCTATCTCTATAAATCCGGATACCCAAAATGCACTGCGCTTCTCCCAAATCTTTCATTTGGAAGTGGTTTCCTAACCACTTCTTAACAGAAGTAAGCATATTTATATCATTCCCAATGAGTAATATGTCGTCCACATAGAAAAGTAAGAAAACAACTTTACTCCCACTAAACTTCATGTATAGACACTGTAATACCCTGTATTTTTATCGGTAATTAATTTATATGGGTATTATGGTGTTGATAATATTTGAACGTTTATGCTCGATAATTGAAAGAGGAACGCGTATTTTATATTTATATATTATTGGTGTAATACCTCATTATATTATCTATTCAATATTGACGTGTTAGTCGTATTTGAGCGTTGATACTCGATAGTTGTAAACCAAATAAGTGATCTTGTGCGAACCCGTATTATTATTATTATTAAGTATAATAATTATGGGTAGACGGTATAATAATTATTTATAATTGTTCGTTTTATAAACTAGTATGTACTCGTTTAATGTTAAGCGTTTTGGACTACGGTGGGATCGAATTGGGAACCTAGCCATCAAATGATAATAATAGTAAGGTGGTGTTAGCATGGCTCAAACCCAGGACCTGTGGTAGCATGGCCATGGGCCTCGTTTTGCGTGCAAAGCTACAGCCCATATACGGTTTGAGTAAACACAACAGGCCACTGCTCTCTACCGCTTTACTTAGACCATCCATACCTACCCTAAACCTAAATGAAATTGAGATCTGTTTGCACACAAACCCAGCCGCCACAGTAGAGAACAAGAGGGTGTCAGTCACGGTGGTCGTGTTATAGCCTAGGGCGGTTCGTTTTGGCCATAAAGTTGGTATGTTCACCATTGTTTCGGTTTTCACGGTTTTACTGCTTGTTTGATTCGTATTGTTGTAATCGCATATCTTGTTTATAGGTTCTGGGTTTTACTTATTTTTAATCTATGATGTGTGGGGGTCAGGTATGGGTCATGTTGTGTCGCCTTGGACACCCTAACACCGCCGTGTAAGGTGTTTTTATAGAGGCTGTCAGTGTCGAATTCTGGGTTGTTTCTGGGTATACGGTTTTCGTGTTAGTGTTTGTTAGAGGTTCGGTTATGGTTTGCATATGGGTCGTTGTTTTGAGGTCACGTGTGAGTCAGGGAGTGGAGTGGTGGCTCTCGTGGTGACCAGAGGGGGGTTGTCAGGGTGGTTGTCGATGGTGTGTACGGGTATGGAGCAGGGGCTATAAGGGATATATATATGAGTTGCTGGGTTCACGTGGGTGTTTGAGGGTGGTACCGCCGATGACTAGGGGGAGGTCGGTGCGGTGGTACCACCATTGCTAGAGAGTCTGGTGTCTGGGGAGTCTGTGGTGGTGGTCTCGGGTGGCTACACCGTGGCTGGAAGTGGCTACAGTGAAGAGTTTCAGGTGAGTTTAAGAGGGGTGCATGAGGGATCGGGTCTGTTTGGGACCCTGGTCCTCCTAATCGGTGGGAGTCGACGGTCGTGGCCATGGTCGGTGGTAGAGTAGGTGGTGTGGGGGTGATGCGTGGTGGCTGCCGGCAATAGGGGAGTGGTCACTTGGCTGTTTTCATGGGGGTAATTGTTCACGCGGGTTTGGGGGTTGACGTGGGTTTATTATGGGTGTTTGCTAGTTGTTAGTTTTGTTATTATTATTCTTATTATTATCATCTTCATTTTAATGTTGTTATCTTTAACATTGTTGATTAGTCTTATTATTATTATTAGTATTAATATGGTTAATCTCATATTTTGTTTATTTGTATTGTTATGTTATTGATAGTTATGGTTGCTATGTTTTCGTATTGGTCCCTTGATTTGGAATAATTATTTTATTAAATTCAATAATAATTGTTGTTAGAATTGTCTATTATGATTAATATGTTTACCATTGTTAGTGTGGTAAATTGTTAATTATGTGTTATGGATAGTTAAGGTATTTGGGTTATGGGGAATTTTGTGATATTATATTGTGATAACTATTTATATATGGTTACGATTAATGAACGAGAACATGATCAATTAATCATGTAGTAGCGTTGATGGTATGAATGGAGTATGATATTAAACAACAATTATAGGAACTGAGTTTGGTTGAACGAAGTGGAATAATTCGAGCAGCTGTTCAGTTGCCTTTCTGCGGATTGAGGTAGGGGATATATTATGATTCATGTTATGACATGAAATGTGTAATTGATGCTTATTACGAGTTTGATATAATTGATTATTATTGCACTGTGGACTGTATTATTATTATTGATCACTGTGGAGAACGGGGATGTGAAATGGGTCTTGTGATAAGGGTCTTGTGATATGGGTCTTGTGATAAGGGACTTGTGATATGGCCATGGGAGGTGTGAAGTGGTGTGATGTGATGTGATGTGATGGGAGGTGTGGTGTGATGGAGGTATGGAGTGGTGGAGGTGAAGTAGATAACTGGTGATATGGAGACGGAGTTGTGTTCTAATCTGTTCTCATTTATGTCTCTTTGATGTTTTACCTACTCAACCTCGCGGTTGACCCTGTGTATTCGTGTGACACCTACGATGATCCGGAATGGGGAGTAGATTTTACAGGTCAGTGACAGATGGATTAGGAGCTTGGGCATGGAGAGAGACATGGCATGGACCTACTTAGAGTTAGATCACATTTAGATATCGTCAGTTGTACTTTCATTTAATCAAATTTGGATCTTATAGTTGTTGTAGTACCAAGTTTAATTTAATCAGTATTTATATAAAGTACTTTGGTTTGTTTACTTTGTTATTCACTACCTCGGATATTCCAGGATGGTAACAGTCCTATTTATTTGAGAATGTCTTGCTAAAGGCTCTTAAATAAATGGGGGTGTTACAAAGTGGTATCAGAGCGAACGATCCTCAGGCCTAAACCAAATGAATAATAATGAATGTAGGAAGAGTCAAATAAAATGAACCCCGAGATGAAACTGATAGGAGCCCCAAAAAGGAACGGTATGAGTTAGGGGCCCCCTCAAACCAGACCTGGGCCCTTCTGTTCTGTCTCGGGAACCCAATTAGAGTAATTGAAGAGTGGGGTAGATTATATAGCGACCTAGTTATCTTGTGCTAACAATTTTTGCAGGGGCGAAATGAGGTAAGTAATGATGTGTACATGGTTAATGATGCATTGTATTCTATGAGTTTGATATCGGAAAGTGATTGAGAAATGTATTACTTTAAGTATTGAGGACATGAAAATTGAAATACGAGTTTGAAATATAAGCTTGGCTAGTAGGATGATATGCATGAGAAGAATGCGACTGATATTGGAACGCTGATGGATATAAATGATTGAATCGAAATTTTCAGGAATGGGTGTATATTTATTGTATACTGAATTAGAGTGATATGATCATGTGTTTTGGTTGTCTCGAATTGTCTATAGTGTATCTGGTTATTAAATGACTAACGTAACTTTTGCAATATATTACTTGGTATTTGGATATGACCTATCAGATTTAAATGCTATAGTAATTCATGTCTAGTGATATGCGGAGTGTGTTGCCTCATATATAAATATGTGATACGATGGTATATACATGCAATGTATAAATTTTGAGTAATTAGTTGGTTCTACTTCCAGTTTAGAAATCTTAACGTGTTCTAGATGACAGTTACAGTTTGAGTGATGAATACATATTAATAGGGTAGTGTTTATGCATCAATAATATGTCAACGTGTTATGGAAGAAAAATGGTTGAGCTTCTTAGTAGAATGTGAAGTTGTAAAAGAACTAAAAATTTTGATAAGTTTTCAAAATGTTACCTCGCTTGCAAAAGCTGCCATCTAAAATGTGTTCTCTATATGAGTATGAAAATTTTATGTATGATACACCATGTCGATCTTAACGAGTCGTTATTTAATTGTGATTTGTTTATAAGTGCTGCAGCATGCTTATTGGTGAAATTATGGGTCAGATAAGTTTTATATAAAAGTTCAATCAATTGTGAATTATGTGATGTTCCTATGTGATGTTAAAATCATGTTCATCAGAGAGGAGTCTTGACAAGTGGTAGAATGGAATTTAACTAGTAAGATAATTAGCATGATGTCATGAGTAAAAGTTATATAGCAATTTAATTGTTATAATTAATGTTGGTTATTTTGAACAACGTGAACCTTGTTTCTATTCTTTCGTATATTAAAGGTACATCTTTGTCTAGTTTCCTGATGTAATAGCCAATGACTCCGGCATGTATACTGTTGCGCTATAAAATGAATTGCATATTACCATGTTCGAAATCTGATCGCGATGTATTGAGTTATTAGTTAGTTTGGCATGTGATTTAGTGTTGTGCATTCGTTTACCTTATCGTTAAATTTCATGATCCGTGAGCTACAATTTGTGAGAACAACGTTTTAGTAAAGGAGAGTCAGAATGTCTCCGTGCAGTTTCGAGTCCGATCTGTAGTTGAAAAATAGCCCTTTGCTTGTGTTTATAATTGTCACAAACTACCATTTCAGCGTTTCAAACGTTTTTCCAAAGGTTTCAAAAGTTTTAATTTGTATTTCAAGATGATGAATAACCATGATGACGCTTGCTCTTTTAATAATTGTAGTAATTGTTTGCTATATGACAAATTCTGTACTTACGTGTTGATGAAAGCCTGCCCGGATGCTTATTTGTTGCGCGTTATAAGAACTCTTATTTTACAAGACTTGTATTATATTAGTCTCGTGATAGATGATGTAAGTTGAGTTATACCTAAGTGATTTTGTTAACTTATTGATATCTGGGAATGTTAAACGGTTCTGTGAGTCTATAATTGGTGTACATCTTGTGAACTATGTCAATGATTTCATGTTTAATTACGTTAATTAATTTTACTTCTATAATATGAATATGAGCATGAGACACTTTAACTGGTCAAGTGTGAACTATGAGCTTCTTGATTGTCTACATTGTAATAAATATAATAATTTGTGTTACATTTTCAGAGATATGTAAATGTTAGCTACCCTGATTTTGTTTTACTGCGTGACACGATTTTACCGATCCTATTATTAATATTATTGTTCGAGGTTGTATGAAGTACTTGTTACCTGTTATTTAATTATGACGGTTTTATGTGCTAATTTTATCTCTGTTGCGTTATTAGTAATTGATTCACATTTTATATTATTAAGTTTAATCTTTTGTTTTGGAGATGGGTTTAATTTTGAGATAGGTTGTCCTGTGTAATTGACTGATTTGAAGTATAAAGACTATATTGAATTGTTTAGTTGGGAACAAGAGTGCCATTATTACTGTCCTTCGAAGAGTGAAAATCCATTGTTATTAGCACTAGAGCTTGAACCATGATATTTTGTCAAGTGAGCTAGTATTTTCCTAAGTTAGTGGTCTGAGAAGTATTGAGATGTTGACTTTTGTTGGTAAGCTTAACTTGATTATTTTGACAGTAAGATTGTTAAGTGGTATTCTGTTGATTTGTCGATTTCTGTGACCTCAACTCGTGGGTGAGTAGCTTAGAGTTTTACTCTAAGTGTTGAGCACGGTTCTTTGAACCTTTGACAATAACGATATTGAATTGAGATTGGTTACTAGCAATGAGTTATGGGGCATGCGTGCCGAGTTATATTTACGGTCCAGAGTGACCAAGGTTTTGAGTTATATTATTTGGTTTGGAATCGATATGAGATAGAGGGATTGTTTAGCGGTTTATCCGCCAGTTCACTCACCCCTTGTTTTTGGTCTTAGATTCGACGATGAGTGCGATGTTTGGTTACTTGAAGTAAGATGGTATGAGATAACGTAATGAGTGAGACAGAGCTATGAGCTAGGATTTGTGTAATGAGGTTACGGGGACGTAACCGTGTTTTAAGGAAGGTGGGATTGTAAAATCTTTTTTTTTGTTTTATGATATGGCTGGTATTTAAGACATGCTAATTGGGTGTCGTGCTTGTTTGAATGTACCTAATAACTTGATTACTTATGCTGATTACTTATGTTATGCTTTTACTGTGTTTCGTGAAGTATCCTTTAATTTGGTATACGCTAAACTTTGGGGACAAAGTTTCTTTAAACGGGGGTAGAATGTAACCTTTCGTGTTTTATTTCATGTTTAAAGTATTTCGATCAGTTTCGATGTGATGGGTGTCACGCTTTGAATTCGTTATGTTCCTAGTAAACGGTTTGTTGGCTACGGAATGTGAACTTCGGGACGAAGTTCATTTTAAGGGGGGAAGACTGTAATACCCTGTATTTTTATCGGTAATTAATTTATATGGGTATTATGGTGTTGATAATATTTGAACGTTTATGCTCGATAATTGAAAGAGGAATGCGTATTTTATATTTATATATTATTGGTGTAATACCTCATTATATTATCTATTCAATATTGACGTGTTAGTCGTATTTGAGCGTTGATACTCGATAGTTGTAAACCAAATAAGTGATCTTGTGCGAACCCGTATTATTATTATTATTAAGTATAATAATTATGGGTAGACGGTATAATAATTATTTATAATTGTTCGTTTTATAAACTAGTATGTACTCGTTTAATGTTAAGCGTTTTGGACTACGATGGGATTCGAATTGGGAACCTAGCCATCAAATGATAATAATAGTAAGGTGGTGTTAGCATGGCTCGAACCCAGGACCTGTGGTAGCATGGCCATGGGCCTCGTTTTGCGTGCAAAGCTACAGCCCATATACGGTTTGAGTAAACACAATAGGCCACTGCTCTCTGCCGCTTTACTTAGACCATCCATACCTACCCTAAACCTAAATGAAATTGAGATCTGTTTGCACACAAACCCAGCCGCCACAGTAGAGAACAAAAGGGCGTCAGTCACGGTGGTCGTGTTATAGCCTAGGGCGGTTCGTTTTGGCCATAAAGTTGGTATGTTCACCATTGTTTCGGTTTTCACGGTTTTACTGCTTGTTTGATTCGTATTGTTGTAATCGCATATCTTGTTTATAGGTTCTGGGTTTTACTTATTTTTAATCTATGATGTGTGGGGGTCAGGTATGGGTCATGTTGTGTCGCCTTGGACACCCTAACACCGCCGTGTAAGGTGTTTTTATAGAGGCTGTCAGTGTCGAATTCTGGGTTGTTTCTGGGTATACGGTTTTCGTGTTAGTGTTTGTTAGAGGTTCGGTTATGGTTTGCATATGGGTCGTTGTTTTGAGGTCACGTGTGAGTCAGGGAGTGGAGTGGTGGCTCTCGTGGTGACCAGAGGGTGGTTGTCAGGGTGGTTGTCGATGTTGTGTACGGGTATGGAGCAGGGGTTAGAAGGGATATATGTAACAACCCGACCCACCACGGTCGTAACACACCCTCAATAAGATGAGAGGTATGCCTTTGGGCCCATTATTTGTCCTCACTTAAGCCCAAAAGCACAAGGCCTTGTTACTAAGTGGTGGGTGGAAGCTATTATAAACATATCACAAGTCTCACATTCTACCGATGTGGGACAACTTTCCTATCATACTCTTGGGGTATTACAATATATATATGAGTTGCTGGGTTCACGTGGGTGTTTGAGGGTGGTACCGCCGATGACTAGGGGGAGGTCGGTGCGGTGGTACCACCATTGCTAGAGAGTCTGGTGTCTGGGGAGTCTGTGGTGGTGGTCTCGGGTGGCTACACCGTGGCTGGCAGTGGCTACAGTGAAGAGTTTCAGGTGAGTTTAAGAGGGGTGCGTGAGGGATCGGGTCTGTTTGGGACCCTGGTCCTCCTAATCGGTGGGAGTCGACGGTCGTGGCCATGGTCGGTGGTAGAGTAGGTGGTGTGGGGGTGATGCGTGGTGGCTGCCGGCAATAGGGGAGTGGTCACTTGGCTTTTTTCATGGGGGTAATTGTTCACGCGGGTTTGGGGGTTGACGTGGGTTTATTATGGGTGTTTGCTAGTTGTTAGTTTTGTTATTATTATTCTTATTATTATCATCTTCATTTTAATGTTGTTATCTTTAACATTGTTGATTAGTCTTATTATTATTATTAGTATTAATATGGTTAATCTCATATTTTGTTTATTTGTATTGTTATGTCATTGATAGTTATGGTTGCTATGTTTTCGTATTGGTCCCTTGATTTGGAATAATTATTTTATTAAATTCAATAATAATTGTTGTTAGAATTGTCTATTATGATTAATATGTTTACCATTGTTAGTGTGGTAAATTGTTAATTATGTTTTATGGATAGTTAAGGTATTTGGGTTATGGGGAATTTTGTGATATTATATTGTGATAACTATTTATATATGGTTACGATTAATGAACGAGAACATGATCAATTAATCATGTAGTAGCGTTGATGGTATGAATGGAGTATGATATTAAACAATAATTATAGGAACTGAGTTTGGTTGAACGAAGTGGAATAATTCGAGCAGCTGTTCAGTTGCCTTTCTGCGGATTGAGGTAGGGGATATATTATGATTCATGTTATGACATGAAATGTGTAATTGATGCTTATTACGAGTTTGATATAATTGATTATTATTGCACTGTGGACTGTATTATTATTATTGATCACTGTGGAGAACGGGGATGTGAAATGAGTCTTGTGATAAGGGTCTTGTGATATGGGTCTTGTGATAAGGGACTTGTGATATGGCCATGGGAGGTGTGAAGTGGTGTGATGTGATGTGATGTGATGTGATGGGAGGTGTGGTGTGATGGAGGTATGGAGTGGTGGAGGTGAAGTAGATAACTGGTGATATGGAGACGGAGTTGTGTTCTAATCTGTTCTCATTTATGTCTCTTTGATGTTTTACCTACTCAACCTCGCGGTTGACCCTGTGTATTCGTGTGACACCTACGATGATCCGGAATGGGGAGTAGATTTTACAGGTCAGTGACAGATGGATTAGGAGCTTGGGCATGGAGAGAGACATGGCATGGACCTACTTAGAGTTAGATCACATTTAGATATCGTCAGTTGTACTTTCATTTAATCAAATTTGGATCTTGTAGTTGTTGTAGTACCAAGTTTAATTTAATCAGTATTTATATAAAGTACTTTGGTTTGTTTACTTTGTTATTCACTACCTCGGATATTCAGGGATGGTAACAGTCCTATTTATTTGAGAATGTCTTGCTAAAGGCTCTTAAATAAATGGGGGTGTTACAGACACGGTTCCTCAACACTTCGAGAAAAACCATTCTGTTTAATCACATGATCAAAATGATGATTCCAACTCCTTGATGCTTGCTTAAGACCATAAATGGATCTCTTAAGCTTGCATACTTTGTTAGGATTTTTAGGATCCACAAAACCTTCAGGTTGTGTCATGTACACTTCCTCTTCCAGAAACCCATTCAGGAAAGCGGTCTTGACATCCATTTGCCATATCTCATAATCATGAAATGCCGCAATCGCTAACATTATCCGAACAAATCTCAGCATAGCAACTGGTGCAAAGGTCTCGTCATAGTGTAAACCATGAACCTGAGTGAACCCTTTCGCCACCAGTCTAGCTTTGTAGACATCTTTATGTCCATCCATGCCGATTTTAATCTTAAAAATCCACTTACACTGAAGAGGTCGGACATCTTTAGGTAATTCAACCAGATCCCATACCTGATTGTCATACATGGAATCCATTTCGGATTGCATGGCTTCAAGCCATAACTTAGAGTCAGAACTAACAATAGCTGCTTTGTAGGTTTTAGGTTCGTCACTTTCTAAAAGTAATACCTCATAGTCACCATCTTCCTCAATGATACCAAGGTATCTATCAGGTTGGTGACTTACCCTTCCCGACCTCCTAGGTTCAGAAGGAATAATAACCGAATCTGACGAAGAAGGGACATTTTCCTGTGCAGTCACCTCAGTTTGTGGCTCTTGAACTTCATCAAGTTCAAATTTTCTCCCACTCTGTCTCCTTGAAATAAACTCCTTTTCTAGAAAGACAGCCTCACGAGACACAAACACTTTGTTCTCGTGACTATTGTAGAAGTAATAACCTCGGGTTTCCTTAGGGTAACCTACAAAAGTACATTTATCAGAACGAGGTGCAAGCTTATCGTCATACTTGTTTCTGACATAAGCGTCACAGCCCCATACTTTCAAGTATTGTAGATTAGGGACCCTCCCTTTCCATATCTCATATGGTGTTTTGTCGGTAGCTTTAGTGGGACTCCTGTTCAAAGAACATATTGCAGATAAGATAGCAAATCCCCAGAATGACTCAGGTAATTCAGTTTGACTCATCATTGATCGAACCATATCTAATAAAGTTCGATTCCTCCTCTCAGCCACCCCATTCAATTGTGGTGTGCCGGGAGGAGTTAACTGAGATACAATACCACAATTTTTAAGGTGAACTCTAAAGTCATTGCTTAAATATTCACCACCACGATCTGATCGTAATGTTTTAATCTTCTTATTTAATTGGTTTTCTACTTCATTCTGAAACTCCTTGAACTTATCAAAAGCTTCACTTTTATACTTTATTAAGGGGTCGTTTGGTTCGAGTAGGTGGAATGGAATGGATTGGAATGCCATACTATAGTGGAATGGATTGAGATTCCCATACCACACTAAACTTGTTTGGTTTGAGTATTATTCTACTATGGGAGGAATGGAGTGGGAAACTTGGGGGGAGAGTAAGGTATGAGATTCAAGGGGATTGGAATGGAGTTAGAATCCATCAAGTATCTAACTCCATTCCAAAACAAGCCAACCAAACACTTGATTCTCCCAAATCCATTCCATTCCATTCCAAACCCCTCAACCAAACACCCCCTAAGTAGATATACCCATATCTACTCATGTCATCGGTAAAAGTAATGAAATAGTCATAATTACCTCTAGCAGTGACTGTCATTGGACCACATACATCGGTATGTATTAAACCCAATAACTCACTAGCTCGAGATCCTCTTCCTTGAAAAGGTGAACGAGTCATCTTGCCAAGTAGACAAGATTCACATGTACCTAATGATTCGAAATCAAAAGGTTTGATAACACCAGTCGACACTAGTCTTTTAATGCGTTTCTCGTTGATATGTCCTAATCGACAATGCCATAAATAAGATAGATCGGTATCACCGGTTTTGAGTCTTTTATTATCCAAATGATAAACATCGTTGCAAGTGTCTAGAATATAAATACCATTAATAGAAATAGCTTGACTATATACATTCTCATTAAGGGAAAAAGTACAACACTTGTCCTTAATTACAAAACGAAACCCTTCCGTGTCTAATACAGATACTGATATTATATTCCTAGACAACGTTGGCACAAAATAACAATTATTTAGATACAAGTGCAAACCCGACGCTAAACTAAGTACATAGGTTCCAACAGATACGACAGCTACTTTAGATCCGTTTCCCATCCGTAGATCCACGTCACCCTTGTTTAGCTTCCTTACGCTTTTTAGGCCCTGTAAATGATTACACAGGTGAGAACCACAGCCAGTATCTAATACCCAAGTTGTAGTAGTAGCGTAATTTATGTCTATCATAAAAGATTTGATTGAGAATTTACATGTTGGCTTCATAATACCAGCTTTGATGTCATCCAGATATTTGGGGCAATTACGCTTCCAATGTCCCTTGTTATTACAATAATTACAAGTATCATTGATATGACTTCCCTTCTTAGATTTTGGTTTGGAAGGGCCATTCGCAATAGCCTTCCCTTTACCTTCAACTTGCACAGGTTTCTTACCACCACTACTATTAAACTTCTTCTTCCCCTTTACATTAATAGCTAGGACATCTTTCCTAGTGTTCCCACTTAACCCCATGTCTTTCTCTGCTTGCACAAGCAAAGAATGAAGTTCATGTAGACTTTTCTTCATGTTGGCCATATTATAATTTACTCGAAATTGGGTGAATCCTTTGACCATAGAGAGGGAGTGAAGCACTCGGTCCATAATAAGCTCTTCGGGGATCTTGCATCCCAGCCCTTCTAGAGTTTCCACATACTCAATCATTTTGAGTATATGGGCACTAACAGATTGCCCTTCCTTAAGATTAGCCTCAAAGAAGCGAACAACAGCATCATATTGAAGTATCCTCAGGGCTTGAGAAAACATGGTAGATAGCCTCGAGTATACCTCATATGCATCTTTGAAGCGGACACATTGCCTTTGTAGGGACGCTTCCATCGCAAATATTAAAACATTTTTAATGGCGGCGGATTGTCTTTGATAATCATTATATGCGTCCCTTACATCAGGAGTAGCCCTAGTACTTGGTAGAGGGGGAGAAGGATCTACAAGGTAGCGTAATTTATCATCACCTGCAACAGCTAATCGAAGTTGTTCTTCCCAATCTTTAAAATTACTACCATTAGCATTTAAAACATATTTGTCCACGAACTGGCGGAGCCATGATTCTTTAGAAATCGTAGCGGTTTGACTAGAAGAAGCCATTGTGATTTACTACAAAACGGGAATGGAAAGAAAATCAACATTTATCATAAAATACTTGTAAAACAATTTTAACAAGTTAGCATTTATATAATGATCTCCCACTGAATTATATAAATGATTCCAAGACCCATCTTTATAATATAAACACGGGCACGGTGAGGCCGTTTCATCCCATATTTATATAAATTTGGTGAGTCAACATTTTGACTGATTCTACTGAATAGAACTCTTGGTTGATGAATTTTCTTAAAATTTATCATTTTAGCCCCGGAATCAACTATGGGCACGGTGAGGCCGATTCATTCCACATTAATCCCGTTGAGTCCAACCAATTTTCACGTGTGATAACTTTTATTACCCTACTTACCCAACGTAAAAAGAGAGTACCCCGGTGAGCCGAGCCTACCTCTAATGAAGAAGGGATTCATAGGTGCTAATACTTGGTAAGGGTTTATCTCAATTTTAAAAGTGAGAGATCTTATAAATTTAATTGTCTATCACTTTTAAGTGAACAAAAATGGTGAATGGTAGACAATTGAATCGATAACAAGGAAAAATAAATAAATAAATATGTAGTGATGACGATTTGGCATGAATGCATAAATGTAAATTAGCAAGTCCTAATATGGCTTCCTAGTTAATATAATTAACTAAAATTATTACACATCGAAAACCAACTCCTTGGTCCCTTGAGTCTTCACAAATTGCCCTCCTTCATTAGGATTTCGGATCTCCTTTCCGAAAACACCGTCTTCATGAAAAATCCATCTTTAGATGCTTCATCTAACTACTATTAATTAAATTACATTGCAATAAACTATTATAAAATTTGTAATAAAATTAAAATAAAACTATTAGTAAATTACAAATTAGGCGATACGAAATCGCAATTAATTACAAAACAAATCGATATTCCCTTACATTACGGGAAATACCAATTTCTACCTATGACCATATTAGGAAAATTACATAATTGTAATGCTAAGAAACATCCATATAAATGAATAATAAAAATGCATTATGTAAAAATGACATGCCAAATCGTCTAACTTACCAACAACGATCATTTGAGCTCGTAATGACGGAATTTTTACCAATAAAAATTCTCAATTAATTCTTAAAACAATTTTAAGACTTACTCATCTTAATAATCTGGTCTATTATCAAAATAATTATTCTCAACAATTATCTTGAAATTATATGGGAATTAAAACATAATCATGATAAAAAGATACAATAATTCACAATTATCTTATAAAAATTCCATTTAATTTAAAAACTAATGGAAAATTAAATTTCAAAACCATGAACATTCTGGTCTTACACTAAAAATGTCATGTAAGTGAAAATTTTAGTTTTGAAATTTATTTAAAACGATTTTATAATTTAATCGGTAAAACGGACAATTTTTACGATTTAATTCTAAATCAAACCATAAAAATTGAAATAACTTTAAAATCAAAATTTATATATTTTGGAAAAATATCCAGGAGCTAAAAATTCAAAAATTTCGAGCCCAAAAATTAAATCAATAATTATTTACAAAATAACCACTATTTGCCCATTTTTATCAAATAAAAATCATTAAACTAAATAAATTAATCACATTAACTTAAAATTTCTATTTTTCTCATAAATAGAACATGCATGTGGTTATTTCTAATAAACATGCATAAAATTAACATGCAACCAAAAATAATTAACTTTTACTTAGTTTTAATGCATTTTAACATAATTTTATGCCATTTAAAGTCATAAAAAAAAAAAAAATAACAAAAAATCAAATTTTCGTCCCATATCATTCTAAGACCATATTATATACATGCAATACCATATTGTGTGATAAAAACTATTTTTAATGACATAATATCAATTTTACTAATTTATCTCATAGATTACTAAAATCGTCTTAAGACAACATGCATGTATGTAACAATGCTCTGATACAACTTGTTAGTTATTTAGACCATATTAATACTCATATTGTGATCTTAAAATTACAATATAATCTAAAATGGTCTAAATCTACATGCATGCAAACAAAAATATAAAAGATGGTATTAAACCATCTTAAGATAAAAAACCTTAAATTGTATAAGCAAGATAATGGGCACAACACAAGGACTCCTTCCTTATTGTTGTTCTTGAGCTATAGAATAAGAAAGATCCTCCAAGACTACTAACCACCAAATAGATGGTCTCCTAAGGATACACTCAAGATTATCCCAAAAACTACTAAGTTACTAACTAGGTAAATTTAGTAGTAAACCTTGTATTTTGTGATAATATTATTACACTAATAACATTATGATATATTTAATATTATGAGGATTTTTCTCTCTTAAAATTAAGAGGATTTATGTGTACAATGAGGAGTATATATAGGGGTTTGAAATGTAAACAATTCATGGGAACATGCCATGTGTTTACACCACCAAACTTTGACAAATATGCTTAATAAGACATTATATATATTATGGTTCAAATGGACCCATTTTGGTCCATTTCGATTTCCGACATTTGTCCCACAAATGCTTATAAGTCTTATATTTAATTATCTTAATTAATTATTAAATTGATCATTTAAAAATTAAATAATACAAATCAACAATTAATAACCACTTAACAATTAAGTTCTTATTAAACTATTTTATCAGTATAAAATAAAACTTATGAACCCTTATTAGATAATTTTACAATCTCTTGTAAGTTTAAATAGCTATTTATCTTCGCCTCAAATATATACACATGTCGTAGAAATTTATATAATTAACTATTAATTATAAAATCTCATTTATATTTATTAATTAATGATCAAATAATTAAATAATAAATCCCCTTGGCCCAAGTTCGTAACTTGTCATCAAATATATATTCACATGACTTATTTAAAAGTCCTGTAATACAAGGATTTAATTTAATTGTATCTAATACAAATAATTAGTTTTTCCATTTGGGCATCATCCTATAGGTGTGACCTAAAGGGATCAGCTGGTCACCGCCGTTACACGACAGTAATGTCAAACTCTAGTCAGCCAATCATTACCGATTAACGTTGACCAGCTGACATATATGTAAAATAAATCCCTGACATATTCCCTGTACGATATTTACTATGTTGACGCACTATTGTGGAGGACACTACTCCAACAAAAGCCACTTGGAGGCCAGCATCAAAGTTACTTATCTAAAAGATTACGTTTGCAATTCTTAGGTGATTCTAGCTTGAAGAGGGAGTGTGAAAATATAGTACACATTTAAGCTACCAATCCTATTGTGGATACTCAAAGTATAATTCTTGTGTAAGGCTTGGTGAGAGGCGGCCACAATTGGTACTTGGATAGCGGGATGTTCTCGTCACATGACGGGAGATCGAAACCAAATCCTCTCATTAGAAGCTTGTAAAGGCGGCATGGTAACTTTTGGTGACAACAAAAAAAGGTGAAGTAATTGGTAATCGTAAGGTTGGTAAGTCATCGTTACTATGCATCGACAACGTGCGGCTTGTCAATAAAGGTTTGAAGCATAATCTTATTAGCATTTCTCAATTGTGTGACCGTGGAAATTTGGTAGAGTTGAGCACAAATATGTGTCGTATCATTAATGCAACAACCCGTGAAGTCATTCTTGAAGGTAGACGTGTCAAAGACGTTTACTTAACAAATTTAAACATGGTGCCTGATGACACCTTATCTTGCATGAGTGTCATGAAAAATGATCCTTGGTTGTGGCACAAAATATTCGGATATGTTAGTGTCAAAACTTTTAACACCCTTAAAAAACTTGACCTAGTTGAAGGTTTTCCTAATATAAAATATGATTTTGATAAAGTTTGTGATGAGTGTGCATGATGCAAACATGTTAGAAACTCTTTTAGATCTAAAAGAATTATGAGTACCCTTCGTCCCCTCCAACTTCTTCATATTGACTTGTGTGGACCAATGAGAACTAAAAGTAGAGGTGGTAGTTGTTATGTGTGTGTCATTGTTGATGATTTTTCTAGATTTGTGTGGACCCTCTTTCTAAGCTCTAAAGACGATACTTTCAACGAGTTTTTAATTTGGCTCAGAAAGATATAAAACAAACTTAATCACAAACTTGTGTCCATTAGAACCGATCATGGGACTGAATTTGGAAACTTGTCATTTAATACTTACTGTGATGAAAATGGTGTTGATTACAATTTTTTTGGCCCCTAGGACACCCCAACAAAATGGCGTTGTAGAACGCATGACTAGGACCCTTGAAAGCATGGCTAGGACAATGTTGTTATGTAGTAAGCTACCTAGAAACTTTTGGGCCGAAGTGGTAAACACCGCTTGTTACATTCATAACCGTGTCATGATGATAAGGAGTTTATTGGATAAGACACCGTATCAATTACTACGAGGAAAAAAGCCAAACATATCTTAATTTAGATGCTTTTGTAGCAAATGTTTTGTTCACAACAATGGAAAAGAAAACTTGAGAAAATTTGATCCTCGTAGTGATGAAGCGGTATTTATTGGTTACTCCGAACATAGCAAAGCCTACAAAGTTTATAACAAAAGAACCATGCGTATTGAGGAAAGTGTTCATGTCATTTTGACGAATTTAGTGTGCTTGTACAGGTACAATTTGAAGATACAGATCATGATGAGGATGATGAATTTGAAATCGGCCTTGTAAGAAAAGATTTCGTGTTTGAAGATGGTGAAACAACAATTGTTGACAACGACCAACAGTCCAACAGACTGTTGTCTAATGATGATTAGCAACGGTTCGGGGGAACCAAGCTTCTCGGGTCCATGTGATTGGATTCCCAAGTTGTATTTACTGTTTTTTTTCATAGGATAGGCCACACTAGGATTTTATGTTTTATTCTCTTCATTTCTTGCATATTGCATGTCATTATATTCCGCCTAAACCAAACCACCTATATGCATGTAAAATGACTCATGTAGATTATTTTACATTTTTTACATATGATGTTTTATATTTGTCATCACTCATTCCTACTCACCTTAAATTGTTCACTTAAATGCGTCTAAAATGATGATGCGATATCACGCTACATAAAATTGAGAAATTAGCCTTTCTAAAGTCAAACCACTATGAATCCCTTGTTCGTCGGTGGGCATATAGGACCCGTTGTTATCTACATATGGACCCCTTCTACCTCGGGTAAGTAGTGTGTTTTGACCTAGTTGAACTCAACACGATGACTCACTCAAGTTATTGAAGTCATTGTGGACTAAGAGATAAATTTAAGAAATTTGTCAACTGAGAGTTCTAGTGTAGAACCAGTTAAAAGGTTAACTCACCAAATCGGGATTTGGCTCTTGGCATACATTATATAATTCTTCGAGTGAGATCGATTATATTAAGTTATATATCTTTGATTAAAATATTTTAAATTCTATGATTACTCATGTTTATTTATTTTCTCATTTGTAGATCATTTAATATCTGCTTTTAAAATGACTGATCCAAATGCAACTCCGGGCCCTAGTGCCACCCTCACAAGGGAGTCGTGGTTGCGCTCCTTCATGGACCACGTCTCCTATAATCAGAACTCCCGCCTTAAGAATGATGGGAGTAACTTTACCGATTGGAAGGCAGCATTACGGAAAGCTGCCATTGCTGATGGTAAGCTGAAGTATTTGGTTGAGTCGATTCCGGCTGAACCAAAAACCAGGACTGGAGCCCAACGAACTGCATATGATGAGTTCATTCGTGAAGCAGGTGCGATAAAGAACGTACTTATATATGCAATGGAAAACAATTTGCAGCGCCGCTTCATTTCCCAAGGTGCAAATAAGATTTTCACCACCTTTACCAATGAGTTCTCGCAAGCTCCGAGAATTATGAGGTATGACGCAGCAGTTCGCTTCTTCGAGGCAAAACTGACAAAGGGCCAAACTGTTAGCCCACACATCCTCAAGATGATTGAGAATGTGGAAGTTCTGGAGTCTCTTGGTTGCAAGATTGAGGAGTCAGTCATTGTGGACCGTATCTTGCACTCTCTTAATGATGGGTTCACCCAATTCAGGGTGAACTACAACATGAATGACATGAAGAAACGTCTTCATGAACTCCACTCTCAGCTCGTGCAAGCTGAGAAGGATCTCAATTTGAGTGGGAGTGCTAAGAAAGACGTCCTCATCATACAATCTACTTGGAAGGGGAAAGGAAAGGCTAAGGCTCCCTTAAATGTTAAGAAGACACAGTTCAAGAAGAAGCAGCAGCCTAAGCCCAAGAGTGGACCTGGTGAGACCAGTAACTCAAAGGGCAAAGCTAAGGGCAAAGGGAAAGAGCGTGAGTGCCACCATTGCCACGAGATCGGGCATTGGAAGAGGAACTTCCCTAAGTACCTCGATGATATCAAGGCTGGACGTCTGACTAGGGGTGTTCATTCGCGGTTTGGTTCACCGAACCGCATATTTAGTTCGGTTCGCACACGATCCGGTTTGGCAAAACACCGAACCTAAACCGCACCGTTCCTAACGGTTAATAACCACTTTAAACGGTTATTTGCGGTTCAGTTACCGGTTAACCTATAAATTGTTGGGGCTGGTGTCCTTGACAGTTAGTACAATGACTTACTAAATCTCTTTAAGGATCACAAGGGCATACTTCAGTATTATTATCAGTTGATCCACGTTTATCAATAACGGTTGGCTTGCTAGATAAGTTTGACGTTATTGTCATACGGATGGCGGTGATCAACTGGTCCCTATACGTCACACCTATAGGACACGTTTGAGAGATGTGAAGGTATGAAAATACAGTCACATTTATGCCGGATATGACTAAACAGTTAGTTAGAGGTATTGACTATTAAATTAGTCAATAAGATGTTGAGATTATTATTTAATACAGATTAAATAATTTTAGCTAATACAGATTACATGTTTAATTCGTAAATTAAATATAAACGGTTATATTTAATTAAATATTGTATTCGCGTATTAATATAAACAGTTATATTAATTTGGGTAATTATACAATATCGTAATTTTATCAGACCATTATTAATACATCGACTGCATTAATATCTGATAACACGTGTGTGATTTATAAATAAAACCCGCGAATAATATTTAGCAAATCGGGTCGAATCATGAACTGGAATAAGATTAGAGTGGAAAAGCCCACCCTCACCTATGCCCATTCGGCCGACCAGCCCGAGTACTGCATAAGGAGTAGAACTCTCCTTTTTTCAGGTTACTCTTGTTCAACTGGTAATCACAATCTCAAGAATTAGGGTTTTGAGAACATTCTTTTCCCAAAACTCAGATCTCACATCAAACCTCACAAAACTCTCCCCATATTGCAAGGCAATTGGAAAGCCTTTCTAACATACGCGGTATCGTCTCAAACCAAGTCTTGGGTGTAAGTTATAGGAGGGAATTTACTTTATTTCATGTTCTTAGGCCTATTCAAGCAAGGACCCAAGGTTGTAATTCTTTTCATGTTTTTATTAACTTATGACTATAATCACAATTGTATATTTCGTTATAATCCTTCATGTTTAGGGCGAATACATGTTTTATTCCCCACAAGTGGTATCAGAGCTAAGGCCACGAAATTTTTACTTTTGTGTTTTTCATAAGTTTTAATTAAAAAATTTTGAAAATCGCGTTTCTGTCGCCGTGTGGGTCGATCGACCTCTTGTTGCGGTCGGTCGACCGACTCCTGCGTGAGTTTTCTGTTTCGACAGTTTTTCTTTTGTGAGTAATCGATCTTGTTTTCGATTCTTGTTTACATATTGTTAATTAATCGATATTTTTAGCAATATGTGAATCCTTGTTGTTGTTTAATTTTGATTTACACGTTTTAAATCAAAGATAAAAAGGTAAAAACTTGTTTTGATTTTAAAGTGCAGGGTTTTGCGTTTTCAGAAACTCGTTTTTCAGTTTGGTGGTCGGTCGACCTGGTTGATAGGTCGGTCGACCTTGGTACTGTTACAGGAAGTTTTTTTTGACTAGCAGATGGTCGGTCGACCCCGAGGTGAGGTCGGTCGACCACGTCTCTTTAACAGGCATTCTATTTTTCCGAAAATAACGTGTTTTATTTTCCCTTGGCCTTTAGTAATATACTATATACGGAAATAGTATATTCCTTTTGTGAAACGGTTCACTCTCGCATGATACATGTTATTTAAAACTGTAACACCCCAAAAGAAAGTTGTCCCACATTGGTAGAATGTGAGGCTTGTGATATGTTTATAATAACTTCCACCCACCACTTAGTAACAAGGCCTTGTGCCTTTGGGCTTAAGTGAGGACAAATAACGGGCCCAAAAGTGCACACTCATCTTATTGGGTTTGTGTTACGACCGTGGTGGGTCGGGTTGTTACAAAGTGGTATCAGAGCGAACGATCCTCAGGCCTAAACCAAATGAAAAATAATGAACATAGGAAGAGTCAAATAAAATGAACCCCAGGCTAGCAACTGTTAGGAGCCCCAGGATTGGGATGAGTTAGGGGCCCCCTCAAACCAAGCCACTGGCCCTTTCAGTCTAACCTGGTTACCCTTGAGAGATGTAGAGAGTGGGTAGTATAGGATAAAGGAAAAGACCCAATTTATATTGTACTAACATTTTCGCAGGAAAGAAATGAGGTAAATTATGATGTGAAATATGGTTGGTAATATATACTGTGAATCATGAGACTGATGTTGAATGTTGATTGAGATATATTATTTCTGGTATTGAGAACATGAGTTTTTGAATATGAGTTTTACTTGTATATGTGGTGATATGCATGCGGCTATATGATCCCTGAACCCTTAGGTAGAGATATAGTATAATAATATGTGTAATGAGTTGATGAGCTATAGCTACCTAAGAGGATGTAGCAGAGATATGATCATGATTGACTGGAATGGTTAGTAGAGCCAACTATGCTATGTTGTTATAGGATGTGGAACCAAGTTAAGTCTTATGTGTAAAGCTAGTAGACCGAAATGGATGTCGTGTCCGTGGATAATTGTTTTGTTACTATTCTATGTGTGTATGCACTCCTTGTTTGCCTGCCTTATACTTTAGAAGAGTTTACTGATGGGCTTACTAGGCAAATGTGATAGGAATTTGAGATTTATAATTGTTATTATTTTACTAATTGTTTTAGCAATCCATGTCTAGTGATATGTGGAATGTGTTGCCCTAAGTCATGCATGTTATATAGCTATACGGAATGTATTCCATAGGTCATACTTTACATTTACATGCCAATTTTATATTTATTTATATATATATATATATAACTATTGAATTATTTAGTTGATTCTATTTTCGGTTTCGCAATGTTTACCGTTTCTAGATGACAATTTCGGTTTGAAATAATGAATAAATATTAATATGGTGCAATGTCATTTCTATGCTTCAAAATGCGTCAACATGTTTTGAGAATGGTTGTGTTTTAATATGATAATGTGAAGTAATAGTGTGAAATATTAAAGTAACCAAAATTGTAATAAGTTTCCAGAATGTTACATTGTTTGTACGGGAAGCCATTTAAAATGTGTTCAATATATGAATATGAAAATTTTATGTGTGATAACCTTGTGAATTAGATTTCCAACGCCGTTGTTTTCAGGTTAATACGAGTTATATTTTGCGAGAAATAAATATGTTAGGCGACAGTGGTCAGATTGTTAATGCACAGTTCTGTTTTGACCCATGTTTTTGTAAAAGAAACCATTTAAAACTTATTTATTGTTTATGCATAATTCCAACTCCACTGTTTAGAATATTCATTCATGTTTTCAAAATGATAAGCCACGTAAAATCTTGACGAGTCGTTATTTAATGGTAATTTTTGAAAGTTGCCAAATTTTCTGACTTATTGCTGTGAAGTTTCTGCCCAGACCAACCGAGTTGTAAAAATTATTATAAATAATTACTTTAAGATATGCAACTGATTCTTTTTCCTATGATTAGTTAATTCCTTTTAATTTCTAAAAATTATAATAGTTCGCAAAATAGCTAAGCGGGTATTTAATTATGATTTTTGGAAGATACCGCGTGATGTGTGATTGTTGAAATGTGAAAGTTTTAAATATGAAAGTTTATTTAGATATGAATTCGGTGATGTAACCATGTAATATTCTGGTATAGCATTAGTAGGATGTACGATAGATGTATGATATGAATATGAACGATATTATATGATAATATAACCTTGTTATTTCATTGAGTTTTAAATAAAGTAGTTTCAATTATACAGGCGCTATTGCTTTCTATTGCTATGTTTAAAATCTGATCCCAATCTATTGAATTATTAATTGGTTGAACTTCTTTATACCTGGAGATGCTAAGCTGTTTTCCTTGTCTAAGATTGGTGTATACCTCGGGAAATATGTTAATGCCTCATGTTAATTACATTAGTTAAAATTTGCTTTCTGTCTTTTCTATAATATGATTTTGCTTCTATAATATGATTATGATCATGAAATGTTTTAATTTGTCAATTACGAACTATGAGTTAGCTGATTGCCTACATCGGTGTAAATATGTTAAATTGTGTTAAATGAGATTTCAAGGGTATATACGTGTTAACTACCCTAATTTTGCTTTACTGCATAATGTGAAATTGCCAACTGCGTTTGATTGCCTTAAAAGCCGTATGATAGTTGTCTAGTATAGGGTAATTAACTTATCAAATGACTTATGACTGTTGTTTCGATGATTGCTTGAACGCTGGATGCGGAATTTTGTAATGGGGTTACGAGGACGTAACCATGCTTTAAGGAGGATAGGATTGTAAAATCTTAAAGGTTTATGATATGACTAGTTGTTATAGCATGTAAAATTGATATGCCGTGATTGTTCGAATATACTTATAATCATGTTTACTTCTGTTATGCATTATACTGTGATTCGTGAAGTATCTTTTAACTTAGTTATGCGTTGAACTTTGGGGACAAAGTTCTCTTAACGAGGGTAGAATGTAACATTTCGTGTTTTGAAGTCTATATAAGTGCTATTTGTGATTGTTTCATGCTTGTTATAAGTTCTTTACCGTTATGGGGTGGCGAACTTCGGGACGAAGTTCATTTTAAGGAGGGAAGACTGTAATACCCCATATTTTAGTCTCGGTCAACGGCAGTCAAACCATATTCTATACAAGTATTTCAGATGAAATGTTTATAAAGTATTTTACGAAAACTGCTATTGTTTTATAAACCGTATTTCTATGATTATTTCATATTTCATAATCATTGTATATTGAGGAGTATTTCATAAAATGACTATTCATTTGTATTTCTTTAATTTTAATAATATATTTGCAGTTAAATATATTTCCGATTTAATATTTACTTATGGTTAATATATGTTCCTATTTTTGTATTTAAGGCATAATTTCATTTAAATCTTAAATTGTTTAATATTTGTAAGTAATTCTTAATATTTCTACCAAAATTTTATATTATTATAATTAATTTAATTATTATTTTAATATTTAGTTAAATGTTGTACCCGTGTCTTTTTTTTATATAAACGAGTAAACGAGTATATTAATTAGTTATAATTTTCGTTAACTTTAAGTTGCGGGCTGAGAACGGAATATAGTTATTATAGACCAGAGTGTCTCGATATGCGTGATGGGCCGAGTAAGTATAGTCTTGGGCTCGGATTTGGAGGTAAGAAACCGAGAACAACATAACCCTACCTACCCAAACTCGACTTCGTTAACCAGCCCTTCCACCTACGTTCTCCTTCATCAACAAATAAACTAAAACCCTAATTTACCACCTACCCTCCATAGTCTCACACACACACACACACTCACAAGAGCCGTGCTCACGCTGTTTTTTTTTCCCTGACAAGCACTCGACATAGTCATCCCCGTCCTCGGTAAGTTTATACTCTTATCCTTCATAGTTTTCGCTCTTTCTTCTGAGTTTTTATAAGGTCTGGTTTCTGGGTAGGTTGAGGCAACGGTGGTAGTCTAGTGGTGGTATAGAGAAGCGTTGTAGCGTGGTGGCAGTGATATAATAAGAAATAGAGAAACAGAGAGAAACAGGGGCGTGTGTGAGGGCGGTTTTGACTACGTCGTTATAGGTGTTATAAGGGTATCGAGGTTTGGTTGTTACCAGCAATGGATTTCTGGGGGTGTGGGAGATGTCGTGGGTGCCGTCAGGTGGGGCTTAGGGTAGTCTGTTGGTGGTGGGTTTCTTTTGGAGAGGGGTGGTGCGTGTATGCTGGAATAGTTACAGGAGGTGGCTGTGTGACGAGGGTTGTTGCGGGGGCGATCGAAGGTTCGTATACCTGAGTCGGGGTCAGGGGTTAGTGTCAGTAGGTGCGCCGTCGAGCAGGGTTGACAGCCACCATGGTGTGTTGGCGTTTCAGACGGCAGATATAGGGTCATTTGGGGCTGTTTCAGGGGTTGTCAATGGAGTGTCGTGTAACAGCTGGTTCGTGGGGTGTAGGGTCGTGTTGATGTATGTTGATGTTTGTCCAGTATGTCGTATGTTTGCTATTGGTGTTATTATGATTATTATTATTATATGTTGATATATTGATTATTATTATTATTATTATTTTGTTGTTAATGTTATTATTATTGTTAAAATAGTTAAAAGTTATTATTAGTATGATTATGATTAGTGTATTTTGTTCTTGTTTTTATTTACTAAAATTTGTTAAGTGAATTTTTGTATACAAGATGTGACGGTTATCAATTGTTTGTTTATATTTTCTATGTTCCATTATTTAATCGAAGAGTAGTTATAAAAGTAATAAAGACGGGTTAGTCAAATTAATTGAAGTAGTCCTATTTAGTTAATACGGTCTCGTTATGCGTAGTATATTATTTAATTATTTAATTAGTTAATTTAATTAATTGATATATTATATTTGTTAATAATTATGTATGTTATAATCGTTGTGTCGTGATTGTTTTATTTAATTAAGCTCATGAATAAGTTAAGTAGACGAGAGTACAATTAGTTATTGGAATGATTAGTGATTGTTTACTTCTACTAATTGTTAGGTGACGGTATTGAAGTGACATAACTCTGTTTACTTGCTGGCTTGCTATTGGATTATATTGCTATCCAGGTAGGATACACCGACCTTATACTCTGCGATGTGATATGAATGGATGTGGTATTGTGTGTGTTTTATGGATGCTGAGCATGATTGATATGAGAATGTTATTGGTTGGATTGAGTATTGATTAATATTATTGGCATGAGCATTTCATTATTTGATAGCATGATTGAATAATTATATCGTTGCATTCATGAGCATAGCATATGCATTGGTTACTGAGAAAGTTATGGTCAGATATTGATTTGATATAAAGCCCAGGGTGGTTCTGCAGACCAGGCCTGGTGTCTTATCAGCTATTGAGCTGGTGTTCGGTGACGACCGATTATAGTCTGCCGGGAGGTTCGGTATGGCTGGGAGTTACGGGTTTGAGATTGAGAATGAGATTGAGCTCGAGCATATCATGACATTTGCATACCATCTTTGTTGCATTATTTATTATTGTGTTACCCTACTCAACCGCGAGGTTGACAGTGTATTCGTGTACACCTACGATGATCCGGAATGGGGAGTAGATTCTACAGGTCAGAGACAGATGGATTAGGAGCTTGGGCATGGAGAGAGACATGGCTTGGACCTACTTAGAATTAGATCACCTACTTAGATGTTACCATCATTTGTACTTTTATTCTTTGCGTAGTAGTTGTAATATCTAAAGTTTAAATTTTATCGTATTTTATATAAAGTACTTTGGTTTGTTTTCACTTTGTTATTCACTACCTCGGACATTCCGAGATGGTAACAGTCCTATTTATTTGAGAATGTCTTGCTAAAGGCTCTTAAATAAATGGGGGTGTTACAAAGTGGTATTTATTATAAACAAAGTGGGGAGTTTGTAACACCCCAAAAGAAAGTTGTCCCACATTGATAGAATGTGAGGCTTGTGATATGTTTATAATAACTTCCACCCACCACTTAGTAACAAGGCCTTGTGCCTTTGGGCTTAAGTGAGGACAAATAACGGGCCCAAAAGTGCACACTCATCTTATTGGGTTTGTGTTACGACCGTGGTGGGTCGGGTTGTTACAAATGGACAATGGTATCAGAGCGACCCTGCGACCGTGTGGTGAGCCTGTGGTCGGGAGTACCCGGGTCACACACCTAGCGGGGGAGGATTCTGGCCCTGGTTGTGGTCAAGTTTGAGGCACAACGAGGACGTTGTGTTCTTTAAGTGGGGGAGTTTGTAACACCCCAAAAGAAAGTTGTCCCACATTGGTAGAATGTGAGGCTTGTGATATGTTTATAATAACTTCCACCCACCACTTAGTAACAAGGCCTTGTGCCTTTGGGCTTAAGTGAGGACAAATAACGGGCCCAAAAGTGCACACTCATCTTATTGGGTTTGTGTTACGACCGTGGTGGGTCGGGTTGTTACAAAAACGGTTTAAGATAATGGATTATAAATTTATTAAGATTAATGTGATTAAAACGGTATAATCACATAATTTTAATCTCGTAAGGTGGTTTGGTAAAATTTGTTAAACATAATAACGGTATTATGTCATGAATGAATTTTGTTTTAGTTGATGCATTTTATTTATCGTCTTGTTGAATGCCTTTGAATGCTTTCTATAACGTATTTAATTTTTGCAAACGGTTGTAACTTAGTGTGGCCTTAGAAGATTGTGTTACCGTAATGATGGAACACAGTCTTGTTTGTAATTTTGAGATCTAGAATCTCCGTTTGGGTTTTTGCCATGTAATTACTTTTGTATTTAAATTAGAATGTAAATAGGTTTTTATATGTAATTTAAATTAGTAATTTTGTGAAGACCAAAGACGGAGACCGGATGCTCACTCCCGCTGCAAAGACCAAGATGGAACATCAAGACAAGCTTCTAGGGTCCAACGGTGGATTCCAAAGTTGTTTTTATGTTTATTTTGGTAGGATAGGCCACACTAGGACTTTTATTTACGTTTATTGCATTTATTTTATGCTTTCATCGATAATAGCTTGCATCATATTTCACTTAAAACCAAACCACCTATAACATGCCTGAAAACTGACTCATGTAGAGGTTACGCGTTAGTTTTCTGTGACAATACAGATGCCACATGTCACATGCAAAGCCATCACTTTATTTCATTCATTCACGCAAATGCTAGATATTAGTTCACTTAAAATGGATAAATATAAGTTGATGGGGTCTTCCTCGTATAACCAAAAATTGAGACTAGTCTTTATAAATCAGACTCCCATGAATCCCTTCTTCATCGGTAGGCATAATATGACCCCTTCTACGTCGGGTAAGTGGGAACAAATGATTTATTTTATCTCAAGATCGTGGTCACTCGATACTATCTAGCGACTATGATGGACTAATAGATAGGATTTGCGGAAATCTATCGACCAAGAGTTCCAACGGTGGAATTAGCCAAGCTGTGGGCTTATCAATATACGGAAATTGAGTCTTGGGATCGTTTATATAATTCTTGAGGGAGATCAGTTATATAAATGCATGAGTCTACAAGTTTAAATTCAATTTAAAATAGACTTAAATCACAACAATGAGTTGCTTATATGGTTTTGTTTTATCTTCTTTTTCAGTATAGAACACGTTTAATTAAACTGCTGTATTACTAATGGCTGGTGAAGACCCAATGCCAAGTGCCAAGCTAGCACGTGAATCCTGGCTAAAAGCCTTCATGGACTCCATGAATCAGTCTACTAGACTGAGGAATGATGGGTCAAACTTCTCTGACTGGGAGGCAGCACTACGGAATGCTACTATTGCTGACGGAAAGCTCAAGTACTTAACTGAGCCAATTCCGGCACACCCAGGAACTGGAGCTAGAGCTAACGAAGTTCGCGCTCATAGCGACTTCGTCATGGAAGCGGGTGCGATAAAGAACGTACTCATCTATGCAATGGAATCCAATTTGCAAAGACGCTTCATAACCCATGGTGCAAACAAGATTTTCACCACGCTCACTAACGAATTCTCAAAAGCTCCGAGGATCGTTTCTTATGAGCATACCTGTCGCTTCTTTGAGGCGAAACTCCAGAAGGGCCAACCTGTTAGCCCACATATTCTCAACATGATTGAGAATATCGAGAAACTGGAGGCCCTAAACTGCAAGATCAGTGAGAACATAATCGTTGATCGAATGCTTCATTCGCTTCATGATGGGTTCGCCCTCTTCAGGGCCAACTATTACATGAACGACATGAAGAAGACTCCTCATGAGCTCCACTCCCTTCTCGTACAGACCGAGAAGGACCTGAAATTAAGTGGGAGCGCGAAGCAGGATGTTCTCATGATCTCCAGTAAGGGTAAGGGTAAGGGGAAGCTAAAGCTCAGGGCGACCTAGCGGTAGGTAAGCCCAAGTTCAAGAAGTCAGGATTCGCTAAGAGTGGGCGGTGAGTCGAGCAACTCACAGGGCAAGACAAAGAGTAAGGATACAAGCATGAAATGCCACCATTGCCACAAGACTGGGCATTGGAGGCGTACATGCCCCGTGTATCGTGAGGACATTAAAGCAGGTCGCGTTATTCATGTTGGTATGTCTTCTTCTTCTTTTATTCACATGATTGAGATTAACCATGCAAGTTACGGAACTTGGGTACTAGATACTGGTTATGGTTCTCATCTATGTAATCATGTGCAGGGCCTCCGAAAACAAGAAACCCTCATCAAGGGTGAGGTTGACCTGCGTGTCGGGAATGGAGAACGAGTTGCTGCAGTCTCGAGGGGAACATACGTGATCCAGCTTCCAAGTGGATTCGAGTGATCTTTATATAACTGTTATTATGTCCCAAGTTTATCCAAAAACATTATTTCAGTTTCTGCACTTGACAAACTTGGTTTTTTATTTGTAATAGAGAATAATAGCTGTATTTTCTCGTTACACAATATGATTTATGGCAAGGCAGTTTCCATGAATGGAATTTATGTTTTAGATCAAACCACCGAAATATTACATGTGAATAACAAGAGATTAAAGGTTGGTGACAAAGATCAAACTTATCTATGGCATTGTCGTATGGGACATATAAATGAGAAACGTGTAAAACAGCTCATACAGAATGGAGCTATCTCGGCCTTTGATTTCGAATCATATGGCACGTGTGAATCATGTCTCATCGGTAAGATGACTCGTATTTCCTTCAAAGATGTTGGAATACGCGCTGCCGACCTATTAGAACTCATACATAAGGATGTATGTGGCCCTATGTCGATCAACGCACAAGAAGGCTATAGGTATTTCATCACTTTCACGGATGATTTGAGTAGATATGGCTATGTCTACTTAATGAAACATAAAAGTGAATCCTTTGACAAGTTTAAAGAATACCAGAATCGGGTACAGAACCAACTGGGCATAAAGATTAAAGCACTTCGGTCTGATCGTGGTGGCGAATATCTTTCTCACGAGTTTGATCAACACCTTAAAGACTGTGGCATCGTTCTACAATTGACTCCACCTGGAACACCACAATTAAATGGTGTGTCCGAACGCAGAAATCGAACTCTACTTGATATGGTTCGATCCATGATGAGTCACACCATTGTGCCTGATTCATTGTGGGGCTATGCTCTTTTGTCGGCCGCTCTAATACTTAACCGAAGTCCGTCTAAAGCTGTTGACAAGACTTCATACGAATTATGGAAGGGAACAGTCCCTAACTTGTCCTTTATTCGGGTTTGGGGGTGCGAGGCTTATGTCAAGTGGAGACACGAGGATAAGCTCGGCCCGCGATCGGTCAATACATACTTTATAGGCTATCCAAAAGGAACGTTTGGTCATTACTTCTACTCGCCAACCGAACAACGTGTTTTTGCTGCGGCTAGTGCGACGTTCTTAGAGAAATAATTTCTCGAGAACAAGTCGAGTAATAGAACCTTCGATTTATCGGAGGTTCAAGAACCAACTACTGAGCAACCATTGGAGGAAACAGTTCCTTCAACCGAGGCTGCGGTAGATATTCCTGAGGAACCTAGGAGGTCGGGAAGAGTCTCTATTCCTCCGGACAGATACATTGGTATGGTCGAGGAACATGATATAGATGACGTCTTACTCCTAGAGGGTAATGAACCCACAACCTATAAAGGTGCCATGACCAGTTCTGACTCAAAGCTATGGCTAGAAGCCATGCAATCCGAGATGGACTCCATGTATGAGAACAACGTGTGGGATCTTGTGGACCTACCTGCAAAGGTACGTCCCCTTCAATGCAAATGACTTTACAAAATAAAGCATGCCGTGGAAGGTAAACAAGATATCCACAAGGCAAGACTAGTTGCTAAAGGTTTCACCCAAGTGCCAGGCTTGCACTACGATGAGATCTTTGCTCCCGTAGTCATGCTACGTTCCATTCGGATTATCTTAGCGATCGCCGCATTTCATGACTATGAAATATGGCAGATGGACGTTAAAACCGCCTTCTTAAACGGTTATTTGGAGGAAGAGTTGTACATGGTACAACCCGAGGGTTTTATTGATCCAGAAAATCCTAAGAAGGTTTGCAAGCTTAAGCGTTCCATCTATGGACTTAAGCAAGCATCACGGAGTTGGACTTATCGCTTCGACCAAGTGATAAAAGAGAATGGGTTCATTCGATCAGTCGAGGAACCATGTCTCTATATCAAGTCGAGTGGGAGCAAGATTGTATTCCTAGTACTGTATGTCGACGACATACTCTTGATTGGGAATGACATACCTCTCTTATCTTCGGTTAAAGCATGGTTGAAAAACCATTTCCAGATGAAAGATCTGGGAGAGGCACAGAGAATTTTGGGCATCCGTATCTACAGGGATAGATCACGACGTAAGTTGTCTCTTAGTCAGGAGTCTTATATAGATATGATTCTAGAGAGATTCAACATGACGAACTCCAAGAAGGGGTTCCTTCCTATGACTACTGGGCTTCACTTGAGCAAGACTCAAGAAGCTAAGACATTGGAAGAGAAAGAGCGCATGAGTCGGATTCCGTATGCTTCGGCTATAGGATCGATCATGTATGCCATGAAATGCACACGTCCAGACGTTGCATATGTATTGAGTATGACAAGTCGATTTCAAGCTCATCCAGGTGAACAACACTGGATGGCCGTGAAAAACATTCTTAAGTACCTACGGAGGACTAAAGATTGGGGATTGACTTATGGAGGCGACTCGACGCTCTGCGCCACGGGTTACGCAGATGCTAGCTTCCAAACGGATCGAGACGACTCGAAATCTCAGTCTGGATTCGTTTTTACTCTTAATGGCGCTGCTGTCAGCTGGACAAGTTCTAAACAGAGTGTTACACCAGATTCTACGACTGAGTCCGAGTACTATGCCGTCTCAGAAGCAGCTAAGGAAGCAATATGGATGCGTCAATTCTTACAAGGACTCTCAGTAGTGCCTAGTTCGAATGACCCAATCACCGTTTATTGTGACAATAAAGGTGTCATCTTCCAAGCTAAGGAGCATAAGTCTAGCAACAAGGCTAGACATGTACAACGGAAAGCTCATCTAATCAAAGATTACGTGGAGCAAAAGGAGATATTTATTGATAAGATTGCTACGGATGACAAGATAGCGGATCCTCTCACAAAAGTATTACCACGTGATAAGCATGAAGGGCACATTCATTCCATGGGAAGTAGATGTGTTCCTAAGTTGTAGTACTCTTTTATGAATTCATGTAATAATTCATTTTCTCGTGTACTCTATTCAACCTCATTGTTATGATATATAATGTTTTGTTTTTCATGTGGAATTTTACGCCAATTTGGAACACCACAAAGTGAACTGAATAACATTACATCGTTTTAGTCCTTGATTACCCACTTGAGCTGATAACTTAGGTAATCATTTTGTGACGTTGGTTGATGGTGGGTTCAACGAGCCATAAGTCAAACGGCTGACTGACCAATCACAAAGGCGAGTTATACGGATATCTCGTAGGACACCCCGTGACAACGTTATGGAGTCCTAAATATTTTATAACATTGGGTGCCAAGTCGTGGATAGGACCTCCATAGTGTTCCTTAGAGTCGAGCCTTTTGACTTTCAACTGTCTCTTGAGATTAAGGCAGATTTTGGGTAACTTTGGTTTCTTTCCCACGGTCACCGTAACAGGGGCCAAGAGGATTTTTTCTGGGTTATTTCATGCTGCGCGAACATCGGCAGGATTCGAGTTGAGGGAAATATCCAAACCCTTATCAGGATTTTATCATTTCTCAGGGCCACTCGCGGAGTAGTAACTGAAATGCATGGCCATGCGCGAATACAGATTCGTTTTATCAGTAAAGTTACTCTCTAGTCGGGGAAACCACTCTTGATACAGATCGCTTGTGAGATACGACCTTTGCGAATGCGGATTTGCAAATAGTCTTACATTGAGTGGGAGAAATTTTAAAAGGATATTAGAATCGGTTATCGCACCTACACTTGTACGGACAAGTGGGAGTTTGTTGGAGCTTGTGTCCTCCACATGTAGTGTGATAACGTCATTGCACATACCCTTGTACGGACAAGTGGGAGATTGTTGGGGCTGGTGTCCTTGACAGTTAGTACAATGACTTACTAAATCTCTTTAAGGATCACAAGGGCATACTTCAGTATTATTATCAGTTGATCCACGTTTATCAATAACGGTTGGCTTGCTAGATAAGTTTGACGTTATTGTCAAACGGATGGCGGTGATCAACTGGTCCCTATACGTCACACCTATAGGACACGTTTGAGAGATGTGAAGGTATGAAAATACAGTCACATTTATGCCGGATATGACTAAACAGTTAGTCAGAGGTATTGACTATTAAATTAGTCAATAAGATGTTGAGATTATTATTTAATACGGTTAAATAATTTTAGCTAATACGGATTACATGTTTAATTCGTAAATTAAATATAAACGGTTATATTTAATTAAATATTGTATTCGCGTATTAATATAAAAAGTTATATTAATTTGGGTAATTATACAATATCGTAATTTTATCAGACCATTATTAATACATCGACTGCATTAATATCTGATAACACGTGTGCGATTTGTAAATAAAACCCGCGAATAATATTTAGCAAATCGGGTCGAATCATGAACTGGAATAAGATGAGAGTGGAAAAGCCCACCCTCACCTATGCCCATTCGGCCGGCCAGCCCGAGTACTACATAAGGAGTAGAACTCTCCTTTTGTCAGGTTACTCTTGTTCAACTGGTAATCACAATCTCAAGAATTAGGGTTTTGAGAACATTCTTTTCCCAAAACTCAGATCTCACATCAAACCTCACAAAACTCTCCCCATATTGCAAGGCAATTGGAGAGCCTTTCTAGCACACGCGGTATCGTCTCAAACCAAGTCTTGGGTGTAAGTTATAGGAGGGAATTTACTTTAATTCCTGTTCTTAGGCCTATTCAAGCAAGGACCCAAGGTTGTAATTCTTTTCATGTTTTTATTAACTTATGACTATAATCACAATTGTATATTTCGTTATATTCCTTCATGTTTAGGGCGAATACATGTTTTATTCCCCACATAAACATGTTAAATATACTTTTTCTTTAGTTTTCGAGATTTTAATCAAGTTGTTTAAATAAGTTTTTAATATTTAATTATACTCAACAATAAAGTTAATAAGTGAAAATTTTATATTAATTATTTTAACCATTTTTAATTTGAATCTGGAAACAATTTTTAATTAAACAAAAAAACATTTTTTATATAATATTTTAATTTTTTGCTTACTTTTTTGTGAACGGTTCGGTTCGCGGTTAACCTCTTTTCTAAAATTGCGAACCTCAACCGAACCTTGTCCATGATAAATTTAACGGTTCGGTTCACCGAACCGCTTTGTCAAAACGGTTCGGTTGATCGAACCTTAAAAATGGACGGTTTTTCAGTTCGGTTATTGCGGTTCAGTTTAGTATGAACACCCCTACGTGTGACAGCTACAAGTATATCTTCATTTATTCATATGATTGAAATAAACCATGCAAGTTCAGCAACATGGGTATTTGATACTGGTTGTGGTTCTCACTTGTGTAATCACTTGCAGGGTTTAAGGGACGCCCGCAAACTTGAGAAGGGGGACGTAGACCTTCGTTGGAAATGGAGCAAAGGTTGCAGCTGTCTCCATGGGAACTTATGTACTCAAACTCCCTAGTGATTTTGAGTTATTTTAAAATAATTGTTATTTTTTTCCTAGTTTGTCGAAAAACATTGTTTCTATTTCTGTTTTGGATACGGAAGGATTTTGTTTTAATATTAAGGACAATTGTTGTACATTTTCATTAAACGATATGATTTATGGCAAAGCTGTTTCCATAAACGGGATATATGTTTTAGATCAAACCACCGAGGTTTATCATGTGAATAATAAAAAGGTTAAAACAGGTGATAAAGAACAAACATATTTATGGCATTGTCGTATGAGACACATAAATGAAAAACGCGTAGAGAAACTCATTAAGAATGGGACAATACCACCATTTCATTACGAATCAATTGGTACGTGTGAATCATGTCTCAACGGAAAGATGACTCGTATTTCCTTTAAAGGGTATTGGGATGCGAGCTAGTGATGTTTTACGGATGATTTGAGTAGATACGGGTATGTCTACTTAATGAAACATAAGAGTGAATCCTTCGATAAGTTCAAGGAATTCCAAAACAAGGTTAAGAACCAATTGGATAGGAAGATTAAAGCACTTCGATCTGATCGTGGTGGCGAATATCTTTCGACTGAGTTTGATCAACACCTAAAAGACCGTGGTATTGTATCACAGTTGACTCCACCTTGAACACCACAATTGAATGGTGTATCCGAACGGAGAAACCAAACTTTATTAGATATGGTTTGATCCATGATGAGTCACACGGTTGTGCCTGATTCATTATGGGGATTTGCTCTTCAATCGGCTGCTCTAATACTTCACCGAAGTCCGACTAAAGCAGCGGACAACACTCCATATGAGATGTGGAAAGGAAAAGTTCCTGACTTGTATTTTATTCGGATTTGGGGCTGTGAAGCTTATGTCAAGTGGAGACACGAAGACAAGCTAGGCCCACGATCGGTCAAGACTTACTTTGTAGGTTACCCGAAAGGAATTTTTGGTCACTACTTTTATTCACCTACCGAACAAAGAGTTTTTGTTGTGGCTAGTGCGAAGTTTTTAGAGAAAGAGTTTCTCTCGAACAAACAGAGTAGTAGGACTTTTGATTTGTCAGAGGTTCAAGAACCGGATACCAACAGTATGATGGAAGAAAGTGTTCCTTCCGCATCTGCTATGGTATCCATTCCAGAGGAACCTAAGAGGTCGGTTCGAGTTTCTCACCCCCCAGGCCGATACATTGGTATGGTTGAGGAGGGTGGAGTAGAAAACATTTTACTCCTTGACCGTAACGAGCCAGCTACCTACAAAGGAGCCATGACCTGTTCTGACTCTATGCTATGGCTCGAAGCCATGCAGTCCGAAATAGATTCCATGCACGAGAATCAAGTATGGGATTTGGTTGATTTGCCTGAGAAGGTGAGACCACTTCAGCGTAAATGGCCTTATAAGATAAAGCGCGCATTAGATGGACAACCAGATGTTTATAAAGCACGATTGGTAGCAAAAGGTTTCACTCAAGTACAAGAGTTGCACTATGATGAGATTTTTGCTCCAGTTGTTTTGCTTAGATCTATTCGGATTATCTTAGCGATAGCCGCATTTCATGATTATGAGATTTGGCAAATGGATGTGCAAACCGCCTTCCTAAACGGATTTTTGGAAGAAGAACTGTATATGATACAGCCTGAGGGTTGCATTGATCCTAAACATCCTAAGAAAGTGTGGAAGCTTAAGCGTTCCATCTATGGACTTAAGCAAGCATCACGGAGTTGGAATCATCGTTTTGATGACGTAATAAAACAGAAAGGATTCATTCGAAGTGTCGAGGAACCATGTCTGTATATCAAGTCAAGTGGGAGCAAAATCGTGTTCTTAGTATTGTATGTAGATGACATACTACTGATTGGAAACGACATTCCCATGTTCTCGTCCGTTAAGACATGGTTGAAGAACCATTTCAAAATGAAAGTTTTGGGTGAGGCACAAAGGATTCTAGGCATCCGTATCTATAGAGATAGATCGAAAATGATGTTATCATTGAGTCAAGAAGATTATATAGATAAGATTCTTGACAGATTCAGCATGACAAACTCCAAGAGGGGTTACCTTCCTGTTGTTCATGGGGTGCATCTGAGTAAGACTCAATCACCTACAACACCGGAAGAAACTGAACGCATGAGTCGAATTCCTTATGCTTCGGCAGTAGGATCGATCATGTATGCCATGATGTGCACACGTCCAGACGTGGTATATGCATTGAGTATAGTCAGCCGTTACCAAAACGATCCAGGTGAAAGTCACTGGATGGCCGTCAAGAACATCCTTAAGTACTTACGAAGGACTAAGGATTGGGCTCTGATATATGGTGGAGACACGGAGCTATGTGCTAAAGGTTACACAGATGCTAGTTTCCAAACTGATCGTGATGATTCCAAATCTTAGTCAGTTTTTGTCTTTACTCTTAATGGTGGAGCAGTCAGCTGGAAGAGTTCCAAGCAAAGCATTACAGTAGATTCTACAACAAAGTCTGAGTACATGGCAGCTTCTGAAGCTGCAAAGGAAGCTATTTGGATGCGTTATTTGTTCCAAGGACTAAAGGTATTACCTAGTGTGAAAGATTCAATCACCCTTTATTACGATAATAGCGGTGCCATCTTCCAGGCTAAGGAGCATAAGTCTAGTAACAAATCTAGACATGTACTCAGAAAAGCTCATCTAATAAGAGATTACGTGGAGCAAAAAGAGATAGTGTTGTGCAAGATTGGAACGGATAAGAACATTGCAGATCCGCTAACTAAGGCACTACCGCATATTAAACATGAAGGGCACATCACATCCATGGGGATAAAACGTGTTCCAGAGTTGTACTCCCTCCGTCCCGATCAATTGTTATCTATTGCTTTTAACACAAAGATTAAGAAAACAATTATGAATGAATTTGAACCACACAAATTACATGGCCCCACATTCAATCAAATGTGATCCACAAAATATTGCCAAAAATGAAAATAGATAACAATTCAATGATACACCCCAAAATGGAAATAGATAACTATTGACCGGAACGGAGGGAGTATTAAATATTATTTGATTGATATTTGATCATTTCAATTACTACTTAATAAAATCATTGAATTTCTTTATATTGTATTTCATGTGGATTGTATGACAATTTTGAACACCACAAAGTGAACTGTTTTACTTTATATGTATGTTTTGTCCGTAAACACCAAAATGAGCTGATAACTCAGGTGATTATTTTGTTAGTTAAAGGATGGATGGTTCAATATGCCATAAGTCAAACGTTTGAATGATCAATAACAAATATGGGTATCTGATACCGCATAGGACATGGTGACCACTACATAGAGTCCTAAATGTTAAGATACATTAGGTGCCTAGTCGTGGATATGACGTCTATTGTGATTCCTAAAGTCGGTTCTTTTGACCATTGCCTATTTCTTGCGATATAGATAGTTTTTGGGTTGTTTAGGTTTCTGTCCTAGGTCGAAACGTAAAAGTAGGCTAATCGGACTTTACTGGGCCATTTCATGCTGTGCTTCCATCGGCAGGTTATATGTCAAGGAAAATATCCAGCTTGTATCAGGTTTTATATATATTCTCAGGGCCACTCGAGGAGTAGTAACTTAAATGTATGGCGATGCTCGAATATGATTCGTATATCAGTTATGTTACTCTCTAGTCGAGGAAACCGCTCTTGATATGATTACTTGGGAGATACGACCTGGTAAGGTGGGACTTTGCAATTTGTCTTCCATTGAGTGGGAGAAATTTATGGATATGAGAATCGTAATCGCACACACACTTGTAGGAGAAGTGTGAGATTGTTGGAGTAAATGTCCTCTACAGTGTGTGATTATTTGAATAAAGCTTTTACAGGATCACACAGGGATACTTAGTATATTAATCAGTTGGTTAACGTTTATCGGTAACGGTTGGCTTACTAGAAGTTTGACGTTACTGTCATATGATGGCGGTAATCAGTTGATCCTTAAAGGTCACACCTATATGATAGTACTGAGAAATGTGATTATATATTGATATAATTACGTAAATGCCAAACTTAGCTAAATGTAGTTAAATAGATGTTAAACATTTAATATGATTAAATAATAATTAGGAGAAATGAATTAAATGTTAATTCTAACAAATATATATAAATGTTATATTTATTAATTATATATTTTATTATATGATATTTTAGAATAATTCTAACAAATATATATAAATGTTATATTTATTAATTATATATTTTAATATATGATATTTTAGAATAATATAATTAGGTTAATTAATTATAAGATAATTAATTAACATTCTCCTAAAATTGTGTATATGTTATATTTCCGAAAATGTTCTCCGGAAATTAATATGGGATATTTTTCGATTACATGCATTAAAATATATGTCGATATTTTAAGTAGTTCGGATAGGTGCAAACTCTAAGTGAGTCTCCTATCTGATAAACAACACAAAAACAAAACAACTTACACGTTTAGTGTAGTAATTGTTGCCGTGTAAATGAGGTGAATAAGAGAGCTGACTTCTCTTATTATTGAGTTCATCATCTAAAAATCCTAAAAAGTAAAAACCTCCATAATTAAAAGATTAATCTTGGTGGTGATTTGAAGGGCATTTTCTCGGTCATCTTGTGTGCAATCTAAGGAGAATTTCTACATTGAAATTTGGCTTATATACTAGGTTGTTCTTAGGCCGATTCCATATAGATCTAAAGGTTATTTCTATATCCATGTCTATTTAATTCAATTTATAGCATTTTTATTAAGTCGTCATTTGATATAATCCTTGGCAGTATTGATTAGATTAATACGTTAATGGAAATTTGATAAATATTCTTACAATAAATAGCTCTTCACCTTAGCAGACCGAGTCATCGGCCGCATCTGACAACTCCTATTTGTATTGGGGGTATGATCACTTTGATAGCATTAGCGGTGTGCCCGCGGAATTTTCGTTTGATTATATTGAGGGGGAGAATGTACTCTCCCGTCGTAACATGATCGAGGGATTGGGGTGGATTAAGTGGAACCCTAGTGACAACAAACTGTACAGATAAATTAGGGTGGGACGAGTTGATACTCATCCCTTTGCCAAACACTGAGCCTATGAAGGTAAGACCTAACCAATGCCCCTACTCCCTCACGATTGAGGCGCCTCTTGAGGGCACTACTTCCGACCAGTTTGTGACCCGTGTATTCACTAGAGACCAGCGCCAACCCACCGCTAGTGACATACCTTATCAGCAGCCTCATTTCTCTATGCCACCTTTTGGTTGTAACTTCATGCATCAGGCCTCTACTTCTGGTTCTGCGCCTCCTCCTTCTCATGCCCTTATTCATTAGGACATTATCGACTTCATGGCTAGGATGGACTTGAACCACAAGGAAAACCTTGTCCGGCAGGAGCTCGAAGACATTCGTTATGCGGACACTTGTGCGGGGCTCGACTACCTGTACCATGATCAGGCGTGGGGGAACTTCCCTGCGTATGATCGGTCAATCCAGCAGGGCTACCGTCATGATTTGGGCCACCATCCCTCCTACGACATGCCACCAGAGGCAGGATATGTGCCCTCCGCGGAACCCCATTTCGCCGGAGAGTTACATGTCGCACCCGACTACTTCTCTAGGCCGATTTCTCCCCCTGTGGTGACGCACCCTCTCCTTCCGGTGCAGGCGGCTCCGGGTCTGCCTTCTGCAATAAGTACATGATCAACCCAGATGATTACATGAACATTGATGATCATGGGGAAGGAGGCGGGGATGATGAGGTGTTTGAAGCCAGGGACAACTTTGATCAGAGATCTGTTGATTGAGAGCTGTTGATTCGTGCTCCATCCTCCAATCCAAAAGCAATGTAACTCCCTCAAATCAAAATTTCCCTTTCATTTTGCATTGTTAATTTTAGCATGCATTTAGTTTACTTTAGTTTGTTTTGTTAGCTAGTTTTAGTTCTAATTTCTCATTTCACATGCTTAGCTTAGTTGCATCCATATAGTTGCATTAGATTTCCTTATTTTGTAACATATTGTTGCATAAAGTCTTGCATTCATACAAACTTTGATTAAACCCTAGAGAGCGTATGCATGAAGGCGACTGACAAGCGATCTCCTTCTAGGGTTTAAGGTTTCCTCCACCATGGCTAGATCTCGATCATCATCACCCAAAACTCACACACAGAATAACAGTAAACGTACAAATTCAACTACTAGTACTAAAGAAACCAATGAGAAGCAAAGAGGCCCTGGAGAGGAGGATGTATTACGTATGAAACAAATGCATGAAGTGAATCCAATTCCAGGATTATCATTTGAAGATGAAGAAAACCCTGATGAGAATGTTGAATGGATAACAAAAAGAGGAAGGAAACGTACTGTTGATATACCTATGCCTCAAACAGAGCAGGATTCCATACCAGAAACATAGGAAGAGGTGCTCCTCCAGTTTACACATGAGGATACGAAAGAGGAACTAGAATACTGGAGCCAGGCAGTATACTGTTTTGTTCTTGGTGCTAACCCCCCATGGGAGATTCTGAATGGATATATTCATAGGGTATGGGGGAAACATGGAATTGATAAAGTGTTGTTTCTGCCCAATGGAGTTTTTATGGTTCGTTTCAAAGAGATGACAGGAAAGGACACTGTGTTGAATGCGGGCTACCATATGTTTGATAACAAACCTTTGATTGTGAAAGCGTGGCAAGACGATATTGATCTGTTAAAGGAGGAAGTGAAAGTGGTACCAGCGTGGATTCGTCTACATGGTCTTCCTTTGAAGTTCTGGGGCAAATGTTTGCCAACTATTGCTGGTTTGGTTGGTGATTATGTCAAGTTTGACATAGCAACTGAAGCAAAAACTAGGTTGGGATTTGCGAGAACAATGATAGAATTGAAGGTAGGGCAAAAATTCCCTGAAGTTGTCAAATTTCGAGATGAGCAAGGCAAGATTGTAGAGGTTAAGATTGAATATGAGTGGAAGCCTCTGCAGTGTGATAAGCGTAAGGGTTTGGGACATGAGGGAAAGAGCTGCAGGAAATTTCATAAGCCTGTCCCACCCCAGAAAAAGGTATGGAAACCTATACCCCAGCCTATCCAATCAATTGTGACTGCTAATGATAAAGAGTTTCCTGCTTTACCAAGTTCCTCTAGGGGTCTTCCTAAACCTGCAAGGGACACAAGGCAACCAACTGTTACTATATCAGATACAGGAAAAAATGCATCAAATGAAGGCATCAGTCAAGGAAATGAGCAGGTGTTAAATACTGGTAACCCTATCTCCAGTAGTTTAAATGAATAGTCTTGGTTTTTGGAACGTACGGGGTCTCAACAATGTAAATAAACAGATTTTAGTTAAGAATTTTTTGCATAATAATGAGGCTTGTCTTTTTGGTCTCTTGGAAACGAAAATTAATGGTAATAATGTGGGTAATATATCTCAGAAGATGTTAGAAGGATGGTGTGTGACAACCAATAGTAGGCTTCATAAGGGTGGTCGAGTATGGATGCTTTGGATTCCATCTATATTTGATGCTGACATTCTTATGTCTGATCCTCAATTCATACATGCCAGGATTAATATCTAGCAATACAGTGTTTCTGTTCACCCTTGTTTATGCCTTTAATGAAGGTAAGGACAGAATAGACTTGTGGAAGCATCTGAAAGCCATTGCAGATAGGTGTGACAGTCCTTGGGCTTTAGCAGGGGACTTCAATATTGTTCTCCATCCAGATGAGAGGCTAGGTGGGCAAACTAAGATAGAGGACATGGAAGATTTCATTGATTGTGTCCAATACTGTGGAATGACTGATATAGCAGCAACTGGGGCATACTATACCTGGACTAACAAACAAGATGAAGCCCACAGGAAGTATAGTAGGCTAGACAGATTCATGGTTAATGCTCAGTGGATGTCCATGTTCCATGAAATGCACGCACATTTTCATCTAGAGGGGATCATGGATCATACTCCATGTATAGTTAAAAATCAGAAGCTGGAACATAAAAAGAATGCAAGCTTTAAGTACTTCAACATGTGGAGTTCAGCTCCTGGATTCATTGATACTATTAAAACCAGTTGGCAGGAACCTATTGTTGGAACCAAGATGTTCAGATTTGTTAAAAAACTCAAAGGACTTAAACCAGTGCTCAAACAGGTGAATAGGAGTTGTTTTGCAGATGTGGAAGCCAATGCTAGCAAAGCCACTCAGGAACTGGAGGAAACTCAAATTCAACTACAACAGAACCCACTGAACCCAGACCTCATTACTCTGGAAATTGAACAATTGCACTCAGTGAGATACTGGTCCAAAGCAAGGACTAGTTATCTCAAACAAAAAGCTAAGTTGAAGTGGATAGATGAGGGGGATAGTAATACTTCCTTATTTCACCAGGCCCTAAAAAGCAGAAGTCACAGGAATAGGGTGATACAGATTGAGGACAAGCATGGAAAGAGCTGTACTGACACTGATTGTAACACCCCCATTTATTTAAGGACCTGAACTAGGACTCCTCAGATAAATAAAGGTGTTACCATCTCGGTTTCCCGAGGCAGTAGATACAAAGGAAGATTAACAGTACTTTAAATTAACTTTAAACTCAAAACATGTTCTTACATATCCAAAGGTCTTAACAACATAAATAAAGTACAACTCGTATTAAACTGACTAAGGTGATCTAGACATCTAATCTGGTCCGGATCCAAGCTCTTTCTCCCATAGCTCCCCCTTAGTCTCAGCCACCTGTCAATCTGCTCCCCAATAATTGGTTCATCACAGGTGATCACGAATACACAGGGTCAACCACGAGGTTGAGTAGGGAAAACAATAATTATATCAATATAGTAAACTCCGCACCGATCCAACGCCAAATAAACTCCGCACCGATCCAACGCCATATATATACTCCGCACCGATCCAACACCATATATACTCCGCACCGATCCAACACCATATATACTCCGCACCGATCCAACACCATATATACTCCGCACCGATCCAACACCACATCACAAGACCCAATGTATATATATAAATATTCACATCGTAACAATGTCTCAAAAGATATAAATAGCACAATATAACGTTCACATGAGATTATAACTTAAACATGCTTATTAACAAATAAGAACAGATTACACATTATGGTAAACTAGTATCTTTCCCTACCTGATATAGCAGGAACGTAGACACAACCCGAGATATGCTTAGAAACGTTCCACTCGAAACTCGCTCCCTAAACAGATATACGTAACGAATTAATAACTTACACGAACCCCTTAACGAATCATAGTTACTATAAATGGCAACTACCATAAGTGGAAAGTTTCCATAAATAGAAACTTTCCAATGTATCAACTTCCAAATATAGTAGCTTCTAAATATAACAACTTCCGTTTGAATTTCAAATGACTCTCAATACACTTTATTACCCATATCAAAGTTTACCTTAAATACTTAACCTTTAAAAGATAAATATAATTACCATAGATAACAAATATAGTATGAATATTAATAATAATAATAATAATAATAATAATAATAATAATAATAGAAATCATAAAACTAAATAAACTCAAAAGAAACGTGACCACCATAGCTAACAAAATACCCGACTCACCCTTTCTCTCATCTTCAACCTACCACACCACCGTGTACCACTCCTTCGACCACCAGCGGACGCCCCCTGCCAACACAGCCAACACCCAACAGACCCCCTGGCACAACCAACCCACGCGACTCCTGCCGGAGAGTCAGACCAGACCCCAACACCCCAGGTCTGACTCTCACCCGTACCTCAACCAGCCTGAAAACAGGCTCCAACGACTGACCCAACCACCGCTAAAACCACCCACGAGCACCACCAAAACAACCTCTGACACAAGACCCATAACCACCGGTGGTGCCACTATTTCGACCTCCCCCGAGTCAACGGTGGTACCACCCCCAAACCCTTACCTGAAAACGCAAGACCCAAAAACAGAGACCACCGGCCTACTAGCAGCCTCCTTCGACACCGACTCCGCCGACGACACCCACCACTGCTACCACCATGACAAGCCCCTGACTACCATCTGCCTCCCTGACCCATGACTCGCACCAGATCGACACGAAACCAGACTCAAACCACACCCTAAACATACACAGGCGTGAACACAAACAGAAACACGAACCCAGAATTAACCCAGACTCGTAACAACCACCCTTTTTCCGCCACGCTTACCACCAACGACCACCAGAGACTACTCCATATGCAAACACCACGCGACATACTATAAGATTATACAAAACGAACTAAGATCAAATACGTATAACTCATCGATACTACTATGAAAAGACACGAATTCACTATAAACAAAAGAACAATCGACAACAATACCTGAATTCGGGTTGAAACGACGGTCCTAGGCTGACTCAACTGACCGGAAAAACCCTCTCTCTCCTTCTATGAAGTGACGGCTGTAGGTTTTGGGTGATGGTGGCGTTTCGAAATGACCTAGGGATCTGGTTAGACTCCCTCTTATATGGCGGCTTAGAGTGAAGTGTAGAGTAGGGTTTTGCAAACAATAAAACGTGGGCTCTCTCTCTTGGTTTTTGCACGCATAACGAGGCCCATGGCCGTGCTGCCATGGGTCCTGGGTTCGAACCCCAACAACTTCACGTTACTAATATTATGTTAAGGTAGCTAAGTTCCCTTATCGAGTCCCATCTAAGACCACAACACCACGTAAAAACGAGTATGAGCAAGCTTATAAAATGAACGATTTAAGTAAAAGAACCCGAAAAAGCGAGGTATTACAGTCTTCCCCCCTTAAAAAGAACTTCGTCCCGAAGTTTGTCCCAACTCAGGTGACAAAACCATCAACTCAAACGAACTTGAAATACAAAACATCGTAAACTCCAGTTAAATCACAGAATGTTACATTGCACCCCCCTTAAAGAAAAGTTACGTCCGCGTAACTTACCTCAATCGAAAAGATGTGGATAACGCTCTCTCATGGACGCCTCAGGTTCCCATGTAGCCTCTTCCTGGTTATGATTTGTCCACAGGACTTTCACTAAAGACGTCTCCCCATTGCGAGTTTTTCGTACTTTCCTGTCCAGAATCTCCTTCGGAGTCTCAATGTATGACAACTGCTCATCTACCTCAATCACCTCGTGCTGAAGTACATGTGATGGGTCACTCACATATTTCCTCAACTGGGACACATGGAACACATTATGGACCTTGGATAGGGTTGGAGGTAAAGCTAAGCGATATGCCACTTCTCCAACTCTGTCCAAAATCTCAAATGGTCCAATAAATTTCTGACTCAATTTGCCACGCTTGCCGAATCTCATCACACCCTTCATCGGAGAGACTTTCAGTAACACTTTCTCTCCGGCCTCGAATGAAACATCGCTCCTCTTCAGATCGGCATAGCTCTTCTGTCTATCCTGAGCGGCCCTCATCCTCTGTCGAATAATCTGAACTTGATCCACAATCTCCTGGATCATATCTGGCCCCAATGTCACAACATCAGCTCGATCATCCCAACACACAGGGCTCCGACACTTCCTCCCGTATAGAGCCTCGAAAGGGGCCATGCCTATGCTTGCATGGTAGCTGTTATTATAAGAAAACTCGATCAACCCCAGTCGATCCTCCCAAGATCCTCCGAACTCAAGTACACAAGCTCTCAACATATCCTCAAGAGTCTGAATCGTCCGCTCAGTCTGACCATCAGTAGCCGGATGAAAAGCTGTACTCATCTTCAATTGGGTACCCAAAGCTGCCTGCAACTCCTGCCAAAATCTGGATATAAACCTCGAGTCTCGATCTGAAACAATATCCTTGGGTACGCCATGCAGTTTGACCACATTCTGAACATATGACTTAGCCAACTCGGCCTTACTCCAGGTATCTTTCATTGGAATAAAGTGAGCTGACTTAGTCAAACGATCCACGATCACCCAAATCATGTTGTTGCCCCTCTGATTTCGAGGCAACCCCACGATAAAGTCCATCGAAATATTCTCCCACTTCCACTCGGGCACATCTAATGGCTGGACTTTCCCCTGAGGTCTCTTATGCTCCCCTTTCACTCTCTGACAAGTCAAACACCTGGACACAAACTCCGCGACTTCCTTCTTCATGTTAGGCCACCAGAACGTCTTCTTAAGATCTTTATACAGCTTATCACCCCCTGGGTGAACGGAATATGGAGTAGCATGAGCTTCGGTCAGGATTTTCTTCTTTAGCTCCTCTACATCCGGAACACACCATCGCCCACTGAACCTCAAACTACCATCAGTATGAATACTGAACTTGGATGCAGTCTCTCCACCTTCACTCTCCACCATCCTACGCTACTTCTGGATTCTCGTATCATTACCTTGCAACTCCCGAATCTCACCATACAACTCAGGCTCCACTGTCAAGTCACCAAGAGTGTCCCCTTTCCGGATCATGAATATACCCATCTCCCTTAGTTCACCATACAACCTCCCTCTCGATCTGGCACAATCCAAAGCATGCACTGACTTCCTACTTAGAGCGTCAGCTACCACATTTGCCTTGCCCTCGTGGTAGACAATCTGCATATCATAGTCTCCGATCAACTCTATCCACCTCCTCTGCCTCATGTTCAACTCTTTCTGGGTGTAGATATATTCCAGGCTCTTATGATCAGAAAACACCTTAAAAGTGGCTCCATAAAGGTAATGACGCCACAATTTCAGTGCAAAGACCACAGCGCCCAATTCCAAATCATGCGTCGGATAATTTTCTTCATAGGTCTTCAACTGGCGAGACGCATATGCTATTACTCTCCCATTCTGCATTTACACACAACCCAATCCATGCTTCGAAGCGTCGGTATACACTTCGAAATTATCACTCCCAACTGGCAAGGCCAGGATAGGAGCTGTTGTCAGGCGTTCCTTAAGTGTCAGGAATGCCTTCTCACAACCCTCATCCCAGATAAAACGGTTCTCCTTCCTCATTAACAATGTCAACGACTTTGCTATCTTCGAAAAGTCTTTGACGAATCTCCGGTAATAACCTGCTAACCCCAGAAAACTTCGGATCTCACTCACATTCTTCGGACTTTGCCACTTAGTCACAGCTTCAATTTTACTAGGGTCAACAGATACCCCCTCTTTGGAAATGACATGCCCCAGAAACGCCACTTTCTCTAACCAGAACTCGCACTTACTCAACTTAGCGTTGAGCTTATGCTCCTCCAAAGTCTGAAGTACCTTCCTCAAATGATCCTCGTGCTCTTCTGCATTCTTAGAATATACCAGGATATCATCTATGAATACCACCACGAACTTGTCGAGATACGGGCTGAAGACTCGATTCATCAAGTCCATGAACACAGCTGGAGCATTAGTCAATCCAAAGGGCATAACCACAAATTCATAGTGGCCATACCTCATTCGGAAAGCGGTCTTCGGAATATCTTCGTCCTTTATTCTCAATTGATGATACCCGGATCTCAAATCAATCTTGGAGAAAACCCCGGCTCCACTCAACTGATCGAACAAGTCGTCAATTCTCGGCAAAGGATAACGGTTCTTGATAGTCACATTGTTCAGCTCTCGGTAGTCAACACACAACCTCAAACTCCCATCCTTCTTCTTCACAAACAAAACAGGTGCACCCCAGGGCGACACACTGGGTCGAATGAACCCTTTTTCAGCTAGTTCATCCAACTGCTTCTTCAATTCCTCCATCTCCTTCGGTCCCATACGGTACGGTGATTTAGATATTGGTCCCGCCCCTGGTTTTAGGTCAATGGAAAATTCCACTTCCCTCCTCGGCGACAACTCTGAAACATCGTCTCTGAATACTCCCTCAAATTCCCGTACCACAGGTATCTCGCTAGTCTTGGGGGTCTCAGCCTCACAATTCCACATTTGGCATAAGATTAGGCTCTCTCCTTTCCTCAAGCCAGACTTAAGGGTATTGACAGAAATGAATTTGATTTTTGGTTTGACTCGGTATCCCTTGTAAGACACCCTCACTCCCTTAGGTCCCTTCAAGGAAATCTTCTTTTGATGACAGTCGATGAAAGCTCGATACTTCCCTAGCCAGTCCATCCCCAGAATCACTTCAAAGCCCCCCAGAGGAAACTCTATGAGGTCACAATAGAAAATTGCTTCCCCGATTTTGATGGGTACACTACCATATACTCTATTACAGACTATCGACTCGCCTGAGGGTATGGTCACTGGATCCGCGATCCAATCAAATCTTTCAAGTCCCAAAGCCTTAACATGATCTCTAGACACAAACGAATGGGTGGCACCGGAATCGAAAAGTACGAAAGTAGGCTTAGAGTTCACAAGAAAAGTACCGGTTACCACATGTGCATCGTCCTGAGCTGCCTGCTTTCCCATGGCAAAGAGCTTGCCACTGGACTTGACTCCACTCTGGCTGGCAGAAGATGTCCCCGCCTGCTGATTTCCTCCCGTTCCTATTTTTTGGTTGCTTCCACTTCCATTGAACTGATTCTGGTACGGGCGGCTCTGGTGATTGTTATAGTTCCTCTGATAATTGCTGCTCCCTCCAGATTTCGCACCCCCACCATAGTTTGTCGTGGGTGTGCGATAGCCGCTGCTACCATAGGACTGAGTACGGAATCCCCGGTATCCGGGTGTAGGCGTACGATAGCCCCCAGACTGATTTCCTCCAGACGAACGACACAGCGCCTGCTTATGTCCCCTCTTTCCACAGCAATAACACACAATTCCAGCCGAACCACTGCCAGAAACCCCACTCATGTGATTGCCCCCACTCTGGTTTCTCCCACCACCAGAGGCACTACTCCCGAAGTACCCACTGAACTTGTTAGAGCTCTGCTTTTTCGATCCTGAACCCTCAGCTACTGATTCAACCTTCCTCTTTTCAGTCTTGGACTTTTTGTCCTCCTGGATCATCTCTGAAAGCCTCTCCGCCGCCCCAGCCCTTAAGTAGATGTCACGGACTGTGGTGGGCGGAGCTTCAATCAGTCTCTTCTTGATGGCGATTGATAACCCCCTCTCAAACTTCATTGCCAGCATGGCATCGTCAAATCCCATGTCTCCCACATAGCTCACCAACTGGATAAATTTCCGATAGTAAGCCTCTACTGTCATGTCCTCTGACATCTTGAATGTATCAAACTCCTCTCTCAACTTGCTTTTCTGAAACTCTGGCAGAAACACCTCATATAAGATCCTCTTGAATGCAATCCAAGCAACATACTCGGTCCCGTCCTCTCTAGCTGCCTCTCGAATCTCTCCTTTGTTCCCGGTCCACCAATCTCCGGCCATACCCCTCAGATAGTGGGCTGCTTGGTCAACCCTCAATTCTTCAGGGCAATCCACCAACTCGAATAGATTACTGAATTCCCGACACCACGCTCCCAGCAGATGAGGTTCCCCCTCCCCAGTGAATTGGGTAGGGTGATGCCTCGCGATGATTGTGCTCATTTTTGCGGAGTCCATGCGTTTGGCCTTTAAGACCTCATTCTCAGCTATCAAACGATCCAATTCCTCTTGCGTGATATTAGCGAGATTGTCTCTTCGCGGAGGCATACTATAATACAACAGAAAAAGAAATGAGTCCCGACTCATGTGGGTACCCATTTGGATTAGGGCTATGTTCCCTAAGCATTAAAAGTCTATAAACACTTATCATATAAAATAGTTCTCTTCTATAACATGGCTCGGGGATCACATAACCGCATGATGAGAGGAGAATCACTAACATGTTTCAAATCACTTCACCTATCATATTAATATACACCTCTTTATTCAAACAATTAAAATTCTTTTCATGTTCATGCCCCTTCCGGCTATTTCAAACAGTCAATGATACTCAGAGTTCTCATAAATTACTTATCACTGTATACCATTACTTCCATTTTTTCTTAACCTACCCTTTTCTCTCGTATATTCACTCTGGGTTCCCGGGTAAAACTGATAGGGCCAATGGTTCGGTGTGAGGGGGCCCCAGACTCATACTTCCCCTTTAGTGTGCTCCTAACAGTCCTATCCCGGGGGTTCATTTTATTTAGACTCTCCTATATTCATTAGGTTCATTAGGTTAGGCCTGAGGATCGTTCTCTCTGATACCACTTTGTAACACCCCCATTTATTTAAGGACCTGAACTAGGACTCCTCAGATAAATAAAGGTGTTACCATCTCGGTTTCCCGAGGCAGTAGATACAAAGGAAGATTAACAGTACTTTAAATTAACTTTAAACTCAAAACATGTTCTTACATATCCAAAGGTCTTAACAACATAAATAAAGTACAACTCGTATTAAACTGACTAAGGTGATCTAGACATCTAATCTGGTCCGGATCCAAGCTCTTTCTCCCATAGCTCCCCCTTAGTCTCAGCCACCTGTCAATCTGCTCCCCAATAATTGGTTCATCACAGGTGATCACGAATACACAGGGTCAACCACGAGGTTGAGTAGGGAAAACAATAATTATATCAATATAGTAAACTCCGCACCGTTCCAACGCCAAATAAACTCCGCACCGATCCAACGCCATATATATACTCCGCACCGATCCAACACCATATATACTCCGCACCGATCCAACACCATATATACTCCGCACCGATCCAACACCATATATACTCCGCACCGATCCAACACCACATCACAAGACCCAATGTATATATATAAATATTCACATCGTAACAATGTCTCAAAAGATATAAATAGCACAATATAACGTTCACATGAGATTATAACTTAAACATGCTTATTAACAAATAAGAACAGATTACACATTATGGTAAACCAGTATCTTTCCCTACCTGATATAGCAGGAACGTAGACACAACCCGAGATATGCTTAGAAACGTTCCACTCGAAACTCGCTCCCTAAACAGATATACGTAACGAATTAATAACTTACACGAACCCCTTAACGAATCATAGTTACTATAAATGGCAACTACCATAAGTGGAAAGTTTCCATAAATAGAAACTTTCCAATGTATCAACTTCCAAATATAGTAGCTTCTAAATATAACAACTTCCGTTTGAATTTCAAATGACTCTCAATACACTTTATTACCCATATCAAAGTTTACCTTAAATACTTAACCTTTAAAAGATAAATATAATTACCATAGATAACAAATATAGTATGAATATTAATAATAATAATAATAATAATAATAATAATAATAATAGAAATCATAAAACTAAATAAACTCAAAAGAAACGTGACCACCATAGCTAACAAAATACCCGACTCACCCTTTCTCTCATCTTCAACCTACCACACCACCGTGTACCACCCCTTCGACCACCAGCGGACGCCCCCTGCCAACACAGCCAACACCCAACAGACCCCCTGGCACAACCAACCCACGCGACTCCTGCCGGAGAGTCAGACCAGACCCCAACACCCCAGGTCTGACTCTCACCCGTACCTCAACCAGCCTGAAAACAGGCTCCAACGACTGACCCAACCACCGCTAAAACCACCCACGAGCACCACCAAAACAACCTCTGACACAAGACCCATAACCACCGGTGGTGCCACCGTGTCGACCTCCCCCGAGTCAACGGTAGTACCACCCCCAAACCCTTACCTGAAAACGCAAGACCCAAAAACAGAGACCACCGGCCTACTAGCAGCCTCCTTCGACACCGACTCCGCCGACGACACCCACCACTGCTACCACCATGACAAGCCCCTGACTACCATCTGCCTCCCTGACCCATGACTCGCACCAGATCGACACGAAACCAGACTCAAACCACACCCTAAACATACACAGGCGTGAACACAAAAAGAAACACGAACCCAGAATTAACCCAGACTCGTAACAACCACCCTTTTTCCGCCACGCTTACCACCAACGACCACCAGAGACTACTCCATATGCAAACACCACGCGACATACTATAAGATTATACAAAACGAACTAAGATCAAATACGTATAACTCATCGATACTACTATGAAAAGACACGAATTCACTATAAACAAAAGAACAATCGACAACCATACCTGAATTCGGGTTGAAACGACGGTCCTAGGCTGACTCAACTGACCGGAAAAACCCTCTCTCTCCTTCTATGAAGTGACGGCTGTAGGTTTTGGGTGATGGTGGCGTTTCGAAATGACCTAGGGATCTGGTTAGACTCCCTCTTATATGGCGGCTTAGAGTGAAGTGTAGAGTAGGGTTTTGCAAACAATAAAACGTGGGCTCTCTCTCTTGGTTTTTGCACGCATAACGAGGCCCATGGCCGTGCTGCCATGGGTCCTGGGTTCGAACCCCAACAACTTCACGTTACTAATATTATGTTAAGGTAGCTAAGTTCCCTTATCGAGTCCCATCTAAGACCACAACACCACGTAAAAACGAGTATGAGCAAGCTTATAAAATGAACGATTTAAGTAAAAGAACCCGAAAAAGCGAGGTATTACACTGATTCTATTCAAGCTGCTTTCCTTGAATACTATCAGGATCTTCTAGGGAGTAGTCATAGGACTGAGAGGGTGAGAATGGAAGTTCTGCAGAAGGGCAAGTCTTGTACTTCTGCCCACAGGAATGCCCTCCTTGAATCAGTCACCAAAGATGAGGTTAAGGAAGTGGTCTTCTCCATACCAAATGACAAAGCTCCTGGACCAGATGGCTTCTCCAGTGGGTTCTTCAAGGATGCTTGGGCTATAGTGGGAGATGATATGTGCAATGCTGTTATGGATTTCTTCAACTCAGGGTGTCTTCTTAATCAAATCAATGCTACTAATATAGCACTCATCCCCAAATGTGAAAGGCCTACCTCAGTTACACAGTTTAGGCCAATTGCCTATTGCAACATGGTATATAAAGTTATCTCCAAATTGCTGTGTAATCGACTTGCCAATGTCTTACCAGACCTAGTCCATGAGAACCAGGGAGCTTTCATAAAAGGAAGATCGATTATTAAAAATGTCTTGATCTGTCAAGATATCATACATATGTATGGAAGGAAATCTATCTCCCCTCGTTGTATGTTTAAAATTGACCTCCAAAAGGCATACGATTCTGTAGAATGGGACTTCATTGAGCAGCTCTTGACTGGACTCCAGTTTCCTGCCACTTATATTCACCTGGCTATGAAGTGTGTGAGGACTACATCTTTCTCACTATCTCTGAATGGATCTACCTTTGGCTTCTTTAAAGGGAAACGAGGATTAAGACAAGGGAATCCTATCTCACCCTTGTTCTTTACCCTATGCATGGATTATCTAACAAGACTAATCACCTATGCTACTGATAAGTGGCCCTTCCAATATCATCCCCTGTGCAAGAACTTGAAACTCACTCATTTGATGTTTGCCGATGATCTTTTGATGTTCTGCAAAGGCAAGGCTCCTTCTATTTGGCTTCTTATGCGTGCATTCACATCATTCTCTAAGGCCACTGGTCTCAAAATGAATAATAGTAAGTCAGAGATTTTCTTTAATGGTATGGATGATGAAAGCAAGGAAGGTATTAAGCAAGTTACTGGATTCAGAGAGGGGACTATGCCATTCACATACTTGGGAGTGCCCATCAAGCCTAGTAAACTTACTAAGAATGAATGTTCCTCTCTGACTGAGAAACTGGTCTCTAGAATTAGAAGTATTGGGGCAAAAAAGCTCTCATATGCAGGTCGTCCTACGCTTATCAACTCAGTCCTTAACACTCTCCAAAACTACTGGGCTCAAATGTTTATCTTGCCAAAAAGTGTTATCAAGAGAGTAGAGGCCATTTGTAGGAACTACCTTTGGGATGGAGCAACTGAGTACCACAGAACCCCTCTGGTAGCTTGGGATACAGTCACTTTACCTAAGGTTGAAGGGGGTCTGAGCATTAGAAAGGCTGAAGAGTGGAATGTAGCAACAGTGGGTAAGCTTGTCAACTGGGTGTATAGTAATGCTGACAGATTGTGGATCAAATGGATTGGAGATGTATACCTTAAGCATCAGGAATGGGGTGAGTATACTCCTCCTCCGGATGCTACTTGGATTTGGAAATGTATCTGCAATGTCAAAGAAAAGATGAAGTCAGGGTACACAGGTCAGCAATGGAATCCTAACCCCAAAGAATACAAAATAAAGAGTGGATATGATTGGATTGGACAGCAAAAACCAAGGCAAGACTGGGCTGCTGTAGTGTGGAACAATTGGAACATACCTAAACACTCTATCATTACTTGGATGAAAATGCAAGAAGGCATGAATGTGAAAGCTAAACTGTTCAAAATAGGGTGTTGCCTTGATGACTTATGTCTCTTATGCCAGTGTTTCCCAGAAACAGTTGATCATCTGTTCTGGGAATGCATGTATACAGTAAGAGTAAAGCAGGCTCTGGCTCACTGGTTTGCAGGATCATTCCCCACAATGGCTGGGCTGCTGGCCGGGAAAAACTCAAGTGTGAAATGGAAGACTCGTGTGGCTCTCTATAATGCATTTCACTATCATATATGGAAGCAACGTAACTCTGCCAGGATCAATGAATGCCTTCAACGACCTGAACATGTGGCTGATACTATAGAGGAGGAAATCAGAAGACGAGTAAAGCTTAAAGTGAATGTTGATAGTTAACTTGTTTGGCTTGTTTTGCTAGTTATCAGTTTTATGTGGATGTTGGTTGTAAGGGGTCTCGAACCCGATATCTCCTTGTAATTACTCTATGATATATAATACTCACATTTTACCAAAAAAAAAAGTCTTGCATTCATGTAGTATAGAGCATAATAGTTTAGCTTGCATTTTGTTTCTTTATTTTGCAATTTCTTGTTTTGATTTGTTTTCAAAAAACCAAAAAATCCAAAAAAAAATCAAAAAACCAAAAAACTTCAAAAACATGTTCTTTTATTTCCGCTTTTCTTCCACGCATTATGTTAATAAATAAGTGTGGGTAGGAAATCCCTTTATTCCAGAAAATCCAAAAACAAGTTTTTCATTTCTCAAAAATTTCGAAAAAGGCAAAAACATGTTTGTTTTCGTTTCTCTCTATTTCCTTCTGCACTTTGTTCCATTGAGGACAATGTAAATCTTAAGTGTGGGGAGGGAAAATATCCACTTTGTGTATATTTGTTTTCTTTTTGTAAAAATGAAAAAATTTCAAAAATGTCTAAAAATTGAAAGTTTTCAAAAAAAACATGTTTCATTTTCTTTGTACATATCCCTTTATTACATTGTATATATATGTTTTGTTTTGACTAACGACTGGCAGAGGCGGCAATAGTTCAAGGCATCCGGAGAATAGAAGACGCTTGGTATACACTGTAACACCCCCATTTATTTAAGAGCCTTTAGCCAGACACTCTCAAATAAGTAGGACTGTTACCGTCTCGGAATGACCGAGGTAGTGAATAACAAAGTAAAACAACCAAAGTATTTTATATAAAATTGGTAAAATTTAAACTCTAATATTAAAATTACTGCACAGCGGAAACTAAAATACAACTGATAACTTCGATGTGAGTGATCTAATTCTAAGTCGGTCTATCCAAGTGCTCACGCCATCCCATGCTCCCACAGCACCATCTTTCCTGTAGAATGTACTCCTCATTCCGGATCATCGTAGGTGTCACACGAATACACAGGGTCAACCACGAGGTTGAGTAGGAAAATAGATAAAACACGAAATAGACATATTACAACTTCCTTCCATCTCGACATCATTCAGTCATCCACTTCACCACCATCACACCACATCTTCCATTACACCACACCTTCCATGGCCATATCACAAGTCCCGTATCACAAATCCCATATCACAAGTCCCGTTCTCCACAACAAATAATAATAATCAAATGATCCACAAGAACATTCAATATCAATTATAACAATCTTATAATAAGCATCACACGCATACTTCATGTCATAACACAAACCACAGATATATCCCATACCTCAATTGCGGAATGACAACCGAACAGCTGCCAGAAATGTTCCACCTCGAACAACCGAACTCAGTTCCTATAATTAGTATTGAATATCAATTTCTACCCATACAATCACATTGCTAAAATTACTTGACCATGTTCATAGTTATATACTCATAACATATTATAATTACATACTTACAAACATGCTCATATACATATCAATTATTATTAACTCCTTATTTATATCAATCATTATTAGTCAATTATAAGCTTACTAAAAATAGACTTACTATATACAGTTAGGAATTCAAATAATCAAATATTACTAAATCAAGAACAATAACAACATAAGTAATTAATAATACTCACAATGCTCATTGACAAAAATACTAACCATAACAATAGCTAATAATATGACTAGTATTACTAACAATAATATCAAAACACCATTATCATGTCACTAAAATCATAGCAACACTAATAATAATTTTAATCATGATATCAACATTATTCCTAATAACAACTAGTTCCAATGTAAACAACAATTACGATATTAGCAATAATAATTAATAAACTAGTAACAATATCAACATGGAAGATAATATAAGATTAATAACAATACAACATATACTTGTAATAGTAATAATAATGATAATCATAAAATTAATAATAATAATAATAATAATAATCCTAACAATAATAAATCATGATCCCAAAATAACGTGATGTAAGGCCCAACAGACCCTCGAGTCCAGCAGCACGCATAAACGAAAACCGAAAAATGAACAGCAACTTTACGCATAACCGAGACTGACCACTCTATCAAACACCGTCGCTACCGCCAACTGCAACCACCACCTTCGCCAGTGACACCACCAGGCTCGCCTCTGAGCCGTGGTGGTTCCTAGGGAGTCAGTGGCTGCCGTCGACACCGCGACAACAACCCATAACCACCATCAGAAAACCCATCTACCACCTGCTCCTCTGTTTTACGCGACAACCCCCCCCCCCCCCCCAACGAAACAATCTTTAAAACTGCCACGACACCTCTCAAACCACCGTGACAACCGCCACTCAAACATCCCGACAACCACCAACCTAATAACCCTAACACCCAGAACCAACGCTAAGCGAAACTACATCGAATTCATCCCAAAACCATGCGTTCAAGACCCTGTTCTGAAACGAAAGAACTGACTGACACAGGTGACATGAAAACAACCATGACTGGTGGGTCTTGGTGGTCGGTGACGAATCCACTAGGGTCAAAACGTAACTACTACCATCATAGACCTATGATACATGAGGATCAGAACCACATATGTACATGATGGTTCATAAATTTGCGAAAAGAAAAGGGGACAGCCATAGAAAAACGAATAACAATGATGAACATACCTCTTTCCTGGCCCAAACGAACCACCTTAGACAGCTCTAAACCCACCGTGTGAACCTCCCCTATAGACCTTGCAGTGTCGGCACAAGATGTGTGGTGATAGAAAGTTGATTAAGGTAAATTTAGGTTAAGGATTGAGGGTCGATATATGACGGCAGGAAAGGCTGTATGTGTTTGTGTATTTGCCCCTCATGACGAGGTGTGGTGTGGGCTGAATCATGAGAACACGCATACCAAGGCCCAAAACCGTGTGTGCCAAAGGTCCCTAGTTCGACTCTCATGGACCACATAGAAAAACAACACTTCTTTGATAAGTTCACTATTCGATAAGTTAATTATCGAATACTAACGCCGAAATATTATCTACACGTCGAGTATAAAAAAAATATTATAATAAAAATAGGAGGTATTACAGTCTTCCCTCCTTAAAATGAACTTCGTCCTGAAGTTCACCATCCCATGATGAATAAACTGGTCACTAGGCACGTAACAAACACAACCACTTAACCTTAGAAACCAATAAAGGTACTTTTAAAACACGACATGTCACATTCTACCTTCGTTAAGAAAACTTTGTCCCCAAAGTTTAACGTATCACTAAATTAAAGGATACATCACGAAACACAATAAAAAAAAACATAACAGAAGTAATCAAGATTATCAAGTATATACACACAATCACGACATACCACTTAGCCATGTAAAACAACTAGACATATCATAAATCAAAAGATTTTACAATCTTATCCTCCTTAAAATACGGTTACGTCCCCGTAACCTCATTATACAATTCCCAGCTCGTAACTCCGTCTTACTCCTTAAATTATATCATACTATCTCACTCCAAGTAAAAAAGTATCACACTCATCGTCGAATCTAAGACCAAGGACAAGGGGTGAGTGAACTGACGGGATAAAACCGCAAATCAATATTTCCATCTCAATATCAATTCCAAACTCATAAAAAGAAAATATAACTCTATAACCGTGGTCACACTGGACCGTAACACAATATGGCACAACGGCCAAATAACTCATTACCAGTAACCAATTCTCATCCCCATTTCAATCTTCAATATTGTCAAATATTCCATGAAAGGAACTGCTCAACACTTAGGGAGTAAATCTCTGAGCCTCTCACCCACGAGTCTAAGGTCAAAGAAAAGACGTTTCAAACGCAATACAAATCCACAAACCACCAATTTGTATCACTGAACCATTACCTCCGGAATCACCTCCGGAATCATACAAATTATAATATAGTGTAAACAAAATACCCAAAAGGATGTTTATCACTATGATATATACGCAAGATAACCAAACAACATAATTCACCATTGAGACTAAAAGTACCGCACCAATTATAATTCAATTCCGTAAAACAACCAATTGATATCTAGATCCCTTAGCCTTAATTGCATGAACTCATATCAATTGTAATTAATCACACGATGCTGAACTTGAAAGCAAACTCCACAACTCTCACATGGGATTAAACTCATCCACCAAATGAAGAAGACATTTATTGCTATAAAATATTAAGGGATAATTCACACGGTACCCCCGAGGTTTGGCATAATTCACGTGGTACCCCTACGTTTAAGTTTGTGCACATGATACCCCTCAACTTTCATTTAAGTGCACGAACTGCCCTTGGTTTGACCTCCGTTATGACACCGTTAAATCCCCTACTCTAACTTATTTCCCCCATTTCCCTAACCTCTTTTCCCCCAATTCCACTCATAAACACCCATCATCTTCAACTCATCCCTTCAAAGCAACAATCATCATCAATCCATTACCACGATTCCATCACCATTGTTTATCAATATCCGTCACCATCAATCACCCTCCGTCTTCAATTTCGAACTCGAAATCAGAACCAATAATTTAACCATTAACAAGCACTATCATCACCATACCACTTTGCGAACCCAGATTTGCGAACCCAGATTTGCGAACCTCGAGCTTAGACTTCCAACAATGCCTCTCTTTGTGAAAGGTAAAATGGCCTGGTATTTAAAAACAAAGGCTTGAGCAAAAAGGTAGTGTCGAGTTTACGGGTATTGGTGGAAGATAGGCTTACTAAATAGCTAGTGTAGGACCACTAATGAAAAGAGCATTTTATTTGTATATGTGTGAATAGAAGAAGGCTTGATCACATCTTTTGATTTTATCTCAACTTTGAAATTTGTCATTTTTATTATTATCTTTATTTGCATAGGAGTTTTGTTTAGGAGATGGGTGATTTTACTCTCAGATTTGCGAACCCAAATTTACCATTAACACAGCCTCCCCTACTCCACTTTGCGAACCCGTATTTACCAAACATCATCCCATACCCAATTCACAATTAACCTATCACCATTGTCATGTTCTTCGCTCCAAACCCGACTTTCGAAACTCCTCCAATCGCACCACCAACAACTAACCCGACTTTTTCCCTAAAAATATTCTCTTTGTTTGTTTATTCTCATGAATTGGTTGAAATGTCAAATCCATGGTGATTTAATTTAATTAACTCTTGTTTTTGTTTTTCTCTTGTTTTATGAAGGAATTGCTGAAAGTGAAATTTCAAGAATACTGATAAAGTGGGTGATTTGTAAAAGTGAACCTTGAGCAATAGTAACAAGTTATATGATAGATGTGTGGGGAATAAAGCATGTATTCACCCTAAACTTGCAGGATTATAATGAAAAATACAGTTGTGTTTATAGTCATAAGATTAAAAAGGATAAGAAAAGAAGTACAACCTTTAGTCCTTGTGCGAAAGGCCTAAGAACAGGAATTAACACAAATTCCCTCCTATAACTTGCACCCAAGACTTAGAATGAGACGTGGCCGCGTGTGCTAGAAATCCTCTCCAACTGCCTTGCAATATTGGGAGAGCTATTTAGGTTTTAGATGTGAGATTTGAGGTTTTGGGAGAAGAAAACTCTCAAAACCCTAATTTTTCCTTCAGATTTTGTTTTAAACAGTGAAACAAGAGTCCCTGACATAAGGAGAGTCCTCCTCCTTATGTAGCTCTTTTGGCCGAAATTTCCAATAGGGTAGGAGTGGGCTTTCCACTCTTACCTTATTCTAATTTGTGATTCGACCCATTTAGCTAAACTTTATTCGCGGGTTTTATTTATAAATCGTATGCATGTTATCAGATATTAATGCAGTCGATGTATTAATAATGGTCTGATAAAATTACGATATTGTATAATTACCCAAATTAATATAACTGTTTATATTAATACGCGAATACAATATTTAATTAAATATAACCGTTTATATTTAATTTTACGAATTAATCATGCAATCCGTATTAGCTAAAATTATTTAATCCGTATTAAATAATAATAATCTCAACATCTTATTGACTAATTTAATAGTCAATACCTCTGACTAACTGTTTAGTCATATCCGGCATAAATGTGATTGTATTTTCATACCTTCACATCTCTCAAACGTGTCCTGTAGGTGTGACGTATAGGGACCAGTTGATCACCGCCATCCGTATGACAATAACGTCAAACTTATCTAGCAAGCCAACCGTTATTGATAAACGTGGATCAACTGGTAATAATACAAAAGTATGCCCTTGTGATCCTTAAAGAGATTTAATAAGTCATTGTACTTAATTGTCAAGGACACCAGCCCCAACAATCTCCCACTTGTCCGTACAAGGGTATGTGCAATGACGTTATCACACTACATGTGGAGGACACAAGCTCCAACAAACTCCCACTTGTCCGTACAAGTGTATGTGCGATAACCGAATCTCATATCCTTTTAAAATTTCTCCCACTCGATGTAAGACAATTTGCAAATCCGCATTCGCAAAGGTCGTATCTCACAAGCGATCTGTATCAAGAGTGGTTTCCCCGACTAGAGAGTAACTTAACTGATAAAACGAATCTGTATTCGAGCATGGCCATGCATTTCAGTTACTACTCCTCGAGTGGCCCTGAGAAATGATAAAATCCTGATAAGGGTTTGGATATTTCCCTCAACTCGAATCCTGCCGATATCGCCCAGCATGAAATAACCCAGAAAAAATCCTCTTGGCCCCTGTTACGGTGACCGTGGGAAAGAAACCAAAGTTACCCAAAATCTGTCTTAATCTCAAGAGACAGTTGAAGGTCAAAAGACTCGACTCTAAGGAACACGATGGAGGTCCTATCCACGACCAGGCACCCAATGTTATAAAACATTTAGGACTCCATAACGTTGTCACGGGGTGTCCTACGAGATATCCGTATAACTCGCCTTTGTGATTGGTCAGTCAGCCGCGTGACTTATGGCTCGTTGAACCCACCATCAACCAACGTCACAAAATGATTACCTGAGTTATCAGCTCAAGTGGGTAATCAAGGACCAAAACGATGTAATGTTAATCAGTTCACTTTGTGGTGTTCAAAATTGGCGTACAATTCCACATGAGAAACAAAACATTTTATATCATAACAATAAGGTTGAATAGAGTACACGAGAAAATGAATTATTACATGAATTCATAAAAGAGTACTACAACTTAGGAACACATCCAATTCCCATGGAATGAATGTGCCCTTCATGCTTATCACGTGGTAATGCTTTTGTGAGAGGATCAGCTATGTTGTCATCCGTAGCGATCTTATCAATAAAAATCTCCTTTTGCTCCACGTAATCTCTGATTAGATGAGCTTTCCGTTGTACATGCCTAGCCTTGTTGCTAGACTTATGCTCCTTAGCTTGGAAGATGGCACCGCTATTGTCACAATAAACAGTGATTGGGTCATTCGAACTAGGCACTACCGAGAGTCCTTGTAAGAATTGACGCATCCATATTGCTTCCTTAGCTGCTTCCGAGGCGGCATAGTACTCGGACTCAGTCGTAGAATCTGCTGTAACACTCTGTTTAGAACTTTTCCAGCTGACAGCAGCGCCATTAAGAGTAAAAACGAATCCAGACTGAGATTTCGAGTCATCTCGATCCGTTTGGAAGCTAGCATCTGCGTAACCCGTGGCGCAGAGCGTCGAGTCGCCTCCGTAAGTCAATCCCCAATCTTTAGTCCTCCGTAGGTACTTAAGAATGTTTTTCACGGCCATCCAGTGTTGTTCACCTGGATGAGCTTGGAATCGACTTGTCATACTCAATGCATATGCAACGTCAGGACGTGTGCATATCATGGCATACATGATCGATCCTATTGCCGAAGCATAAGGAATCCGACTCATGCGCTCTTTCTCTTCCGGTGACTTAGCTTCTTGAGTCTTGCTCAAGTGAACCCCAGGAGTCATAGGAAGGAACCCTTTCTTGGAGTTCGTCATACTGAATCTCTCTAGAATCTTATCTATATAAGACTCCTGACTGAGAGACAACATCCGTCGTGATCTATCCCTGTAGATACGGATGCCCAAAATTCTTTGTGCCTCTCCCAGATCTTTCATCTGGAAATGGTTTTTCAACCATGCTTTAACCGAAGATAAGAGAGGTATGTCATTCCCAATCAAGAGTATGTCGTCGACATACAGTACTAGGAATACAATCTTGCTCCCACTCGACTTGATATAGAGACATGGTTCCTCGACTGATCGAATGAATCTATTCTCTTTTATCACTTGGTCGAAGCGATGATTCCAACTCCGCGATGCTTGCTTAAGTCCATAGATGGAACGCTTAAGCTTGCAAACCTTCTTAGGATGTGCTGGATCGATAAAACCCTCGGGTTGTACCATGTACAACTCTTCCTCCAAATAACCGCTTAAGAAGGCGGTTTTAACGTCCATTTGCCATATTTCATAATCATCAAATGCGGCGATCGCTAAGATAATCCGAATGGAACGTAGCATGACTACGGGTGCAAAGATCTCATCATAGTGCAAGCCTGGCACTTGAGTGAAACCTTTAGCAACTAGTCTAGCCTTGTGGATATCTTGTTGTCCTTCCACGACATGCTTTATCTTGTAAAGCCATTTGCATTGAAGGGGACGTACCTTTGCAGGTAGGTCCACAAGATCCCACACGTTGTTCTCATACATGGAGTCCATCTCGGATTGCATGGCTTCTAGCCATAGGTTTGAGTCAGAACTAGTCATGGCACCTTTATAGGTTGTGGGTTCATTACCCTCTAGGAGTAAGACGTCATCTGTATCATGTTCCTCGAGCATACCAATGTATCTGTCCGGAGGAATAGAGACTCTTCCCGACCTCCTAGGTTTCTCAGGAATATCTACCGCAGCCTCGGTTGAAGGAACTGTTTCCTCCAATGGTTGCTCGGCAGTTGGTTCTTGAACCTCCGATAACTCGAAGGTTCTATTACTCGACTTGTTCTCGAGAAATTCTTTCTCTAAGAACGTCGCACTAGCCGCAACAAAAACACGTTGTTCGGTTGGCGAGTAGAAGTAATGACCAAAAGTTCCCTTTGGATAACCTATAAAGTATGTCTTGACCGATCGCGGGCCGAGCTTATCCTCGTGTCTCCACTTGACATAAGCCTCGCAGCCCCAAACCCGTATAAAGGACAAGTTTGGGACCGTTCCCTTCCATAATTCGTATGGAGTCTTGTCAACAGCTTTAGACGGACTTCGGTTAAGTATTAGAGCGGCCGACAAAAGAGCATAGCCCCACAATGAATCAGGCACGACGGTGTGACTCATCATGGATCGAACCATATCGAGTAGAGTTCGATTTCTCCGTTCGGACACACCATTTAATTGTGGTGTTCCAGGTGGAGTTAACTGTAGCACGATGCCACAGTCTTTAAGGTGTTGATCAAACTCGTGTGAAAGATACTCACCACCACGATCAGAACGTAGTGCTTTAATCTTTCTACCCAGCTGGTTCTTTACCCGATTCTGGTATTCTTTGAACTTGTCAAAGGATTCACTTTTATGTTTCATCAAGTAGACATAGCCATATCTACTCAAATCATCCGTGAAAGTGATGAAATACCTATAGCCTTCTCGTGCGTTGATCGACATAGGGCCACATACGTCCGTATGTATGAGTCCTAATAGGTCGGCAGCGTGCATTCCAACACCTTTGAAGGAAATACGAGTCATCTTGCCGATGAGACATGATTCACACGTGCCATATGATTCGAAATCAAAGGGCGAGATAGCTCCGTTCTGTATGAGCTGTTTTACGCGTTTCTCATTTATGTGTCCCATACGACAATGCCATAAGTAAGTTTGATCTTTGTCACCTACCTTTAACCTTTTATTATTCACATGTAATATCTCGGTGGTTTGATCTAAAACATAAATTCCATTCATGGAAACTGCCTTGCCATAAATCATATTGTGTAAGGATAAAATACAGCTATTATTCTCTATTACAAATGAAAAGCCGAGTTTGTCAAGCGCAGAAACTGAAATAATGTTTTTGGACAAACTAGGAACATAATAACAGTTATATAAAAATAACTCGAATCCACTTGGAAGCTGGATCACGTATGTTCCCTTCGAGACTGCAGCAACACGTGCTCCATTCCCGACACGCAGGTCCACCTCACCCTTGATTAGGGGTTCTTGGTTTCGGAGGCCCTGCACATGATTACATAGATGAGAACCACAACCAGTATCAAGTACCCAAGTTCCGCAACTTGCGTGGTTAATCTCAATCATGTGAATAAAAGAAGAAGAAGCCATACCAACAGGAGTAACGCGGCCTGCCTTAATGTCCTCGCGATACACGGGGCATGAGCGCCTCCAATGCCCAGTCTTGTGGCAATGGTGACATTCCATGCTTGTATCCTTGCTCTTAGTCTTGCCCTGTGAGTTGCTCGACTCACCTGGCCCACTCTTAGTAAATCCTGGTTTCTTGAACCTGGGCTTACCTACTGCTAGGTCGCCCTGAGCTTTAGCCTTCCCTTTACCCTTTCCCTTACTGGAGATCATGAGAACATCCTGCTTCATGCTCCCACTTAATTTCAGATCCTTCTCAGTCTGTACGAGAAGGGAGTGGAGCTCATGAGGAGTCTTCTTCATGTCGTTCATGTAGTAATTGGCCCTAAAGAGGGCGAACCCATCATGAAGCGAATGAAGCATACGATCAACGATTATGTTCTCACTGATCTTGCAGTTCAGGGTCTCCAGTTTCTCGATATTCTCAATCATGTTGAGAATATGTGGGCTAACAGCTTGGCCCTTCTGGAGTTTCGCCTCAAAGAAGCGACAGGTATGCTCATAAGAAACGATTCTCGGAGCTTTGGAGAATTCGTTAGAGAGCGTGGTGAAAATCTTGTTTGCACCATGGGATATGAAGCGTCTTTGCAAATTTGATTCCATTGCATAGATGAGTACGTTCTTTATCGCACCCGCTTCCATGACGAAGTCGCTATGAGCGCGAACTTCGTTGGCTCTAGCTCCAGTTCCTGGGTGTGCCGGAATGGGCTCAGTTAAATACTTAAGCTTTCCGTCAGCAATGGCAGCATTCCGTAGTGCTGCCTCCCAGTCAGAGAAGTTTGACCCATCATTCCTCAGTCTAGTAGACTGATTCATGGAGTCCATGAAGGCCTTTAGCCAGGATTCACGTGCTAGCTTGGCACTTGGCATTGGGTCTTCACCAGCCATTTTAGTTATACAGCAGTTTTAATGAACGTGTTCTACACTGAAAAGAAGATAAAACAAAACCATATAAGCAACTTATTGTTGTGATTTAAGTCTATATTAAATTGAATTTAAACTCGTAGACTCATGCATTTATATAATTGATCTCCCTCAAGAATTATATAAACGATCCCAAGACTCAATTTCCGTATATTGATAAGCCCACGGTTTGGCTAATTCCAATCGTTGGAACTCTTGGTCGATAGATTTCTGTATATCCTATCTATTAGTCCATCTCAGTCACTAGATAGTATCGAGTGACCATGATGTTGAGATAAAATAAATCATCTGTTCCCACTTACCCGACGTAGAAGGGGTCATATTATGCCTACCGACGAAGAAGGGATTCATGGGAGGCTGATTTATAAAGACTAGTCTCAATTTTTGGTTATACGAGGAAGACCCCATCAACTTTTATTTATCCATATTAAGTGAACTAATATCTAGCATATGCGTGAATGAATTAAATAAAGTGATGGCTTTGCAAATGACATGTGACATCTGTATTGTCACAGAAAACTAACGCGTAATCTCTACATGAGTCAGTTTTCAGGCATGATATAGGTGGTTTGGTTTTAGGCGGAATATGATGCAAGCTATTATCGATGAAAGCATAAAGATAAATGCAATAAACGTAAATAAAAGTCCTAGTGTGGCCTATCCTACCAAAATAAACATAAAACAACTTGGAATCCACCGTTGGACCCTAGAAGCTTGTCTTGATGTTCCATCTTGGTCCTTGCAGCGGGAGTGAGCATCCGGTCTCCGTCTTTGGTCTTCACAAAATTACTAATTTAAATTACAAAAGTAATTACATGGCAAAAACACAAAACCGGAGATTCAAGATCTCAAAATTACAAGCAAGATTGTGTCCCATCATTACGGTGACACAATCTTCTAAGGCCACACTAAGTTACAACCGTTTGCAAAAATTAAATACGTTATTGAAAGCATTCAAGGCATTCACAAGACGATAAATAAAATGCATCAACTAAATAAAATTTATACATGACATAATACTGTTATTATGTTTAATAAAATTATACCAAACCACCTTTTAAGATTAAAATTATGCGACTATACCGCTTTAATCACCAATTTTAATAAACATATAATCCATTATTTTAAACTGTTTTAAAACAATATGTATCAAAACGAGGGTGAACCGTTTCACTAAATAATATACTATTTCCGTATACAGTATATTATTTTAAGCCATGTGAAAATAAAACATGTTATTTTCGAAAGAAAAAAAATAAAAACGAGTCTGTTACAGGGGGGAGGTCGACCGACCTAAACATGTGGTCGACCGACCTCCAGCCGAAAAAAGGAAACTTTCTGCAACAGCAAAATCGGTCGACCGACCTATCAATTAGGTCGACCGACCAACAGGCAGTAAAACCTAATTTCAGAAAACGCAAATCGCTGCACCTTTTGAAATCAAAACAAGTTTTTACCTTTTAAACTTTGATTAAAACAAGTAAATCAAAATTAACATCAACAAGGGTTCACATATTGTCAAGAATATCGATTAATTAACAATATGTAAACAGGAATCGAAAATCAAGATCGAAACCTCACAAAGGAAACTGTTTTAAAAAAAAAAACAGAAAACTCACAGGAGGCGGTCGACCGACCGCAACAGGAGGTCGATCGACCGACTCAGCGGAAAAACACGTTTTTTTTTTTTTTTTTTTTTTTTTTTTTTTTCTTTTCAGATTTTAAAACTTATGAAAAACACAAAAGTAAAATTTTCATGGCCTAAGGCTTTGATACCACTTGTGGGGAATAAAGCATGTATTCACCCTAAACTTGCAGGATTATAATGAAAAATACAGTTGTGTTTATAGTCATAAGATTAAAAAGGATAAGAAAAGAAGTACAACCTTTAGTCCTTGTGCGAAAGGCCTAAGAACAGGAATTAACACAAATTCCCTCCTATAACTTGCACCCAAGACTTAGAATGAGACGTGGCCGCGTGTGCTAGAAATCCTCTCCAACTGCCTTGCAATATTGGGAGAGCTATTTAGGTTTTAGATGTGAGATTTGAGGTTTTGGGAGAAGAAAACTCTCAAAACCCTAATTTTTCCTTCAGATTTTGTTTTAAACAGTGAAACAAGAGTCCCTGACATAAGGAGAGTCCTCCTCCTTATGTAGCTCTTTTGGCCGAAATTTCCAATAGGGTAGGAGTGGGCTTTCCACTCTTACCTTATTCTAATTTGTGATTCGACCCATTTAGCTAAACTTTATTCGCGGGTTTTATTTATAAATCGTATGCATGTTATCAGATATTAATGCAGTCGATGTATTAATAATGGTCTGATAAAATTACGATATTGTATAATTACCCAAATTAATATAACTGTTTATATTAATACGCGAATACAATATTTAATTAAATATAACCGTTTATATTTAATTTTACGAATTAATCATGCAATCCGTATTAGCTAAAATTATTTAATCCGTATTAAATAATAATAATCTCAACATCTTATTGACTAATTTAATAGTCAATACCTCTGACTAACTGTTTAGTCATATCCGGCATAAATGTGATTGTATTTTCATACCTTCACATCTCTCAAACGTGTCCTATAGGTGTGACATATAGGGACCAGTTGATCACCGCCATCCGTATGACAATAACGTCAAACTTATCTAGCAAGCCAACCGTTATTGATAAACGTGGATCAACTGGTAATAATACAAAAGTATGCCCTTGTGATCCTTAAAGAGATTTAATAAGTCATTGTACTTAATTGTCAAGGACACCAGCCCCAACAAGATGATGATTGTTGCCGATGAAGGGATGGGTTGGAGATGATGGTTGTTTATGGGTGGAATTGGGGGAAAAGAGGTTAGGAAAAGCGGGAAATAAGTTAGAGTTAGGGGACTTAACGACGTTATAACGGAGGTCAAGGTAAGGACAGTTTGTGCACTTAAATGAAATTTAAGGAGTACCATGTGCACAAAATTAAACATAGGGATACCACGTGAATTAAGCCAAACCTCGAGGGTACCGTGTGAATTATCCCAAATATTAATTACCAGCATATGAATTAATCACCAATAATTTACGTAGATAAATCACAACACATACAAATCATAAATAATTGACAATAGCTAGTAATTCATACCACCTCGAACCATAATATTGATAATAGGATCGGTAGAATCATGCTACGCAGTAAAACAAAATCAGAGTAGCTAACACTTACATACCCTTGAAATTTTAGCACCAGTTAGTATATTACTACCATGTAAACAATCAAGAAACTTGTTTATAATTGACGAATTCAAACGTTTCATGTTCAGAAACATATTTTAGACGGGACTTAAAACAACATTAACTAACATAATTAACATAGAGCATTGACATATTATACAAGATATACACCAATCATAGACTAACAAGACCGTTTAACATTCCAAGTTAACAATCAGTTAAAAGAAATCACTTAGGTCCATTTCCCGTCCACTCACATTACATCATTTATCATGAAACTAGTAATATATATGACTTGCAAATTAAGAGGTTTATATAATATGCAACAATTAAACATTCGGGCAGGATTTCATCAATGCGTAACTACAGAATTTGTCATGTTGCAATCACTATAATTATCAAAACATCAAGCATTATCATGGATAATCATCACTTTGAAAACATTTTGAAACATTAAAGTGGTAATTTGTGACAATTTATAAATACGAGCCAAAAGACAATATTATAAGCTATAGATCGAAACAAGACTACATAGAGACATTCTGACTCTTCTTTACTAAAAGAGTGTTCTTGTAGTTCATGACTTATAAAAATTTTAGCAATAAAAGTAAACAAATTCACAAGACTAGTACCTCCATGAATCACATGTCAACCAATTACTATTTCAATACGTTGTGATTAAATTTTAAACATAGCAATATGCAATTCAATTTATGGTATAACAATATACTAAAAAAAATTATAAAGATTATAGTCGTAGGTAACTAGTCAAAGATATACTATTACTATAGGTAAGAACATCAACGAGATTCACATTGTTCAAAATAATCACAATTACGTATAACAATTAGATTGTCATGCTAATAAGTTACCAGTTAAATTTCATTCTACCCCTTGTCAAGACTCTTCTCTGATAAACATGATTTTGACATCACATACGAACATCACATCATTCTTTTGAGGTCATATCACTAGAAAGTAAGAGCGTCAGTATAATTGAAACTATTTTATATAGAAATAAGCAAGATAACGTTATTATTTAGTAAGGTGCATATTCATATCATATGCCTACTATTCATGTTACTAATGTCATAACAAGATATCACATGGTTACATCACATAATTCACATTTGATTAAACTTTTATATGAAACTTACATAACTCACAAATTCACCAATTAAACCTTATGCCACAACTTACAAAAATCATAAATAAATAACCCCTTAGCTAACGTGCGAGCGATTATAGTTTTAGAAAAGATGGAGAATTAGCTAATCATAGGAAAAAGAATCGAATGCATATCTCAAGAGGATTATTTATAACAATATTTACAACTCAATTGGCCTGGACAGTAACTTTACAGCAATTCATCGTAAAAATTGGAGAACTTGCAAAAATCACAATTAAATAACGACTCGATAAGATTTTACATGGTTTATCATTTTGAAAACGTGAACGAATATTCTAAAAAATGGAGTTGGAATTATACATAAAAAGTAAACATGTTTTAAATGACTTCCTTTACAAAAACATGGGTCAAAACAGAACTGTGCAGTAACAATCTAACCATTCTCAACTAAAATATTTATTCTCTCAAAATATAACTCCTATTAACATGAAACCAAAAGCATTGTAAAACCAAATTAGAAGGTTATCATACATAAAATTGTCATACTCATATTTGGAACACATGTAAAATGACAGCCCGTACAAACCAGATAACATTCTGAAAATTTATTAAAATTTTGGTTTCTTTGCAATTTCACATTACTACATCGAAACTCAACCTTTCTTATTCCAAAACACGTTGACAAACATTTGAAGCATAGACATCACTCTGTACCATATTAACATTCTTTCCTCATTTCAATTGTAGTTGTCATCTAAAACGCAGTAAAGATTTCGAAACTGAAAATAGGATCAACTAAATAACTTGATAGTTATACATGTGTATCTAAATAAATTAGTTTCTACCATCGCACAATCACAACTTATCCAAGTACGAAAATATAACCTAGGGACTACTACGTATCCCTTATTGATAACTAACTTCATAACGAATTTAAATGCGTATAATAGGCATAAAATTTTAAGTACGATTTATGCAACACATAACTATATACATTCATGACTTAGAGCAACACATTCCGCATATCACTAGACATGGATTACCTTAACATATGATAAGATCAACAACATTATTCGTCTTTACAAGGAGTTGAACACCAATATCATATAATAACGATAGTCATTTAAATATCAGATAATCGTATGAACATTTCAAAATACCAAAATCATATGATCACATTGTTGGAGTAAATGTCCTCCACAGTGTGTGATTATTTGAGTAAATCTTTTACAAGATCACACAGGGATACTTAGTATATTAATCAGTTGATTAACGTTTATCGGTAATGATTGGCTCACTAGAAGTTTGACGTTACTGTCATATGATGGCGATAATCAGCTGATCCCTAAAGGTCACACCTATAGGATAGTACTGGGAAATGTGATTATATTGATATAATTACATAAATGCTAAACTTAGCTAAATGTAGTTAAGTAGATGATAAACATTTAATACGATTAAATAATAACTAGGAGAAATGAATTAAATGTTAATTCTAATAAATATATATAAAAGTTATATTTATTAATTATATTTTAATATATGATAGAATAATATAATTGGGATTAATTAATCATAAGATAATTAATTAATATTCTCCGGGAATTAAATTTGTACACCGAAAAATATTAAAATATATATAATATTTTAAGGAAGTTCGGAATAAGGAAACTGACTCAAAATATTATATTATAATGAGGTTTCCTAATTGAAGTACAATACCAACACAAACCAAATCCCTATATATAGAGGGTTTCGGCCGTGAGGTTGGTGACACAAGAAAAAAAAAACGTTTTTTCTCTCTTATTCTCCCTGATTAGTTTATCATCTTAATCCCAAAATAAATCCTCTAAAATAATTAATAGTAATTTAGGAGGAATTTTGAGAGAATCTTTCTCAGTCGTCTTGGGTGCAATCTAAGGAGAACTTCTACCTTGAAGTTTGGGTTTATACTAGGTTGTTCTTAGGCCGATCTCATATAGGACCAAAGGTTATTTCTATGATCCTTGTCCTATTATTTCAGTTCTATTGTTTTAATATCAATTCGTTTTTGATATAATCCTTGGTAGTATTAATTAAGTTAATACTTTTATGAGTAATTTAAGAAATTATTTCCTACACACATCACCCTTAACTATTGCTCAACAAATACACCTCCAAACTCTGGAAATTTCAATTCAATCATCCAGATCGATCCACATTTCTTATCACACATATCCTTCCAACGCACATCATTAATCCTAACTCACATATTACTTACCTCATTCTTCTCCTGCAAGAATGTTAGTACAATATAACTAGGTCACTAATAGTCTACCCCACTCTTCAATTACTCTCATCGGGTTCCCGTGACAGAATCGAAAGGGCCCATGGTTTGGTGTGAGGGGGCCCCTAACTCATCCCGTTCCTTTTTGGGGCTCCTATCAGTTTCATCTCGGGGTTCATTTTATTTGACTCTTGCTACGTTCATTATTATTCATTTGGTTTAGGCCTGGGGATCGTTCGCTCTGATACCTCTTTGTAACACCCCCATTTATTTAAGAGCCTTTAGCCAGACATTCTCAAATAAGTAGGACTGTTACCGTCTCGGAATGACCGAGGTAGTGAATAACAAAGTAAAACAACCAAAGTACTTTATATAAAATTGGTAAAATTTAAACTCTAATGTTAAAGTTACTACACAGCGGAAACTAAAATACAACTGATAACTTCGATATGTGTGATCTAATTCTAAGTCGGTTTATCCAAGTGCTCACGCCATCCCATGCTCCCACAGCACTATCTTTCCTGTAGAATCTACTCCCCAGTCCAGATCATCGTAGGTGTCACACGAATACACAGGGTCATCCACGAGGTTGAGTAAGAAAATAGATAAAACACGAAATAGACATATTACAACTTCCTTCCATCTCTACATCATTCAGACATCCACTTCCCCACCATCACACCACACCTTCCATGTCCATATCACAAGTCCCGTATCACAAGTCCCGTATCACAAGTCCCATATCACAAGTCGCGTTCTCCACAACAAATAATAATAATCAAATGATCCACAAGAACATTCAATATCAATTATAACAATCTTATAATAAGCATCACACACATACTTCATGTCATAACACAAACCACAGATATATCCCCTACCTCAATTGCGGAATGACAACCGAACATCTGCTAGAAATGTTCCACCTCGAACAACCGAACTCAGTTCCTATAATTAGTATTGAATATCAATTTCTACCCATACAATCACATTGCTAAAATTACTTGACCATGTTCATAGTTATATACTCATAACATATTATAATTACATACTTATAAACATGCTCATATACATATCAATTATTATTAACTCCTTATTTATATCAATCATCATTAGTCAATTATAAGCTTACTAAAAATAGACTTGCTATATACAGTTAGGAATTCAAATAACCAAATATTACTAAATCAAGATCAGTAACAACATAAGTAATTAATAATAATGACAATGCTCATTGACAAAAATATTAACCATAACAATAGCTAATAATATGACTAGTATTACTAACAATAATATCAAAACACCATTATCATGTCACTAAAATCATAACAACACTAATAATAATTTTAATCATGATATCAACGTTATTCCTAATAACAACAACTAGTTCCAATGTAAACACCAATTACGATATTAGCAATAATAATTAATAAACTAGTAACAATATCAACATGGAAGATAATATAAGATTAATAACAATACAACATATACTTGTAATAATAATAATAATAATAATAATAATAATAAAATTAATAATAATAATAATAATAATAATAATAATAATAATAATAATAATAATAATAATAATAATAATAATAATAATCCTAACAATAATAAATCATGATCCCAAAATAACGTGATGTAAGGCCCAACAGCCCCCCGAGTCCAGCAACACGCATAAACGAAAACCGAAAAACGAACAACAACTTTACGCATAACCAAGACTGACCACTCTATCAAACACCGCCGCTACCGCCAACTACAACCACCACCTTCGCCAGTGACACCACCAGGCTCGCCTCTGAGCCGTGGTGGTTCCTGGGGAGTTAGTGGCTGCTGTCGACACCGCGACAACCACCCACAACCATCGTCACAAAACCCATCTACCACCTGCTCCTCTGTTTTACGCGACACCCCCCCCCCCCCCCCCACGAAACCTTCTTTAAAACTGCCACAACACCTCTCAAACCACCGTGACAACCGCCACTCAAACATCTCGACAACCACCAACCTAATAACCCTAACACCCAGAACCAACGCTAAGCGAAACTACATCAAATTCATACCAAAACCATGCATTCAAGACCCTGTTCTGAAACGAAAGAACCGACTGACACATGTGACATGAAAACAACTGTGACTGGTGGGTCTTGGTGGTCGGTGACGACTCCACTAGGGTCAAAACGTAACTACTACCATCATAGACCTATGATACATGAGGATCAGAACCACATATGTACATGATGGTTCATAAATTTGCAAAAACAAAAGGGGAAAGCCACAGAAAAACGAATAACAATGATGAACATACCTCTTTTCTGGCCCAAACGAACCACCTTAGACAGCTCTTACCCACCGTGTGAACCTCCCCTATAGACCTTGCAGTGTCGGCACAAGATGTGTGGTGATAGAAAGTTGATTAAGGTAAATTTAGGTTAAGGATTGAGGGTCGATATATGACGGCAGGAAAGGCTGTATGTGTTTGTGTATTTGCCCCTCATGACGAGGTGTGGTGTGGGCTGAATCATGAGAACCCGCATACCAAGGCCCAAAACCGTGTGTGCCAAAGGTCCCTAGTTCGACTGTCATGGACCACATAGAAAAACAACACTTCTTTGATAAGTTCACTATTCGATAAGTTCATTATCGAATACTAACGCCGAAATATTATCTACACGTCGAGTATAAAAAAAATGAATATTATAAAAAAATTACGAGGTATTACATACACTTTCCTATCTCTTTCTCCCCCTTCCCTTTTCGTTTTATGTTGATAGCATGAAAGGGAATGGGATTTTTGTGCCGTGATGTTCCTTTGGGGAACTTGCGGTTGTTGCTGATGGTGTGCTGCTAAGATAGTCAATATGTTTGTTGCATGCTTGTTAGTTTATGTCATAATTTCGCATGCTTTCTTTTTCTTAGTTTTGTGAATATGTGTTAGTTGGTTTTATTTTCTTGCATTTGTTTGTAAATATGCATAGGAGGTTGAATAGTGGAGAATATATACCGTCAAAGATGATAATCGTCTTGCCCGTGTCTTAGCCCTCTAGAAAGCTTGCACCTCTTGATGTCACCTTGTTAGGGTTTTGCTCGCAAGAACCCGGGAGTCTAGGCTTAACGACAGAGTGTCGACCACCTTGTGAGACCGTGTTAGGCCCGAGACTTGACCTAGGACCGACATTAGCTAGTCAAATGTGAGGATAGAGCCTCCTTTATGATCGGCCCATCAAATAGACCCAGTTTAGGATTGTGAGTACTCCTCCTTACGTGGTATGTTATGTCAAAATTCATAAGTATGGCGCTCATTACTTTGTTCTGTGGTTATGTTTATGTGCATGCTCAAACAACTTTTGTTCAAAATAAAATAGCTCCACATTTACCAAATTAGCCTTGTTTTGACCCTAGCATTCTATCCCCTTTTTTTATTCACCCCTTTGAGCCTTAGCCTATCCACTTGGTTTAACTACTAAATAGCTACATTCCCAAAAACATCCTTCCTTGATCAAGAATGGTTGTATTTGTGGTAGTATGTTGTTGGTGGAGTCGGGATTTGGATGCCGGTTGCTGCACTCTTCCTTTGTGGTCTTAATTTTGCTTTTTGGTGAAATAGAGTTTGTGAAAAAGAAAGAAAATAGAAAAACAAAAAGAAAATGAGAAAAGTTTTGAAAAATCCAAAAAAAAGAGAAGTTGTATATATTTGCTTTGAAAAAGAAAAGGGCTAGCAACAACTCCCTTCCATCAAGGGGAGATAGAAAAAGTCGTTGCTAAAATAATATGGTCTTTTGATGTTTTTCCAATCGAGCCAGGGTTTACACAATTTTTACATTTGACTTGACTTTCAAGTCTTTTGTTAGGGGGTGAACGTTGTTCGTTGTGTTTAAATAATGACCATTTCAAAAAGTTTGTAATGGGTTTGATTTTTCCAATGTAAGTCGGGTTTATTCAGTTTTTGCTCAGTTTTATAAAAACCGAAGTTAGGGAATAGATGTTACTTAGTTGTTGCAATAAGGTGTTGGTTCGAATTTGGCAATTATTATTGGTCCTTGAGCCTCAAATGCTATAAAGGTGCTTGCACCAAACCATTTTCACCCAACCCAAGCCCTATTACATCCTTGTTGTTCTCTTTTTGTGCATTTTACATTTTCTCATGGATTATTGGATGGAGTACCATACTAGATTGCGGGCATGCTTCGCGATTCGAGGTAGGTGAGTGATTTTGGTTACTATTTGTCACAAAAATCACCCCCCTTTATTTCCGTGTGTTGAGTCAAACCCCTGAGAGTCGGTAATTGGGCTTTTCTTATCGGTCATATATAGGCTTAGCATGGAGTCGAATCTTGTGTGTATCATGTCATCTCGGAAGTATAGCTTAGTAATTCCATTTACCCGCCTTGAATTCATTTCTTGGTCTTTGGTAATATCAATATAGGTTGCTTGAGCTTGATTTAGGTATTTGGCACCGTGGTTAGACCTTGAGTCGGCATCCTCCGCTATAGACATCCTTTGTTTAGGTTTTCAAAACCCTGCTTAGATGAGGCAAGCGGTTGGATCTTTCTCGATGCATGTTGTTTGTTTATATGTTTTTTGTTTTCCTTTGTTTGCATCAAAAAATTTGTATCAAAACCAAACTTGCCTTGCAATAGGGCATTCTACCCCATGGGTGTTAAATTGTGAGTTGAAAGGGTTACGGGTGTAGTTAAACCCGATTCGTTTTCAGTTAGCTCAGTTAGTTTTGTTCTTGTTTTCAAATAAGGATTTTAGTTTCTTGATTACTTACTCGAGGACCAGTAAGGTTTAAGTCTGGGGAATTCTGATGAGTCCTAATTTAGTCATTATTTTGCTTATTTTTCCTTTCATTTTGATCCCGTTTCGTCCCTGTTTTGCATGCCATTGCTTGATTTTATGCTCGTTGCCTCTATTCTGCGTATTTGGTTTCCATTTTGTAGGACTTGAGGCGGAAATGAAGAAACGGGAGCAAACGAGGCGGATTCGATGCAAAAAGAGGAGAAACAATGATGATTTGGCAAATAAGGGTCCTCAGCCGGTCTGTCGGCTGGGTGTTGGAGCTAGTGTCCTCAACAGTTAGCGCGACAACACGCATAAATCTCTTAAAGGAACACAGGGTATACTTTGTATTTTAGCCAGTTGATTCACGTTTATCAATAACGGTTGGCTTGCTAGAAAGTTTGACGTTATTGTCATACAGATGGCGGTAATCAACTGGTCCCTAAGAGTCATACCTAAAGGATGGAATTTGAGAGATATGATTAGATAAAAATGTAATCGTATTGATACCCAATACGACTAAACGATTAGTCAAAGTAATGATGATATAATTATTTAATATTGATTAAACGATATTAGCTAAGACGAATTAAAATGTTAATTCGTGAGTAAATATAAAATATTATATTTAATTAGTGTTTAATGAAATCATTTAATAAGGATTAAATGATTCAGTTAAATATAAAAGGTTATATTTAATTGTTTAGATTATAAATATACGATATTCATAAGATAAAACATTATGCACAAGAGATGATAATAACAGAATTCATGCAATTAATTAAATCGGTTACTAAGGCCGAATCAGATAAAATTTTCGGCCAGTTGGGAGTATTTGCGGTCGGATAGGTAGTGCCATAAGATAGAGTTTAGGCAGTAGTTTAGGTAGAATCAAATACGGATTTGATTATCCTTTCTAAATAAGGTGGTTAAGAGCTATACGGACTAGCAAACACCACCCCCTATAAATAGCACATGGCACGCCCCCCTAGACGACACGAATTACACGACTACTTCCCTCCCCTCTCTCTAGCTTTCATCTTACACAAAATTGTTGATAATTTTGTAATTTCTAACTCTAGAAAGGGTATTTCTTAGGACATATTGGGTGCAACATTAGGAGGATATTTGTTCTGTTTTGATATCTGATCCTAGGCCTTCGCAAGGACAGAAGGTTATTTCTTAATCTCAATCTTTGTATCTTGTTCTTCGTTTATGACTATAAATCGTACATTATAATTTGTTATAATCCTGCATATAAAGAATTGAGAATATATACAGATATTTTCTCACAAGTGGTATCAGAGCCTAAAGCTTACAAAATTTATTTTTGTATGATTTTCATAAACGTTTTGAGAAAAATTTAAGAAACAAAAAAAAATTAGCCGTGTATTTATTTTTTTTTAGCCGAGACAGTTTTTTTTTTCGTTCGTCTTTTTCCTTTTGATTTATTGTTGTTGTCTTAACAGTTAAAATAACAAAATAATAAATTTGTAGATGTTTTAATTTAATAAGAATTGAATTAAAACGTAAAAGGAAATCGTCTCACATGTTCTTGAATGATATAATTTGCTAAATAATCGATCCCGTTATAATCTTGATATTCGTCTTAAAAAGTTAATTTGAATGATTAAGATTACAATAATATCTAATAAAGATTAGAATTTTGTAGGTTATCGATCTCATATTTAGCAACCCGACATTAGTTATTCAAGTTCATGAGTTTAAATAAAGAAAAAAAAAACCAAAAAAAAAAAAAAGCAAAATCAGGCTGTTCAGCGCCTTTATTTCAACTTTTTGGGTTTGTGACGTTTTTCCCTCGACGCTTTTAAAGCTTAGCAGTTGTTTTATTTTTCTTTTATGGATTTACAGCGTTTTCTGAAAAGCGTCGCCCCTGTTTGTAGCGTTTAAAAAGTGTCGAAAATTGTTTACAATTTCTTTTGCCGCGCTTTTCTGGAAATTTGGGCGGTTTTTATTCAGCACTTTTACGAAGCGCTGGAAGCTTGTTTAGCCGCGCTTTTCAGGCTTTTTAGCGGCGCTTTAGGGTATTTTCAGGTGTTTTTCCTTTTTCTTTTGTCTTGGCTAAATCATTATATTACATGGGCTGTTTTCTTTTAAATTTTTCTTTATTTTATACATTATGAAGATAAAGTGTAATTTTTTTTGGGTGAAAAAGTTCACTAGTTTTGTACCTAAATTATTTTAAAACGGTTTAAAATAATGTTGGATTAATCATATTATACGATAAGACCATGTTTATCCGTAGGTCTGCAGCTTTACATAGCCCTAGTTCCTATATTAAAATATTAATTTTTTTTCTTAACCTACTTTAAAAACCTACCTCTTCATTTCTATCTTTTATCAAGACCTACCTTAACCTTCCTTTAACTTATATTTTTTTTACACTGAGCAAGGTCTTGAACGAGGTCTTGAACGAGGTTTAGGAGGTACAAATTGGACCACATGGACCTAGTTTCTTCAAAGGTGTTCCAACCGTTTAATTTTTTTTCCTTTTTTTATTTATTATCCTTTTGTCTTTATTCAAGACCTAGACCTACTTAGCCCAACCTATAAACGTAGTCTAATATGAACATGTTTGTTTGATTAAAATTATGAGATTAATTACGGAATTATCACATAATTTAAATCCTTAAATGGTGGTTTGGATAAATTACTCTACATAATTACGGTATTATGTCTTGAAATATTAATTTAATTAGTATGATGCATTCTATATATTATATTGTTGAATGAATGAATGGATTTATTTACGCTTTTGTAATCAATTGTATTTTGTAATACTTAGTGTGGCCTTTGTAAATTATGATTTCGTAATGAAGGAAACATAATTTGTGATGTATTTATGAGATCTCGAATCTCCCTTGAGTAATATTTTTTTTACGTTTTTGGGAATTAGAATGTAATAATAGGATTTTATTATGTAATTTTTTAAATGTAATTAAGAAGACCAAAACGGAGATCGGATTGCTCACTCCCATTAGATCACCAAGAAGGAACATCAAGACAAGACAAGCTTCTAGGGTCCATTGCTGAATGGATTCCAAGTTGTACTTTTGTTCTTTTGGGTAGGATAGGCCACACTAAGACTTGCTTTATTTTCGTTTTTATTTCCGTTTTGATTTTCATTCACATATTTGTTTTGCATCATTTTTTCCGCCTAAACCAAACCACCTGAATTGCATGAAAATTGACTCATATAGTATGTATGCTAGTCAGTGTCGACATACAGATGTCACACGTTTTTCCTTAAAGTCATCACCTTAGTTTATTCATTCTCGCATGCTAGATATTTGTTCACTTAAATGAATTAAAATTAAAGATGATGGGATCTTCCTCTATAACCTGAAATTGAGATTAGTCTTTTATAAGTCAAATTACTATGAATCTCTTCTTAGTCGCCAGGCATATAGGACCTTACTCTCCATATGACCCCTTCTACGTTGGGTAAGTATTAGCTATGGACTTATTTTACCTCAACATCATGACCCTCGTACGATCATGTGGTTATGGTGGACTAAAGATAGAATTTACAGAAATTTATCGACCAAGAATTCTAAATGTAGAATTGGCCAAGAGGTTGGCTTATCAATTTACTAAAATTGAGTCTTGGGATCGTTTATATAGTTCTTGAGGAAGATCAATTATATAAATGCTAAAGTCATCGCATTAAACTGTTTTTGCTAGTCTTTTTACAAAACGTTGGTATGCTTATTATGTTTTAATTTCTTCTTTACAGTGTAGAATTCATCTAAACAATACAATAATACTGCAAATACTATGGCTGGTCATAATGATGACCCTATGCCTAGTGCCACACTAAGAAAACAATCCTGGCTTAAGGCTTTTATTGACCACATGAATCAGTCCAAGCGAGTGAAAAATGATGGGTCCAACTTTGCGGACTAGGAGGCTGCATTACGGAATGCAGCTGTAGCTGATGGTAAGCTCAAGTATTTGACTGAACCGTTACCACACTGCTCGAGCTAACGTATCATAAGCTTATAGTGATTTCTTTATGGAAGCGGGTGCGATAAAGAACGTACTTATCTTTGCAATGGAACCCAATTTGCAGAGACGCTTCATTTCCCATGTGCAAATAAGATTTTCACCACGCTCACAAACGAATTCTCAAAAGCACCGAGAATCGTTTCATATAAGCACACCTATCGCTTCTTCGATGTGAAACTCCAAAAGGGCCAACCAGTTAGCCCACACATTCTCAATATAATTTAAAATGTCGAGAAAATGGAGTCCCTGAACTACAAGTTCAGTGAGAACGTGATCATTGATTGAATGCTTCATTCACTTCATGATGGTTTTTCCTTATTCAGGGCAAACTATTACATGAATGACATGAAGAAAAGTCCTCACGAGCTACACTCCCTTCTCGTACAGACCGAGAAGGATCTTAAATTGAGTGGGAGCATGAAGAAATACGTTCTCATGATTGCAGAGAAGGGAAAGGGTAAGGGAAAAGCTCAAGCAAAGCTAACAGTAGCTAAGCCTCCTAAATTCAAAAGGGCCGGAGTTAAGAGTGGGCCTGGTGAGACAATTAGCTCACAAGGCAAGACAAAGAGCAAAGACGGTGACATTGATTGCCACCATTGCCACAAGACTGGGCATTGGAGGCGGAACTGTCCAGTGTACCGTGAGGACATAAAAGCAGGTCGCGTCACTCCTGTTGGTATGTCATCTTATATTTATATGATTGAGATTAACCATGCAAGTTTCGGAACTTGGGTACTTGATACTGGTTGTGGTTCTCATTTGTGTAATCATTTGCAGGGCCTAAAAAACATCACACCTCTCACAAAGGGTGATGTGGACCTGCGATTTGGGAATGGAGCAAAAGTTGTTGCTGCTTTCATGGGAACATATGTGATCCAGCAACCGAGCGGATTCGAGTTATATCTTTATAACTGTTATTATGTACCCAATTTGTCTAAGAACATTATTTCAGTTTTCGTACTCGATAAAGACGGATTTTGATTCTTAATAAAGGATAATAGCTGTATTTTCTCTTTAAATGGAATGGTTTATGGTAAAGCAGTTTCCATTAATGGTATATAAGTCTTAGATCAATCGACTGAAATATTACACATGAATAATAAGAAACTAAAGGTTGGTGACAAAGATCAAACATATCTATGGCACTGTCGTATGGGACACATAAATGAGAAACGTGTAAAGCAGCTAATACAGAATGGCGTTATATATATCTCCATTTGATTATGAATCATTTGGCACATGTGAATCATGTCTCATAGGAAAAATGACTCGTATTTCCTTCAAAGGTGTTGGAATGCGTGCTGCTGGCCTATTAGGCCTCATACATACAGATGTATGTGGACCTATGTCAATCACCGCGCGAGACGGCTATAGATATTTCATCACTTTCACGGACGATTTAAGTATATACGGATATGTCTACTTAATGAAGCATAAAAGTGAGTCCTTTGGAAAGTTCAAGGAACTCTAGGCGAAGGTTGAAAACCAACTGGATAGAAAGATTAAAACACTTCGATCAGATCGTGGTGCCAAATATTTTTCGAATGTGTTTGATCAACACCTTAAAGACTGTGGTATAGTACTACAATTAACTCCACCTGGAACACCAAAGTTAAATGGTGTGTCCGAACGGAGAAATCGAACACTTTTAGATATGGTTCGATCCATGATGAGTCACACAGTTGTGCCAAACTCATTATGGGGCTTTGCTCTATTGTCAGTTGCTCTTATACTTAACCGAAGTCCGTCTAAAGTTGTTGACAAGACTCCATATGAGATGTGGAAGGGAACGGTCCCTAACTTGTCCTTTATTCGGGTTTGGGGCTGCGAGGCTTATGTCAAGTGGAGACACGAGGATAAGCTCGGCCCGCGATCGGTCAAGACATACTTTATTGGTTATCCAAAAGGAATGTTTGGTCATTACTTCTATTCGCCTACCGAACACCGCGTTTTTGTTGCGGCTAGTGCGAAGTTCTTAGAGAAAGAGTTTCTCGAGAATAAGAAAAGTAATAGAACCTTCGATCTATCGGAGGTTCAAGAACCAACTACTGAGCAACCAATGGTTATTAATTGCTAACCGTAGCAAAAAATAGACTTATGGCTACGGTTATTAATTATTAACCGTAGCAAAATGGACTTATGGCTACGGTTATTAATTACCAACCGTCGCAAAAATGGACTTATGGCTACGGTTATTGAAATAACCGTAGCAAAAAACGGACTTATGGCTACGGTTGTCAACCGTAGCCATTTCTCTACTACTTAAGGCTACCCCTTGATTTGCTACGGTTCCACAACCGTAGCCATATGCCTTTTTTAACCGTGGCCGTATGTCATTTCTGTACTAGTGAGTCAGTATTCCTGAGGAACCCAGAAGGTCGGGTAGACACTCCTTTCCTCCAGATAGATACATCGGTATGATCGAGGAACTTGACGGAGTTGATGTTTTTCTCTTAGAGAGTAACGAAATCGTGACCTATAAAGGTGCCATGACCTGTTCCGACTCAAAGCTATAGCTTACTGCCATGCAATCCGAAATGGACTCCATGTAGAAAAATGACGTATGGAAGTTGGTTGATTTGCCTGATAAGGTACGACCTCTTCAGTGCAAATGGCTTTATAAGATAAAGCGTTCCATCGAGGGACAACCAAACACCTACAAAGCGCGAATAGTGGCAAAAGGTTTCAGTCAAGTGCAAGGGTTGCACTTTGATGAGATTTTTGCACCCGTAGTCATGTTGCGTTCCATTCGGATTATCTTAGCGATTACTACATTTCATGACTATGAAATATGACAAATGGATGTGAAAACCGCCTTCTTAAACGGTTATTTGGAGGAGGACTTTTACATGGTACAACCCGAAGGTTTCACAGATCCTAAAAATCCTAAAAAAGTGTGCAAGCTTAAGTGTTCCATTTATAGACTTAATCAAGCATCTAGGAGTTGGAATCATCGCTTCGACCAAGTGATAAAAAAATGGTTTTATTCGATCAGTCGAAGAACCAGGCTTATATATCAAGTCAAGTGGGAGCAGGATCGTCTTTCTGGTGTTATATGTCAACGACATACTCTTGATCGGAAATAACATCCCTCTCTTATCTTCGGTTAAAGTATGGTTAAAGAACCATTTACAGATGAAAGATCTGGGTGAGGCACAATGTATATTGGGGATCCATATCTATAGAGATAGATCACGACGGATGTTATCACTGAGTCAGAAGTCTTATATAGATAAGATTCTTGACAGATTCAGCATGACCAACTCCAAAAAGGGGTTACTTCCGATGATCTCGGGGGTGCATTTGAGTAAGACCCAGGCACCTAAGACACCGGAAGAGGTCGAGCACATGAGTCGCATTCCTTATGTGTCAGCTATAGGATCGATCATGTATGCCATGATATGCACACGTCCATACGTGGCATATGCTTTGAGTATGATGAGTCGGTACCAAGGCAATCCAGGTGAACCACACTGGATGACTGTTAAAAACATTCTTAAGTACCTACGGAGGACTAAAGATTGGGTATTGACTTATGGTGGAGGCACTGAGCTTTGCGAAAACGGTTACGCAGATGCTAGCTTCCAAACGGATCGCGATGACTCGAAATCTCTATAATACCCCGTATTTTCATAGTTCGTAATAATGAGTTGCTTTATAATATTATGTGGACTTGTAATACTATTTACCTTCATATTCATATTTAATTTATATTTAAATTATATTATTATATGTACTCGTTAATTTTAAGTTATGAGTTAAGAACGGGATATAGAGATATAAGTTCTCAAGATGCATGAAGGGATATTAGACTTGGTTATGATTGATGCGAGATGGGCTTGGACTCGGGTTGTGATTGTGAGAAACATGTAATGCACAACCCAACCCAATGATATGGAAACAAAAAAAACCCTAAACCTAAAGTCTAACCATCGACATCCCAATACCATTTTCTAAACTTAGAGAGAGGGAGAGGACACTACTACGGAAACGGATTATTGCGATGCTTTTTAATCCCATGTTGTGACGCTAAATAGCGTCGGCAGGAGTTATACCGACGCTTCTATATGCGCCGCATTTGCCTATGCCGCTACCCCCTAATGCGACGCTATTTTATTGCGTCGGTAAAGCTAGAATATAGCGCCGCGAAAATTGACGCGCTATTTTGTGTTGTAGCAGTGCTTTGTACGCGCCGTTAGAGAACATCCGACGCTTTCAAAGCGCCTCATAAAATACTGCGACCATCATGTATTATGCACCGCTATGCTTATGTTCAGGCGCTCTCTTGCGCCGCTTTTATATTAGAATCGACAATATTATTTATTACACTTGTGTTTCCTACTATATTACTTTCGAACAAACATATTTCTTGCCACAATCAGAATTACACACAAATTTTCTAGAAACAAACATATTTTAGCATTAAACATCTTTAATGTCAAATACATGTTCGAACCCCATAAGAATAAATGTATCTCAAATAAAAAATATTTAAAAATAATATCCAACTATCCGAAACAAATTTAGTTCTCTATTATTCGCAACCAACGGTAGCAAGTGACTATTTGCGGCATCTTAGAAACACGTATCTTCGGTGCCTGATAAGCAATCCTTGCGATGAAGCTTGAGCTTGGCGATACATAAAGTAGCTTGAACATAGGATTACTGAAAATTCAAGTGAAAACAATGTAAGTCGTTGATAAGATTTTCTTTGTTATTTAATATCATATCAAATTTATCGAACGACCAAATACTTCAAGCATTTACCCGAATAGCTTGCAAGTATAAACCATCCTTTTCTACATACGGGCATTTTGACTGTCCATTACTTGACTCCACATTACAATATATCAGTTTAAGGACATAAGAAAGAGATATATAAAAATTCACCTGAAGAAAAAGACCGTGATAGTGTAATAATCAATAGGATAACCTCCCTACATCTGGGACATCATTAGAGCAAAATTGACAGCACCCTGCAATGTACAACAGAGAATAAAAAAATTACAGCACTCTCCAAGTAACTTTTTGAGTCATCAGCAATACAGACATTTATAGTACCACGGCCAATTAAATGCTATAGAGGTCATTCTTACCTGTGGATCTGTACGAAGGATACTTTGGAGGAGGAACAAGTAATCGGGTGTATAACCAACCTACATCAAGAAAAAAAAGATGATTATTTTAAAAGAGTTTCAAGTGCATAAAAACTATTTACTATATGCTCAAACATGCTTTACAACGATGGCAAGACGGACAAAGGAACTATCAAAGACAACACTTTCAAAGACGGACACTCTTAGCGGTGGTGGAATGTGAGAAGAGGTGTTCTTTTTCTCATTTATGCTTATGCTAAGGTTATGCTTATGCTTATACTCCTTGATTGTGTTTTTTTTCTAATTCTTTGAATTGTGATCAATTGCATATAATAATTACTATCTATTTCCATATTATAACTAGCGAGACAATAGGCAAAGAAAGTAGAGATGTAGTGCTAACATTTGGACAATTTCAAAGAGTAAGTAGGCAGTTTTTCTTTTCCAGGGAGTAAGTGACATTACCTATAAAAGGTTAACAACTCAGAACAAGAAAGTAATAGTATCCCCAAATTAAAAGCTCCTGGAAAAAAATCATAAGTACACTGTACTAGAAAAGGCCTCAAATGCCAAATTCACTTAAATATGACCGAACCCACAGAAACCGACTCGTAATTAACCTGAGAGACTGAATACCCGCCTTTGAAAAGTTTTATCTTTAAAGTATTCATTATTCAACATGACCCTGAAAAAAAAAATATGGCTCTGCCACCTAGCAAAAGCCAATTAATAAAGATTGAAGAGCATCATTGAACGTTTTCTGGGCAAATTAAGCGCAGGCATACCTGGTAAAGAACATACTTGACAGTAGGATCACTCTTCATCTCCTCCTCAAGCTCAAACAGATGGAGTTTCCACTGCAAGCCATAGTATTATCTCAGATGGGATCCCGTTTTAAGAATATATCACAACTTAAAAATAACAGATCAAGACAGATCAATTAGACTGTCTATCTGTCTGTCTCATTACAAAATGATGCTATCTTGATAGTTTGAGGTGACACTATAAATTATGGGATGAAATGTAAAGTGATCTAGAACTGTGCAGGGGAATTGCGAAAATGACCGGAAAATTCCTTTCTTTTTTCTTTGCCAGAAATTAAGAATGTTCCATAGTTTATTGAGAAATGCTAGGCAATTTTCAGAAATAAATGCATATCATGGATAATAGATAGATGATGCAAGTGCAAGTCTCTAGCCAACTTACAGGGCATAATCTACTCAACACCATAATCTCTCCGCTAGGATCTATATTTTTCCTTGCTGAGAGACACTCCACCACAATTGATCGGGCTGGCAACCACGATCTTGCAAGACTCCGGACATTCTGCAAGCAAACAAAGAGAAGTATGCCCCATGTTAAAGTAAAGATAATAATATATTTGACAACTCAAGTCTTATACATTAAGTTTAAGAGAGTAGGAAGAATAAGCAGCATTAAACTACAAGAAAAGTGGATAACAAAAAAGGAACTCACTTCCAAAAACTCTCCACCATTAAGATCGTTTGATTCTCTGACCAGATTTGGGGTGATGCATCAACAATTTTGCAAAGTAAGTCATATTACATTCAAAATTGGTTCAAATTGCTTTAAAAAAGTAGCAACCATCATGAGTTATATATGAAAATCAAGAACTATAGATTATTGTCGATTGTCCTCCTTTTGAGTCATACGAGCTCTCACATCTTACATTTGGCCCCTGTGCTCGAAGAGTGACTTCTTTTGGCCTTGTCTTTTGACCCACCCACTCTAATATGACTACTAGCACGCACGGACTGAGGGGGGTAAGGAACGCCTTTCTCCAGTGGAACTTTGATGCCCAGGATCAGCAAAAGCCCTTGTTGATTCTGAAAGAGCTTATAAATAATATCAACAGAACCTTAAACTGTGCCTTTTGAAAAACATTCTTAGAGTACTCAAATCTTACATATCAATCAAAACTAACTGATCACACGGTCCATATGTAGTATGCCAGTCTACCCTCGCCGCACTCTGGTATTTGCCAAGTCTTTCTCATGAATTAGGATCTTGCCTCCGTGTCACACATATATATATATATATATATATATATATATATATATATATATATATATATATATATATATATATATATATATATATATATATATATATATATATATATATATATATATGTATAATACAAAAGCAGCCGAAAAAATCGGACGAATGATTACTACCATTAAGATCGATTGTCGATTATTGTCGAGTGCATATTACTAGTAGTTCACAACCACACTTTGATCCCAATAATCAACAACGAAAATAAAAAAAATGGAGTAAAAATAACACTGGGAAATGAAAACAATCAAAATAATTGGAATGATGAATCTTCAAATTTTGGTACCTGAATATGTGATTATTGGAGCTTCTTCTTTGTCATTCACTTTGATTTCTGATGCAGTTTCTTGCCCTTCGTCATTCGTCTTCAATTTCTGATTGGAGAAAGGTTAGGGTTTTACTGATGAGACTATGAGAGAATGGAGAAAGCTTCGCGCGGGTTTTAGTGTGCTTTTTTATTTGTTTTTGGGTTGAGTCTAGTATTTTTGTGAGGCGCTTTATCATAGCGCTTCATACTTTGACTTAATTAAACATATTTTAGTAGTTTTTTAATAAGCGTCGGGAGATGAGCGCCCCTATATCCCATTTTTGTAGTAGTGGGAAAAAGAGTGTCGAGCCTTTCACTGGATTGGAGATTTCTCACCATTTGCAACCTAATTCGATTTCCCTGTTTGTAAGTCGATTTCATTTAATTTTTTTATACTGTTTTAAAGTCTTCTCTTCAAAAAGTTTGAAAAGAGAGTCCTGTTTGTTTTAAGTCTAGTTTATGCATATAAAATTTCATAGTTAGAATCTGTATTGTTTGTCCTAGGTGATTTATTTATGAACATGTCGCTGAAAAGTCCGCGAATCTGATTTGGTTGTGGAAAATAGTTTGGAAACCTAGTTTAAAATGTCGATTAAATTTTGGGTCTTTTTTATACATAATCTTTGTAAAGTCTAGATGATAATAGGATTTGGAATTACCGAAAAATAATGTTTTAAACTCGTTTTATGAATTAATGCTTTTTATGTGACAGATTCTGTCAGCTTTTGGAAATCAATCTGAAAACCCTAGATAAGTTTGGAATTTGAGAAAACTAAGTCAGACATTATTTATAGATAAGACTCATAGTGTTCTCATCCAATTGGCCTTGAATTAATTCAATTTTTCTGGAATTAGTTATATATTTTATACCGAATCTGTCAGGTGTTGGAAAATCAGAAAAAGTCGTGTTTGTTCTTTAAGTTGATAATCTTATTAAGTTATGATGAGTCTAGGTTATGTGCATGATTAATTATTTTATTAGGTGGTAATTATCCATAATTATGGTATATAGGTGATGGATATGTGAAGGATCGTAATTAATTTGAATAAATGATATATTATATTAGTGGCGTAATTGTATTAGTTAGTAATTAAGTACATTATTTTGTTAGGTGTTGAGTATGTGATGAAGTGATTCTACTGATTGGATGTTAGTTGCGTGATGAGATTATTGGTTGGATTAATTGTGGATTATTGGTAATAGCATGAGCATTTCATTATTTGATAGCGTGATTGAATAATTATATCGTTGCATTCATGAGCATGGCATCTGCATTAGATACGGATTCGAGATGATGATATATTATTGGGCCCAGGCTATTTCTACAGGACTAGACCTGGTGACCTCAGCTGTTATGCCGGTGTTCGGCGACGGCCGATGAAACTCTGGCGGGAGGTTCGGTATGGGTTGGTGCAAGGGTTTGAGATTGGGAATGAGATTGAGCTCGAGCATGTCATGACATTTGCATATCATATTTGTTTCATTATTTATTTTTGTGTTATCCTACTCAACCGCGAGGTTGACAGTGTATTCGTATTCACCTACTATGATTCGGAATGGGGAGTAGACTTTTCAGGTCAAAGACAGATGGACTAGGAAGTGGGGCTTGGAGAGAGACATGGATTGGACTTACTTAGTTATAGTTCACATAGTCTCACTTGTAATAGTTCACTTGTTATCATTTCAGTTGTTTTAATAGTTTTGGTTTTGGTCTATACTTTGTATCAGTTTTCAGTTTAACATTTAATAACTTAAAGTACTGTAGTTCTTTCACTGTGATTATCTACTGCCTTGGTTTAACCAAGAAGGTAACAGTCCTATTTACTCTGGAAGTCCTAGTACAGGCTCCTAAGTAAATGGGGGTGTTACAATCTCAGTCTGGATTCGTTTTTACTCTTAATGGCGCTACTGTCAGTTGGAAAATCCTCAAGGAGAGTGTTATTGCAGACTCTACCACTAAGTCTGAGTACTATACCACTCCAGAAGCTGCAAAAGAAGCTATATGGATGCGTCAGTTCTTACAAGGACTCACTGTAGTTCTTAGTTCGAACGACCTGATCACCATCTATTGCGACAATAGAGGTGCCATTTTACAGGCTAAGGAGCCTAAGTCGTCTAGCAACAAATCTAGACATGTACTGCGGAAAGCTCACCTCATTCGAGACTACGTGAAGCAAAAGGAGATAGTGATAGACAAGATTGCGATGGATGACAACATCGCAGATCCTCTCACTAAACCATTAAGACATGATAAACATTAAGGGCGCGTTATTTCAATGGGAATTAAACGTGTTCCTGAGTTGTATTAGTACTTTTGTGGATTGGATATTGTATCTATTTCATACACTATTTATAACACCATCGATTTTGTTTTATATATTGTTTTTCATGTAGATTGTACTGACAACATTGAACACCACAAAGTGAACTGAATTGGATTATATTTTTTTTGTCCGTAAAAGCCTACACGAGCTGATAACTCTGGCAATTATTTTGTGACGTCGATTGATGGTGGGTTCAATAAACCATAAGTCAAACCGTTGACTGATCGATCACAGATACGAGATTATAACGATAACTCGTAGGACATTTTCGTGACGACACAATGGAGTCCTAAATGTTACTGAACATTCGGTGTCGGGTCGAGGATAGGGCGTCCATCGTGTTCCTTGAGTCGATTCTGTTGATTGTCGACTGTTTCTTGAGATAAAGGGCAGTTTTGGGTGACTTTGATTTATTTCTCACTAGCTGACTGTAACTGGGGCTAAGCATATTTTTTTGGGTCATTTCATACTGTGCTTACATCTGCAAGATTCGAGTTGAAGGAAATATCCACCCCTTATCAGGTTTTAATATTTCTCAGGGCCACTCGAGGAGTAGTAACTGAAATGCTTGGCCAAGCTCGAATAATAATTCGTTATCAGTTGAGTTACCCTCTAGTCGGGGAAACCACTCTTGATACAGATCGCTTGTAAAATACGACCTTTGTGAATATAGAGTTGAAAATTGTTGTACATTGAGTGGGAGAAATTTAATTGGATATGAGAATCGGTTATCGCACATACACTTGTACAGACAAGTGGGAGATTGTTGGAGCTAGTGTCCTCAACAGTTAGTGCGACAACACGCATAAATCTCTTAAAGGAACACAGGGTATACTTTGTATTTTAGCCAGTTGATTCACGTTTATCAATAACGGTTGGCTTAATAGAAAGTTTGACGTTATTGTCATACAGATGGCGGTAATCAACTGGTCCCTAAGAGTCACACCTAAAGAATATAATCTGAGAGATATGATTAGATGAAAATGTAATCATATTGATACCCTATACGACTAAACGGTTAGTCGAAGTAATGATGATATAATTATTTAATATTGATTAAATAATATTAGCTAAGACGAATTAAAATGTTAATTCGTGATTAAATATAAAATGTTATATTTAATTAGTGTGCAATGAAATCATTTAATAAGGATTAAATGATTCAGTTAAATATAAAAGGTTATATTTAATTGTTTAGATTATAAATATACAATATTTATAAGATAAAACATTACGCACAAGAGAGGATAATAACCGAATTCATGCAATTAATTAAATCGGTTACTAAGGCCGAATTAGATAAAAATTTCGGCCAGTTGGGAGTATTTTCGGTCAGATAGGTAGTGCCATAAGATAGAGTTTGTTATTTGTTTAGGCAGTAGTTTAGGTAGAATCAAATACGGATTTGATTATCCTATCTAAACTATGTAAGGTGGTTAAGAGATATACGGATTATCAAACACCACCCCCTATAAATAGAAAATGGCACGCCCCCCTAGACGTCACGAGTTACACGACTACTTCCCTCCCCTCTCTCTCTAGCTTTCATCTTACACAAAATTAAGGATAATTTTGCAATTTCTAGCTCTAGAAAGGGTATTTCTCAGGACATCTTGGGTGCAATGATTAGGAGGATATCTATTCTCTTTTGATATCTGATCTTAGGCCTTCGCAAAGACAGAAGGTTATTTCTTAATCCCAATCTTTGTATCTTGTTCTTCGTTTATGACTATAAATCGTGCATTCTAAATTTGTTATAATCCGGCATATAAAGAATTGGGAATTTATACTGATATTTTCTCACACTGGGAACCCCTTGACCTTAGACTTTTCAAAGACGAAGGAAAAGAAAGAAGCAGGGTCCTCAGCCGGTTGGCCGGCAGCCGGCCTGCTAGCTGGGAACCCCATCCCACACTTAGCATTTTCAAGAATTGCGAAGAAAAACAGAAGGTTGGGCAGATTCGGAAGACAGGGTCTTCAGCCGGTACCCAACCGACAGCCGGTGGGCCGGCTGGGAACCTTAGTGCTCTTGAAAGATTCGTGCAAAAAACAGTCGCATGGGACATGGTCCTCAGCCGGTCCCCAACCGGCAGCCGGTTGACCGGCTGAGAGGCAAGGCATAAGAAGACAAAATTATGAAGCTTGGTTCAGGATCCTCAACCGGTGCCCGATCGGCAACCGGTCGACCGGCTAAGAGCCGCTCTTCAGAATTTCGCGCACTGTGTAAACCCGCACTTAGAACAGTTTTGAAGAACGCAACTTTATACCTTCTTTTCACGCATTCCTAGGGTTTTTTCTGTTTCATTGCTTCTTCATTTTTAGGCTATCAAACTACTTCACACTCATAATCTCCCTTTAATTTCCATAATCTTGTAGTTAATCATAGTTAATCTTCTACTTAGTTAGTTCATTAGTTTACATATTGGATTTTGGGTGTATTTTGGAGAATTTGAGAGAACTCTTCAACTTTGTATCCAAGTTCCTTCCTTTTTCATAGTTAATGGTATAATATTTCCTTGTTTTTACTTTGTTGTCTCAGTTGTTTATATTTACTTCAAGCTCTTGTTAAATTGTTTACCTTTGCTTTAATATCATGTTTAGCCATATTAGTTCTATGTTTAACTTGTTTTACTTAATCATGAGTGAATAGTCTTCTTGCTAGGGTTAGGGGTGGTCTATGGTGGGTTATTGGTGATGGTATTTGCTTAAGGTTATACTTGGGCACTCATTTGTGATGGTTATTCATAGTACGCATGCTAGGTGTTTGATGAAATGCCTCAACGACGGTTGGGCATGATTCTTCGCTTTGTTTGTCCTTAGCGATAGTTTAAGGCTTTCATTTGCGTGTATGTATGTTGGTTGACCGCGTTCGTAGCGAGAGCTAGAATAGGGTTTGACCTAAGTCGAGTCAAATCGATAGACTAGACGAGCCGAGACCGGCCATGAGAGTGACCTTGAACCCCCCTTTGAATGTTCCATTACCGACCCTCTGTAGTAACACCGACACCCTAGTCCTTTTATATCGATTTTTTTTCGCATCTTCGTTTTTATTTCACCTTAGTTAGCTATTCATTCAATTTATCCATTACCCAACTAGACTTGAATTAAAACGTAACTACACAATATCCCCACCATCTTCGCGTTCGACCCCGACTCGAGTACTACTTTTGTTGGGTTATAAATTATGTTTGATCACGGGTAGTGACGGCAAAACCCGCATTATCCGCGCATCTACTCATCATCGTAGTGCTCCTCTAATCTTGTATTCTCATATTGTAACATCCCGCATTTTCGTAAATTATATTTTAAAGGTTTTAATTATTTTTACGGGATAAAATAATATTTTAATATTTAATGTTAATTCATTTTAAAATAATTCATAAGATCCGTCTTAAGAACCTTAAGTCCTTAAGACGAATATAACTTGGCAAGCTTAAGTCTGTATCATAAAACCCGTTCACTTACCAAACCCGTTTTCACTTAAACGGGAAAGGACACTTAAAACCCCTAAACCCTTATTGAATGTCGACATATTGCCTTTCACAAAAATAAGAACTCAGCATCCTTATTTCTCTTTTCCTCCTAAAACCTTCAATCTCTTAATCCATTTTTCTTCATCATCCGATTTCCGAATCAAGGTAATTTATAAATTTTCGGAATCCTCATGAAATTTGCAAGACATCAATCACTTTCAATTTCGGTTTCGTTCCACTTCAAAAATGGACTGTTTTGAGAGAAATCCGTTTCTAGCTTATAATAGTCGCTTTTCCTGTTGTAGGAAAGGGTTTAGAAGATCCCAAGGTGGTTGGTGTCGAGATTGAAGAGGAGCTAGGAGCATAATCGCTTAAGAGGTGACGATAATGAGAAACTCGGCCTTATTTGTGATATTAGCACTTTTCATGTTTAGGATGGTTTAAGTTTCTGAGTTCTCATGTTATTGTTGTTGTTTGGACTTAGAAACATGATAGGAATGTTCACATAAGATGATTATATGCTTAGATGATGTTTCACATGCTTAGTTGTTGATTTTCAGAAATTCATGCTTAAGACGAATACAAACAATAATCTTATTGAGGCTTAATTGTGGGATTAATTGCTGGTAGATGATGTATTTGATGCTTATACATGCTGGGTAAACATTTTTTGTTGTGATTTTGGAAGTCTTGAATCGATTTGAGGAGTTTTGAGTATTGTAGAGGATTTGCGATTTTGCGTACAGGAGACTGTGAGCCAGTAGGCTGACCGGCAGCCGGTCGGCCGGCTCAGAGTCGAGGTTTTTTCTTTTGAATGCTCTGAAATGTAGGAAAGGTTTCTGAGCCGGTAGGTCGGCCGCCGGTCGACCGGCTCAGGATCCTTCTTGTGCGTTTTTCGAATTTTGCAAAGGTTTGGGAAATGACTCCCAGCCGGCAGACAGGCAGCCGGCCTACCGGCTGAGGGTCACTCCTTGTATTTAGTTTTTGAACTTTGGCTTATTGGAAGGGACTCCCAGCCGGCTGGCCGGCGGACGGTCCACCGGCTGAGAGCCTCTTCTCATTGATTTTCAAACGATACGTTGGCATGGGAAGGGACTCCCAGCCGGTGGACCGGCAGACGGTCTGGGACCGGCTGAGAGCCCCTGTTCTCATTGTTTTGCTTATAACTTCCAAACGGTTTATCGGTTTTGTTTGAGATTCGTTCCGCGTACCTTTTATGTGTGTTTGAGGTCCCCGGAGGATAGGCGACACCATATTGAGTTCGGAAAGGGAGAGAGGATAGAGACCCCCCGGTCGGGTATGTAAAACCCCTCGCGAAAGCGGAAATATAAAACATACAAAGTACTAAAAATGCAGCGGAATTAAAACTTTTTAAACATAAACATCATGCGAGGTGAATTAAAACTGAAACGGAAACTGAAACTGATATAAACAAAATAGATAAGTATAACAGTTCTAAGTACGAAAACCAAATATACAAAGCCTGGGATGGAACATCCCTACAGGCACCAAAACATGAACTGTATCAACACTAAGAGTGTAGCTAAACGGTGAAGTGTAAGTCATAAGATGATAAGGATCATCACTCGCTAGCTCTCAAGTGAACCCCGTCCAACCCGCATGTACCTACATACATGAAAACATGTACGCCACAATCAGTGGGGAGTGACTAGAGTTCTCCTAGCCACCTCTTGTAACGACACGTAACAAGCAAAGCAAACAGAATACTCCAACATATATGAACATGTGAAGTATAACAATACCTCAATAACTGATCATCAACTAACATGCAATCACTAATGCACGGCTCTCAACCAACTTCATAAACCGTTAGGAAGGAGAGCCGGTTTCCCTACTGGTTACCCAATCGAGGGGTCTTTCAGTCCAACTATTTATGAAACCGATCAAAGAGTCATCCAATGCCTTGGATGAACAAACTGTAACTCAAGTAAACAATCATTAACTTCATCATGCATATCTGACACTGTACCCATCTCAAGGCAAGCAGATATAAACATCAATAAACACTAGCAATGGGTCCAGAGGTGAACTTAATTAACACATATCCCACTACCAAACAATGTCGGGTCCAGAGGTGAACTTAACACATATCCCAACATGCAATTCAAGTAAAGGGTCTAGAGGTGAACTTAACACATATCCCTATACATACAATTCAAGAAAAGGGTCCAGAGGTGAACTTAACACATATCCCAAATCATCCATAAGCAAAGGGTCCAGAGGTGAACTTAACACATATCCCAATGCTACAAACAATTATTGGGTCCAGAGGTGAACTTAACACATATCCCAATACACGGCTATCGCACACCGGGTCCGGAGGTGAACTTAACACATATCCCGTGTACGACAACCAATCACGTGTCAGGTCCAGAGGTGAACTTAACACATATCCTGACACGCCACAAGCAAAACACGTAATGGGTCCAGAGGTGAACTTAACACATATCCCATCACGCGACATACAAAACACGTAATGGGTCCAGAGGTGAACTTAACACATATCCCATCATGCGACATAAAACTCAACCATTAACATCCACAGATAGAAACTAACCTATGGCTCTAACTTCTTAAACCACTAAACAACACTTAATTGATCCCGGTAACTAAGACGAGAGAGAGCCGGTTTCCCTTTCGGTTACCCGACCGGGGGGTCTCTATCCTCACTCTATTCCCGAACCCAATATAGTGTCGCCCATCCTCCAGGGACCTCAAATACATATCAAAGATACAAGGAACGAGTTTCAATCAAAACCGATAAACCGTTTAGAAGTTATGGACTAAACACGAATTCAAAATGAAAACAAGTAACAGGGGTCCCCAGCCGATCGGCAGGCAGCCGGCCCACCTGCTGGACACCCATGCTCCTTTTCTTTCCTCTTTACGCTGAAACAAGCAAACAGGTTCCCAGCCGGTCGGCAGGCAGCCGGCCTACCGGCTGGGGAACCAAGTCCCACATATAAACTTACGAGAAGGACACCCAAGAGAGACTACCAGTCGGTCGGCAGGCAGCCGGCCTACCGACTGGCAGCCCAAATCCTACTTTTTCCCAAAACTCGCAAAACAACCAAAGACACTCCCAGCCGGTCGAGCGGCGGCCGGTCGGTCGACCGGCTCAGAGTCCCTGAGCCTAAAAATCGCAAAACGCAGTGATTCCAATTTCGACCGAAATTGATTCAAGACTTCTAATCTAGCAACATACAATGTTTACCCATTATTTCAAATCATCAAATACACTATCGATCAGCACATAAACCCACACACAATCCTCAATACGAATTTGATTTGTATCCGTCGCAAGTATACAATTTCAGAAATCTTAACAATAAACATGAATAACATATACCAAGCATATGAAGTCTTTGTTGAGGGTTCCTAGCATGATACTAAGTTCCATCATTCACCACAACAACCAAAATCAGAAACCTAAGCATTTAAAACCAAGCAAAGTGCTAATTTTACAATAAAGGCCGAGTTACTCGTAATCGTCACCTTTTAAGCGTTTAAGCTCCAATCTCTTCTTCAATCTTGCCACTAACCTCCTTCTGATCTTCTAAGCCTCCTCCTACAACATGAAAAACGATTAAAATAGGCTATACACGGATTACTCCAAAACAGCCCATTTTTGAAGTGGAACGAAAAGAAAAACGGAAGTGACGGATGGCTTGCAAATTCGATGAGGATTCCGAAAATGTATTTATTACCTCGATTCGGTGAACGGATGATGGAGAAAAATCAATAAGAAGATGAAGATTTAAGAGAGTTTTGTGAAGAAAGAGTTTACAGTGTTATGTTTTGATGAAGGACCAAAATGTCGACATATAGGGGTTTATGAGGGTTTATAAGTTGTCCTTTCCGTTTAGTGAAAACGGGTTTGGATATCTTGAACGGGTTTTAAGATGTGAACTTAAGTTGCCAAATTTGTATTCGTCTTAAGGACTTAAGGTTCTTAAGACGGATCTTAACGAAACATTTAAAATTAACTTCTCAATAATCATTAAAGTGTTATTTTAAAATGAATTAACATCAAATATTAAAATATTATTTTATCCCGTAACAATCATTGAAACCTTTAAAAATATATTTTATTACTTAAAATAATTAAAAGCTTTTAAATATAAATCACGAAAATACGGGCTGTTACAATCACCCAATCTTCAAAAAGTTTCGTCCTCGAAACTCGAAGGCAGAACTAAGTACCAAAACAACTCTAACTTTCAAAATGAACCATACGGGTCAAGATAACTCAAAACTTTATCTTTCAAAAAGGTTTCAAATAGGAAAGGTTTCAAGGTACAAGTCTTGTCAATGGACATTGGGATTCTCGTTACGTATTCAAGAGTCCGACATTCCAAATCTGAGACAAGTCCCAAAACTTGTTCAAATAAAGTTCAAAATTAGATTGATTCGGTGTTGACAAGCACAGCACAGGTTATCAGACGTCTCCAATAACAAGTTCTAGTGGCAGTCAACGCTGAAATCTGACAAAATCGTAAACCGTTACGCTCTTTAAAACCAAGTTTTCTTCAAATCGACCACCACTCCCAAATTCTTGAAAAGTAAAATTGTAACAATGACTAAAAGTCACTTCTAACGGAAGAGAAAGCGGTTCCAAATTCTCAAAACAACTAAGCTTTTTTTCTAAAAACAGTGAATTTAAAGTCAACTATTGGAGAACAAGTTTCAAAACGGACGTTTGAGAGCGCGGAAACAGTCACAGAGCTTATTTTCAACACGAAGGATTAGGGGTTTCAAGCCTCGCGGCTGTAAGAACACAAAAAGGGGGTTGAAGGAACGGAACAATCAAGTCGCAGGTTTAAGAGGACGGTAACCGTTGCCAAACATGGGTACGTTAACCGCTCAATCCATAATCAAAACATCGTTACAACGATTTCTAGTATATCCCAAGGGACGTTTCTAGTGACCTCGATACTCACAATGGTCCCACGGTTCCTCTTACCCTTCCCTCATCCACAAAACGAGGTATTCCTCTACCAGGAGGTTTCCAAACTCTTTCTTAGTTTACCACAAATCTGTTCTAATAGGGTTAAGGATCTCTCACTCAAGGTGGAAGTCTAACAAACATACCTCGGACCAAGGTTTACGCACTTTCTAAGTCTAAATCTGAATTCTGTCATCCAAAACATCGAATTCTGAAATTAGGATACCAAACTTTATACTATGGTTGTTCTCCATCAGATATGTCATAATCAAGATTACTTATATCCTTTAGTCCTACGTAGTTCAATTCCATCAATCTCATCCTACGGGTACTTCGATATCCTAAGTTCTCCAACGCCATTTATTACCATGAAGCAAACATTCTAAGGTAAGGTCTCACCAAAGTAACGACTTCCAAGTCAAACAAGCCTATGACTGGCCCTCATGACTAGTTCCTCAAAATGATTCCGATCTCCAAGTTCTTCGAAGTCTAAAGCAACATTATCCTTTCGATGATTTATTCCTCAAAAGTTTAGATAACCCATCTCAGATAGGTCTCAAATGACAATTCAACCAAACTCTCAGACTACTCAACTCCTGTGATATATCTACTACACTTGTATCGCGATCCACAAATAACCATACTCAAATCAACGCGTTTCTGGACTTACATCTCTCAATGAATCATTCATTCTCAAACTGATGATGTATCCTAGATTTCCTTTAAGTCCATCGCTAGATAGTACCAAGATCCATTAAGTAACTCAAGATCAACCACTCAGTAAATCCCACAAGTCCTTGTAAAGGTTCCAATGTTCTCACACCGTTACTAACAACTCTCGTTCCTCAAGTTCAAACAGCATAACTTACCTCATTCACTTATCAGATAACATCAGTACTCTAAGCATATTCCTCGAAATTACTTACTACTCTAAGTTCCTATAAATTCTCTAATGGGGATTACAACCTTATACCCATCCATGACTCAGCAAGGTTCTCACACCTAAGTTCCATCGGAAGTCGTGTATAACACTCTACCTAGCACAGTTATCCCATCATTCACTTACTCTTCAAATTAGTAACATATAGGCACTTGGATCAACATAACACATTCCATCAGCTCCTTAGATCACTCCGCAAATAACAACACTCTCTCAGTCATGATCTACAATTATTCTCAAGAAATTCCCCAAGTCTGTCCATGGTAGGTTACCGCACACGGTGTTTCAGGATGAGCAAGTTACCAGGTGAAGTCAAGAGAAAACAATGATAGCTCTCAAGGAAGGTCAAGGAAAGTCTAAGGAAAGAGATTAAGATATTAACAGCTACCAGTACCTTAACCATAAATAAGATGGTAGGCATGAACATACCAGTAGGTGGGTCAGGGTGAACTCCAGTCCCAGCCTAAAGCTAAACAGCTTTAGCTCCACTGGTCTCAGCCTCTGGGTCAATAGTGATAGCTCTGTCACTGGCTACATCCTTCTCGGGGAACTCGAAGGAGCGATGCCCTAGCTTCTTGTAGGAGTAGCATAAGTAAGGGTCACCGTCACAGTTAACTCTAGGATGAAGATCCTTGCGGCACTTGAAGCACTTTAGGGGAACGTCCGATGGGAGGTTCATGCTCCGGACTTGAGAGGTCTTAGCTTCCTGGGACTTCTTGTTCTTCTGGGGACGCTTCCTTTTTCCAAGAGGAGAGGAGGCAAGAGGGCTAAGAGGTCTCCCGCTTTGGCATCTATGCAAAGGCGGTGGAGGAGGAAAGAAGGATCTAGATCCTTCACAATAGATCTGGTAAGGGTCCTCCGCTCGCAAGACACCGTAGGAACTCTGGAAGTAAGAAGTCGGGTCACCACTGGCTACACTCCTAGTCTCAGCATCAAGCTTGCTCCGAAACAGATAGGCTTTGTCTTCCTCTCTCTCAACTAGTTGTGGGACAAAGTGGATCAACTCCTCAAATCGATTGGTGAAAGCTTGAACAGAAAGGGTTCCTTGGCGAAGGTTCATGAACTCGGTCATCTTATATTGGCGGATGTCCCTATGGTAAAACCTTATGCCAAGAAGAGACTTGAAACGACTCCATGTGAAAGTAGGGTCACGAGTAGCAGGAGCGCTGATCGTCAACCACCAACTCCTAGCCTCACGAACTAAGAACTGAGATACCACTCGGGTCTGATCCTCAGGGCGAACACCATAAATCATGAAGTTCTTCTCCATGTCAAAGAACCAAGCGGTGAGGGTCGCAGCACTGGTCTCTCCGTCGAATGTCTTAGCTGCATTCCTCCACATCTGGGTGATAATCCAAGTCAATCCTCCAGGTTGGTTACTTCCCGAGGTTTGAAATGAAGAAGAAGGCATAGACGACCTAGCTATGCAATCCTGAAGAGTCTGAATGAGGGCTTGCGTCTCAGCACTCTCTTCATTGGTTGGTTCTGTCATTCTTCAATCGTAAGAGAGTAAACCGTTACACGTGTTCCTAACAAGGCACAAACAGACTACAATATAAGTCCTTAGATCTACCCATCTCTCATTCATTATTTGTTTATTTGGTCAAGTTAAGGTTGGGGTCACATGAGTGCGTCGGGAGCAATAATGCTCTGATACCAACTGTAAAACCCCTCGCGAAAGCGGAAATATAAAACATACAAAGTACTAAAAATGCAGCGGAATTAAAACTTTTTAAACATAAACATCATCCGAGGTGAATTAAAACTGAAACAGAAACTGAAACTGATATGAACAAAATAGATAAGTATAACAGTTCTAAGTACGAAAACCAAATATACAAAGCCTGGGATGGAACATCCCTACAGGCACCAAAACATGAACTGTATCAACACTAAGAGTGTAGCTAAACGGTGAAGTGTAAGTCATAAGATAATAAGGATCATCACTCGCTAGCTCTCAAGTGAACCCCGTCCAACCCGCATGTACCTACATACATGAAAACATGTACGCCACAATCAGTGGGGAGTGACTAGAGTTCTCCTAGCCACCTCTTGTAACGACACGTAACAAGCAAAGCAAACAGAATACTCCAACATATATGAACATGTGAAGTATAACAATACCTCAATAACTGATCATCAACTAACATGCAATCACTAATGCACGGCTCTCAACCAACTTCATAAACCGTTAGGAAGGAGAGCCGGTTTCCCTACTGGTTACCCAGTCGGGGGGTCTTTCAGTCCAACTATTTATGAAACCGATCAAAGAGTCATCCAATGCCTTGGATGAACAAACTGTAACTCAAGTAAACAATCATTAACTTCATCATGCATATCTGACACTGTACCCATCTCAAGGCAAGCAGATATAAACATCAATAAACACTAGCAATGGGTCCAGAGGTGAACTTAATTAACACATATCCCACTACCAAACAATGTCGGGTCCAGAGGTGAACTTAACACATATCCCAACATGCAATTCAAGTAAAGGGTCTAGAGGTGAACTTAACACATATCCCTATACATACAATTCAAGAAAATGGTCCAGAGGTGAACTTAACACATATCCCAAATCATCCATAAGCAAAGGGTCCAGAGGTGAACTTAACACATATCCCAATGCTACAAACAAGTATTGGGTCCAGAGGTGAACTTAACACATATCCCAATACACAGCTATCGCACACCGGGTCCGGAGGTGAACTTAACACATATCCCGTGTACGACAACCAATCACGTGTCAGGTCCAGAGGTGAACTTAACACATATCCTGACACGCCACAAGCAAAACACGTAATGGGTCCAGAGGTGAACTTAACACATATCCCATCACGCGACATACAAAACACGTAATGGGTCCAGAGGTGAACTTAACACATATCCCATCATGCGACATAAAACTCAACCATTAACATCCACAGATAGAAACTAACCTATGGCTCTAACTTCTTAAACCACTAAACAACACTTAATTGATCCCGGGAACTAAGACGAGAGAGAGCCGGTTTCCCTTTCGGTTACCCGACCGGGGGGTCTCTATCCTCACTCTATTCCCGAACCCAATATAGTGTCGCCCATCCTCCAGGGACCTCAAATACATATCAACGATACAAGGAACGAGTTTCAATCAAAACCGATAAACCATTTAGAAGTTATGGACTAAACACGAATTCAAAATGAAAACAAGTAACAGGGTTCCCCAGCCGGTCGGCAGGCAGCCGGCCCACCGGCTGGACACCCATGCTCCTTTTCTTTCCTCTTTACGCTGAAACAAGCAAACAGGTTCCCAGCCGGTCGGCAGGCAGCCGGCCTACCGGCTGGGGAACCAAGTCCCACATATAAACTTACGAGAAGGACACCCAAGAGAGACTACCAGTCGGTCGGCAGGCAGCCGGCCTACCGGCTGGCAGCCCAAATCCTACTTTTTCCCAAAACTCGCAAAACAACCAAAGACACTCCCAGCCGGTCGACCGGCGGCCGGTCGGTCGACCGGCTCAGAGTCCCTGAGCCTAAAAATCGCAAAACGCAGTGATTCCAATTTCGACCGAAATTGATTCAAGACTTCTAATCTAGCAACATACAATGTTTACCCATTATTTCAAATCATCAAATACACTATCTATCAGCACATAAACCCACACACAATCCTCAATACGAATTTGATTTGTATCCGTCGCAAGTATACAATTTCAGAAATCTTAACAATAAACATGAATAACATATACCAAGCATATGAAGTCTTTGTTGAGGGTTCCTAGCATGATACTAAGTTCCATCATTCACCACAACAACCAAAATCAGAAACCTAAGCATTTAAAACCAAGCAAAGTGCTAATTTTACAATAAAGGCCGAGTTACTCGTAATCGTCACCTTTTAAGCGTTTAAGCTCCAATCTCTTCTTCAATCTTGCCACTAACCTCCTTCTGATCTTCTAAGCCTCCTCCTACAACATGAAAAACGATTAAAATAGGCTATACACGGATTACTCCAAAACAGCCCATTTTTGAAGTGGAACGAAAAGAAAAACGGAAGTGACGGATGGCTTGCAAATTCGATGAGGATTCCGAAAATGTATTTATTACCTCGATTCGGTGAACGGATGATGGAGAAAAATCAATAAGAAGATGAAGATTTAAGAGAGTTTTGTGAAGAAAGAGTTTACAGTGTTATGTTTTGATGAAGGACCAAAATGTCGACATATAGGGGTTTATGAGGGTTTATAAGTTGTCCTTTCCATTTAGTGAAAACGGGTTTGGATATCTTGAACGGGTTTTAAGATGTGAACTTAAGTTGCCAAATTTGTATTCGTCTTAAGGATTTAAGGTTCTTAAGACGGATCTTAACGGAACATTTAAAATTAACTTATCAATAATCATTAAAGTGTTATTTTAAAATGAATTAACATCAAATATTAAAATATTATTTTATCCCGTAACAATCATTGAAACCTTTAAAAATATATTTTATTACTTAAAATAATTAAAAGCTTTTAAATATAAATCACGAAAATACGGGTTGTTACAGGGTAACCGAAAGGGAAACCGACTCTCCCTCATCTTAGTTCCTAGGATCAATTAAGTGTTGTTTAGTGGTTTAAGAAGTTAGAACTAGAGGTTAGTTTCTACCCTTGGATGTTATTGGTTGATGTGTGTTAAGGTATGCCTTAAGCTGGCCTCTGAGCTTAACACGTGAGTTGTATGTCGCGTGATGGGATATGAGTTAAGTTCACCTCTGGACCCATTACGTGTTTTGCTTGTGGCGTGTCAGGATATGTGTTAAGCTCACCTCTGGACCTGACACGTGATCGGTTGTCGTACACGGGATATGTGTTAAGTTCACCTCTGGACCCGGTGTGCGATAGCTGTGTATTGGGATATGTGTTAAGTTCACCTCTGGACCCAATACTTGTTTGTAGCATTGGGATATGTGTTAAGTTCACCTCTGGACCCTTTGCTTGTGGATGTTTAGGGATATGTGTTAAGTTCACCTCTGGACCCTTTACATGAATTGTATGTTGGGATATGTGTTAAGTTCACCCCTGGACCCGACATTGTTTTGGTAATGGGATATGTGTTAAGTTCACCTCTGGACCCATTGCTAGCGTTTAGTGATATCTTGGTGTATGCCTTAAGTTGGCCTCTGAGTCCTTGATTGTGAAAGTGTGTTAGTATTTAGGTTATGTCTTAAGTTGACCGCTGAACCTCTTTACTTGATGTTTTGTATTTGCTTGCCTTGAAATTGGTACAGTGTCAGATATGCATGATGAAGTTAATGATTGCATTACTTTGGTTATAGTATGTTCACCCAAGGCATTGGGTGACTCTTTGGTCAGTTTCGTAAATAGTTTGGACTGGAAGACCCCCCGACCGGGTAACCGGTAGGGAAACCGGCTCTCCTTCCAAATGGTTTCTGAAGTTGGTTGAGAGCCGTGCATTAGTGATTGCATGATAGTATGAGATCAGTTATTGAGATATTGATATACTTCACATGTTTATATATATGTTGGAGTGTTCTGTTTGTATTCTGTGTTACGTGTCGTTACAAAAGGTGGCTAGAAGAACTCTAGTCACTCCCCACTGATTGTGGCGTACATGTTTTCATGTATGTAGGTACATGCAGGTTGGCCGGGGTTTGATGAGAGCTAGCGAGTGATGATCCACTTGTCATCATATGACTTACACCCTTTCGAGTAGCTAGACTCTAGTTTTTGATACAGTTTATGTTTTGGTTCCTGTAGGGATGTCCCATCCCAGGCTGTTGTATATATTTGGTTTCCGTACTTAGACAGTACACTTATCTATTTCTGTTTATGTCAGTTTCCGTTTTCAGTTTTTAAATCCTTCTCGCATGTTGTTTATGTTAAAAAGTTTAAATTCCGCTGCATTTTTAGTACTTTGTGTGTTTATTTATTTCCGCTTCGCGAGGGGTTTTACACATATTTTGAGGCAGCCCTTATTGCGCAAGCGTGGGAAAATTTGGTCCAAATAGAAGAATCGGTCGATGTTAGTGAAATGATACAGTTTTAGGATAATGATAACGAGGTGGTGGTCGGATCTAAAAATGGTTTATCTGATGGTGAACTGGATTCCAACCTTTGAACCTTATAAGTTTCCGCGTTTGTTTGACCTGTTTTAATGACGCGTCCTTTTTCTAATCTTTTACCCCTTTTTTACCCAAAATCAATGAACAATTTTCTTCTTTTTAGCGGTCCCTGTGGTGATGCATTAAACATTTTTTAGTTAGTTGTGTTGAACTTGCTCTTACGGTTTTAGTTAAATTTGGTTAATTTTAACAGTCTGACTTGCTTTGTGTTGACTTTATCTGTAACATCCCGTATTTTCGTAAATTATATTTTAAAGGTTTTAAATTATTTTTACGGAATAAAATAATATTTTTAATATTTAATGTTAAGTTATTTTAAAATAATCCGTTAAGATCCGTCTTAAGAACCTTAAGTCCTTAAGACGTAATAACTTGGCAAGTTAAATCCGACTCATGAAAACCCGTTGACATCAAAAGCCCGTTTCATTAACGGGAAAGGACAATTAAAACCCTAAACCCCTTTCATATGTCGACATTTTGACACTTCACAAAATAAGATCACTGCTTCCTTATTTCTTATTTCATCCTTCAACTTTTCCATCTTCAAATCGATTTTCAGAGATCATCCGATTTCCAAACCAAGGTATGTTATACATTTCTGAAATCCTCGCGAAATTTGCAAGACATCCGTCTCTTTCAATTTCACTTTCGTTCCACTTGAAAAATGGACTGTTTTGGAGGATTTCGATTTTAGCTTCTCATAATCGTTTTTCATGTTATAGGAGAGGGTTTAGAGGATCCCGGTGTGGACAGCTACGTGATTGAAGAGGAGCTTGGAGCAAAACCGCTTTAGAGATGACGATAATGAGAAACTCGGCCTTTATTTGTGATATTAGCATGTTTCATGATTTTGATGATGTTAGTTTCTGATTTTGCATATTGATGATGTTATTGGGACTTAGAAACATGTTAGGATTGTCCATATGTGATGGTTATATGCTTAGATTATGATTCACATGCTTAGATGTTGATTTTCAGAAATTCTATGCTTAAGACGAATACAAAGTATGAACTTAATATGGCATAATTGTGGGAATTGATGCTTGCATGTGATACATATAAGTCTTATAGATGCTGGGTAATGTATAATGGTTGCAATTTTGGAAGTTTGGATTCGATTTGTGAAGATTAGAATCATATACGAAAATGCGATTTTTGCGTGCAGGGACTCTGAGCCGGTAGGCTGATCGGCAGCCGGTCGGCCGGCTCAGAGTCAGAGTTGATTTTTGGGAAAAATTGTAAGAAGCTATGGGAGGGACTCCCAGCCGGAAGACCGGCAGACGGTCCACCGGCTGAGAGCCTCTTCCCTTCGTATTGTTGATTATAAGATGGCTTGTGGGAAGAGACTCCCAGCCGGCAGACCGGCAGACGGTCCACCGGCTGAGAGCCTCATTCCCTTGTTCTTCAGATTTTAAGACGGCATTGGGAAGGGACTTCCAGCCGGCTGACCGGCAGACGGTCCCAGACCGGCTGAGAGCCCCTGTTCTCATTAAATCAGTTTTTAACTTTTGATCGGTTAATCGGTTTTGTTTGAGATTCGTTCCGTGTACCTTATATGTGTGTTTGAGGTCCCCGGAGGATGGGCGACACTATATTGGGTTCGGGAATGGAGAGAGGATAGAGACCCCCCGGTCGGGTAACCGAAAGGGAAACCGGCTCTCCCTCAACTTAGTTCCCGGGATCAATTAAGTGTTGTTAGTGGTATAAAAGATTAGAACTATAGGTTAGTTACTATCTTTGGATGTTATTGTCTTGATGCGTGTTAAGGTATGCCTTAAGCTGGCCTCTTAACTTAACACGTGAGTTGTATGTCGTGTAGTGGGATATGCGTTAAGTTCACCTCTGGACCTATTACGTGTTTTGCTTGTGGCGTGTCAGGATATATGTTAAGTTCACTCTCTGGACATAACACGTGATCGGTTGTCGTATACGGGATATGTGTTAAGTTCACCTCTGGACCCGGTGTGCGATAGCTGTGTATTGGGATATGTGTTAAGTTCACCTCTGGACCCAATACTTGTTTGTGGCAGTGGGATATGTGTTAAGTTCACCTCTGGACCCATTGCTTGTGTATGTATGTTGGGATATGTGTTAAGTTCACCTCTGGACCCGACATTTGTTTGTAGTGGGATTTGTGTTAAGTTCACCTCTGGACCCATTACTGAGTTGTGTACTAGGATATGTGTTAAGTTCACCTCTGGACCCTTTACTTGGATGGTAGTGGGATATGTGTTAAGTTCACCTCTGGACCCATTGCTTGTGTTTATCGATATCAAGGTCAATGCCTTAAGTTGGCTTCTGAGTCCTTGATTGTGAAATTGATTTAGTATATAGGTTATGTCTTAAGTTGACCTCTGAACCTTTATACTTGCTATGTTATATCTGCTTGCCTGGAGTTGGTATAGTGTCAGATATAGTTGTTGATATTGAGGAGTATAGTACTTTGATTATGAATTTGTTCATCCAAGGCATTGGATGACTCTTTAGTCAGTTTCGTAAATAGTTTGGACTGAAAGACCCCCCGGCCGGGCAACCGGCAGGGAAATCGGCTCTCCTTCCAAATGGTTTCCGAAGTTGGTTGAGAGCCTTGCATTAGTAATTGCATGATGATATGAGATTTAGATATTGGGATTATATGCTTCACATGTTTATATATGTTGGAGTATTCTGTTTGTATTTTCGTGTTACGTGTCGTTACAAAAGGTGGCTAGGAGAACTCTAGTCACTCCCCACTGATTGTGGCGTACATGTTTACATGTATGTAGGTACATGCAGGAGGTTGGCAGGGGTTGCGGAGAGCTAGCGAGCGATGATCCGCTTATCATCGATTTGACTTTACACACTTCGTTAGCTAGACTCTAGACATTTCAGTTACTGTTTTGAGTGCCTGTAGGGATGTGTCATCCCAGGCTGTTGTATATATTTATCTTCAGTACTTAGACAGTTATACTTATCTATTTCTGTTTATATCAGTTTCAGTTTTCAGTTTTTAATTCACCTCGCATGTTAGTTATGTTAAAAAGTTTTAAATTCCGCTGCAATTTTAGTACTTTGTATGATTATTATTTTTCGCTTTCGCGAGGGGTTTTACATTATCATTCTTCACATGTGTGACTTTCCGTCTTGAGTATTTTGTGCTTGACTAATCCTTGAATGGGGGTAGTTTTGTCCTTTTGATGATGTCAAGAGGGGGAAAAGGGTAAAATGCATGCTTTGTTACTTGCTTTTAATTAGTCCGAGGCTTTGGTTTTTTAAGTATGTTAGTAAGTTTACTCTTTAGTATTTGCATGTTTAAACTTAACTTGTCATCTTCCATGTTTTCGTTTTTGACTAACCTATTGAGGGGGAACTTGTTGAATATATTTATTTTAATGGGTTTGTCATCATCAAAGGGGGAATTTGTTAGAGTATAATTTTGTTGATGATGACATACCCAATTTAATCTTGCCTTCAAGTTCTTATTTCAGGTTTAGTGACTCTTAATCAAGACTAGTTGATTTTCCGCTACCCGAGAAATTGAGTCATTTTTCGTCATTAATGTAAAGATACTAAGTCGTAAACTTATATAACAATTAACGTAACCTTTTGTCCTGCTGACAACAGTCTGACAAATCGTTACTTGCAGCAATCGCACACTTGAAGCTTCTCTATTTTGAAAACCGATTTCACCCATTAAAATAATGAAGATATTTCTATTTTGATTTGTCGAATCCCTACATCAGATTTTCTGTAAACGGAAGATTTAAAAATCACTCCTCCTGCTGATGCCCCTTGGGTTTGGAAGAGTATCTGCAGAACAAAAGAAAAATTAAAGGCAGGTTACAATGGGATGAACTGGATTCACAGGCCTCAAGGATACAACATAAGAAGTGGATACGACTGGTTGCAAACACCCCAACCCATGAAGGATTGGACCCCAGTAGTTTGGAATAGCTGGAATATTCCAAAACACTCGATGATTACTTGGTTGAGAATGCAGGAGGGGATGAATGTCAAAGCCAAACTGGCAAAGTTTGGATGTTGTACTGATGACTTGTGTTCCCTGTGCTAGAGTCAGATTGAGACAATTGATCATGTGTTTGAAGCTTGCCAATACTCCACCAGGGTACTGAAGCTCTTGCGTAACTGGTTTAATGGGATCATTCCCACTATGACAGGGATGAAGACTGGAAATCATAAATCCAGAGACTGGAAAATTAAATGTGCAATTTTTAATGCCTACCACTACCACATCTGGATGCAACGAAATAATGCTTGGATTAATGATACTTTGCTCAGACCAGAAACAATTGTTCAGAAAATTGAAGAAGAAATCACATGTAGAATTAAGCAGAAAGGGGGAAATGATGTCAGTTAGCTTGTGTCGGTGGTTGTTTTGTGATGGATAGTTTTGATATCTTGTGTCTGATAGGGGATTTGATCCCGGAACCACTTGTATATTCTTTTTGATACTCTTATGATATAATACTCTCACATTTTACCAAAAAAAAAAAGATTTAAAAATCAAAAAAGCATACTCTTCCTTTACCCATTGAAAATTAGCCACCATAAAAGTACTTGTTGTGTTTTACACAAAAGGCTTTAACTCTTTTCTTCCCTATAAAAGGAGTACTCTCCCTTCATTAATTTCCAAGACTTTTCTGAAATATAAACTGGTTTTGCAAAATTCTCTTTCAAAGAACAAAACTTTTAATTGTTTTGCAAAATATTCTAAGTCTTCAAGTGTAACAGTCTGTTATAATGTTGCCTTCTGTTTATGGCTTCTTATCTAGTTATATTATTTGGTCTATAAGTTGTTCCTCCTCAGTTCGTTTTGAATCAGTCCGAGGAAAACTTGATCTTGTAAAACATCCTTAGACATTGTGGTCTTAGAACTCTTCTCGCAACTGGAGTAGGTTGTTGGTCCTTTTATTGTACGAGTTTTAAGTTTTCGGAGTAGACTACTTAAATATTCAATAAAAGAAGATTGGACATAGGCCCTTAAAGTGTTGGTCGAACCAATTCAAAAACCGCCGCGTTAATCTTCTTGTTGTTTTGTTTTTAAGTTTTGTTCTTCGTTATCTTTCTTTGTTGGAAACAACGGTTCAAGGAACTGTTACTTTTGTATTATAGCTATACTTCACTTGTTAGACGAATTCATAACATTCAGTTCAACCGTAGCTTTCCTCTATCTTTCAATCATGATATTGCCAAGTTGGTATGTTGCTCACAACATTTGTAAAATCAATAGGTAACAGTCTGCATTATTGTTGCCTTGTTTAAGTTGAACTAACACGTCTTTAAAGCTCAATATTAAAGAGGTGTTATGTCTTACTCGATAAATTATTCAAGTTAACTTGCATAAATCAATTAAGTATAGTTAAAATTTTAAATAGTACCTAATTCACCCCCCTCCCCCTCTTAGGTACTCTGAATCCAAACCCTTCGGATTTGAAGGATTCATATTGGGATACCTCTTTAATAAGAGTCTCTTTATTACTCTTTTGCACTTTTCGAGATACTCTCTTCTCTCTTTAATATCTCTCAAAATATAAGAGTAAACATAATGAAATGTATACTCATTTCAAAGGTTTTTTTTATAAGTAATTTCATGATATATTTTTTATAATTTTTAAACTAATTTATTTTTGTAAAAATGAAAGTTAAAGGCTTATCTCGAAAACCTAAAACGTCATATAATATAAAACGGAGGAAGTATTATATTTCAATACGAAGGAGCTAGTAGATTGACAGAGGAAATCAATTCAATTTATATACAACGATAAACTCAATAGCCTATCGTCTAAACCAACTAAAACCTAAACTTAGGTGAACATAAAAATAAATAAAATAAACGTGACAAAATATTGGACAACAATACCCTTGATCAACCACGTTTTGTTGTTGATGCCTTTGAAATAGGCATGCAAACATGATGATTATAAACGTGAAATTTGGACTCTATTATCTCATGTGACTTGCTATCTTACAATCTTACATCCTCTATTTTTCAACTCATGCCCCAAAAGGTCTCCACTACAGCACTACTCCTCCCTCCTCCCTCCTCCCTCCTCCCTCCTCCCTCCTCTAAAGTCTCCATTGTACTCGTGCATGATGGTGGTTTATTCATACAAGTCATTCCCATTGCATATTTGTAGGGCACAAGTTATTATCTGTGACGACACTTTTCGTCACAAATTTATGACCTCTCACATGATACAAGTGAAAAAACAAGTGAAAGAGAGTTTGTGAAACGCCACAAGGGAGACTTATTATTTGGAGGGTTTATATGGTGTTGTAATTTCTTAATTTATACGGAGTATATGATAAGTTATTAACTTGATCAAAAACAAATGCACTGAATAAACCACGTGTCGTTGAACTCAAAAAATCCATTTGTTATCAAATAATCATTCAATTATTTATCTTTTTATTTTACAAATACTTTTGGTAAAAAATTTTGATGTTTTACACTTAATTTAATTTACTTGTCTTTAAATAATGGATCATTTCTCTTTTTTTTTATCTTTGTGTAATATAAAAGGTAAATTTGAAGTTGAAGGAATAGAGAGTGAGGAAGTACTATAGGACAACACAAATTCTCGTTTATAACGTTCGATATCTGTTGTAAGCTTGTGACGGGTCAAACAAAATTCATATAGGAGGATAAAGACAGGTCATTAGTGATTCTCAATCCCTTCTACTTTGTGTCTTTAATGTGATGATACTTAATCCATCACAAGCTTGTGACTAATGTTGGCAGTGGGCCGTGCTGGGACGGCTCGCGTGCCGGTCCACCGTGCCAAACCCTATAAAATGGCTCGTTCGTGCCGTGCTTTTTGGCCCACCGTGTCGTGTCATGCTTGGCCCGGTGACTGAAAGCCCAGCCGCGGCCCGCCCATGGCATGGTGGATTTGCGTGTCGGGCCGTGCCTGGCCCATGGGCCGTCGTGCCATACTCATAGTCGGCCCGCGTGCTACATATTTTTTTTTAAAAAAAATTTGTTTACTTGTTCACTTGTTTTATTGTATTTTTAATGTATACGATTTAATCAAATATTTACGTATACGATTTTTTTACTTGTTCACTTGTTTTATTTTACCTTTTAATTACTCTTTCTTGAACTTTCGCATTTTCGATTAAACAAACCCGATTAACTAATTATTTATACTAATTATTTTAAATAAGATTTTTATATGTTTATAAGTTATATTGTTATTGTATAATTGTAAGAATTATATAGGAATTAAGAATTTAAAATAAGTAGAAGAGAAATTGAGATTAAGAGATAGATTGAATTGCGAAAAATAAATTGAATTGAGTTGGTATTTATAGAAGAGAATTATTAAAAAAAAAGGGGAAAAGCTGAAACAGAAGTTGAGCGGTCCTTGAGCACGCAGCAAACTCCAACGGCCATTTATTTCCTCTAATCCAAAATTCCCAACAGCCAACTCCACCAACAGCCATATCCCAACGGCTAATAGAGGGCCACCATGCCACCCACCGGGCCGGTCGTGCTGGGTCGGCGTGCCTGGTGCGTACCGCGGCCCACCGTGCTTCGTGTCGTGTCGTGTCGTGCCGTGCCTAGGCACGGAACTTTTGAAAATTTCGCGTCGGAGTCCGGAGGTAGCCCCACCGTGCTCGTGTCGTGCCACCTCGATTATGTCGCCAGGCGGGGCCGGGTCGTGCTCCGTGCTAGGCCGTGCCGCCCAGCGTGTCTCAGCCCATAATGCCATCTCTACTTGTGACAGATCATTTTAAAATGGATACCAATTTGAGTATGCAGAGAAGGTTGAGACTCAAGGGTACTAAACTGCAAAGGTTGTGAGGAATGAGGCACTGAATGCTATTGTGTATCATGTCTGACATCAAAGGAACAAAAGTAGATGTGAGCAATCCTTGTCTAGACCTAATCTGGTGATAGGAAGAATTAAGCAGGAATTAGCTTTTCTCTTTAAAAGTCGTATCCAATGTAATCTTAGCAACCAAGATCGGGCCTTTTCTTCGAGGTCTTTTCTAGGTTCTTCCTGTAATCTCTCTTGATATATACTCCCTCCGTTCAAGTCCACACTACCACTTTGTTTTTCACGTTTGTCAACACGTATTTTATGCGGTAAATACTGTTAGCACGTATTTTTAAAAATTATAAATGGTTAGATATTAATAATATATTCGTACAGACGAATCAAACAAGATTTCACATGAATATGATTTCATTTACGTATCAAGAGAAAATCGGATTTGAATGGTCGTTTGTGAATAGTGTGTAAAATAGATAGTAATAGTGTAAATTTGAATGAAGAGAGTAATATTTACCCAAAAAAAAAAAAAAAAAAAAAAAAAAAAAAAAAAAAAAAAAAAAAAAAATGTGACAGATCACAAATAAGCCTACTAATAGGAGGATCTGAATAGCAAGAGTCGAACAGCAATTGAAGATGGGACCTTAGATAATGGTTGTCCCGAGAAAGATATTGTTCTCAAATGCTAAAGTGTTTAGCGTCATATTCTCAAAGTATAAATATGGAACCCTTTTTTGGGAAAAGAAGAAAATGTGATGATCCTGTCGTCAAATCTCAATTTCGGTCTTTCTGTATAAACAGATGACAAAAATAACACGAAGTTGCCGTATGTCCTTGTACTGGTTTAGGATAACACGCATCCTTGCTGAGAGCCTTAGCTGCTATGTTCGTCCTACGAGTGGTAATATATAAGACGAGAGATTTTACAAGCAATGCGAGATTGGCTCGGTTAAAGCTCTTCGCGTCTGAACTTGACTCCGGCAAAACAAAGTTCGGTTTAAAAAACTTGCAAGGAGCTCAATATAGTTCTTAATATTATAATTTTGCTTTTTTACAAAAAATTTAAATGAATGTATTTTACATTTAATTCATGCAAATAATAATCTAAGAAAAGAAAAATTTTGAGTATTTAGGTTTAGAACACCCCAATTTAATAAAATAATTAATTAAGTAAATTCTTAACATCTAAAAGTCATAAAGTTTGTTTTAACTTCTTATTCAACACAAATGACCAGAGTTTAACTCTGCTATAATAAGTATTTTAAACTCGGTTCACAAAGAGCCGAGCACGCCTTCAAGCTTTTCGAGCTTGAGTCGAGAAACTCTAGGCTCGCGTTCAAATAGGGTCGTTAATATATAGTAATCGAAAAACTCTATATGATATTGTTGCACATAAAACGAATTTAGTTGGGTTAGCAATTGAGTTGACTGTAACTCATATGTATATAACCATCTGATAAATGAGCAAAATTTTGCGGAATTACTTTTTCACATACGGACTTTACTCTTTCACATACATTTTTTCCATAAAATTTTCATATGTTACCCTTTTGTTAAACCTAAACCCTTTTTCCTAACCATAAACAAAACAACTCTCATATATGCATCTTTACCCAAAAATTGAATTGAATTACTCTAAAAACTTAAGCAACGAATTACAATTCTCTAATTATTATAGTAATGTTGTTTAATTAACGATTATTACTACGTTTAATTGAAATTATTAAGTTTATATTTTACTGAAATTAATTACAAAGAGTCAATGTTAATTACGGTTTGTGGGTAGTGGATGACACGATGGTTGACGATGCACCGTGGTTGGCATCTTTGGGGTTGTCGGTATCGGAATTCTGAGTTATCGTCATCTATCGAATTTCTAGATTGTCAGCGTCCGTTGGATGTAACGACTTCCGACATCGTTGTTTTGTGCGGCGTTTGTGTTGTTGCTGCTGCGGTTCAATTTCTCAATCCTTTCTTTCTTTTTCTTTTTCCTTTTTTTCTTTTTTTTTCAAAAATTACGTATTTTTTAAACTTCTTTAGTTTTTAGTTTTAGTTTTCTTTTGTTTTAGTTTTTTTTATCTTTTAAATTTTTTATTTTTCTTTCTAACAATTGTTTTTTTATTCTTTGATTAATGATTTTGATTTTATTTAATTAAATAATTATTACTTGGTGCGGTAAACAGGGTAAACGGATGATTGGTGTTAGTCCCTTAGTGTTTAAGGAGTTGAGATGAAGGGAGAGAGGAAAAAATAAATTAAATGAATGAGGACAGTCAGATAAAAATCGTATGTGAAAGAGTAAAATCCATATGTGAAAAACGTCCCAAATTTTGTCAAGATATTTTCTAAATTCTAGGAATAAAACATTTTGTAAAACACATTTTGTAATGTTTTATTTGCAATCGACTTACGCGAGTAAACTCAACACCTTAGATGATTAGATCATTCGAATCTCATATGATAGGCTCGTAGGAGTACATGCACAATTCATGCAACCAAGGTCCAAGGTTCATTTCCCCTTGTCATTTTTTTACAAAACTGATGCAAACTTCAAAGTCACATGATACACAATTTCCATATATGTCCTAGGATAATGAAAACCTAACCAAAAATGTAATCTTTGTATTATTCGGTACATTATTTGCTGCTATAATCAAACACAGCTGAGAAAACCGATAATGTAAAGAATTTGTATAATTTAGATTATTCCGAGTTTCAGCAATCAACCATCGACTGCTGAAGTACATTACTTGGGATGGCTTAAATGATTCTCGAAAGTCGAAATCCCGGAAAAGAGGAAGATGGCAAAAGGTTAAAAACTCGGATTTCAATTCGAGTGGAATAAACGGCTAACAGCATCATAGCTTGGAACATACAGAACTGCAAATAGCATATGAGAGTAGTCAGTGCTCCGTGTATATATATTGACAAAAATGCATGCAACTAAACAATAATACAATTTATTTACCATCGCCATGTGAAGCCATTGTGAGAGGAGATGACAAGAGCTTTCCTGCAACTGATGCAATATCCTTCACTGTAACTTCATCGATGCTTTTTAAGAAATGTTCCACAGGCTTCCTGCGACATTGAAACGGTTTTATAGGTCAGTTCACTTGTACCTACAAAGCTGAAAGATCACAATGCACATACTTAAATAAAGCTATTCCCACAGACCAAACATTAATGCCCATTCTGGTTTAATCTCAACTTTTTAATAGAAGTCAAATGTTCACTATAACAAGTGTTGCTTTTCGCAATGTCAGCTAGTATAGTCTGAGGGGTCAAACTCATTCCATGAGTTCCACACCTGTCTTCCATCAGAATTATATTATGGCTCCCTTTACAAGCATACATATTTCAAAAGCAGCACTTAAGTTCAAACACGTGATGTTAGTCACCCCTCATAAGAGCCATATTCTAAATTTTGTAGTAACTACTACAGTTAGGGGTGTTCAAAACGGTTTCGGTTCACCGAACCGGTTTAATTGACCGGTCAAACGGTTCGTCCAATTAGTGAACCGTAACCGAAACCGGTTTTGTTGCTTGCCTTTTTTTTTCAATTATTGTGATACTGCCAATTAACTTGATAAAGTTGAACATGATGAATTATTTGAATGCAACATGTTTTCTGGAGATGTCAGATTATCATAAAAGCAATCCAAATACAAATTTTAATATGAAACCACTATTTTTTGATTGATTGTCATGAAAATTATAAATACAACAACATCAGAGCCTTAGTCCCAAAATGTTTTGGGGTCGGCTAACATGAATCATCCTTTGGAAGATAATAGACCAAACTTACGATAATTCTCGAAAAGACAAAATGAAACAGATCTTTTCTGCCAAAATTCAATTACACACGAGTGGGTATTAGCAAACGAACGGTAAACGATGACGGGAAGTTGGGGGCGCCTAAAATATAGAGAGCAACGATGGCGGCGAACAGATGAAGTGGTTGGTGCAACATATTGATTGAGTGACGGTAGAGAGAGAGGGAGGAAGATGGCTGCTTAAGTGTGAAGGAAATTAGGGTTTATGTCTCTGTTTAATATGGGCCAGCCCAATTTCGCACTAGTCAGCTATTTTTCTACAAATAATTTTGGCCAACCCGTTCGGTTCGGTGAACCGCGGTTTATGCAATCATGAACAGAAACCGAACCGAGTTATAGTTTATTGAACAGGTTCGGTTCACTGAACCATTATATTAATTCGGTTCGGTTAATAGCACCTAAATAATTGTACGGTTTCGGGTTTTTCGGTTCGGTTTTTACGGTTCGGTTAACCATGAACACCCCTAACTACAGCCACACATTTCAGCGTTCCAACACAACAAATGATGTATTGGTGCAAATGTATAATAATGCACTTTCAGACTTGAAACCACCACACTTGCTCATCCCTATACAGTGATTATTGTCCAGGTTTGGCCAGTGGGAGGCGGGAGCAAGGAAATCAAACACAATTGCAAATTTTGGTGCAAAAGCATGGTTATAAGTCTAAAACAAACCATGATATTGTAACTCAAGGCTGCGACACTGAAAGTTGACACGACTGTTTGTATGAATTTCGAAGATCATTATTTCAGTGTCAAAGCATCACTATAGTTAGGTGGATTTAGCATTACAGCTTTTGATCAGCCAACAAATCACCCATACAGGCAAGAGGATCTATAGTCCCAGTGTCTCATAATGAGACTCATATTTTCCTTTTCCTGGCTGTATGAAGAATAGTTCAATTTTTGCTTTATTCCTATTGGGGTAACTTTTTAGACACTTCTGTCTCAAGGAAAACAGATAAGTAATGAAGAGACCACATCTATGAAAAATAAGCAAAAAATAAACAAAATAAATAAACACCCATTCTTTGGCTGAAATTAAACATGCATAGAATAGTATTAAAGCGAAGCCAACTCCTAAAAAAACTAAAGAAAAAAGCATGAACATGTGACAAAAAATCAATAGCAAGTGAAACAAAAAAAGATAAAAAAGAACACACAGGATAATTCAGAACAATATGAAAGGTCATGGTGTTACCTCTCGCCATAAGTCAAAATCTGACGACCAATGTCCTCAGACGCAACCATCTGCAACATATAGCAGTTGTAAGATAATAAAGCAAAACCACCAAAAATATAATTATAGTACACTGAAGTAAACATACTCTTGATTCCAAATTCATCAAAATTGCTGACTTTGTGGCGGATTTAGCACGATCCAGCTGTACCTGAGTAACTGCAGGGAAGCAAGCAGGATATGTAGGAAATGATTACAGATTGGATTATGAAACAAAGAAATGCAGCAACTCCAAAACAATACTGACCTTGTCCAGGTGTAGCAACTGCAATGAGTTCTCGAGCAGCAATCTCAATGGCTTTTGATACAAAATCAGTGCTCTAGAACAAACATAAATAAATGAACTACTTAGCCAAAACCATTAGGAAGTATGAATTTTACTTGCAAGGCTACACAAAACCATTCTCCTAGCATGTTATGAAATTCAAACGACAAAAATAGCAGAGCGAATGTGTCTTCTTTAGCATAACTATTCCTATATCCATTTTTATTTTTAAAGATGTCTTCTACACAACAATTATTTATAGTAAATAATGAAAAATAAAGAGATGTGGCAAAGTAAAGAGAAGGAAAGTTTGATAAATCAACACTCACAAGGAACTAAAATGAATAGATTAAGACACTCAAAAAGGAAATAAGGAGATTATAGTGGGATGGAGTAAAAGACATTTCATTATGATAATTTTTTCTCCATAACTCCCTAATTCTATAAGTTACACAAAAAAAAAGCAAAGCAAAACAAAACAAAACAGAAAAAAGAAAAAAGAAAACGTATTTGTATCAAATATCAACTAGAAATTAGTTGTGAAAGTTGGTTAACACATGTTCTAATTATTTAGTTATGTGGTGTTTAAGTGATTATTGAATACTTTAATTTAACAAGTTTTTTAATAAGTTCAATTTAACATAATCTAAAGAAGGTAAACATAAACTTTTCTGAATTTTTCTGAACTGAACTTATAGGACCTGAACTTCTTTGAACTGATCTGAACTAAACTGAACTTAAAGAGAGTGACTTTAAGTCCCCAAAAGAATAGGGCCTAAGACAGACAAATAGAGAAGTCCTTAAACGGATAAGTGAACTAATAAACAGCCACTTCAAGTATATGATTCCGAATAATGCCTGATAAGTGTTCTCTTTCCTGCCATAAAGGACTTGGAGGCAAAAGACTGTAAACATAAAAAAATAAAAAACAAAGTTTTCCAGAAATAAACTTTAATCTGCAAAGTAAAAGGATTCTTGTCCACTCCATCACTTCAGCACCAATCCCATAAATTCAAGGTGACTACCTCTTCCGACTCTTACAGATATCAGTCCTTATCAAGTTGCTTAGAGCATAATCAGAACCCAACGACACTAGTGCAGTCCATGCTCAATCAACCCAACACATACCCTTCACCAAAAAAGTTATAATTACATCAAACTATCGAAGTCCCATCGCGTTTTTAACTTTAAGGGTTACTAATATCAACAATCACCACAATCGCCACCATGAATCAAAAATCATTTAAGAATCGGGTTCGGTGCCTGTAATGAAATGAGCAATTCAAAATACTCTACAATTGACTTCAAGTGGTTAGTAGGCAAAGATGAACTCGCATATCATGGTTGCAGTGACTCCATGACTGAAGGAAGGGTGATGATTGCATGCGGAAGTTGTTTTGTCCTAGACTGGAGTCAAGATACAATGACACCATCAAGAAACTGAGAAGAAGTTGATAAGGTGGAGAACTTTCACAAAATATCAAAAATCTATTCCAAAGAGCCAGGATGAGCAATACCATAGAATCCTCAAATATTCACATCTAAGGGTGTTTATGACGGATTCATATTTAACTCAATTTGAGAACAAGGTAACAAAATGTCGTCTGGTTACGGATGCGATAAGCCGATAACGGCTGAGTCCTTCCTATGCAGCCAGAATTTCAAACACATACAATGTTGATTTCCCATGTTTTCTTACCAAAATACTCCTTCCTAGTCCTATTTAATCTATCTAATTCCGTATTGCCTTATAGGGCAGAGTCATCATTCTTGTCTATTTACTTGTTTGCGCATACAATGTTGAATGATTGGACAAAACTACCCCCACCTAATCACAGTCTCCTCTTTAACAACCATCTCAACTCTGCATATCACAATACGTTTTCCTCCCTGCCAACCCTCCTCCATCACCATGCCACCATCAACCTTAACCACCACGACAACCACCACCCTGCCACGATGGCACACCTCATTGCACCACCACAACAACCACCATAGAGTATTCCGACCTCACACCACTTCTAAGTTCTAACACTTCCCTCCTTTGATTTGAGGTTGGACCATCACTTCTTGGAGGTAGACCGTGCATCATTGGGGTTGAATTGGTGTTTTGTTGTTGGTTTGGTCTAGGTTACGGTGAATTGGTGGCGTCTGGGGTTGGATTGTATGTGGGGTAGGTAGTGATCTTAGTTTAAAGAGGCGCACGGTGCATCAAATTAAGAGCTAAAGCGGTGAGGCGCAAGGTGAAGGCGCACGCCTTCTGGAAGCAAAGTGCGCCAACTTTTGGCAACAAAATGTATACCTGAATAAAAGTTTGAGCACCTATACCCTTGTAGAAGTTCTAAAGTTGGCTAACATGTAAAGATGTGAAAGGAATAATCGGACAAATAAAGGGAAGATAAAAGGTCTGGAAATAAAGTATGTAGAAAGAGTGTTGCAATGAGCTTCATTAGCTAAGCCTTATCTAAAAGGCGCAACTAATACACACAAAGATTTTCAAGGCACGCCATAGGCACGCTATTTGAGGGGGATGGTTAGGACTGGGTTCTGGCGGCTGGTTTTAGCTAGAGATTGGTTGGTAGTTGTTAGGGTTTTGCTTCATAGTTGTTGCATAGGTGGGATAATACGAGGGTACATAGATAAATTTGCCCTCTTCCTTAATTTCCCCCTCAAAACAGAAGAATATTAAATAGACTAGAAGGGAGTAGCTCAGTAGCACATATAGCATTGTAACATGCGTAAATACAGGAAAAATAGGAGCAATAGAGCTAAAACATCATTATTTTACATAGGTGCTGTGTAACAGGAAATATCGTAACGGTGGGTATGTAACTGCAGTATGCAACAGAGGTTACCCTGGTAGGTTTGTAACAGAGGTTACATAAAACCGAACGGGGACATTTTAAAACAATGGTTGAGAACAAAAGACAGGATGCATTATCAAGAATTGCAGTTGCTTACTGTGGTTGCTTGAATTCCAAATAGGCCTGTATTATTGTAGATGCTACTAAACGCAGAGAATGCCTGAATGTTTGGATTCTGGTTCAGGACATTTAAATCTGGTCATACAAAAAGAAAATGGTTAAACACCTACAATGGATACACATTTACCACTTTTAGCGTGGGTTTGGCCTTGCTTTTCAAAGTGTGTTTGGACTTAAAAACACCTTTTGGCCAAACATATCATAAATTTAAAAGCTAATAGTAGATTCTCAAAAGCTCAAATACTATGTTTTTGCCCATAAAAATAGATGTTGCTGTTTCTTGAAAACTACTTTTGAAAAATTAAGCTTAAAAAAGAGAAATACATTTTAAGCAAACTAGGCCAAACATGCTCTTAATACAATCCGGCCTTTAATAAGGTATACTTTATATATAGATATTAGATATATAGATATATTATGTAGAACTACAGAAGATAATTATCAAACAATTAGAAATTTATGGGAATCACTATCCCAATTGTCAATAGAAACAAATTCAGAGAGCTACATAATGAGATTGATCATGCAACTCGTAAGGGAAATAAACACAAGATGACAAACCAATACATATGCACGCGGTCACCATTCCCCTAACACTCACCTAATAATGCACCCAAGACTTCAGGATAATAATGACATCACAAGGAAAAATGTAGTGCAGAAACTGTTACGGTTTGTTAGACACTGTGATGCGGTATTGTCTGGCACGTGTCCGAGTGTTGGATACAGCTATTTTGTGCAACATTGTCTATTTAGTGGTCTAAAGTGTAGTGTTGTGTCGGACAGGATGCGTGTCAGACACGCGACGACACGGCATCTAAGTAAAGTGTCGGAGTAACATAACAGAAACACATTTCTAACACTTCAGCTATGAAAGAATACTAGTATAAAAAAAACATATTAACTTAAAAACACTCACATAATCTAGAATACATTCCCTTTCCAGGACCACCGGCTGAGAAAGATCCACCGCCGCCCATAAGCATCTAGAGAAAAACGAGAAGTGATTAAAATAAGTTCTCATCAAGCAATACAGAGGAAGACAGAGAAGGTGAATGCTTTACTAAACACAATGTCAAAAACACAATATCAGAACACTATCAGAGGAAGTGGAACGAACAAAAATTTTAGTCATTCTATCAGAACACTATCAGATTTGCAAAAAGAGGTGAATGCTTTACTAAACACAATGTCAAAAACACAATATCGAAAGTCATAAACGAAGAAATAAAAACCAATTTAGCCAATTGTAATACCTGAAGAACGGTTAAAGTCATGGACTCTTTATCCTTCATCCAGCCACCAGGAAGTTCAAAAGCAAGTGCAAAATGTGTTACCTGACCATGCATGCAAGCCAGTTAAGAGCAACAGTCAACTTTGTACAGAGAAGAGACGGGGACATTTACAAGGAAGGTAGAGTTATATACCCCTGATCCCGATTGGCAGCGGTAATCACCTCCAATATACATAGATGCTGGCTCCTCAGGAGGCCGGGCACTAGAAAGATCTGACAGAAGTGGATCAGCAATGGACAATAGCTCTTCATGTTCGACCCCAGAAGCAGCAAGTACCATACGAGGACCAGTGTAATTCTCCTGAGATCCAAAAATATAATCTTTTGTTAGATGTGAATATGTGATAGGCAGAGAGAATAGAAAAGCAGAGCCAATTCAGACTAAAAGAGCTCAAAATGTAATCAAAAGTATTTGATAACTTACCATAACAAACTCCTCTAAAACAGAGCTGTTCAATCTACCAAGCATAGCTTCCTGAGCCATAAGAGAATGTCCTAGTGCCCCTGAATAACCAGCAGAGTGAGCAGCTTCTATAAGCAATGACTGAGGATTGTTGGAAGCCTCAGCTAATTCACCCTTGAGCTTTCGAAGCTGCACGAATGGCGCAAAAATTTAGAACCAGACACTTCAAGCATGTAATGCAACAATGCACAAGATAAATGTGTAAAAGACGCAGATAGGTCAAGTTACCGTTTCATTGACTTCCCAGTCCAAGAATGCAGGATTTCTCACTGAGTCTACAAGAATCTCAACCATTTCAGGGACGTAAGTCTTCAAGGCATCAAAAGTATAGCCCATCTGCTCCCGAGAAGCTGAGGCTGTAACATTGCCTCCAATGGCCTCCACCTCACGCACTAACCGGAGGTGTGTTCGATTTGTGGTCGATTTAAATGCCATACGCTCCAAAAGGTGAGTTACACCAAATGATTGTGGTGTTTCATATATAGATCCACAATTGATATACAAACCAATGGAAGCAGCAGGGTTCTGCATTGAAGTGTCCCCAAAATAAAAATTGTTACCATAATCAATCCGATTTTGTAATCACGATAGCAAGAACCAAGAGTTTAGGAAAAAGAGGTAGAAGACTTTGTTAATCTAGTTCAAAATCACCAAAAATTCTTTAAATGGAAATCTTACAGGCGATGCTTCTGAAGCAACTTTGACTCCATTTGAAAGAGTAGTAATCTGAGTTTTTGCAGGTTCAACATAATCGGGCAGAGGTGGAGGAACAATCACTCCTTCCAGAGGGAAATCAAGAGGAGGGAGAGAACTTGACTTTCCTCCTAGGATCCAGCCTAACAACCCGGATGAAGAGGTTTTTGAGGCTACAGCAGTTGTGCTGGCATACCTTGCTAGATGCTTGCAGCTTTCACGACCCTAAATTCAATTCACATTATAAAATTTCTAATAACATAAATGTTGATTTATAATGACAATAACAAATACAAAAGTACAAAACACCAAGGGAAATTAATACGCTATATTAAGATTTTCTAAAGTTCAATTGAAGATAAACAACAAAAATCTGGAGTAAATTGATAAGCGGAGCCGGAGAGTAGCAATGTACAGTTGCAAACACTACAGAGCTAGCCTTGCTCATCAACGAATAACAAGGCATGAACAAACTGATTGCAACGACAAATAAAAATGGGTTTTCTTAACAAACAGTGAAGCATAACCACACAAGAAACTTGCTAAAAAACAGCAATTCCAATAACTATGAAAAATGCAGGAGATCGCAGTCATAAAAACATAACCTTTATGGCCAATTAAGGAGTTCGCTAGCAAACAAAACATACGACTATTTTTCTTAAAAACTTTCCAGTACAGGGTAAAAACATAGAAGATAACATTGTCTAGTAGAGCTGTGGCCGACTTGGGTTACTAGATTAAAGCAACACTCAGAGTGAATTGATTAAGAGCAAATTTTATTATAGCACTAGTGTAAATTTATAAATCACATCTCAAAAGTGTATGGCAAGTTGGATATTATGAGTTTATGCATACTATCGAATTTGGCAGCCATGAACAGACTAGACAATTGCTAGCAAAAATGGCATTCGCCACAATGGCTGATTCCAAAATTATGAACAGAGTATCATCAACTACAGCAAAGGTCAGATATTTATAAAACATCTTCCTTTATTTACTAGCTTTACTTGCTCTAGTTATAGCCACTTTACACTTGATTCCAAGTCACGCTACAATCTTAAACAGCTATAATATTTTAAGTTAGCTACCACCATTCCAAATGGCATTCTCATATGTGATAAATGATAAGCAATGGTTGAAGTTTGTACTTCCTGACATGTGTAACCACTCAAAAGTCGCAGATAAATGATAAAATGGGTTATTAATAAAGAGAAATTTCAGATATTGCAAAAGATATTCCAATCAATCTACCAACATTCCCGTAAAAATTGTCATGTGTTATAATGTAAAATGGAAGGTAAATAGAATAAGCAATTTACCGTCTACCATTTTCCATCATATTCCAACTAAATACCAGAATCTCAATAACGAGCAATAGTACATGAAAAATACGTCTTCATTGAGGTTTGACATATATGAAAGGAATTTCGCACTAAGAACAAACATTTCCACTTGACTCGACTCAAACACGTGCCACTTCCTCACTTACCAATTATACATTGATCCAACAAACATGATTTTTCGGGTGGAAGATTTTATCAAATATGGCGAATGTAAAGCACAACACTCATCGAAAAACACTAGAAATGGCCACATATCATCGAAACAGTTTACTTACGAAAGGACTTAAAACTTGCAAATGAATGTCGATTCATCACAACGTCAACGAATGATACGAGTCAATGATTCAGCACAGCATAAAAATAAGGCAAAAGAAAGCGACTTTCGATATCTAACAAAGCAAGATTGAGTGACGGAATTTAGATCAACCATCAAGGCCACCAACAAATGGAACAATACATATAAAAAGACGACAACACAATGAAAATCAAATAACATGAATAAATCATGGAAAATCGATTTAAAACTAGGGTTTCCCAAAAGACGAGAATAGATTTTAAAAAAAAAATAAAGAAAAAGAAGAATAAATAAAAACCTTGAGGGATCTAATACGGGAAGCGGCGCACCGGTACATGATTTGGAAATGGTTAATGGCGATTGAAGCTTTCTCTCTCTACTTTGTCTCTCTATTCTAAAGGTGCAGGAGAGGTCAGAGGAGACTGTTGATGTGTTTAAGGTGCGTGTTAAATGGGCGAGAATTAGAGAGAGAGAAAATGAGGGAAATATGTTCGGCTTTCTGGGCTTCGGCTGTTATCAAATTTGTGTGGGCTATATACAACTTACAAGTAACAACTACTTCTATCACTTGCTCTGTCCATTACATGTTTCACAATGTGAATTCAGCTACTTCGGCCTATTGGGCTATACAAATATAAATCTAAGAAATGCGGCCCTTACTAAGACAATTTAAACAAGATTTGATTATCTTTTATTTTAAAGGATTAATTACAAATAACCACCACGTATTTCCGTATTTTTACAATTTACCACCACGTATTTATTTTTTTACAAATAACCCCCAAACTTTTCCGTATACTCCCCGTTTACCACCGTATTTAAATCACGAACATTTTTTTTCTTATTTTCCGTCTTGTTAAGTAACAATTTACGTAATATACCCATTTTACCCTCCTAATTACACAACTTCAATTACTCCCAGAGCTGCTTCAAATCATACGTTATTTGGGAATGTAAACTTGCCAAACCTAAATCCCCAAATTGTTGCTATCCAAAAATCCCCAAATTATTTTCAAAATTCAATCCAAAATTGGTACTTACACTACATTAATCGGTCATTCAAGTCAAATTCGTTGACAAGTAAGTTCTAGATTCCAACTTAATATTAATTTGTATTAGCAGTGTTTGTATTTTCATATGTTGTTGAATTGATGATAATTAATTGAACATCAACTTTATGAACTTGAGCACCAGCGCAAATGATTTCCTCGATTCCCCTTTTTTAGTCGATTAACAAATTATTCGATAATTAATTGATTAATTTGTGTTTTATTAATAGTAGGATGTTAGGACCGTTCGAATTTGATGTTAGAAGGTCGCCAAGACTTCTCAGGAGCTATGATGAAATTTCAGCCTCCTCCTTGAGAAGGATTGAAAAGTTGCGTCCTAGAAGAAAATTGATGTTGGATGACATAGATGGTACTGGTGGTAAGGTAAGTAACAGTAAACAAAAGGACAAAGAAAAAGGCGGGGGCAAAATGAAGGTTGTCTCTGAGAGAAGAACTGAAAAGGTGAAAGAGACAATGAATGAGGATGAGTTGCCTCCTGATGTTGATGATTTAGAAGGGTATTGGAGTGAGGATAGTGTATTTAGTGACATTGTTGTGGGTGAAACTGAGATAGAGGGAGATTTAGTAGAAGGAGATGAATTGTTTTCTAATTATTATATTGGTGAATCTCTAATCAATGTTGTTAATAAAACATTGAATCAGTCTTGTGCACAAACCATGGTTTCAGAAAATGGTCCTTTGTTGAATGTTGATGATGTGAATGTAGAGATCGGTAATGAGGATGAGTTAGTATCAGATGATGATAATAGAAGTGTGGTTGGTTCTGATGATGAGGTAGGCATTTATGATGTATTTGATCCAACAGTGGACTTTGAGAAACCTATAAACTTGAAAGTAGGTCTTCTATTTCCTTCAATTGAAATTCTAAGAAAAGTTGTGAGGCAACATGCCATTGAAAATGGCTATGAGCCTTATTTTCTTCATAATGAAAGTAAAAGGGTAACTATTCAATGCCGACATAGGTGTGAATGTGCTTGGAATTCGAAAAAATCTAGGATGCCTAAGTGTACTTGTGGAACGAAAAATCCTTGTGCATACAAGTTGTATGCTAGAAAGGTGAATGGGGAAGAATTGACCTTTGAGATTATAAGCTTAAACCTTGAACACATTTGTGTTTACACAACAAAGAATAGAATGGTTACTTCTGAGTTTATTGCTGAGAAATACTTAGAGACGTGGAGGTCAGATCCAGGTTGGTCTTTAATCGGCACACAATCTAGGGTAAAGTTGGACTATGGTGTGGATGTTAACTACCACAAGTGTTGGTTAGCTAGAGCTCGAGCTAAGTTATTGATTTATGGTAATTCTGATGAGCAATATACTAGAGTATGGGATTATGCACATACCATTAAGAAGTATAACCCTGGGTCATCTGCCTTTGTGTTGCTTGGTCGTATTGAGAGACCTCCCCCTGTTTTTCAGAGAATGTATATATGTCTAAAGGCGTGTGTAGATGGGTTTGTGAACGGATGTAGGCCTTTAGTTGGAGTAGATGGTTGTCACCTTAAAGGGATGTATCCTGGTATGATCCTTGTAGCTGTGGCCATGGACGGGAACAATAACATATACCCACTAGCCTGGGCGGTTGTAGAGGTAGAAAATAGGGATAGTTGGCAATGGTTCCTTGAGCTTCTAGTTAGTGACATTGGTGTGGAGGAAGGAGCTGGCATCACTTTCATGTCCGATAGGCAAAAGGTATATTATTGTTTACCTTTTATGTCCTATTAATTTATTTGTTATTTTTTATGTACTATTCTGAAAATATTTTTTTAACTGGCAGGGACTTCTAGATGCCTTGAAAGTGGTTGTCCCAAAGGCTGATATAAGGTTTTGTGTTCGACATATTTGGGCCAATTTCAAGCTTCAATTCCCTGGTCAAGCTTACAAGGATAGTTTTTGGAAGGCCGCTTGGGCAACAACACAAGTTAGTAACCTGGTGTTACACTTCTTTTGTTTTTATTATAGTTAAAGTCAGACCATAGTGAAATATTGCTGAAGTTCCTGATTGACTGTTTATGCTAAAGTTTTATTAGTAGCTTAATTAAGTACTAGTAATTGCTTCTGCTAGCGTTTAATTTTTTGTGATTGACTGTATAGTTCTACTTTTTGTGATTGATTGTTTAGTTCTTATATATCTCTGATTCTATGCATGTTTATTATCTGAACTCTATTATTTGCTCATTTCGTCGCTATCTCGATTTCGGTTTTTGACAGCAATATTAGAAGACTAGAAGCATTAATTATTGAACCAAAAATATTGACAGCAACATGTACTTCTGGAATAGGTCAACTACTCAACGTCGTGGATGATTGATTGTTTAGTTCTGGAATATGTCAACTACTCTATTCTTATTGTGATTGATTGTGTAGTTCTTATGTATCTCTGATTCTCTGCATGTTTATTATCTGAACTCTATACTTTGCTCATTTTATCGCTATCTCGGTTTCGGTTTTTGACAGCAATATTAGAAGACTAGAAGCATTAATTATTAAACCAAAAATATTGAACCAAAAATATTGACAGCAACATGGCAGAGTTGCAGTCTGTATTCCTCTGGAATGGGTTCGTAAATATGGGGCAGTGGTTTCTAGTTTGGTCCAGAATAGGTAGTAGGGCGTGTTGTAGCTGTGAACATAAGGCAGTAATACAGTCAGATTAGAAAGCAGCAGAATTTATGCTTTCAGATATGCTTTCAGAAACACTATAATAAATCAGATTCAAATACTCCGTCAAATTCTAACGCTATAAAGACCATTTTATAATTGCAGGTTGATTTCAAGTGCGCCCTTGAGGAAATCAAGTTAATGTCAAATGATGCTTACAACTATGTCAACGGGATCCCCCCTGTCCATTGGAGTAGACATGCATTTTCAACAACCTGCAAGTCCAGCATGATTTTGAACAATTTATGCGAAACCTTCAATGCCGTCTTAAAGGATGCTAGGGATAAGCCCATTCTCACTTGTATGGAATGGTTGAGAAGGTATGTAATGAAGAAAATGTCTGAAAAAAGAGATGGAGTGTTAAAGTACGATAAGAAGTTCATGCCTTACATTCATAAGTGCTTCAAAAGGATAACAAGTGAGACAAGGTATTGCAAAGTCCACAAAGCAATAGACAATAAGTTTGAGGTAGACTACAAAGGAAATTGGTGGGTTGTGAATTTAGAGGATAAAACCTGCAACTGTAGGCATTGGGAGTTGGTCGGAATACCATGCACACATGCTATGGCTTGCATACTAGAACAAAGGATGAAGCCTGTGGACTTCGTCGACGATGCCTACTCTAGGGAGAAGTACTTACTAGCTTATACCCCTGTAGTGAACCCAATGCCCGGAGTTAGCCAATGGGAGAGGACTGACCATGTACAACCATTGCCTCCCATCATGAGGAAGATGCCTGGGAGACCATCGAATAAGAAGAGAAGGAAGGAAACTGACGAGGCATCTAACGGAAAAAAGGCAAAGAGGACAGTGAAGTGTAGCAAATGTGGATCACTTGGCCACAACATGAAGAGCTGCAAGAATCCCCAATCTGCGCCTCAATCAAAAAACAAAGGTGGCAGACCTCCGACTAATTCAGCTTGGGTAAACGCGGCAAAAAAGAAAAGTGATGCAAAGATGGCAAAAGCAAGACATGATCAAACCATTTTGAGCCAAACTGGGAGCCAACCATCTTTCGATTAATAAACCTAGGATAGGATAGGTGATAATTTAGTGAAACTCAATGAAATTTATTTTTTGGTACATTGTTAACTTGCTACGAAAAGGTGCACTGTGTTTTGGAGTCCAATAGGTTGGAATTAAGACAAGTAATTTGGTATTGAAAGTAATGATATTCAATATTTGGTCTTTTTTGTATCTATCAACATATTACTGTGCCCTCGTATGGGATTTTTCGACATAATGCTTGTTTTTTGTATCTGATTCCCTAATATTTGGTCTTTTTTGTATCTGATTCCCTATTTTTTTGTATCTGGTTTCGTCACAAAGCCTCCTTTTTGTGAATTATTTCTCCGAGACCGTCTTTTTGTGACAGAAGGCGCATTCTGCCTTGAGAGTCTCCTTATTTCTTGTACTTTTGCTAGTATGCTCTCCTCCGACCGCTCGAAAGAAAGGAACGAAGGCCTCCTACAATATCTCTTTATGTCTCTATTTTACTATAATGGATGGGTGTCTGGTTGGGATTTTCTCTATACTAACCAATACATGTTCGTGGATTTTGATTAGTGAGATGGTTCAGCAATACTTGCATGTTTGTAGCAATTTGTAGCAGTTTGTTAGTTTGATCGATTCTGGCAGCCTTTCGGAGCAATGGTCCAATACCAGGAGTTTCAAATGAATCAGGAGCATTGGAGCTTCAATGGCCTGCAGGACCCCTTCCAAGTTCAACATACTAAGTGGCCTCCTGATGGTTTGACAAAGTTAAAGTTCACTCCCGCAGCCGGGTCAGATTCTGGTCCTCTTATAAATGGCGGACAGACAATCAAAAACAAAACTAATAGATCTATACTATATAGCAAATTCATATTCCAACAACAAAAGTCACAAACTTTCATTTTTATACAACATTGACTTAGAACATAACAAACTTAACAACATCGTCTTCGAACATAAGAAACTTAACAACTCGTCTTTCCAAAAAGAAATCTAGGCTTCACTACCAACAAATACAAAAGACTATGCTAATGCTCGGCCTTGTGTTATTAGCTCCGATTCGCTTCCCTGACTTTATTCGTATCCCAGTTCCAACGCACTATCACCATTCCAGTAGCATTTCTACTGCTCTATTTCAGCATCAGATTCCACTGCCCTCATTTCAGACTGTACAGAATGCTCCTGCACGTACCTGAAACTCCTACAACTACTGCTCTGTTGCCTTCACTGCAACACTACCAACAAAGTTTCCAGTCCCTAAATTGCCATAACCAAATCAGCACAGAATGCTGACTCCGCTGCAACATACAATCACTGCTACCTATAACCGGATCTTTTTCCCTACCAAGTTTGATGCGTATTCTCCTCTTAACAGTGTACCCATACTAAAACATTATGCTTCTCGTATTCAGTTCATTCATGCTCATCGAAATTGCATCTAAACGAAATTAAAGAGACATTCATACCATAAACTGCATAAGTAATCAATAACAACAATATTTGAGAAGATGAGAGAGATAGATCTCCAACAATTTGGGGATTTAGGTTTGGCAAATTTATTTTAAGGAGTTCAGGAAATTGATTTAGGGATGTTTTAATTTAGGGTTTGAAATTGATTTAGGGATTTTTTAATTTAGGGTTTGAAATTGATTTGGGGATTTTTTAATTTAGGATTTGATGTATATGTATAATTAGTTTGGGTGGGTTTATTTAATTAGAGAGGGTAATATGGGTATTTTACGTAAATTTTTATTTATTAAGACGGAAAATAAGAAAACGAAGAATCGAGATTAAAATACGGTGGTGATCGGGGAGTATACGTAAAACTCTGGGGGTTATTTGTAAAAAAACAAATACGTGGTGGTAATTTGTAAAAATACGCAAATACGTGGTGGTTATTAAACATTTTCCTCAGCTATGAATAGTGCGCAAAAATAAACGTATAAAATTCATTAAAATGGAGGAAGTATTATAGAACGGACCCTATAATCAAGAGTTAGCCCAATATATCTAAAATTAAAAGGCAAAACTACCATACAAAAGCAGTTTTAGTTAATCTTCCCTACACCCTACTGTAACAGTTATTGAGTTATATTATATAAAAATATGTCTCATACTATTAAAATGGAGTCAAAGTCAAATGTTTACATTTGGGAGAATATCGTTTGATAAAATAGGTCGGTAAATTTTAGCCCGAACAAATATGACGATAATAAATCCATTCTGTTAAAATAGAAATCAGTCCACTCGGAAAATGGGTTGTACTATATTTCTCATACGAAATATGGGACGTAAATAATAAGTCTAAAAGAAACGGTGTTAAGTCAAAATGGATTCGTGTTTTAGCAGCCCACGAAATGAAAGATTACAAGCCACAACTATTTCGAAGAAAACCTGGATGACGAGGCATGCATGTGGTGTTTCCAAACTAAAAAAATACCTAATAGTCAATAAAAGTGGAGATCATTCCATAAAATCTGGGCAAGTGGCGTGAAAGACTTCAAAGTCTACAAATTTTATTCAAGTCAACGAGAAAAAGATGGGAAGCAGTTGTATGTTTACCGCAAACAAAGAAACAAACAAAAAGATGTCTTATAAATATAGAGTAAAGCCTCTCATTTAAGACTAATAACCCTAATCACAAAATTACACAAAAAATCAAAACCTATCTACTAAACCTCTCTACAAAAAATCTCTCCCAAGAGGAACCAGCGAAAAGAAAGACATTCATTTCTAGTCATCTAGATTTGAATACAGGACTACTCTTTGATCCGACAATAAGTGTCTACCGCCGTCGATTGAAGATAAGCAAGTCAAATTCGTCAGGGGGATTAAGTCTTCAAATCAAGACCCTCCTCGTCATTCAAGTGTGGAAATCGAATCAGTAGAATAACTAGTAGATTGTATCCGAAATCTTTAATTTAATAAAATTATTATTTTGTTACATTTGTTTGTGTTTTATCTATTTGTTTGCAGATAAACGCAAATTTGTTGTTACAAATTTGGCACGCTCGGGGGGACATCTCTACTACTTATCTCGTTTTTCGCACAATCAAATTTCGCAACAAGCATTTCAATGGCTTTCGACAAAATCTCCGACATGCCGAAGAGGATGACATCCACATCTGATGATGAAAGTTCTACCCGTTTTGGTGCGTCTCTTGTCAGATCTCCCATTGGTGTATCTACAAGAAGCAGGACTAGATCTATCCTCATCCGTACCGCTGCAGCGAGACTCCGTTCTGCATCTGTGCCCACAAGGCCTCGCAAATCCAATGTCACTGTCAATGCTCTCAAGGAATCATATGGTGCCGACGACTCCAAGCCATATGAATATCCCATGTTCGGTTCATTCTCTCGTATCCGGGTCGACGACCCCGAGTTTGTCGCATCAACATTTCGAGAGAAGGTGAGCGAAGCTTTTGAGGATATGATTGTGCACACTAGCCCTTTGTTCGAACCGTTAACCGTGGAGGATAGCCACAGTAGCGCTGATTCGTCTCCGTCGTCACCACAACGGCAAAGTCATGAGATATCGAGTCAGCAGTCATACTCCGTGGTGGCGCCTGTCATCGAAGGCGACAATATGGGGGAGCAACTCAACAAGATGAAGGCCATCCTCGACGAACTCAAGAGAGAAAACGAAGAAAAAACCAAGCAAATCGCATATTGTAAGCATGATAGAACTCACAAACACGAAGTAATGGAAGGATGAACCTGTCATCGACTACATCGGTAGGTGGCGCGTGTAAAGCCTCGAATGCAAAGACCGTCTAAGGAATGAATTTGGATATAGTTTACATTCTCCAAGGCATCAAGCCAAGAACGTTCCAGGATTTAGCCACTCGAGCTCACGACATGGAGATTGCCATAGGCAGTCACGGAGGGCGACTTTTCTCATTCGGAACCAAAGACGGAGAAGAGGGAGTTTAAGAAAAACGTTAAGGCATCCAAAAGCACTTCAAAGGAAGTCATGACAATTTCTACCTCAAAACCAGTAAAAATAACGGCGCGACCAAAGGCGGATAAGAATGCGACAACGTATTCAAATGATACACGTAAGCCGCGACCAAGTTTGAGAGAACTCGAGAAAAAGACGTATCCTTTCCCGGATTCTAATCTAGCTGGGATGTTGGATGATCTTTTGGAAAAGAAGGTAATTGAGCTTCCCGAGTCTAAACGACCAAGTGAAGCAGGACATACGACTGATCCAAAGTATTGTCGATATCATAGGGTCGTGAGTCATCCGTTGGAAAAGTGCATAACTCTCAAAGAGAAAATAATGCAGCTCGCCGAAAACGGGAAGATTCTCTTGGACCTCGAAGATGTCGCTGAATCCAATTACATCGTAGCCCAAGTAGACGATGAAGAAGCTAATACGTGTCCTCCATTGAAAGTTAAAGGTTGTGTACAGATGATTCAATTTGGAACTCTTGAACCGGTAATCGTCGTCATGCCTGAAGTATCTAAGCTAGTTGTGTCACCAAATTCTGCAACGCATAGTTTAGAAGTGGAAGACGATGAAGGGTGGACCCTTGTGACTAGGCACCGACGAAAGAAACAAAACAGACGAGTGCCTGAAGCCCAGCCGCGAAGATTGACTCCTCGGAAAATAAGGAGAACTTAGCTCAAGGAAAATAGAGAAATCGTTGTGAATTCTTCACCAAATGAGAAAGGAGTACCGGCCAAGCGCCTTTCCCCAGAAAGTCAGAGCAGAGACTCAAAATGTATCGTCTACAAAAGTCAAGTCAAAGTTGCCCCGAGCTGTAACATTTGAGGACTATTTTCCCAAGTCCTACCTTACTCAAATTTCGGTGAACACTGTGTCTTCTGTTGTTGTCGAGGAAGACCGAGACCAAGATGTTTCGGTTAAAGATACCTCAACAGATTTGATCAAGGGTGCAAAGATTGATGCAATTTTAGATGCATTGCCTGCACGAATGGGATGGCAACCAATGTTTCATTTGCCTGAAGAGATGCGTCAACAGTTGTCTTTGGCAACTCTTCAACCAGAAGCGTATGCTAATAAAATAAAGGCCGCAGGAGAACCCGCAGATCAATCAAATAAGTGTGTTGCTTGCAACGCCGCTCTCGCTTTTACTGATGAAGATTTGTTACTAGGATCAAAGCTTCACAATCGCCCTTTGCTTGTATCCGGATACATTCGAGAAAAGAAAGTTGGCCGCATTTTGGTGGACGGAGGATCAGTCGTCAACATAATGCCGAAAGTCACTATGGAAGAGCTTGGGATTTCTATAAACGAACTCGCCAAAAGTCGTTTGATGATCCAAGACTTTAATCTCGGTGGACAAAAAGCAATTGGTATGATACGCGTTGAACTCTCCATGGGAGATATGTCATCCACCACTCTATTTCAAGTAATTGATGTCAAAACGTCATACAAATTGTTACTTGGTCGACCTTGGCTTCATGAAAATGGTGTTGTAGCGTCAACTCTACATCAATGCCTGAAATACCACAGAGATGGCGAGAAGAAGAAAAATGGCGATGTGAAACCCTTTTCGTCGGTGGAGTCCTACTTTGCTGATGCTCGATTCGATGAGAAGGATGCACCAAGCGAGATGTTGCCATCCTCGATCCTTTCAACAGGGACTAAGGTTCCAAAAAAGACGGATGATGTCGTCAAAGTTCCGGATGCAAAGGAGTCGATAACGGTCGAACATCACGAAAGTGTTTTCATAAAGACCAACCAAATTAACTCTAATTCCGTCGAAAATAAAGTTGTTCCAGTCACGCGGAAGGCGACTCCAATCCTTAAGTACGTACCAAAATCAAAGCGTAAAAATGGAGAAACGCCTTTTGTAGAATGTACACCCCAAAATGAAGCATCCACATCAACTAGGACAATAGACAATGAAGGTCTGCAGACTTTGTAAGATAAATAATGTCATTATCCCAATTGCAAGAACAAATCGCTCTACGACGAGTAAACAACCTTTGTCCGGTTTTACAACGGCATCAACGAAAGAGGACCAAATAGGGACCGAGGAGTCAACAAAGGGACGATTCAATCCAAATGCTTACAAGCTTATGTCGAAGTCCGGGTACGATTTTGAAAATCCAACTCCATTAGGGCAAGTAATTGAAGCTACCCCGTACGGTTTGAATCAAACGAAAAAGAAGTTACACCAACAAGGGAACATGCTCGAAGTCGGGAAGATTGGTATTGGTTTTTCGCCGCTTGAACCTGTAAGGATTTCTGTACGTCGTAAGGGGAAGCACGCTTCGTCGCAATATATTGTGGCAGATCTCGCGGAAAGTGACGGCGAGAACACGTAAATGCTTCCGCAAAGGTCTGTTTTTGACAGACTAGGTCAACCAACTCCTACAACTCGCGCTTCCTTGTTCGATAGGTTGTGAGAAAAGGAAAAGCCCATTAGTGAACAATTGTCGTCAAGTAGTCAACAACAAAGACCAAGTGCGTTAGTGTTCACTCGCATTGGACGGAAGGAGGCAAAGAAATCAGTCTTCAGTCACATTGGTGGCCCTAAGGTGCAAAAGAGGCGTGGAAGAAAGCTAGAGGAGTCCTCAAAGACAGAAGTTGCGATCGACCTCACTAAAGATATCCACAGTATCATTCCCTCCCAAATCAAGCGTCATCTTGAGGTGGACATGACTACGGATAAGTCATTAAAAGTAAAAGAATGTACCGTCATTTTCACAAATCCACAAGAGAAGTCGAGTCAAAGGAAAATTGTCCAGGATTTTGCCTCGTCTAACCATGTGACGGCGCAAGAATATCCAAATTCAGACGATGAAATAGAGGTTGGCGAGATTCCGAAAACTTTTGAAGATGGGGTCCAAGCAACTGTTGATGACTTGAAGGAAATCAACCTAGGTACGAGTGAGGAGCCACGACTCGTTTATGTAAGTGCACTCCTGACGAATCAAGAGAAAATGGAGTATGTCAATCTCCTATCCGAATATAAGGATGTTTTTGCTTGGAGCTATCAAGAAAGCCTGGTTTAAGTCCAAAAATCGCAGTTCATCAACTTGCACTAAAGAAAGGCGTCTCTCCAAAAAAACAACCACGAAGACGATTTCGGTCAAAAATGTTGTCAGAAATTGAAGCAGAGGTGAACAAATGGATCGATGCAGGTTTTATTCGAGAGGTCAAGTATCCGACGTGGATTGCTAACATCGTCCTAGTAAGAAAGAAAAATGGACAACTCCGTATCTGTGTCGATTTTCGAGACTTGAATGATTCTTGTCCAAAGGACGGTTTCCCTCTTCCAGTCACAAAAATCATGATTAACGCCACAACTGGGCATGAAGCATTGTCATTCATGGATTGTACAGCCGAATATAATCAAATCCAAATGGCGCCAGAAGATGAAGAAGCCACTGGATTTCGAACACCAAAGGGCATATTCTGTTATAAGGTAATGCCCTTTGGGTTAAAGAACGCGGGAGCCACGTATCAACGAGCTATGTAGAAAATTTTTGACGACATGTTGCATGATATGGTTGAGTGTTACATCGATGATCTTGTCGTCAAATCCAAGAAGAGAGCCGATCATGTGAAAGATCTTCGAACGGTTTTCGAAAGACTACAAAAGTGCAAACTCAAGATGAATCCTTTAAAGTGCGCTTTTGGTGTTAGCTTTGGAAAGTTCTTGGGTTTTATTGTCCGTCATCGAGGGATCGAGATAAATCAATCCAAAATCAAGGCAATCTGAAACATGCCTGTGAAGGAAAACGGTAGTCATACTAGTCTCTCAAAATATAGTCTTACTATAAATTTATACTAATTAATCTCATATTAATTTAGTCGATCTTATGCATGCAAAGAAAGATGCGGAAATATAAAGAATCGGATTCTTACACACGGTCCGAAATAGTGCTAGGACGATCCACCAAGGAGCAACCAAGTAAGCTTGCCTCCTTTACGTAAACACCAAGACCTTCCCTTAAACGGACCAAAAACTCGAACCCGAACTAGGAGACGGAATTAGGTTAAAAACCGAGTACTAATACTATTATTAGTATTCTAGAAAATTTTATATAGATAATATTTTTAGAGGGTTTTATAATTTTCTCACTCTATAAAATTTGCATTAGGATTAGCCTTGAATATGTGAAGGATCACATATATAAAGAGGTGAGATGGTTGGGTGGGTGTGCCGTGTACTCACAAGGCATGGGGAAGGGTTTAACCCATTTTCCATGCACATATGCATAAGGTAAGGTCATATCATGACCTAACCTAATCATCACAAAAATATCACATATAAATTAGTGAAAATTGTAACTTACCACCTAATATTTACCGTATTTTACAAACTACCACCTAGTATTTCGTTTATTACAAATAACCACCTACATTGCATTTTATATATCCGAACTACCACCGTATTTCATTCCCGGTCTTCATTTAGCAAAATTTCCGATTTATTAAGTGAAAAAAACTATGAAATGACGATAACGCCCTTAATTTTTGTCGCTCCAAATCCGTCACTACCATCTAATTACCGTCTAATTAAAGACAAACTAAATCAAACCGGTCAAACCAAACCATACAATCCCAATCAAAATCATGAAGACCTTCATTTACCAAGAAAATCGACACTCATTCCTCATAAATTATACACAATCTCATAAACTGAGTAATTTACCCTGAAATAATGCAGCGGCGAAAGGATTGTCGCAGTGGTGGAAGGGTGTGGTGACTAGTAGGTGAGGGTGGCAGATCTAGGGTGCGATACAATGATTGGTCTGATTTGACGTTGCATAGCAGCACATGATGGCGGTGGTGAGTAATCGGTGGGTCGGTAATGGGTGAAATTTCCGGTGAATGAGGTGGTAGTTCGGTGGCAGTGGTGGGATGCTCTGAGTTTGTTCATGTTGTTGGTGGGGAAAAACAATTTGGCAATATTGTTATATACTTGGACGGTTAAGTGTTGGTGATGAATGATGGATTGATGAATTTGTTTGTTAATTGATGAGCTGCTGAGAAGGATTTGTACAAATTTGATAAGGATGATATGATGATGATGATTGATGAATTATTGGACGGTTGAGTGTTGGTGGAGTGATAGATTAATGAATTTTATTGGATATGTAGGTGTTAATATGTGTTTTGAGTAAAATAAATTAAGGGTATTTTGGTCTTTCTATAGTATATTAATTTAACGAGTCAGAATTTGAATAAATTGATGATCGGAAATGAAATATGGTGGGAGTTCGGATATATATTGCGTATTGTAGGTGGTTATTTGTAATAAACTGAATACAAGGTGGTAGTTTGTAAAATACAGTAAATTGTAGGTGCTAATTTACAATTTTCACTATAAATTATCTTATAATGTTAATATACACGGTACACACACAAATGTAAAATGGACTTTCATTTTACGATTTATAATTTGTACAATTTACTAATTATGTAACATCTTATGTGACATAATAATTGTATTAATTTAAAATATATATTTATCATATAAATAACATTTCTAAATTAATTAAATCATATTTAACAAATTATTTAGTAATTCGAAATTACTGTCCCAACATATGGCTATGGTAATAATCGTCGATACGATATATTAACAACGTTTGTTATAACCATGAACCATTCATAATACTAATTTCGATATTTCTAAAATATCGATTAATATTTGACAATTGACACATTTCAATTTCAAATATAAATCTTACTTTAAGATTCAACCTCTGATTTCTCGATATACGGTTTTAAGAATATCAATCAATTCGTATCCTATATAATTAATCAATGTATGTTTAAGGGGTTAGTCCTAAAGGTGTGACCTAAAGGGGTCAACTGACCACCACCGTCATACGACAGTAATGTCAAACTCTAGTCAGCCAATCATTACCGATTATTGTTGGTCAGTTGACTATATCAAATATCGGATCGTCCCTTGCATATTCTTTTCATAAGATTTATGACAATGATTTTTATCACTGTCGTGATCGCACTATTGTTGAGGACACATTTCCTAACAATCTCCCACTTATCCTCGACAAGTGTGCGTCACCAATTCTCTTGTCCTATTACGTCATCTCCCACTCAATGCAAGGTGTCTTCCAGGTCGTACTTGCATTTGATCACATCTTGAGCGGTTTTCTCGATCTGGAGATTTAACTGCTTTGACCGGAATTATCTACCATAGATACCTTCCGAGCGTGGCCACGCATTTTCACTTAAACTTCTCCTCGAGTGGCCCTGAGATTTAAGACAACCCCGACGAGGGACTAGACAATTCCTATCCTACTGTTCCCTTCGACTAACACAGTCCATCATGACCCAAAAGAAGCCCATTTGACCCCCTTTAACGGTTGATCGTAGAGCAAAAATCAAAGTCAATCTGAGGTTGTGTCACCTTGGGCGAACAGTCTCAAGTCTAAGAATCGACTCATGTGAATAATATAGTAGCTCTCGCCACGACCAGGCTAATTATAAAATTTCCAGAACTCTATAAGCGGTCACTAAATGCCCGACAGAGTGTTACACAGTCTGCCTATGTGATCGACTAGTCATCCCATATGACTCTATGACATCTGAACTTGTCATCAATCGCCTCACACTCTAGTCGCTTCGAGACGTCACCTCATATAAGCGACTATGGGCTATACTAAGTTAATCCAGTTCACTTATGGGGTTCAAAAATGTCTCTTACAACCCATTTGGATTTCACAAAGTAAATTAATTGTGAGTTAATAACAACTCAAACGATAAGAGTGATTGTTATGTGCGAACAGTCAATACGATATTACTGCTCCACATAAACAATCGTTGATGCTCATACATCAATTTGTATTAATGGTTTATTATGTTTTTTTTTGGAACTCGAAAAGGAAATTATGAACACACAACTTGACATGCCAAATTATGCGCCAACCTATTCAAGGATCTAGGAACGAAACTAATTCTAAGACAATGGAAATGACTATAAAGAAGATATAACTCCTCCAGAATGTCTTCAACCAAATGATGTCGTTGCTCCAATTGTGCGATCTGCAAAATCCCATTAAGACAATCTGATAAAACTTCTAAATGCAACTCCTGATTATCAACTGCCCATTTCATGACCATTTTAATACCCAGCAGCTCTGCCTGAAGAGGTGATGAAGCGTACACTATACAACTACCCCTATAACATATACTTCCTTTCTCATCCAAAACCACCCATCCTATCCCCGACCCTCTAACTTCATCCCAGCTCGCATCAACCTTAACCCGTTTACATAAGCAAGTCCACTTCATACCCACCAGAAAAAACGGGACAGATTCCCTAATATCTCTTACACCTTTACTCACTTCAAGAGAAGCTTCCCTCATAATCAACTCCTCCCCCTCATACCCCCCACTTCCCCGTCTATCTTTAAGATCCCGTGCTTCCATGGTCGTGGTCACCAAAGTCCTATAACATCGGAAAAAACTTTCAGCCTGTAATTCTTCCTTGTTAAAAATAATCATATTCCTCGTAATCCAGATATTCCATATCAGAGCGACGAAACGAATCACCATATTTTCAGCGTCCTTCTGCGTATAAATAAAATTAACCCAATCCACTAACCAATCCCCCATACTAATACTTGTTACCTGCCTCGATCTGATTCCCAACGTCGAAGCCCCCCAGATTCTTTCAATGAGTTGACAATCCCTAAATAAGTGTTGCAACGATTCAGTTCCAAACTCTGCCCAATTCTTGCAAAGACTACATTGCCATTCCTCTTCCGTACCAATCTTGCGCTTTTTTAGCTCTCCTCCAAGTGGAAGGGTATTAGTAATGATTTTCCAAATTAGAACTTTCCAAGCTTGTGGAACCTTTAAAGCCCACAACTTCGACTTACAGAATTTCTTACCCTTCATAGTGATTCTACTCCCATCCGCTCTCGATGCCCTCGACGCAAAGTGCTCCTGAAATAAAAGCCCATATCCACTTTTGACCGTATAAGCAAGACTAGAAGTATAGGGCCAAAGGATCCTATCTTTAAGTCTCGAGGCAGACAAAGAAATAGGCAAAATCTTGTCTACTGAAGTCTTATCAAAAACTCCAATTAACTTACTAACATTCCATTCACCCCTTTCATTAATAAAGTCTCTAATAAACAAATTTTTTAAGTAAACATAACTTTCCCCCAAAACAGACGAGTTAGGTTCAGGCCTATCTTCACCTATCCATCTATTCGTCCAAACATTCAAGTTCGAACTAATCCCCGGCTTCCAAGCCAACAAGTCCTCAATTGCATTAAAACCATACACTATACTTCGTCTTCCCCAGGACATATTCCCCTGTTCCTTCATAAGAATTCCAAAATCATCACCCACCTCCACCTTAAGAAGTTTATGGAAAACATCCCCAAAATACGACTTTTCTCCTGTGATAATTCTCCATGCTTGTTTGCCTAACAAGGCTCTATTCAACACTTCTATATTCCTAATACCTACACCTCCTCTACTCTTCGGCAAACCCAAAAAGTTCATGCTGTAGAGGTAAAAAATGTTGTCATAAATTGAAGCAGAGGTGAACAAATGGATCGATGCAGGTTTTATTCGAGAGGTCAAGTATCCGACGTGGATTGCTAACATCGTCCCAGTAAGAAAGAAAAATGGACAACTCCGTATCTATGTCGATTTTCGAGACTTGAATGATTCTTGTCCAAAGGACGGTTTCCCTCTTCCAGTCACAAAAATCATGATTAACGCCACAACTGGGCATGAAGCATTGTCATTCATGGATTGTACATCCGGATATAATCAAATCCAAATGGCGCCAGAAGATGAAGAAGCCACTGGATTTCGAACACCAAAGGGCATATTCTGTTATAAGGTAATGCCCTTTGGGTTAGAGAACGCGGGAGCCACGTATCAACGAGCTATGTAGAAAATTTTTGAAGACATGTTGCATGATATTGTTGAGTGTTACATCGATGATCTTGTCGTCAAATCCAAGAAGAGAGCCGATCATGTGAAAGATCTTCGAACGGTTTTCGAAAGACTACAAAAGTGCAAACTCAAGATGAATCCTTTAAAGTGCGCTTTTGGTGTTAGCTTTGGAAAGTTCTTGGGTTTTATTGTCCGTCATCGAGGGATCGAGATAAATCAATCCAAAATCAAGGCAATCTGAAACATGCCTGTGAAGGAAAACGGTAGTCATACTAGTCTCTCAAAATATAGTCTTACTACAAATTTATACTAATTAATCTCATATTAATTTAGTCGATCTTATGCATGCAAAGAAAGATGCGGAAATATAAAGAATCGATCGAGAAACCCTTTCAAATTTGATAAGGCTAAAATCGTATCACCTTAATCAAAGTAAAACTATCTCAATACTAACAGAATAGCTAGTGGTAAGACAGGTATCGAATCCATAGAGAGGCGGTAATAAACAGTTTGCTAAAGGTAATTAAGTCTAAAAGTAACAGTTTTATGGGGGTTTTGGTTTGTTTGTTTTGACTAATAACTAAAAACAATTGAAATAAAGGATGTGTAACATAGATATTAAAAGTCTAGGAATTCCGGGTCACCAAGTATATTTTATTGGGATTCTTAATTAATCACTAGTTCAATCGGATTATTCAAGGTCACAAGATTGGTCAATACTATTGTGTTCTTTAGGTTAAAAGCTAAGATGCGGTCGCTATTATTAGAATCAACCTATTTGATTATCGCAGCCTATATCAATTCTAACCCGATCGATGAAAGAACTAATTCGCTATACTAATTATCAATTCAGGCCTAAATCAATTAATTAGAATAAGAACAATAATCAAACAACAATCCTTGTGATTTTACTAACAATCAATTAACATTCCCTTTCTAGTATACTTTGATCCCCTTCATCCTAGATTAAGAATTTAGTTACACATATTGACTCTAACAACAATAACGAAATCAAGATGGAAAACGATTGATAACATGATTAAGGAATACAAAACAATAATTGAAATTTAATTAAAAGAAAGATTGAAGAATACCGTAAAGAAAGTGAGATCCGGAATTGCAATGCATAAATTAAAAGCTAGATCTAAACTAAAACTAGATTTTATTGAGCGAATTGTATGTAGAAGAGAGAAAAGTAACAAAACTAGGGTAAAAGAAAGAAAGAGGACTGAAATTAGGGTAGAAAGAAGCATAAAAGCCTCAAAGAGCACGACTCCTTATATAATAAAACATAAGGAGCGACTTTGGAAGGTTTCCGGAAAGAAACCCGTCGCTAAAGGGTTCCTCGATCGAGGACAATATGTACTCGATCGAGGGACCTATTGTCGTAGCTGCGCGTTCCTGAGAAAAGGTTCCTCGATCGAGGATGAGTTGTCCTCGATCGAGGGACCTCTCAGCGCGTAATTCCTGCTTTGCGCACTGAAGTTCAAACGTCCGCCATTTCTTCGTTACTTGTCAGAATCAAGTGATTTTTGCGGCGTTGGAAAGCTAAAAGGATAAGCTTTCACCTCCAATTGGAATCACTTGATTATCAATTTTATATCCTGAGATATGGCCCTTATAACTAGATACTAGTTATATGGAGTTGTTCTTTCGCTCGCCTAGCTTCAATTCTTATCCTTTATTCTTCCTTAGTTCTTGGATATCTTCTTGTACTTTGTCTTGTTGATTCCATGGAGCTATATATCACTCTTATGTTCCACAAATGCATCCATTCTGCATTTAAACACAGAAATACAGAAGTATTGATATCTACTAAAAGTGACATATAAATACCAATTCTAATCACAGAACCGTAACAAAAGATGCTAAGAGGAGACATTAAAGTATATATAAATATGACTCATCAAACTCCCCCGAACCATCTCTTTGCTTGTCCTCAAGCAAAGCCAAGACTCTAAACAAAAGAAAAAAAAAACTATGGTGAATAAAATAACTCAAAGCTAATGTTAATGCAATAAATCCCAAGCTATAGATATAAGAAAGTAATGACCAAATGTACCAATGAAACAGATTCAAAGGTACGGGTAATAGAAAACGCAGCTCAAGTCACAAGGTTGATATGACGGTGTAATATAGACAAAAACCAAATACCTTTCGACTTTGCAAGACAAATTTCAGTCGGATTCTCGCGGATTCACTCATGCTCATAAGTATATGTAAGGGTGTGTTATAAGTGAAGATAGAAAGAAATAAGAATACTCACTCAACTTAATGAAACATGCATGCAATCTAATGTGATAGAGATTTCCCCAACTAATATGCAATCATAATGTAGACAAAAGTACATGTATCAAGGACAATAAGGATGGCAAATGGGCAAAGGTATAGAAATGGTTTGTGCCGAAGCACGTTATGGATATGTGCCTCCTTTACGTAAACACCAAGACCTTCCCTTAAACGGACCAAAAACCCGAACCCGAACTAGGAGACGAAATTAGGTTAAAAACCGAGTACTAATACTATTATTAGTATACTAGAAAATATTGAATAGATAATATTTTTAGAGGGTTTTATAATTTTCTCACTCTTGAAAATTTGCATTAGGATTAGGCTTGAATATGTGAAGGATCACATATATAAAGAGGTGAGATGGTTGGGTGGGTGTGCCGTGTACTCACAAGGCATGGGGAAGGGTTTAACCCCTTTTCCATGCACATATGCATAAGGTAAGGTCATATCATGACCTAACCTAATCATCACAAAAATATCACATATAAATTATCTTATAATGTTAATATACACGGTACACACACAAACGTAAAATGGACTTTCATTTTACGATTTATAATTTGTACAATTTACTAATTATGTAACATCTTATGTGACATAATAATTGTATTAATTTAAAAAATATATTTATCATATAAATAATATTTCTAAATTAATTAAATCATATTTAACAAATTATTTAGTAATTCGAAATTACTGTCCCAACATATGGTTATCGTAATAATCGTCGATACGATATATTAACAACGTTTGTTATAACCATGAACCATTCATAATAGTAATTTCGATATTTCTAAAATATCGATTAATATTTGACAATTGACACATTTCAATTTCAACTATAAAACTTACTTTAAGATTTAACCTCTGATTTCTCGATATACGGTTTTAAGAATATCAATCAATTCGTATCCTATACAATTAATCAATATATGTTTAAGGGGTTAGTCCTAAATGTGTGACCTAAAGGGATCAACTGACCACCACCGTCATACGACAGTAATGTCAAACTCTAGTCAGCCAATCATTACCGATTAATGTTGGTCAGTTGACTATATCAAATATCGGATCGTCTCTTGCATATTCTTTTCATAAGATTTATGACAATGATTTTTATCACTGTCGTGATCACACTATTGTTGAGGACACATTTCCCAACAATCTCCCACTTGTCCTCGACAAGTGTGCGTCACCAATTCTCTTGTCCTATTACGTCATCTCCCACTCAATGCAAGGTGTCTTCCATGTCGTACTTGCATTTGATCACATCTTGAGCGGTTTTCTCGATCTGGAGATTTAACTGCTTTGACCGAAATTATCTACCATAGATACCTTCCGAGCCTGGCCACGCATTTTCAGTTTAACTTCTCCTCGAGTGGCCCTGAGATTTAAGACAACCCCGACGAGGGACTAGACAATTCCTATCCTACTGTTCCCTTCGACTAACACAGTCCATCATGACCCAAAAGAAGCCCATTTGACCCCCTTTAACGGTTGATCGTAGAGCAAAAATCAAAGTCAATCTGAGGCTGTGTCACCTTGGGCGAACAGTCTCAAGTCTAAGAATCGACTCATGTGAATAATATAGTAGCTCTCGCCACGACCAGGCTAATTATAAAATTTCAGAACTCTATAAGCGGTCACTAAATGTCCGACAGAGTGTTACACAGTCTGCCTATGTGATCGACTAGTCATCCCATATGACTCTATGACATCTGAACTTGTCATCAATCGCCTCACACTCTAGTCGCTTCGAGACGTCACCTCATATAAGCGACTATGGGCTATACTAAGTTTACTAAGTTAATCCAGTTCACTTATGGGGTTAAAAAATGTCTCTTACAACCCATTTGGATTTCACAAAGTATATTAGATGTTAGTTAATAACAACTCAAACGATAAGAGTGATTGTTATGTGTGAACAGTCAATACGATATTACTGCTCCACATAAACAATTGTTGATGCTCATACATCAATTTGTATTAATGGTTTATTATGTGAATACACCTTTTATTCACATCTTTTAAACCTACAAATTTCGGTTTCCTTTTGACTCATATTATCTCTTATAATATGATCTTATTCAAGTACATTTCAAGTCCTTATACTCGACTCGAGTCTCCTTACCTTAAGGAAGCTCTCACAGTTTTCTTAAAACTCATGACATGTCATCCTTATGAACATAGTCATACTGTACTAGAATTCATATTGTAGTTTACCTAGATTCGATCCACTAGTTCTCCTCGAGAAACTTATATCGAAATAAGGTTTTGTTTCAACTTTTTGGCATTTTAATCAAGGTTATATGAATTAACATTTTCATATCTTGGATTCATATCCAAACCTCGTAAACTAAACGGTGACGTTTCATTATCATATTATAAACTCACTTATTTTTTATGTTCTTAACATACATTCAACTAGAATTGAAACCTCATATTCTTTACCTTTTAAAGAATCACCGTTCTCTCTCAATGGTAGGTTTCGTTTCCTTAATAACTTTTCTCCCACTGAATTTCGTATCATTATCTTATAGTTTAATAACTCCCACTATCTTCATAGTGTTTTGGTAACATCTTCAAACATCTTCTCAACTCGTAATGAACATTTCATTTTTATTTACTTCAAACATCTTCTCAACTCGCTATGAACATTTCATTTTTCATTTTCCTTCCCACGGAAAGAACTTCTATTATCACGAGAATGAGAGATGATTTCTCCTCTATTATCTTTATAAAACAGAAACATTAACATCATGGAAACTATTTCCTTCCGTTAACACTCGCGGTTCCCTTTGTCCTCTCTAGGAACTAATGACATAAGAAACATTTCCTTTTGTGTCCTCGCGTAGTTTCTTCTATCCAATCTTTTAGAGTTCTTCTTAAGGACTCCTTATAGGACTCTTCTCTAAGATCCTATGATTATTTCATTGGTTTGCGGGCGTAGAATTTCTCCCACTCTATCCTTTAAAATAACCGTTATTTAATAAGGATAGCATTTTCGCCCGTCAACAATATATTGGATAAAGAATTATGTGAGTAGTGAGACATTAGTACTCTAATTCATTTAAGGTGAAAATCTTATAATGAACTAATGTTCTTATGTTTGAATTTGAAGTATTTCACGGGGTGTAATTCTCGTTTTAAGTAAGTCGTATTACTTTTATAATGATCCTATCATGTCTATTGTAAGGTGAATCATTCAAGGTACCTTATTACGATCCATGAAAATCGTAGCAACTCATGTTATGTATCACATAAAAACATTTAAAAAACCAACATGTTTGATTAAGAACAAAAGGATGACTTGGGTTGAAAACCAAGTCACCAATATTACAACCATTGTTTCAACAAGATTCTTGTCATACAAGAAATACAAAGTTTTTAAATTAAAATGCAAAATGAAAGAAGACATCAAAAATGAAAAATTAGAGCCATGCTCTTCATGTCTTCAATCTCGGATGCTACCTTAACCATCCATGGAAGGAACTTCAAGCTTTCTTCTCCTTCTCCTTGCCTTTGTCTTTGGTAGGATCCCCTTTAAAACAATTTATAAACGGGTAAGAATCAATAACTTGTATCAATATACAAAAATTGATTAAATAACATGAATTAGACGAGAATTAATACCTACTGCAAGAACCTTTCCGGCTTTGAGGTCATGGAGATACTTCGGGTAATTGCGCTTCCAATGCCCCATCTTAGTGCAATAATGGCACTTGTCTTCAACTTTGACGACGACGAAGAAGCACCTTTCGTAAAAGTCTTCTCCTTAGGAGATTCGGGTTTGAAGGCTTTGACATTTTTACCCTTATTAGCCTTCCGCTTAAACTTCCCCTTGCTTTCCTTCTCGATATTTAGCACATCCTTCGTGGAACTCTCATTAAGTCCCATATCCCTCTCCGCTTGGACTAACATCTTATGTAACTCGTCCAAGGAGGTTTCTTAATTACACATGTTATAGTTTACCCGAAACAGAACATACGATTTCACTTTGTTGAGGGAGTGAAGAATTTTGTCAATAATAAGCGAGTCGGGAACATTCACCCATTGCAACTTCAAGGTTTCGGCCAGCTCAACCATTTTGAGCACATGAGGACTAATCCTTTGACCTTCCTTTAAGGTCAAATCAAAGAAGGCGGAGGCCGCCTCATATTGGATTACCCTAGGAGCTTGCGAAAACATGGTCGCAACTCTAGTATAAATCTCATTAGCCGTGGCTAGCTTAATCATTCTTCTTTGGAGATCCGGCTCCATCGAAAATATAAGCACGTTCTTAAGAGCATGTGACTCCTTCATGTAGGTCTCATAGGCCTCGCGAGTCGCTTCCGATGAACGAGGACCGGGAGTGGGAGGAGCGGCAATGGTAAGATAACGAGTCTTATCGTCAGCTTCCGCGGCCAACACTAATTGGGCGTCCCAATCCTTAAAATTGGCGCCATGCTTCTCAAGCTTGCAACGATCCATAAAGGACCGAAGCCATGAAACGTGTGGGAGTGGTGGAGCGATATTTGCCATTGATGATTGAAAGTCGAAAATGAACTACAAATGAAAATAAAGGAATTAAAACACAATTATCGTTTTTAATAATTAAATTAAACTTGTAAATTTTAAACAAGTTAAACGTCTACTTAATGATCTCTTACCCAATTAAGTAAATGATCCCGAGACCCAAATACACACTAACTCGGGCACGGTTTAGCCGATACATCCCTCATTAATATGACTCGGTAGATTAACCCCTTAATCGATTCTACTTTTAGAACTCTCGGTCGATAAAATTACACTAATTCTTATCTTAGCCCGAACTTATTAGCACTACGGTGGCTCGAATACCTTCGTCGAGATCAACCAAATTTCGAGAACGTAATCAAATTAGCCCACTTCACCAACGTAATAAGGTTTGTACCCCGGTTTAGCCGAGCCTACTCCCTTATGAAGAAGATCCTTCGCGAGTTCTTTACTATTTGGTAAGGCTATGTCTCGATTTTAAATAACGTAAGAGATCTTGTCAATTTATTATATATCTCCTTTAAGTGAACTAAGTCGGTGAATTATCGATAAATTGATTGACACGGTCGATAAAATCGATGAAATGCATGAGTTGAATGACGATTTGGCTATGCATGCAAACATGATAAACATAAATAAAAGCATAAAAATTAAAAGCATAAATAAACCCTAGTATAGCATTTCCTAAAATAGAAAATTTAAATGTAAAATACAAATTCTGAAACCAACTCCTTGATCCCTTGAACTTCACACGTGGCACGCATCCCAAGGCAAACTCCGTCTTGGTCGGAACTCCTTCCCGAAATGGCACCGTCTTCAAGGATCTCCGGAATTACAAATAATTACAAATTTTCTATCTATTTTATACATTATAAAATAAAACAATAAAATAAAGTGATACGAGATCACATTAAATTACAACCGAATCGATAATCCCTTACATTACGGGAATTAACGATTAAAATCTAAGGCCATACTAAGCAAATTACATAATTCAAAATTACGTAAATAAATTATGACATTCATAAATAATAAATAAATATGCAATGCTTATGAAAATGCAAAACCTAAGCCAAATCATCCTATTTAAACACATTTTAAAATTTAAATATCGTTATTTGTAATAACACGGTTTTATGGAATAACGTGATTTAAACATTTTCAAAATCAATTATCACTCTATGAATCACTATTCACGATTTAGTTAAGTTTCTTAACACATTTTAGGATTCAAAATTTAGTCTTACTCAAATTTCGAAATAACTTAACCTTTTATTTTAATATTGTTCGGTTTTAATCGGTTTTACGGGAAATAGCATTAAAATAATCAAAACGAGTCATAAAAATTTCGAAAATTCAAAATTCAAAATTTTGAACATACTAAAAATTTCTTAAAATTTCAGATCCTTAAAATTTAAATATTTTCGAAATACAATATTTATTTCGTAAAATAGCCGTGTAAAATGCACAATTATCCGAAAAATTCAAAATTACTTCAAAAATCATGCCATAAAATACCAATATAATTTTTACATATGCCTAGACACTCAAAGTGACTGAAAATGCAGAAAAATCAGGTTGAAAACACTGTTTAAGGTCTGAAAATAAAATATGACTCTTACAATTCTCAATTTCTAACTTTAACTTTTAAAATTAAAATATAAAATTTCAGCAACTTTTGGCACTAAAGAAAAATATGTTGATGATCATATCTAATATGACTAATATGGTTGAATTTTTCGGACCATTTTAGCAACTTTTACTATTTTTAATAAATCGTGTCATATATTACCCGATTTTACCGATTAAAATCATTTCTCATGCAAAATTCGAAATAATTAGCTCAAAAATTACATGCATGCTAGAAATAATATATGTGACACTATATAAAATTTTTATGGTCAAATTCGAACTTAAACTATTTAAGCTAAAATATGTCACTAATATTACGATTTTTACAATAAAAATCAATATTCATGCAATATTAAAGAAAAATTTCTGAAAAAATTTATCATATATTTTATATATTGCATGTGACATCTACAAAAAAAATTTTGTAGTTAAATTCATAATATAACTATTTAAACCCATATTTATCTCATTTTATGACTATTTAACCTTTAAAAATCATAAACCATGCATAAAACTTCAATAATTTCGAAAATTATATATTCATAATATGTTAAATGCATGTGAGAACATATTTAAAATTCTCGGCCAGAAACATTATTTTACTAATTTTCCCATATTAAAACGTTTTTAACCGATTTTAAGCATAAATTAAACAATTTAATTACAATATTGAACAATATTATTCCATAAATCATCCAAAATAACTTAAAACTATTTTAAGACTAGAAAGTTACATGCATTAAGATTAACGTGCATATCCTATATGTACTAATCATTTTCGTTTTTAATTAAAATCGTATATTCTCGCAAAAACGTAAAAATCGAGTTGCATGCAAGCAACCTAATGCTCTGATACCACTTGAAGGAAAACGATAGTCATACTAGTCTCTCAAAATATAGTCTTACTACAAATTTATACTAATTAATCTCATATTAATTTATTCGATCTTATGCATGCAAAGAAAGATGCGGAAATATAAAGAATCAGATTCTTACACACGGTCCGAAATAGTGCTAGGACGATCCTCCAAGGAGCAACCAAGTAAGCTTGCCTCCTTTACGTAAACACCAAGACCTTCTCTTAAACGGACCAAAAACCCGAACCCGAACTAGGAGACGGAATTAGGTTAAAAACCGAGTACTAATACTATTATTAGTATACTAGAAAATATTATATAGATAATATTTTTAGAGGTTTTTATAATTTTCTCACTCTAGAAAATTTGCATTAGGATTAGCCTTGAATATCTGAAGGATCACATATATAAAGAGGTGAGATGGTTGGGTGGGTGTGCCGTGTACTCACAAGGCATGGGGAAGGGTTTAACCCATTTTCCATGCACACAGGCATAAGGTAAGGTCATATAATGACCTAACCTAATCATCACAAAAATATCACATATAAATTATCTTATAATGTTAATATACACGGTACACACACAAACGTAAAATGGACTTTTATTTTACGATTTATAATTTGTACAATTTACTAATTATGTAACATCTTATGTGACATAATAATTGTATTAATTTAAAATATATATTTATCATATAAATAATATTTCTAAATTAATTAAATCATATTTAACAAATTATTTAGTAATTCGAAATTACTGTCCCAACATATGGTTATCGTAATAATCGTCGATACGATATATTAACAACGTTTGTTATAACCATGAACCATTCATAATACTAATTTCGATATTTCTAAAATATCGATTAATATTTGACAATTGACACATCTCAATTTCAAATATAAATCTTACTTTAAGATTCAACCTCTGATTTCTCGATATACGGTTTTAAGATATCAATCAATTCGTATCCTATACAATTAATCAATATATGTTTAAGGGGTTAGTCCTAAAGGTTTGACCTAAAGGGATCAACTGACCACCACCGTCATACGACAGTAATGTCAAACTCTAGTCAGCCAATCATTACTGATTATTGTTGGTCAGTTGACTATATCAAATATCGGATCGTCCCTTGCATATTCTTTTCATAAGATTTATGACAATGATTTTTATTACTGTCGTGATCGCACTATTGTTGAGAACACATTTTCCAACAGCCCGAGCCTTCCACGCTGAAAGACCTTCGAAGCCTTCAAGGTCGTTTAGCATACATTCGTCGGTTCATCTCCAATCTGGCAGGACGTTGTCATCCATTTAGTCATCTAATGAAAAAGGGCGCTCCGTTTGAGTGGGACGAATCTTGTGGAAAAGCTTTCGATAACATCGAACAATACTTGTCAAATCCTCCAGTTTTAGGCGCCCCAATCCCAGGGAAGTCGATCATTTTATACATATCGGCCCAAGAACACTCGATGGGGGCATTATGTACTCAAGAGAATGAAGAAGGCAAAGAAAGAGCTCTCTACTATCTAAGTCGTACACTCGTTGGAGCCGAACTCAAGTATTCACCCATTGATAAGATGTGTCTAGCTCTCGTCTTCGCCATCCAGAAGTTGCATCATTACTTTCAAGCTCACACTGTCCATGTCATTTCTAAAGCTGATCTAATCATGTACATTCTATCGAGGCCAATGCTCTCGGGACGACTCGCCAAATGGGCCGTGCTCTTGTAACAGTATGATATAGTGTACGTTCCTCAAAAGGCCATTAAGGGACAAGCTTTGGCGGATTTCTTAGTAGATCATCCAATTCCGGGCGAGTGGAGTTTTTCCGATGAACTTCCCAAAGAAGGGGTCTTCTACATCGATGTGCTTCCTTCCTGGCAAATGTATTTTGATGGAGCCGCTCGCCAGATGGAGCGGGAGCCGGAGTCGTTTTCATTTCGCCGGAAAAACATCTCTTGACATATTCGTTCATACTGCCGACACTGTGCACAAATAACGCCGCCGAGTATCAAGCTTTGATCATAGGCGCTGAAATGGCTCAAGAAATGGGATTCCAAGATCTCGACATCTACGACGATTCCAAATTGATAATCAATTAATTGCTTGGTGAATAAGACGTAAAAGAAGATAGCCTTGTGCCGTATCACAAGTTGGCAACTCAATTGCTGCGAAAACTTGATTCCGTCTCTCTAGATCATGTACCAAGAAGTGCCAACAAGATGGCTGACGCTCTCGCAAATCTAGCAGCCACTTTGTCACTGGGGGCAAGTATTCTGTCGGCAGTTCCAATTTGCAAAAGATGGGTCGTGTTGGCGGAAATCGAAGTAGAAGATGATCATTCGATAAAAGACGTGAACCTAGTTTCCGTCCATGTAATCGACAAAGAAGATTTGCGACAACCAATCATCGACTATTTGGAGCAAAAAAAGTTGCCAAGTGACCTAAGACACAAGATGGAGGTGCGACGTCGTTCAATCTTCTCGTTTCATCTATTACAAAGGGACTTTGTATCGTCGATTGTTTAATTGGCTCTGGTTACGGTGTCTAGATGAAGATGAAGGTTTGCACACCATGAAAGAAGCTCATGCTGGCATATGCGGTGCTCACCAATCAGGGCCAAAGTTGTGTGATCGAATCAAAAGAATGGGTTATTATTGACCAACTATGGTGCAAGATTGCATGGAGTACGTAAAGAAGTGTGACGCCTGCCAATTTCATGGGAATTTTATCCATCAACCACCGGAAGTGATCCACCCTAAAATCGCATCGTGGCCATTTGAAGCTTGGGGACTCGATGTAGTTGGACCATTACCAACTAAGTCTTCTGCTGGACATCTATACATCTTGGCTGGAACTGATTATTTTTCGAAATGGGCGGAAGCTGTGCCTCTTCGAGAAGTAAAAAAGGAGAATGTGGCGGATTTCGTTCGAACACAAATCATATATCGATATGGCGTGCCAACGTTCATCATTACCGATAAAGGCAAGAACTTTTTCAACAAACTCATGGATGCATTGATGGAAAAGTTCAAGTTCGTCCAACACAATTCTTCAATGTACAATGCGCCAGCTAACGGTCTCACCGAAGCTTTCAACAAGACTCTCAGCAATTTGTTGAAGAAAATGGTTTCGAAGTCAAAGCGTGATTGGCATGAGAGACTTGGAGAAGAACTTTGGGCGTACCGCGCGACATATAGAACTCCGACCCAGTCAACACCTTATGCTTTGGTTTACGGGGTAGGGTCAGTGTAATACCTCGTATTTTAGCCTCGACCAACGACAGTCAAACCATGCTTTATACACGTATTTCAAAAGAGATGTTTATAAAGTATTTTACGTAAAATGTTAATTTTTTTATTAATCGTATTTCTACGAATTATTTCGTATTTCGTAATCATGTTATATTTGATGATTATTTCATAAAATGACATTTCATTCGTATTTCTTTAATTTTGATAATATATTTATAATTAAATATATTTCTTATTTTGCTTTCGAATAATTTGTATTTGAAGTAGTCTCATATTGTAATTTTGTTTTTGATATATTATATACTTACCTTTTACCAATAAAAAAATATATTTCTTATTTTATATTTATTTCTCATCTATATTTGTTTTATTATTTAAGTCGTAATTATGCTTAAATCCTAATTTTAATATATATTCTTATATAAGTGCTAATAATTTTATATTCTTATAATTAATTTAATTAATATTTACTAATACTAAATTACATAATTTAATTGGTATAAATAATGTATACGTACTCGTTTAATTTAAGCTATGGGTTGAGAGTGGGATATAGTCTTGAGATGCGTGATGGACCGAGTAATGAGACATATGGGATCGTCCAACTTATACCCTAACTCTACTATCCTCTTTGTCGACATACCTACCATACCACCTACCAAAACCCTACCTCCCAACATCGACATACCAAAACCAACATCGACCCCTAAAACCCTACAGCCACCGTGAGATTTATGAAGAACGAGAGGACCGCATCACCATCATCATCTTCACCATCATCGTCATGATCATCGTAGTAAGTTTATGTTGCATTCGTTTGAAACTTGTCATCACCATCGTTTTTTTATTTGTTTTGGACTGTTGTTTTATTTAGTTGTTGATACGAGTCTGGGTAGTAGTAGTAGGACATGAGAGTGCGAAAACAAAGGAGAAACAACGGGACATTTGAGTGCGAAAAAAAGAGAAGGAATGTGTGTGGTTAGGGCCTGTTAGTGTTGGGTTTTGGACCAGTTAGGGGGAGGTTTTGCATCTGGGTTGATGGGCCGAGGTTGCTAGGAGTGTTTCTTCTAGCTGGGTTTCCTAGTGGTGGCCGTCGGTGGTGATAATCACCACCACGAGGGTGTTAAACACGTATAGTATCAAATGAACTGAAAACAGGGGCATGGACACAGTATAGGTTATAGCGGTTGTTATGGTGGTTTACATGGGGGTTTGTGGACCAAGGGACCACCCCAAGAACCGCCGTGTGTCAGTGGTTACCACTGTGGTGTCGACGAGTGGTGTTGGGCATGGAGGAGAGAGAGGGTAGCATGGAAAGAGAGGGAGTTGGAGGTGGATTTCTGAAAACAAGGGGTGTTGGGTTGTGTGCAGGCGGTTTGAGAGGGTTGTCGAGGCGACCGCGATGGTCTTAGGGGGTAGCTTAGGGGTGTAATTGGTGGTCTGTAGTACAGGTAAGAGGTTAGTGCTGCTGGTGGTGGTCGTGGGTGGCTAGGAGCGTGGTGGAGGTGTCGTGAAGTAGGGTGCACGAGTAGTGTATACGGAGTTGCTGCTGCGGTCGAAGTTCCTGTTGCGTTTTGTTGCTGCGTGTTTCATGTTGTGGTATTATTGGTGTTGTTTTGTTTTACTACTAATATTACTATTATATGATAATAATATTATTAATTATTAGGCTATTTAGCATATTACTACCTAATAAGTTTAAAATTTTACATCTTACTACCTAATATGTTCAATTATTCAAATAACAACTTAATAAGTGTAAAAACTGACACGATTACTACCAAAATGACGAAAATTGCTAAAAAATGACGGAAATCTGTTTATTTCGTCCCGTTTAACTTTAAAACCTAATTTAATACATAAACAACCCTCCCCCTCCTTCCTTCATTAAAACACCTCCATTAACATCTGCCACTAGAAAGTTAACTGAAAGATTTGAAAAGCTAAACTAGTAAAATCAATAGAGAAATTCAAACCAATCTTGATAGTCATGAACCCCTGATTTTGTCAATATGAGACAATCACGTGTGGGTAAAAAACAGATGGGGATCGTAGCAGGATGATTCAAGATGATAAGGAACCACCGATTCAATCATTAACAAGCATAAAAGACTTTATTATCATTTGTGATCAAAGAAGGCTCCCAAAACAAACTGAGCAAAGCACTAAGCAGTCTATACGCAAAGATCAGGGAACTTGCAGACATACAGACTGTAGTCTTGGGAAACAAAGTCCGGTAAAGTAAAGAATCAATGACCTACACATATACGTAGCATTATCCTAATGCTTCCAATAGGCTCCTGCAACACTACTTACAGCAGAGTGCAGACCCATGTTCGCTGCCACGTCTGTCTGCCCTCCCTGCAGCAATAACGTAACAGAAGACAACTCCATCCAAACTTGATTAAGGGAGAGGGATGGGTAAAATTTTAACAGGGAATAGGTCTATTAAGAGAAGGGTAGGATGGTCATTTAACTTAACCCGAACATTTAAAACCAGCTTTAGTTCGGTTTCCGTTAAAAAAAGTAGCAAACTGATTAATGTTGTGTCATTTTAGGTAGTTAGTTGCAAAATTAATTATATTAGGTAGTAAAATGTAAAATTTTATACTTATTAGGTAGTTATTTGTCATATTTCCTAATTATTATTATTATTATAGTATTATTAGTGTTGATTTTGTTGTTGTTTTGTCCATATGTCAATATTATTATTATATTATTAGTGTTAGTATATTATAGTTATTAGGATTATTATTATTGGTCTTGTTATTATTATTAATGGTATTACTACTATTATTCTTGTTATTGTTGTTAGTATTAGTATTACAATTATTAAAAAAATTTTAGTAGTTTGATAATAATTATATGATGGTTATTGAAAATATTTGAGTAGTTTATGTTTTGATATTGTTATTAGTTTAATTAGAGTAGTTAATTTGTTTATATAGTTTTGTGACGGTAATTTTAATTAATCACCTAATTAAGTTGATCAAATAATTAAGTTAATTGACTAGTCGTGCTTAATATAGTCTCGTTATGCGTAATATATTATTTGGATAATTAAATTGATTGGTTGATATATTATATTTGTTTACGTAGTTATATTAGTTAGTAATTATGTATATTATTTTATTAGGTGTTGGGTATGTGATGGAGTGATTCTACTCATTGGATGTTAGCTGCGTGATGGGATTATATTACTATCCAGGTAGGATACACTGGTACCATATTCTATGATGTGAGATGAATGGGTGATTATGTTGTATGTTATGGATGCATAGTATGGGTTATATGAGAATGATGTTTTATTACTGGTTACTTCCATATTGCATTCATGAGCATAGCATTTGCATTGGTTACTGAGAAAGTTATGGTCAGATATTGTTCTGATATAAAGCCCAGGGTGGTTCTACAGACCAGGCCTGGTGTCTTATCAGCTATTGAGCTGGTGTTCGGCGACGGCCGATTATACTCTGTCGGGAGGTTCGGTATGGGTTGGTGCAAGGGTTTGAGAATGAGATTGAGATTGAGCTCAAGCATATCATGACATTTGCATATCATTATTTGTTGCATTATGATTTTGTGTTATCCTACTCGACCGCGAGGTTGACAGTGTATTCGTGTGACACCTACGATGATCCGGAATGGAGAGTACATTCTACAGGTCAGAGACAGATGGATTAGGAGCTTGGACATGGAGAGAGACTTGGCTTGGACCTACTTAGAATTAGATCACATACGTAGATGTTATCCATTTTACTTCTGTTCTTTGCGTAGTAGTTGTAATGTCAAAAGTTAAAATTTCATCAGTTTTATATAAAGTAACTTGGTTTGTTTTACTTTGTTATTCACTACCTCGGATATTTCGAGATGGTAACAGTTCTATTTATTTGAGAATGTCTTGCTAAAGGCTCTTAAATAAATGGGGGTGTTACAAAGTGGTATCAGAGCGAATGATCCTCAGGCCTAAAAACAAGTAAACAAAAATAATTAACATAGGGAGAGTCAAATAAAATGAACCCTCATGCTAGTAACTGTTAGGAGCCCCAGGATTGCGATGAGTTAGGGCCTGGTAACTCTTAAGTGATGCAGAGAGTGGGTAGTAACAAAATAAAGGATCAGACCTTGCCTATATTGTACTAACACTTTTGCAGGAGAGGAATGGTGTAAGATATGATGTGAAATATGGATGGTAATCTATATTGTGAATCATGACATTGATATTGACTGTGATTGAGATATGTATTACTTCAAGTATGAGGACATGAGTTTTTGACTATGAGTTGAAATATGAATTTGGACTTGTATGGTGATATGCATGCGGCTATATGATCCCTGAACCCTTAGGTAGAGATATAGTATCATGGTATGTGTAATGAGTTGATGATAGAAACACCATAAGCTATAGTTACCTAAGAGGTTAGATGTAGGAGAAATATGACCATGATTGACTGGAATGGTTAGTAGAGCCAACCAGGCCATGTTGTTACAGGATGTGGAATCAAGTTAAGTGTTATGTGTAAAGCTAGTAGACCGAAATGGGTGTCGTGTCCGTTGATAATTGTTTCCCTTTCGGTTGCCCGACCGGGGGGTATCTATCCTCTCTCCATTCCCGAACCCAATATAGTGCCGCCCGGACCTCGGGGACCTCAAACACACATAAGCATAAGAGATAACCAAGTTCAACAACAACCATGAACAACCTAAGACTTTCCTTCTACAAGTCTAAGGGTTCCTATACGACTAACTAAGTCCACTAGGTCTCATCAACAACCTAAGATGAAGATTGACTTATGATAAGAAACAACATTCTACAACATTGTTTACTAACTACCCATTACCATCAAGAGGTAACTAACTCTAGGTAAGAAACAACATTCTAAAATATTGCTTACTAACTACCCATTACCATTAAGTATAAACATAACAACCTATAATACTTAAGCATGTTAAACAAGTTGAAAAGAAACCTTACAACAAACAATTGTGAAAGGATCCACATGAGGCAATTAGTTAACCGCTTGACTAAACTTTACTTAGCCCAAACATACATTTAAAACCAAGTAATTATATACATAAACATTACATAAACATCACTTAAGTGATTGGGAATCAAGCCCCCAAAACAATCACGAAACAATTAAACAAAACAAAGTTACAGCGGTATTGCGCAGCCTGCGCAATGGGGTTGCGCAGCTGCGCCTCAATTGCGCAGCCTGCGCCCAAGTATGCGCAGCCTGCGCCCCTACACGGGCAGACTTATTTCGCGATTTTCCTGCACTTTGTCAATTCCTTCAAACTTTCGACAAATGATTTTACACTATGATTTCAAGCCTCAAATCTATCCTACCAGCACATATAAACCCATAACAATCCCAAGTATATCTCAAACACGATTTTTGAACAATTAAAACACGAATTAAGATCAAACTTTGTATTCGTCTTAAGAACTTAAAATCTGAAAAATGAACCATACTAGCATATGAACATCTAAATCTTCAATCAAATCATGTGAATATCATATAAAACACATTTCCTAACATAAACCTACACTTAAACATCATCAATAACTCAAAATCAGAAACTTTAATCAAGAACACAACACAAAGAATGCTATTTTAACAAAAAGGTCGAGTTTCTCATAATCGTCACCTTAAAAGCGGGTTAAGCTCCAATCTCTTCTTCAATAACGTAAGTATCAACCTCTGGGTCCTCTAATCCAACTCCTACAACAACAAAAACGGGAATTAGGGGCTTGGGACGAAATTTGGCTAAAACAGCCCATTTTTCGAAGTTGATAAAACTGAAATGGAAAGAGATAGAAAGCTTGAAAATCTCGAGAGGATTCCGAAAATATAAAATTTACCTCGATACGAGTTCGGGAAGGCCTTGAAAAGTCGATTTTAAGCTTGAAAGAAAAAGAAGAAATGGAGGAAAAGAGAAGCAGTGGAATGTGTTTGGTGAAGATGATGAATGTCGACATATAGGGTTTATGGTGGGGTTTAAGTAGTCCTTTCCTTATTTTGAGTTGGGTCACTTGTTTTTGTGAAACGGATTCAAGTCGGGTTTGATTTATGCCAAGTTATTAACACCTTAAGAACTTAAGGATATTCTTAAGACGGATCTTAACGGAAATCTTTAAATTAAATTTACGACTTATTATTAAAATATTATTATATTCCTTAAAATAATTTAAAATCATCAAATATTATTTACGAAAATGCGGGATGTTACAAAAACCCCCCATTTTTACATAGTTGTTATTAATTAGTTTTAGTTATTCTATTTACAACTTTAGAAACCATCGGCAAAGCCCTTCTTCTCTTGGGTTCGATACCTTTACTTGTTGATATACTCGTTTTATAATTAGTATAATTAACACGTTTTATGGTATATAAATTGATAATTTGCGATTCTTTAATTGCGACGTTTTGGGCGTGTTAACTACCTATATATGTTTTCATAATTTTTGGTCAATAACTACCTACAGTTCGATTCTAGACAGAATTGGTCAGTTTTTCAACTTCAACCTATCTCACACGAGCCTTTTATGTTTTAATATTACTTAGACTTGATTTTGGGAAGTCATGATGTATTTACGCTTAAACTTAGTAGATGTTCGTAGTTATTACTGAAATGTGAAAGCATAAAATTTGTTATCTAAGGTTAAATTGTGGTCTGAACCCAGTTTATAATTATTGTTTGATGTTATATGGTCATGTGAGATAAGTAAATGCACTAAGTCGACCAAATCTTGACATATTTTGTAAACCCGTGATTTTATTTATAATTGAACGAGTATAATTAATTATACGTACTCGTTAATTTTAAGTTAACAAGTCGAGAACGAATTATATATGTCAGAATGTATCGAGATGCGTGATGGGCCGAGTAATAAGATAAATGGGCTCGCATGTTTACCCTATGCTACACGGTTACCCCAACCCTAACACTAAACCCTACCTCATCCTACTATCCATCGACATATCATAATGCAAATAAACCCTAACCCTTACCCTTATACACATCGACATCAGCCTTCTCATACAATGATACATCCTAAAACCCTAAATGCACCTATCAGCCACCAAGGGTTGAGGAGGAACGAGAGGTAGATTAATCCAGAAACACCAGCCATCATCGTCAACCACTGTAGCAACCATCGTAAGCATTCGTTTGTCGACAATAGCTTATTCATGTTACTCTGTTTCGTTTTTGTTTAATTGCAATTTGAAGTGTCTAATGGTCTTGTTTTTGGTACGAGTCTCTGGGTGGTTGTAGTGGGATGTTTATAGTCTGGTGTAGTGGTTGTGGGGGTGGTGCATGGTGGCCGGAAAACCTTCTTTTGACAGCCTGTTTAGAGGCGGCACGAACAGGGGGGTTATAGGGTGTCGTGGAACCATCTTTTGACGGCTGTTTTAGAGGGTTTTGGTGGTGTCGAGGCCCGGTGGTTACCACTAGGGGGGTCGTGGGAGGTGAGAGATGTAGAGGGTGGTGTCAGGTGGTGGCTAGGGTAGTGGTATTGGTGGTGGGAGTCGGATTTGCAGAGAGGGGAAACATGGATGTAGTGGCTCTACAGGTGTCGAAGGGTGGTAGTTAGGGCAGCTGAGGGCAGGTCCGGTCAAGTCATGGTTTCGGGGTGGTGTCTGGTGGTTAGGGATGCCAACAGATCCTGGATCCGGTCCAGATCCGTTGGACCCTACCCTGATGGGTAGGATATGGATCCTTATAATTTGGACCCGGCGGATCTGGATCGGATCTGGATCAATGAGTTTAAAAATGGATCTGGATCTTGATCTTGTTGGCAAGACTCGGATCCGACCCTAAGACCCGTTTTTAATATTAAAAAAAATAAACAAGTTATTTAGCGTATTGGGCTACTGGCTCTCAAATCTCAATTCTCAAACGTCAAACACTTCTCAAACACTAGTACATCCCTTATTCTTATTCACTTCACAAACCCTAAATCCCAAATCCCTTCTTAAGACCTAAAATCAAATTGCTGGCTGCCGACCGCCGCCTGCTGACCACCGCCTAAAATCAAATCCCATCTATTGCGATTAATGCTTCTCCACGACGGATCGACGAATTTAAGTTTGAAGGGTCGCCCTATTTTTGTTGCTGCCAAATTTGTCTTTTTGTAGATTTCGTTTTCTCGGTATACGAAGCCCCAACTGCTCGTGCTCGTCTAATGAAACGCCCTATTGTGCTTTCTAAATCTTTAATTTAAAACTTATAGATAATCTAAGAAGGAGAAAAGGATGGAGAGATAGGTTCATCACAGCCTGGGATAAATATGAAGGGTCGAGAGATCCTACTCGTCATGCCACGCAAAAATGCTGAATGATGCATCTCTCTAAAGCAAACAACGTGTTTTTGTCTATGTGTTGTTGTTTATGCATTGTTGTAATATTAAAAATGTTGTTGTTTGTGTTTCTGAAATTTTACCTATGTGTTCCTTCAATGCGGGGCCGAGATCGACGGCGGTGGGGAGCATTATTTTCGATGGAAAGGTTGTTGAGGGGTCAGATTCCTTTAGATATCTCGGATCTATTATCCAAAAAGATGGAGATGTAGACGGAGATGTGGCCCACAGAATTAAAGCGGGATGAATGAAATGAAAAAGTGCTACGGGATTTTTGTGTGATAAGGGTATGCCCCAAAGATTAAAGGGAAAATTTTATCGTACGGCAATTAGACCGGCCTTACTTTACGGCTCAGAGTGTTGGGCCGTGAAGCAGTGTCACATTCATAAGATGAGTGTGGCAGAGATGCGTATGCTGAGGTGGATGTGCGGCCATACAAGGAAAGACCGGTTAAGGAATGAGGTGATTAGAGAGAAGGTAAAAGTGGCCCCAATAGAGGACAAGATGATGGAAAACCGACTAAGATGGTTTGGCCATAAGAGAAGGAGACCTATGGACGCACCGGTTAGGAGGTTGGAGACATGGGGTGCCGAAACGGTTGCTAGGGGTAGAGGGAGACCTAAACAAACTTGGAGAAGAGTGATTGAGCACGATATAAGATTTCTGGGGCTTCAGGAGGGGATGGTGATGGAGAGGGCACTATGGAGGGATATGATACATGTGGACTTCTAGCCTTTGATGTTTTTATTAAGTTTTCTAAAAAAAAAAAAAAAACAAAAATTTATGTTTGGATTTGTTACACTTTTTCCTCCAAAACTCTTATTTTAATTTTAACTTGGTTTCTCAAAATCACTTTAAACTTTATTCTTGATTTATTTTTTTGGGTTTTTTTATGTGATAAGTTCGATTTAAAATTTATAAAACCCCTTTGCCTTCCATTTTTTTGTTTCACTCCACTTTTTTTTTTTTTTTTTTTTCTTTTCCTTTTTTTCCTTTTGTTGAGATGAGAGTTCACTCATGACGGTTCCAAGGGATGATTCATGTCAGCTGACCCCAAAACATTTTGGGACTAAGGCTCTGATGTTGTTGTTGTTGTTGTTGTTGTTCCTTCAATGCAGTGTCCGATAAGTCTAACTAAGTTTTTGACAATACATTGAGGATTTGAGGCTGCCAATTTAATTTTTTTATGGGACCCGCGGATAACCCGGATCCTACCCGGACCCGTAGGGTCCAGATCTGGATCTAATCATTTTGGACCCGTCGGATCCGGGTCGGATCTGGATCCTGATGTGACATCACGGATCTGGATCTGGATCCTATTGGACCCTATCCAGATCCGGTCCGTTGCCATCCCTACTGGTGGTGCGACGCGATGCAAGGGTGGCAACCACCGTGGTGTGGTGGTGGTTCAGGCGGCAGAAAGGGGGTCAATGTGGGCTGTTTGGAGGGTCTGTTAGTGTGTCGTGGGTCTGCTAGTGAGTCGTGGTCTGTTTGTGTTGTTTTGTATGTTATTATTATTATTATTATTATTATTGTTGTTGTTGTTGTTGTTGTTGTTGTTGTTGTTAATATTAGTATTATGATTATTATAAATTGTTATTATTATTATTATTATTATTATTATTATTATTATTATTATTATTATTATTATAAGTTTATTATTAGTATTTATAATATTATATGATGGTTATTGATATTATTTGATTAGTTATGTCTTGATGTTGTTAGTAGTTTAATTTGTTTAGTTCAAGTTTATTAAGTTGTGATCAATTAGTTTAATTAGTTGAACTAGTTTAGTTAATTTCTTTAAATGGTTTTGTGACGGCAATTTAATTAATCAACGAAATTAGTTAATTGACTAGTTATGCTTAATATAGTCTCGTTATGCTTAATATACTATTGGGTTAAATTGATTAGTTAATATATTATACCTTGTTTACGTAGTTATATTAGTTAGTAATTATTGATATTATATTTGTTAGGTGACGGTTTTGAAGTGGCATAATTCTATTTACTTACTGACTTGCTATTGGATTATATTGCTATCTAGGTAGGATATACCTACATAATCCCGATTTCATATGATTATCGTGGCTGACATAGTACATGTAATGTGATGATTGGTTGGATTAATTCTTGATTATTGGTATTGGCATTGGATTGGTTCGTTATGCATAATGGCATGAGAGTGTTGATTTATTATCATTGGCATGAGTATTGCAGTATTTATTGGCATGATTGAATAATAGTATTGTTGCATTCATGAGCATGACATATGCATTGGTTACTGATTGGAGATATGGAGTGGATACTGTTTCGATCTAAGCCCAGGGTGGTTCTGCAGGACCAGGCCTGGTGTCTTCGGCTGTTATGCCGGTGTTCGACGACGGTCGACTATACTCTGCCGGGAGTTTCGGTCAGGGTGGGAGTTACGGGTTGTGATTGGAGATTCGGTGGTGATTGAGCTCAGTAGTGGCATGAGATTTGCATATCATATTTTGTTGCATTTTTTTTTGTTGTACCTTGATAGTTATCCTACTCAACCGCGAGATTGACAGTGTATTTGTGTGCACCTATTATGATCCGGTAACGGGGAGTAAAATGTACAAGAAAGAGACAGATGAGCTAGGAGTTGGGCAGGAATGTGAGATGCAGACTTTGGACTTACTTAGCTTGTAGATCACATTAGTTCTTTCAGTTCAGACTTTATTCCAGTTGTTTATGTTATAGTTATGTATTTGAGTTTTCTACAAATTGTAATAGTCTTTAGTTATCATTTAAATATAAAGTATTTTGGTTTGTTTTACTTTGTTATTCCATACCTCGGACATTCCGAGATGGTAACAGTTCTATTTATTTGAGAATGTCTTGCTAAAGACTCTTAAATAAATGGGGGTGTTACAAAGTGGTATTAGAGCGAACGATCCTTAGCCTAAAAAAACAAATGAATAACAATGAACGTAGGAAGAGTCTAATAAAATGAACCTCATACTAGTAACTGTTAGGAGCCCCATATGATTTGGGATCAGCTAGGGCCCCCTCAACCAAGTCATTGACACTTTCAGTCTAACCTGGAAACCCTTGAGTGATGCAGAGAGTGGGTAGTAACGAAAAACAGAGGAAGCAGACCAGAGACAAACCTCCTTAGCCTGGGTTGTTGCAGCAGTCAAATTCGCCATCAAGGCCTTGGTGACAGCCACCCGCTTGGCTGAAGAATCAAGGGCATCCCCAACTAGTAGCCCCTGATCAACGTTTTGGGCAAACTCGGTCAACTCCACCCTGGCAGCCCCCAAGTAAACAGCCTGGCCGGAGAACTCCCTGATCGGACGAACAAGAACGGCCCCTGAATACCCCTCCTCCTCCTCCTCCTCTTCCTCTTCATTAACCTCGCCAATGATGACCCTTTTCCCCTTCTTAGAAGAATGTACGCTCAACTCCTCAGGCGCAGGCTCAGGAGAGAATTGCACGTCCAGGGTTATCTCATTGTCACTACCAGTAGCCCCTACGCTCTTCGACGCCTCAGAAATCCTGGCTAGACCCGCCTTCAAGGAGATGGAAGTAAACCCACCCAGTCTGGCTGAAGATCTATACCCTAAACAGCATTTAAAAAAACCAACGCCTAAGAAATAAATTCTGAACATGAAATAACTGTATACTAAAAAAGATGCAGGAAATCTCACCAGAGAGAGAGCCGGCAGAAGCTTTGCTCTTCCCAACCTTCAGGCCACCCAAGACGGGCCTCATGTAGCGGGGAGATATTCCCTGCACAGGCTTGCAGGCCAAGTCCGTTCTGCGTCCGGGAGGGCCAAGAAAGCGGCAATCCTATCAGCAAACCCCTCACCAGGGTTCACAACCCAATCAGCAACTGTAACAAAAACAAAGGTATATCATATATTCATAAAACGTGTAAACCTGAACAAGAAAACTACGGGAATAATACTCAGCAGAAGTCATTGCTGGATATCTGAGATAGTCCATCCCAGGACCAAGGGTCTCTGTCCGGACGAACAGGTAAGTCTTCGCCCAGTACTTGTCATCCCCTGAATCAAGATTGGTGATCAGGGCGGTCATCTTGCTCCTAATCCAGAGATTAAAGCGGCCATCAAAATGATTCCTGAGCTGGTATACAACCCTGATATCATTCATAGTAAGGATGAGATTGTGCTTGTTGCACAAATTCTCAACAGAATGTATTAGCTTCCAGATCATTGGCATGACCTGAAAGGGAGACACCTTCATAGACCGCATGACATCAGCCATTAGAGGTGTGAAAGGTAAATGACAGTCGACCTTGAAGGCCCACTTATGGATACAGAACCAACCAGGAAAAACCCAGTTGGCCCTGATCGGACAGTTCTCTGGAATCCAAATCTCTGCTGATTCAGGAATAAGTTTTTTTTCTCTCAAAATAGCATCGTAGTTGGTTTTTAACAAATTTGGATCCTTGAATGAAGAATTTAAAGATCCAATAGCGGTAAAAATGGAATCTTGGTATCTATAGGTGGTAAACTCAGTAGGATCATCAATAATAGCAACCTCATGCTCACTTTCCTGAGCAGGAGACTCACTAGAGGACTTAATAATTTTCTGAACAGGGCAACGTCTTTTAGGTGCCATTTTCCCTAAAAGATTGAATAAAATGCTTGGAGTAGGATTTGATTTAACTATTTTTTGCTTTGAACTGTTTTAGACTGACTCGCGGGAACGAAAGCAATGAGCAGAATAAAATTGAAGATTTAGTAGAAAGAAGGATAAGAGCAAAAAAATAAGAGTTTGGATGAAAAACAAACCCTCGACAAACTCCTATTTATAAGGAAGATTACAATTGCAACGGTTGAACCCTAGGGAAATTAGGTGTAAATTCAGCATGACATCACAGAAAACTAGCCGTTATAAACTACTTGCAGGATTTGACGTTTGGACTTCCAGCAACGGATATATTTGCGCATAATTTTCTGAACATGTTGACATATTATTCCTGGCTTGAACAGACATGAATAAAATGTCAAGGGGTAATTGTTGGGCCCTAATTAGCCCAATTAGAATTCTATCCGGTCCGCACAGTCAACCCAGTTATGCAGGCCTTCTTAGAGGCATTCCCGTCAATTAAAGACTGGTCATGAAATATTCCTGCTTAGAATAGCGTATTCCTGAGTAGACGAGAAGCCAAGAGCTGAGCAGAACCATGAAGAACTCTTCATAAGTTACCTGAAGTAATCAACAATGCAGCCAACAAGCATGGAAAGGACGTGGGCTCCTATATTCTAGGAAGACCAAGTCCAAAACCCTAATTACACACAAGAATTATGTGATCAACAGCCACAAAATGAACGTTGAAGAAGCCTACAAAATAGGAACTACCTCCTACTTATACGGAATCACGTTGTATATCCAGGAGAACCTTGGAAGTATCCAACGTTATAATTTGCATAACTATATAAGATGAGAGGATGAACTTTGTAAAGAGATAGATGATATCGGCTATACTTCTACTTACTTTCAATTAATATATACAATTTGTCTTCTTTTACTCTTATATTCTCATCAAAAATTACACATTATTTTTATTATTTCCTAATATTGTTACTTCGTACAAATAACCAAAAAAACCCTGAACTAGATACCCCTCACTTTCATTTCTTAGCTTGATCTTCCAGCCAAAATCTTGCTAAAACACAAGTAAAATAAGTGGTACAATACACTATAATTGCAATATATTTTAGTATCCGTACAACGCACAGATATAAAAACTAGTTATCAGCCAAAATCTTGCTAAAACACAAGTAAAATAAGTAGTACAATACACTATAATTGTAATATATTTTAGTATCCGTACAGCGCACAGATATAAAAACTAGTTATGTACTAATACGGGAAATTGAAGTGATAATTAAATCAAATGACAGTTATTTTACTACAAAAAGTAATCAAATTACAAAATCAAATTGATACAAAACAATGTTTATGAACATAAACATTACTCTATTGGCTCTCGCAAATATTTCACAATACACTTTTTCCCTTAGAATTAGTTTACACTTCTCAAAATCACGGTTGGATATTTCAAAGAAATATGAACACCTATCAAAACAAAGGGAGTTGTACAAGTAGTCAGCCATTTGTACAGTCTTTCATACAACATTTGATCAGGGCTTCCGATCAATCAACCAATCGATCAATCTTCAAGAGTATAGTTATTCAATCCGAGTCCGAGATTATATGCAACATGGAATTTCAATACAGTTATACAATCCGAGAACCCAACAATCAGAAATCTCGGTATAACTGAGAAGTTATATGAAGCACGAGATTATGAAACAGTTAGGCTCACCAACCTGGAAAGAAATCATGGATTTTGATAGCTAAACAATATTCGAGTAAAAACTGAAAGCTAGCAGAACAAATACCGCATGTACCATGCACCTTCAGCGAGAAAAAAATGTTAATGAACCCGAGTCATATATCTACTCATGTTTCAGAGAGAAAACCTTCCAAACTTTATCCACAGTCTGCACAGAAGCAAGGCATTTACCAGTACAGAACTTAAACAATATAAAAGTGCATTCCATTCATTTCCAGATTCTTAACACCAAACAGTCAAACAAAATGTAAATACCTTAGCATATCTACCAGAATACTTCTCCTTAAGCTGGGTTTTGATTTGATGTTTAAGTAAACGGAACAAGTTAGTTTCAGGTAGTAGAGTCACTGCAATGTAATGCTGTTTGCAAGGATAAGGTAAAATTCTCTGTAGTGCCCACTTCGCCGTTAATGGACTGATAGCCTGTCGAACCCTGCTTCTTGCTTCATTTAGGGTCTGCCAGCAGCATTATGGTACGTACATTGAATTTAATATAACAATGTAGTAATGTACAACTGGATAAATCATTCATCCTTTGGTCCAAAATAGCCAGAACTAGAAACCCAAAAACTGATTTGCTCAAGGAAGTACCATGATTTAATATAACAATGTAGTAATGTACCAAAAAAATGATTTAATATGACATGTAACAGCCCAGCATTTCATCAATTGAAGTTATACCCATGGAAACTCGTGAAGGTGAGTACTGACCTCACAAATTATTAAATCAAAATGGATCTTTAAGTGCTTTTAACCTCAATCATGCACACCCAACGAAACATCATTAGAAGATTATTCATCCCATAGCTACTCCTAGTTAGCATGATTAATTGTACAGTTATTCGCATATGAACTTGGGAAAAGGAAAGTGCAGTTTGTAGGTATGAGTAGTATAATACTCCGTAATATTTACACTTCAAAATCTCAACTAATGTCCTCAATAATCTGGGTTATTAGTTTTACATATCATGTCTTCAAGACTAAATGATATGACCAAACAAGGACACAAACATTCAATCTTGAGCTCCGGTACTAACCTGAAATGTAGACCCCAAATCTCCAGAATACGACCTGGAACGATAGCTCTTCAAGATTTGGAAAAGCCAATATATGTTCCCCTGAAAGAAATGAGGTTCTCATTACAAGAGTTCAATGGAGTTCTGCAGTTCTAAAAAGATTACAAGCATTTATTCTCAAAGCAAATTGAAAAGTCGACAGGCTCTTCGATAAGAACCTGTAGTTCATTTTCATGGCCCCTCTGCTCAATCTCAAGGACAGCTGAAACATCTTCTTCTGAAGGGCCATGCTCTTGGAGACGCAGGACTTCATCTAATGCAATATCGACCTGCAAAGATCGACATGATCATGAACACACTATAAAGCACACATTCAATCTCTTGTAGAGTAGGTAAACTAAAACTCACCAGTTTAGCAGAGACATCTGGATCACAAGTGAAATCTATGGTTACTTCACCTTCCATATCAGAAGTTGTTGAAGGCTTGCTATATCCAAAGTTTGAATCGGCGGTTACAGAATATATCTGCATATCATTTAGATGGTACTTTACAGAGACTTGAATGTATTTTCACTCATTTTTCACATTTCTCAATTAATATTAAGGTTTACCCTGAATCCTATAAATCTATAATAGTATAATCAATGCTATTGATGTTAAGAAAAACATATATGAGACGGTCTAACATGTGATGTGAAACTAACCCATTTAATATAACCCATTAACCCTATATTTATATGTGAAGTGCACAAGGATCTCGATTGGTCAGACATGTGAAACCATCTCATAGAAGACTGAGTGACTGATGCTATAAGCATATAACATGCAAAATGGCAAGATTTACCTCTCCATGCTTAAAACGGAGGGCCTGGAACAATTTGGTCTGTAGAAGCTGTGTCAGAAATTCAACGAACCACAGTTCCTCCATCTTAGCAGCATATACAGAAACAAACCCCAGATAATCAGTCACAAAATCGCAATGCCATGAGATGAATAAATGAAATAAACTTTTATAGATGAAATGTCTCGCTTACCATTGTCTCGCTGCTGAGCTTTATATTCATAGAAATATGAACAGAACATTGTGCTTCCACCATAGGGCTCCTAACAACTTCTCTACAATGGAATAGGCAACAAGGTATTAAGCAATTCATTTGTTAAAGTAACCCTTTAGAACAATATGACTGAATATTTCGCCCATTAAATGATTTCTGAAAAACTGCTACACTTCTTACCTTACTATGTTAGCCGGAGGGCAGCTTGGCAAGCCTTTGAGGTCATTCAAATTGAAATGCAGTATAGCTTCTGAAGGTTTAGGTATTCCACCCTACACACAGAGTTTGAGAACCATGTTATGACAACAGTTGCTCCAGTCAAATTTCTACAAGTGAAAAAGAGACGTACCAAATATTCCATTATTGGTTGATGGATCATAGCTGGATCAATATTGCCCACGATTACAACAGTAAATGAAGAGGGATCTTTAAAACAAAGGTCGAAATATTCACAAGCTTTAGCTGGGTCAATTTTGGGTAGATCGGTAACTTGTGCTGGCTACAGAAAGGAATTCATTACATCACTAAAAGAACAACTATGTAGAATGAAGAATAATTTTTACTTAAGTTCATCGATCATACCTTGTAAAAGTAAGAACTCCCACATTTAATCCTTGTCACTCGGTTGGTGAAGACAGTATAAGGATCTCTTTCATCAGCACGTATTATGTCTTCGACCATGTGTAACACTCTGTTAATATCTTCCTCTTCAGGTTGCACATGGGTCACAAATAGTTGATATACAAGCTACCACCAGCAGATTAAAATAAGAAAAAGAAGGCAACAAACAGAATAAGCTGTATGCAAATTACTATATACTTTACAGCTGCAGCACGAATGAAGAAAAGAATTAGTCAAAAAGGTAATTCCACGGCAGAAATAACACAGTGCTATTAAGGAAATTGATAGAAAACCGAACATATGATAATTAATGATAATCTGAACATTTTTTTCTCTCTGATTTCAAGCAAAGAAAAATCTATAGGACTCTTTGACAGGACAAAAACCCTAAGTCCTTAACTATTGAGAGACCATTACCATGTTCTAAGACATACGAAGTACTTCGTATTGATAATTGTTTACCCGTAATTGCTTTCTCTCTCAAGACCGAGTTATTAAACCCAAATCATATTGAAGATCACTTAGCAGGAGAGGAGCCTTGAAAAACTTGTTTTCGAAGGGCCAAAATGCTGCTATTGAAACTAGGGCTGAGCAAAAAGATTCTGGTACGAATTTTTTTCCAAATCCGATCCGAAATCCAAAAAAAATCCGAATATATGGATACCGGTTAAATTGAATATCCGATCCGGTTTTTCCAAATAAAATGGATTGGATGTGGATTGTGATTTTCTTAAAACTGAAAATCAGAATCCGATCCGAATTTTAATAAAATGAAAGAAAAAAAAAGAAATAAGGAAAACTTTAAAAAGTAAAAAGCCACTACAACAACACATCAATATCACTGTAGAAAACAAATGAACACAAACCCTAATTTATCTCATCTCGCCTCCTTTACCGTCTTTCACCACATACGGATCTCAAATCGCCACTGTCATTCATCGCTTCTATTTATTTCTCTTGTTTTATAATCTTTGTTTGATTTTATAATTTTTTTTCCTCAAAAATTTAGTTGAGTAGTAAAATAATACGATGCTATATTTGGTTTGTAAATTTATTTTCTGAGTTTCTCTCTTACAACACACTTTTATAGTACATTTTTTATCTTCGCATTTCTTCAACAATACCAATCTCCTTCATTCATCGTAAAAGGGGAGCATCATGTTGTTGTGAACAAGATGATGAAGAACAACCATCACAAATAATTTTTGAGTCGAAAAGCTTCTTATGACTTTGCAATACCCAATCTTGGAAATCTCGGTAGCATGTTGTTGGCATAGAACTGATTTGTTTGTAATTTATTTCTTTGATATGTATGACTAAGTGTTAACAAGTTTGATAAAGTTTTGTGATGATATATTTTTGAAGAAGTGAAATATTTGTAATGTAAAAGGAACAGCGAAAAACAATTTGAATGATGTTAGAGGAGCCAAATACAAAGAAAGACGAGAAAGGTTCCAAAAAAAGGGAATTATATCACCACTCAAATGGAGATTTACCAACAACAAAAAAAAACAAAAACTACTAAGCTGATGAGATGTAAACCGAATCGGTTCCGGTTTCTGAAATCTGGATACCAAATTTTCGGATTCCGGATTTCTGGATATCCGAATTATTCGGTTCGGATCTGGATCCCCAAAATTCATAATTTAAAATTAGATATCCGATCCGGTTTTGAAATCTGGATCGGATCCAGTTTTGCTCAGCCCTAATTGAAACATAGGGTTCTCACGAATAGTAAGCTAAAGTTTTTTTTCTTATTCTAATAGCTGATGCCATATGCTCTAAATTCACTAAGGTTTTGTTTGAATGGAGAGAAAGGGAAAACAATAACATTGTTTAGTTAGGAATATGGCTGCAGGGAAATGGAGGTAAGAGAAATGGATGAATATATTTTACTCCTAAATTAATAATCAGGAACCAAAACACAATAGCTCCAATACCAACTATCAATACTTCCTCCATTCCAATCAATTCTATATATTTCACTTTATGGGCACTATTCATAAGTCGAGTGAATTTTCGACACAACTTTTAATATATAACATAAAAGATAGTCATGTGAGATCTTGTTTAAATTGTCTTACCGAGTACATTGTGAATATCAAAGTTTTATAATTTTTATTGATATGTAACTAAAGATATTAACAAAAAAAAAATGAGTATCGACAAACGTGAATAAAGTAAATGTATAGAATTGATTGGAATGGAGGAAGTACAAAATTGTGAAAATAATAAACCTGTAATGCAGTTTCAAAATCCGAGGGAGAACAGTCACCGATGAAACTTCTAGTATATGCTCCAAGTTCTGTGGAGACACTAGCTCTTTTCCCTGAAAGCATATCCTCCAATACAGTTGGTTTATAACCGAACTTGCCGATTTCTCCAGCAATGCTGGAACTTAATAAGCAAGAAAGGTAGTCACTTTCTGGAAGTTCGGAATAACCCCCATAGGAATATCCTTTAAAAATAACCTGTCAAAGCATAGTGAGAGTAACTGAAATCTTGAATTCTATCAACAGAGGAGATAAGAACTAGGAAAAAGTTGTACTTTGCACTTTTTATATATTCCTTGTCGAAGTAACTTACTTTTATATGCATATTGGAGTTTTCGATGTGCTCTATTATCAGGTTATTTCTTCCGCCATAAGACTTACTTTAACATTTTCAAGTCTTATTTATTTGCTTTACTGCCATAACTTCACTAACTACATCAGCTTATAGACTTTCACGAAGCAACCAAGTAGAAAAGCTCAGTTTGAAACTCCAGTGAAAATTAGCCAACATTTACTCCCCTAATGAAATCATATCACGTAAAGAAAGGCAACATGTCTTAGTGAGCAAGATATAGTATTGTTTGATGCAAAATTACATAGATATACCTGGTCATTTTTGAAATCTGTACACTTGTAACAAACTTTCAAGCCATTTGACAAAATTAGCTCAGTTACGCCAACATCCTGGTAATCAGACTGTTGCACAATTTCCCTGACATAACCAAAGACCCCATTTTCAATTGAAGAGAGTATAACCAAAGATGACGATGCCATAATTCAATAAATATAATTTAGCATAAAAAGTTAAACAGCTTCAGGGCAGCAGGTAACAAGGAACAGAAATGAAGTCGATCAAAGGCCGATTTATAGTTTGATCAATCTAGAAAGCTACATCAGAAGAAATGAAGTTCCACGCTAAACATAATAGCTTGAATGTTACACAGCTCCTTTTGGTCATGTATTGAATAATTCTCCCTCCACCCTATTTATATTGTCACCAGTTGATTTTCGTAATCAACATTGACAGTTGTTTTTCCATAATACACAATAGCTATTTTTTTCTATTGTATAATACGGATGTAGTTGTTTTGAGAAACCAAACCTAACAATTTTGACATTGTGTACACACATTTGGAGAGATAAGTGCTCAAAATTGACCATCGAAGTTAAAAGGGAACTGCAGTATATAAAAGGGATGGAGATCTAATCATCTCTGTTACAAAGCTGTTTCCAGTAGAGAAATGAAGATAGTGATATCCGAGAACCGTACCAAATCTCCGAATTTTGGGGAACAAAGTTCTATGCTCAGATGGCAGAAAAAGTAAATCTAAAGAAAATCTCTTAAAAGTTTATAAAGAACAATGTAAACTTACCCAGGATTTGGAATCACCTGAATAAGTTCCTCAGGAATGAAATCCTCTATCCAAGGATCAATGTTTCCTTCCTTCTCCAAAGAATCAATCTCCAATACAAGGTTTAAAAGGTCTCCTACTGTTACTGTAGCTCGAGGTTCAGTAGTCACAATCACAGAACTCTTAGACATACACAACTTCTCACAATACCGAGATACCTCAGCTGCTGAAATTTCTGCTTGTTTGGAAAAAGATAGAATTGAGAAAATAGCCCTAATCTCTTAAGGTTTGACTTCAAGTAAGCATGTAACGAACACTTACGAGGCAAAATAGATTTATACAGCTTTGCCTCAAACTCAAGGCTAAGAACAGCTTCTTTTCGGAGAAAGTGCTGAATTACAGACAGTATATGGTTAGCTTCTCGATCAATACAGCAGTACATATTTAGGAGAGGATCACAAAAAAAACAAATAGATACTAATAGAAAATAACTTAGTAAAAGTGAAATACAAAGTCGTATACCTGTAAATACTGATACTGCCAGGTGGTTGACTGCATTTTCTCGCGGTCTAGATAAGCAGACTCCATTCCCGACATGATGTTTGCGCAGGCAATAGCTATTTCACGCTCAGAAAACCCATGTATCCGGATTTTGGCAATCTGGATTTTTACGTGTCAGAAAATAGGCATTCAACTCAATCAACTGTGAATAACTGGGTTAATGAAATACCATACAGAATTACCTCAGTTAGCACTGATTTCAGGGCTTCAAGAATCCCTTTCTCTTTGCAAGATATGGAGATTTGCACGGCTTTCACAGGACAAACTAACTCAACTTCTCCAATAACGCATCCAAAATAGGGTGGCTCCTTTCTGCGAGATATCTTAGTAAATCTACGGTTCAAAGCGGAGTGGAATATAGCTCCTATAAGCCAATCCCTATAGTCCCTTATTGTCTTAGGCTCAACATTCGGCATCTTCCAGTTTATTTCCACTGTGGTCTGCCGGCAACCAAATGCAAAATACATTAACTCTCTATCAACTTCATAATTTTTTTTTTTTGAGGAAATCTTCATAAATTTTATTACTACCATCTTTATGCCATAGTTACATTAAGCATATATATATGTAGTGTGTCCAAAGGTCCCACTCATTTGTTTTATGAAAGATAGCATGTTTAGGCTTTAACATAGCATATCTAAGTGTCACACGTTCATATCCATATAAGAGTACTGAATATTGGATGCGAGTAGGGAAGGTAGTATAAAGAGTAGAGAGCAAATAAGTATATCGTCTTCAAAACAGACTAATGTGGCTAATATAGTCAATTGCACTATAAAAAAAAGGCAGCCCCGTGCACGATGGCGTCCCCGCTAGGCCGCTCCCAGGGCAACACCTTAAGCGGTGTGCCAAGGCTCCCCTTCAGTCAATTGCACTATAGTCCATCAAAAATCTAGAGTTTTCAGAGCACTAACCCCTGCCGCTTCTGGTTCGGCTAAACATGAAAAGTGTGCATCTTTATGGAATGGGATGTCGAATACTTGGGTAACCGGTGGATCTGGTGAATTCCTTTTCCCGAAGTGCTCACTTATCAGCTCAACTATGCTCTGCAAGAGAGAGAAACATATTTAGACTTTTGCAATTGACAATCTTAGTCCAACAAAACCTATCGCCGATTAAAGAAAAAACATCAACCTCGGTATCAGGAAAGTCTCCCACAGCTATCACTGCCATGTTATGTAAATTGTACCATTTCTTAAAAAACTTCTGCGCAACCACCGCAGGAGCTGCCCGAATCACACTCTCTAACCCAATAGGTAAACGCTCAGCATACTGCAGTTAGTCAAATACAAATTCCAAATTAAAGTGTTGCACAAGCTGATATGACTGAAGCTGGTCAGCGGTAAAGATTAAGAAGACAGAAAAAAAAAAAAAAAAAGTATCCCTCTATCGCACCCAATAAATTACATATTTGATTTTTTCCTATCCAAGCCAAGGGTTTAGATTTCCTTTTTAGGCATGTTTTGTGTGGTAGAGTAAGGGACACCCTCACCTACTTGCATGAGCTAAACATTACAAGAAAATGATCAAACAGCATATGTAAAAATTGGCCACGGCAAAGGTAGTTAGACACTTTAAAGTGCATCAACAGTGGGAAATGAAGTAAGATTGTAAATTATGTTCCAGTGGAATTTAAATCAAACAGTTGCCAGCATATACCTGTGAATATGCGAAAGCTAGAGAGAAAGATCAAGAGTAACTAATTCGAGTACTGATTAACACATTAAGAGTGTTTCCGACTACTAGGAGTCCATGAGAAAGCATCTACACTAGCCAGACCTCTACATTCAATGTTTGATAAAGTATGCAGACCATAGTAGGTACACATGATAGGCCACTCAAATCCCAGTGGTAGCAAGAGCATGTTTTCTCTTTGAGGTTAACAACCAAAGTACTTAATGAAGATGGGCCAACTGTGGTAGGCGGTGTTTGATCAAGGCCCAGTTTAGGTCGCTTGGATTTTGGTGAATATTGATTCAGTTTGGGTATTGCAGAAAAGGTGTTAACAAATTCAGCGAAATACAAGGAACAATCCCCATCATGTCTCTTTGTCTTCAAAAATTGTACTATACCTATTAATCTACTAGAGAATCATGCTTCAGAAAAGTAGAGGGAAACAAACAAGAATTCCTACACATAGGGATCAAAGATGGACAGCTGTCATCTCGATGTTCACAATTCTGCTATAAAGCAGGTATGTTTAATATTTCATGGTAGTGAGAAAAAAATCAGATGGTTTACACTTCAATGAACTTACCTTTGAATCTTTCAAAACTGTGGCAAAACTTGCTTCAGACAAGCGGCCATTAGCATTCCTGCCCCGTCTATGTTCTTCCAACACAGCCCCTCTTTCCTTTTCCAAGTCCTCTGAAGAAATGCGAATCTGCATATGAAGGGTAAAGATGAAGTAGAGATCACAGTCTAGGAGACTATAGTAGCGTTAAGAGTTACCTCATACCTCAGAACTAAATTCTGATAAAATCGAAATGGCCTCAGACAATAGTCCAGGCTTGTCGATAGGAACAAATAGTTCATAAACAGTTTCATCAAAACTTGTGTATGCATTTCCACAAGCACCAAACTCTGCCCCTATGCTCTCGAGGAATTTCACAATGTCGTGGTTTGAGTACTTCTTAGTGGCACTAAAAGCAAGATGCTCAACTATATGCGCTATCCCCCGCTCATACTCCTCTTCAAAAACAGAGCTGCCATATGCATACACACAAAAATTATCCACCGGTTTCCCTAAAAAAATAACAGTATCTACCAAATAACAACGAAAGATAGATCGGTCACCATATTCAGAATGACCAACTTTTCAAAGCAAGAATTTGTGCTTTTTTCATAGTAGTGACCCGGTAGTTATGTGGATACATATGGACCTTGCAAATCACCATAAGCAACTCCTTCACGTAGAAAATGATAATCAATAGCTATGTGTTTACTGCGATCAGGCGGGACGGAACTCACGACTAGATAAGAAGCAGATATATTATTGCAAAACAGTTGCACATGATGGCGAATAAGAATTCCCAACACGGTCAAAATGGAGTGAATCTAAAAATCGTGGCCTGCACGGTTTAAGCAACAGGTCTATGATGGGCTTCTGTGGAGGATTTTGAAATGGTTGGCAGCTTTCTACTATTATCTTCTTAGTGTTACCTAACTTCCACTACTTTTGTTCTAGACTTCTCAAGTACTGCAGATGGTGTCAAATTACATTGAGTCTAGAATGATGTGTATTTGCATCACATAAAGCAGCAATGGAAATTGATATTCAAAGAAGTTAATTTTTAGGGAAGACAGAATTACAGTTATACGACCCAAGTAAGCAAAAGTATTTAAGTAGCCTATTGTTCATTTTCTGTCAAGAACTGGTGTGAGACATCCAACATTGGTGTGGATTCCAGAAATTCCAGAATACAGCAGTACCCTTCTGAATACGGAGTACTGTTGTAGATGTAACTGGATAATTGAAACGTTGGTGAAGGGAGACTGTTTAAGTGTTGAAGATCAAAATTGATTGACTGCTAAATTACAGAATCAATCGTAATAACAACTCATTACACGGTTTCAGCAATGACAAGTTGCGATCATTCAAGTTACCTCCCGTCTTAACTCTAACACCTCTAAAACTTGTACGCAACATCATATCGCCGGTTTTGAAGTAATAATTGGAGTCAAGGAATTTGTACTCTAACTACCCATTAGGCCACTACATAATTAATGGAATGTCATAATCCAATAAAGTAATTATAATGGTCGCATAGGATTTATGAAAAAGATGAATATGTTTCCATATCTTTGAATCTTTAACAAACCTAGTGAACATAAACTGAATCACGAATCCTGAATTGACCATCTGGGTTAAAATATGGTAATAAGAAGATTAGTAGGTTACTGATTGTATCAGGAATCTGGCATATTAGGAGGAGGTACAAGTATACAAGTATCCAATTCAAGAAGCATTTGAGAATCTAAAAAGATTTAACGTAAAAAAAAGAGCAAGTAATTGGGGTGTATATTTAGACAAAAATACGAACCCGACTTTAACAGCGAGACAAAGAGCAGCACGCATTTGGGGTTTAGGATTGCAACGAACATAGTAAGTCAAGCCATTAGAGAGTTGACCAAAAGTAGCACCAAATGGAGTTTCATCAATTTCCTCATCTAAATCAACCTCAACTCTTTTCAATGACTTGAATCCCTGTTTTTGTGCTAACTCCAATGTTGCTTTTGGTAACACCTCCATTCTAAGATAATAATAATGCTTTGATTTCTTTCTAAGGAGAAGAAGAAGGAGAAGGAGAAGCTCTTCTCACGTTCAGTGTTGTCTGAACTTTGAATGATACGTATGTATATTCTTGGGGAGTTGGGATGGTCCAATTTTTGGTTCACTTTATATGACAATAATAATATGGTCGTTCGTGGGGTTATTTCTTGGAAATGGCTTTACCTTATTTTCTACGACATTTCTTTATTTGGTAGTAGATGACTAAATGGCTAACCTACAACTTAGAATGTGAGAATAGTCTTTTTACTTTGTCCAAAACAAACCCAAGTCCTTCCAAATTCCAACATTCTATATTTTTTGTTTTAAAAAGTCTCGCTGAAACCGGATACTATCCGTCACAAGGTGAATATGAATAGTATTCCTCTCACAACAATGCAGGTGGGAGAACAAGTGAGCTAAATGGAACCTTTCATGGATCACCTCACTTATATTTTGTATTAAAACTTGGGATTGTTATGTAGTTTGTAATTTGGAGAAATATGAATTGTAGAAGAAAAGAATATGAAATTATATTATCAGAAAAGTTAAGTATTACAAGGCTATGAATGAGTATATATACTAAAAGAACTAACCAACTAATCATAGTTAGTTACAACAAACTTATAACTAACTTTTAACTAAGTTAGTTATCTCAATATTCCCCCTTAAGCTGATATGGGTGAGAAAACCAGGCCAAGCTTAGTAGACAGGAACAAATGTTGATCAGCCCCTAATGGCTTGGTCATTATGTCAGCCAATTGCAGAGAAGATCTAACATGCTTAGTAATAAGAAACCCTTCTTGCATGTTGTTTATCCCTTACAAAATGACAGCCAATACTTAAGTGTTTCGTTCTTTCATGAAACACTGGATTCTCTGATATATGAATAGCAGCTTTACTGTCGCAATATAGATGAATGGGATGAGTAATAATGACTTGCAGATCCTTCAATAATGCTGCCAACCAGACTAACTCAGATGTTGTATAAGATAGACTCCTATACTCTGATTCTGCTGTACTTTTACTGATGGTGGCTTGCTTTTTAATTTTCCAAGAGATAAGTGACTGTCCTAACATGACACAATAGCCACTGAGTGATCTACAAGAGAAGGCACATTGACCCCAGTCTACATCACTGAAAGAAGTAAACTGCAAATCTGACTGTGCCTTATAAAACAGACCAGCATTAATGCTGACTTTCAAATATTTAACATGTAATGCTGCTTGTAGGTGTGGTAGTCCGGGTTGAGAAACAAATTGACTTAGATCGATGCTGAATGTTATAGGAAATGTCCGGCCTGGACATATTGAGGTATAATAGACGACCAACCAGTCTCCTGTACTGTTCAGGATCATCCAAAATATCACCTTGATCAATAGATAGCTTAAGACCCTTCCGCATAGGGAACTTCACTGCTGTACAGTTCTCCATTTGGAGATCAGATAAAATGTCCATAATATATTTTCTTTGGTTGATCATTATCTCATCGATATTCCTTGAGATTTCCATTCCAAGAAAATATTTCATATGACCTAAGTCTTTTATAGAAAAGGCTTTATCCAATTGAGACTTCACATGACTTACTTCAGAAGTAGAAGTTCCTGTGAGCAGAACATCATCAACATAAACTAGGATTGCTGTGAAATCTTGTGTAACCAAATCCTTTTTAGTAAACAAGGAATAATCTTGTCTTGATTGAATGTATCCCAAGCTTATCAGGAAGTTAGTGAGCTCCTTATTCCATTGTCTACTTGCTTGCTTTAATCCATAGAATGACCTTTTAAGCTTACACACACAACCAGTTGGAATATTGCTGGCTTCAGGAGGTTTCATTTCATCAAGAAAGCCATGGAGGAAGGCCTTGTTGATGTCAAGCTGAAATAATGGTCGATTATTTGCAGAAGCAACAGCCAACAATGCTCTTACTGTTGTAAACTTTGCAACTGGAGAAAATATGTTCTTATAGTCCTTGTCCTTTACTTGATTGAACCCCTTAGCAACTAACCGAGCCTTAAACCTTTCAACAGACCCATCTGGCTTATACTTGATCTTATAAACCCAGTTTGAACCTATTGGTTTATGACCATCTGGCAAAGGAACAACATCCCAAGTGTTGTTGTCATGCAAAGTAGTGAGTTCTTTGTTCATTGCATCAACCCATCTGGTGTCTGTTTTTGCTTGATTGTAAGAATATGGCTCATGTTCTTGAATAACATTAGCCATAGACCCTATATATTCTGAATCATAACCATCCATAGATGATAATACACCATTCTGAAATACTGATGCTTGGACAACATTTGAAGTACTCTAATCAGGTAACTTATAGTGGTAGTCCTGCAGAGAAGCAGGAATTTGTCTTGATCTAGAGGACTTTCTGACAGGATCATGTTGTTGCACTAGTGTTGGTTCCAAAGAATTAGGTGCTGAAGTAATAATAGGAGAAGCTGTAACAGACTGCTCAGGAGCATTATTTACATGTTGTTCAGGAGCATTGTTTATAGACTGCTTAGGTGTATCTACTGTCACTTGTGCAGGAATAATAATAGATGATGATGCAGGATTTATTAGCTCATTCACTGTGATATCCAAGTCTTCATACTGCTTATCCTTTTGAAATGGGAAAGTAGATTCCTGAAATTTAACATCCCTACTAACAAACACTTTGTGTAATGTTAAATCATATAACTTATACCCCTTTTGTTGGTGAGGGTATCCAAGAAAAATGCAGTGTCTAGCCCTTGAGCCAAACTTATCACTGAAAGTAGGAGGCATAGTAGCAAAACAACTACAATCAAAAACTTTTAAATGATCATATGATGGAGCATTACCAAAAAACAATTCATAAGAAACCTTGTTTTGCAAAACAGAAGAAGACATTAAATTGATCAAGTATGTGGCAGTTAGGATGCAATCTCCTCAACACCTAATAGGTAAATTAGCATGGAATCTAAGAGCCCTAGCAGTCTCTAAAGATGTCTATGCTTTCTTTCAACCCTACCATTTTGTTGAGGAGTCCCTACTACACTAGTTTGATGTAAAATGCACATGGATTTGAACAAAGAACTGCAATATTCTTGCAGGAATTCTGAACCATTGTCTGACCTGATTGCTTTGATTTTACTACTAAATTGTGCGTCAATATAAGCAATATAATCTTTTATCAGACCAGCAACTTGACCCTTATTCTGAAAAAGTATAGTCCAAGTATTACGAGAGAAATCATCAAGAATGGTGAGAAAGAATCTAGCACCTGACATAGAAGGTAACAAACATCCATATGAACCAAATCAAAAACCTTTGATGCTCTATGAGTACTAGTAGGAAAAGGCAACCTATGATGTTTGGCAAAAATGCAAGTATCACAAGAAAAACCTGATTTCATTGAACATTCTAAATTTGATACATGATGCATTTTGTCAATAGGCATGTGTCCAAGTCTAGCATGTAGGAGACCTAAATTCTTAGTAGTAACATGAGAAGCATAATTCTTGAATTTATTATTATCATGTACATGGTGTTGAAACTTTTGTGCAACAAAATGTTTAACAAAATTAACTAATTGAGTAGTTTCAGCAGACTCCTCAGTCTTATGAAATCTGTATAAGTCTCCATTCCTTTTCCCTTTAACAACAACTGACTCATTTGAAGGGTCCTGGAATACACAACCACCAGCATTAAACATCACAGATAGCTTATTATGATCAAGTAACTTACCAACTGAAAGTAGATTCTGCCTAAAATCAGGAATAAAGAATACATTTAACAATTTTATGGAATTAGTTAAAACAACTGAACCCATTTTATGTACCAATTTAACACTGCCATCAGGTAAACCTACTTTAATAAGCTTCTTAAAAACATGTAAATCATGGAGAATACTCAGATCATAAGTCATATGATCTGAAGCTCCTGTATCTATAATCCAATCATGCAAAGAACCAGACTTATTTACAGTAAAAGCATGAGATAATTGACACCCGTCGTTGAGGGGTGCCAAAGATAAGATTTATAAAACTTCAGCTTAAACTAGATAGAGTAAGTCAAGGGTCGAACCACAAGGAGACAAGGTTAATTATGCTTGTGAATTTAGAGTCTATTGAAGTAACAAAAGGGGGGTTTTGATTGGTGGTTGAAACTAACAACTAAGACAACGAAATAAACAAGGATGCTAGCAAAAGAAAAAGGATGATTAGGAACTTCGGTTCCCCATGGCTAGGCGAGTTAACAAAGGGTAAATAAACAAATAACACAATCCCAAGGAACAAAGAACAAACCTTTAGGTCAATATTCTACCCAATCCTTACGGTCTTGGGGTTCCTAGTAAAGCACTAAACTTTCGTTCATAGGGCAATCCCAAAATTGTTGTTAAACTAATTCTAACAATCTTTCAATCTAAAAGAATTAGTTCACCAACAATAATGGGGATTGGTATAAAAATCATAGTACCATTAAAAACCTAATTTTCGCCATGGTTCCCCTAATTCCCAATCATAAGAATTAGCTATGCATAATTATAAAACTAATACTAACGAATTCGAGAAGTAGCATGTGACATAACATAATTGAAAGTAATGATTCAAGAAGGCAAAACATAGATTTGAATAACAATAAAAGCAAAGAACAAGAATTGGAATTAACAAGGAAAATTAATTGCATAAACTTACAATTGAACGGAAAACAAGAACGAATCTGAAAGTTGGAGTTCTTATCCCTAAGACTAATGTGTTTCTTGCTAAATGATTGCTTAACCTAATTAAAACTCTCGAGGTCCTCTTAATAGTCCTCTAATTACAAGATTAAAAGAAATAAAACCAAAATAAGAAACAAAACAGCGGAACCCGTGAGCTGGTCGACCGACCGGGCATAGTGGTCGGTCGACCACTATAGCTGTAGATAGGCCTTCTGTAACTGTGCACTGGTCGGTCGACCAGGAGTGGTGGTCGGTCGACCAATTCCTGTGTATTCCAGCCTCTAATTAACTTGCGCGCATCTCTAGGCTACGAGTTCGGATCCTTGCTTCGTGCATTCTCTTAGGACGGCTTCCGGAGGACGGTTAAAGCTTGATTTTGCTCACTTCCGCTTGTTCCTACATTTAAAACATAGAAATGCCAAAGTAAACCGTTTCGGGAGGAAAAGTAACTAAAAGTTACAAATATGCATAGAAATACGTGCTGAAACTATAAATAAAATGTATAGTAAATGCACGTATCAAATCTCCCCAAACCAAACCTTGCTTGTCCTCAAGCAAACACTAAGACTCAATTAAAAAGAAAAAAACTTCTACTTGGAACGAATTTCATGCTCAGAACCAAACACAACGCCATGCCTAACCATTTTAATGCAACGTTCAAAGGCAAGAAAGGGTTAAATTGACTCTCTCCTATCTACGACCCATAAGAACATGCCTGCAATCTAACATGAACAAAGTCTCTATAACCATACACATGCATTCCAACACTGTAATGACCATGACACATGCCGAGGCGATTTGGGATTGTGAGGCTAAAGGCAAGAAAGGGTTAAATTGAATTTTGGAAAGAGGGGTTAAACCGAGCTAACAACCGTCAAACCAAACTACAAAGATACTTCCATTCTTCTTTACAAAACAAACCAATGCTAAAAAATCGTGAGCATGCTGTCACAACTCTTCTTCTTTTCTTTCTTTGTTTTCATAATTTTTTTTTTCAACTCAAAGAAGGCTCCTGTTCAGTGGTCGTGGTCGACCGACCATGTATGTCAGTCGGTCAACCACCTCTGGTAACAGGCAGCTTCTGTTTTTTTTTCATATATTTTTTTTCATTGAGTCCTTTCTTCTATTTCTTTCTTTTTTCTTTTCTGAACTCAGAATTTTTTTTCCACCTTCTTTTCTTTTTCCTTTTTTTTTCATCATTCCCACACCCAATTTTTCTTCAATGATGCATAATAGCCAAAGATGGTCAAAACAGTCCCAACATACCATGTTACTAGCTCGGCTAGGGTAAGCAAATTTAGGATGTAGTATATGGGATAAAAGAGGCAATTTGGCTATGTGAGGGTTGTGGGTCAAACAAGAAAAGGGGAACCTCTACCAGATGTGTCAACAAACCACAAACCCGAATGCATATAGGTATCAAGTAGACAAGGTTCATGCTTATGCAAGTTTATGTGACATGCCTTAGGAGGAGAAACTACTCTCAATCCTACATGAAATCGGTCATGAATGTCACCGATTTATTGAGCTCTAGAACTTAGAATTTGAAGTAGCTTGCCAAAAAGAGAGTCAAGTCTAGTTATTTGGCATAAAATCAACAAAAACTTGTAGACAATGAAAAAGACTAGCTTGAAAATTTTTGATAGTGCAAGGGCAAGGCATTAGGCGAAATGTGAGGCATAATCATCATAATATCCGCCCGTCCCGGCTCGACCTATATGCTAAAGGAAACGTGCATTTTTTTGAATTTTTGGTATGTATGCAGAGAAAGGAGAAAAAGTAACTGTAATGCAGTAAACGTGCGACAGAAAAAGATGAAATACAGATGCAAACACAACAAAAGGAAAAAGACAAAAGAGACATAAACAAATGCAGACTCAACAGAAGGATGCATATACCCTCCCCAAACCAAAACGCACAATGCCCTCATTGTGCTCATCAGCATATATCCACAGCAGAAGGGTGGGGATAGGTACAGACAAACAAAAGAAGAAAGAGAAGAAAACTAAAGGAAAAAAGAAAGAAGCAACAATCAGTGACTTACAGGACAAAAACACCTCCCCAAACCAAACGTCGAAGGGGGGAGGTCTAATCCTCTGGGTCATACTCCGACCCACTAGCTTCCGCCTCCTCCTCCTCTTCCTCCTCGGACCCACTGTCTGATCCCGAGGCATCTTCGAATGCTTCCCCGGATCCCTGACCGCCCACTTGAGGTGTGTAGAAGGAAGGGTGAGTCCATGGGCCTGTGGGGAGCCTACCCTGCGCGGCATACTCCGAGTAAATCAGGTACTGGAAGAGGCAATCATCCAATCTCTTATGGCTGAACTGCCTGCAGAGATCGGCCATCATGTGCGGGAGGGACTTGTTATCAACGACAGAAGGTATAGGAATGTTAGGTGGAGCAGTAAAGTCGGAGGGGTATCCCATCCCCGGTGCAGCGTAGTGGGCACCAAGGGCAGCTCCTCTAGTGTACTCTAGAGGTCCCTCCTCTAAGCTGGAGGCGGTAGGAAGGAAGGAGTGGTCTAGGCCCCCCCTTTACGTCATCAAAGGGTAGCATGGGAGGGGCATCAGTGATGGGGATGCGATCACTGGTGTAAGTATCAATCTTCCAAAAATTCTGATGGTCCACCCAATGCACGGACTTGACATAAGCCATGTCCATGTAGCGGGAGAGGGGGTCGAGGGCCTCCTCAAGGCGGGGAAACTGTAAAATAAGTGAGTTAGCCAAACGAGTGACTAACTCACCACAGACAATGGTGATCAAAGATGTCCCCTCCCCAACCCTCACAAAGTGAGAGGCGACCAAATAAGCAGTGTTATAAAACACAGAACCCCGACGCCTAACATTAAGATAACCTGCCAAAATCGAAAGCTCGATTTTGTTGACATTTTTGAGACTCTTTGCGGCCAAAAACAGTGTCGGCCAACAGACGCAGGTAGTATCGGGGGGCGGACAAGTGAACGGTAATGCTCTTCCTTTTCGTGTCATTTGAATCGAAAAGATAAGACCAAATAACTTTATCTGAATCGGCAGAGTCACCAGTACGACCCTCAGCCCGTAAACCCAAGTAACGTGCAAACTCACCTAAAGGTCAGAGAATAGGTGACATTAAATAGCCTAAAGGAAATACATTTAAACTCATAACTCGGCTTGTAGGCCGAGAGGTCAAAAATAAAGGACGAGAAGAACTCAAGGGTGAGAACGGGATATGTGAACTCATCCATGGTGACGAGTCCCGAAAACCCCGTTCCATTGAGCAAGCCCACAACATCCGCAAAACACCTGAAAGCCGTGAGTGCCGGCTCGTGCAAGAAGCGAGTTACTTCCACGTGGCAGTAAGTCACCAAGTACAGGAACCGGGCCTTTTGGGCCGGGGTGTAGAAAAGAACCTGCGGATAGTCTGGTAGACTATCCGTGTTTAGCACTGTCAAGCCTCCGGAGCCGCTGGCCCGTCCCTTTGCGTTGCTCGACTCTCCTCTCGAACTACTTGCTTCCAAATTACGAGACCGTTTGTTTCCTCTAATGCGGTTCAACATGTTGAATCTGAAAAATTACAACAATCATTCTCAAAAATTAGACTTCCTGCAACAATAACTTCTTTGTTTATCAAAATGAAAGCATCTAGATCACAAAATCGAAGTTCCTGTAACAGTACCCTGGTCGACCGACCGGTCGACAACAATTTCAGAGTTCCTGGAACTGTTGACTGGTTGACCGACCCATCCCTAGGTCGACCGACCGACTAATCGAATAAAATGAGTTTCTGCAAAAAACGGATTGGTCGTCCGACCCCTATTCCTAGTCGGTCGACTAATCGCTATACCAGAGCGAACATACTACGCAAGTTTCGACGACTTTCAAGCATAGAAAATTGGGGAAAAAGCCAAACTAACCCTAACAACACCAAAATTCAAACAAGAAAGTAGATCTAAGGCTAAGGAAACAAAAGGGAAAGCAGAAAACAAAAAGAAGGAACAAAAACACAAGTAAAACAAACTCTAAATACAAAGATGAACTGAAAAAAACAAAAATCTACTTAAGAAAACGGATTCTAAGGGGCTAAGAAACGAAAATGAAGGAAAAACTGAAATTAAGCATACCTTGAGTGGAAAAAATTGAGAAAGAGGCAAGAATGAGGTTGAATGAAAGAGAGAGCAGGTTAGGGTTTTTGGGAGAGAGGGAGTCATTCTAATATTGTGAAGAGTAAAAATGAAGTTGTTTTTCAAACAAATTAGACTTAAAGAACCCTAAGAATCCCGGTTTTCTGCCATCTGGTCGATCGACCAAGAGATCCGGTCGGTCGACCAGTTCAATGCTTACCTCATTTTCCAGAACCTGTTTATTGCACGCACTCGGTCGGTCGACCTTGGTAGCTGGTCGGTCGACCCAAATAACTGGCATTTCTCGCCTGTTTTCCTGCTAAAGCTCAAAAATCCCATCAAAAGTATAAAGAGCAAGAAAGAAAAACGTTTACAACTAAGAGGAAACACCAAAAAGAAACCTAAAACTACAACACGGGTTGCCTCCCGGTTAGCGCTGGTTTAAGAGGTCCCGCACGACCCTTTTTTTTACCTATTCTGAAGCATCCGAAAAAGGGTCAAAGTAAGAAACTTCAACCTTCCCTATGAACTCATTTTCTCCATGGAAATGCTTCACATACTGGCCATTAACCTTAAACCTCTCACCGGATGAGGTTTCTAACTCAATTGATCCGAACTTTGAGACCGCTGTGATGGTGTAAGGTCCGCTCCACCTGGATTTCAGCTTACCAGGAAAAAGGCGAATACGAGCATTAAATAGTAGAACCTTATCACCTACCTGAAAGTCACGCCTAATTATCCTCTTGTCATGCCAGCGCTTAGTTTTCTCCTTGTAGATCCTGGCATTGTCATAGGCAAGCAACCTAAATTCTTCCAACTCGTTCAGCTGTGACAAACGTTTCTCACGAGAAAGGTTAGGGTCTAGATTAAGATCACAAATGGCCCACCAAGACTTGCGTTCTAACTCAACTGGTAAGTGACAAGTCTTACCATAAATCAACCGGAATGGTGACATTCCGATTGGAGTTTTGAACGCAGTTCTATAAGCCCATAAAACATCATCTAGCTTAAGACTCCAATCTTTCCTAGACTTAGAAACAACTTTGGCTAGGGTCTCCTTGAGTTCTCTATTAGAGATCTCAACTTGACCACTAGTCTGAGGGTGATATGCTAGACCCCTACGATGTTGGACACCGAATTTAGTTAGCAAGGCATCTAATTGTTTCTCTTTGAAATGCATACCCCCATCACTAATGACAGCCCTAGGGACACCAAAGCGAGGAAATATAATTTTCTTAAACAGTTTGATAACAACTCTTGCATCACAATGGGGAGTAGCAATAGCTTCTACCCATTTAGACACATAATCAACGGCGACAAGAATATACCTATTACCTTGACTGCTAGGGAAAGGTCCCTGATAATCAATGCTCCACACATCGAAAATCTCTAACTCTAAAATACCAACCTGTGGCATCTCATGTCTTTTGGAGACATTCCCGGATCTCTGACAAGCATCGCAGCTACCTACAAAATTCCTACAATCAACATGCAAAGTAGGCCAATAAAAACCAGACTGTAACACCTTGGCCACGGTCCGAGATGGACCGTGGTGACCACCATAAGCAGAAGAGTGGCATGCTTCCAGAATGTCCTTCACCTCCCACTGGGGGACGCATCTCCGGATAAGTCCATCTCCGCATTCTTTGAAAACATACGGGTCATCCCAAAAATACTGTTTTGTATCAAAGATAAACCTCTTCTTCTGTTGCCACGAAAGCTCTGGAGGAATTTTACCTGTGACAGCAAAATTAGCAAAATCAGCATACCAAGGAGGGGGGTAAGAACCTGAACTATTAATGATAAACAGACTCTCATCAGGAAAAGAATCATCAATAGGTAAAGGATCTTCCCTATCAGTCATATGAAGGCGAGATAAATGGTCAGCTACCACATTCTCCGCGCTTTTCGTATCCCTAATCTCCAACTCAAACTCCTGTAGAAGGAGTATCCACCTCAACAGCCTCGGCTTTGAATCTTTCTTCAGGAAGAGGCCTTTCAGAGCTGCATGGTCAGTATAAACAATTACCTTATTACCTACCAAATAGGATCGATATTTCTCTAAGGCAAAGATCACAGCTAGCATCTCCTTCTGAGTGGTGAAGTAATTGACTTGAGTCTCATCTAGGGTCCGGCTCGCATAATATATAGCATTCAGAGCCTTGTTCTTCCTTTGACCTAGCACAGCACCCACAGCATAGTCACTGGCATCACACATGATCTCAAATGGGAGATCCCAATCTGGTGGCTGGATGATCGGTGCTGAGATCAAAGCTTCCTTCAACCTGTTAAAAGCTGAAAGGCACTCATCAGTAAACTCAAAAACAGCATCCTTAAGGAGCAACTGTGTAAGTGGTTTAACAATCTTAGAGAAGTCCTTAATGAAACGCCGGTAAAAACCTGCGTGACCTAAGAAACTTCTCACCCCCTTAACATTCACAGGAGGGGGTAATTGCTCAATCACTTGCACCTTTGCTTTATCTACATGAATACCCTTGTCAGATATAAGATGCCCCAACACTACCCCCTTATTGACCATAAACTGACACTTTTCCCAATTTAGGACAAGGTTTACATCAATACAACGCTGCAAAACTTTATCAAGGTTAGCTAAGCATTAATCAAACTCATTACCATAAACAGAGAAGTCATCCATAAATACCTCCATGATGTTTTCAATAAAATCAGAAAAGATCCCCATCATACACCTTTAGAAGGTGGTAGGGGCATTACATAACCCAAAAGGCATTCTGCGGTATGCAAAAACACCTTGTGGGCAAGTAAAAGTGGTCTTACTCTGATCATCAGGATGGATGGGAATCTTGAAAAAACCTGAATAACCATCTAGAAAACAGAATAATTTATTAGAAGCAAGTCTCTCAGTCATCTGGTCAACAAAAGGAAGGGGGAAGTGGTCTTTCTTGGTGGCGGCATTTAACTGTCTATAATCAATGCACATCCGCCATTAGGGGTGAGCAAAACTCGGTCCAGACCGGAAAAATGGACCGAACCGGACCGTTCGGTCCAGACCGAACCCGGACCGGTTGAGTTTCGGTCCGGTCCTAGGTCCAACTATTTATGTTGTTCGGGTTTCGGTCCGGTCCGGTCCAAAACCGAAAATTTTCGGTCCAGACCGGTAGGACCGAATTAAGTCAAGATTGTGATCATTGAACTCTTGACTTCTGAATTTTAAAATTGTTTAATGTGTTATTTTGGCTAGTTATTACTTATGTGTTCTTCTAAGTGATGTGCAAAGTAATACAAATTAGAGTATGCGTTTTTATTCAAGACTTTTATTGTTAGTTAAATAAGAAAATTTGATCAAATGGGAAATCGGTCCAAATGGTCCGGTCTCGGGTTGGTCCGGTTTTTACCGGTCCGGTCCGGTCCAGGACCGGTTCCTTATAGGTCCGGTCTTCGGTCCACAATTTAGTACAATTCGGTTTCGGGTTCGGTCCGGTTCGGTCCGGTCCGGTCCGGTTCTGGACCTATGCTCAGCCCTATGACCGCCATCCTGTCACGACTCTAGTAGGTAGTAATTCATTTTTCTCATTTTTAACCACGGTGGTTCCTCCTTTCTTAGGAACCACCTGAACTGGGCTAACCCACTTGGAGTTGCCAACTGAATAAATAATACATGCATCAAGAAGTTTCATCACCTCAGCCATAACTACCTCCTGCATCTTAGGGTTCAACTTACGTTGACCCTGTCTGTAGGGCTTATGCCCTTCCTTTAACTCTATCCTATGCATGCAAACATCAGGACTGATGCCCTTAATGTCATCCAAAGAATAACCTAAAGCTTTTCTATTCTTTTTGAGAACAGTCATCAAGGCAGAAAGTTGGTTAGGGTCAAGTTTAGAACTAACAATTGCAGGGTACTGCTCAGTATCATCAAGGAAAACATACTTAAGATTAGGAGGAAGTGGCTTACGCTCTGGTACCTTTACCTCAACGGTATGAACAGAATCAGTACTAACAGCATAGCACATGTTTACCAGGTTAGCGTTGGCCAAGCTCGTGAGCTTCTCATCCTCTTCCTCAGTTAGCTCATATTCCTCGATCTCTGCTTCCACAACATCCAGCTCCTCAGCATTCTCAGCTGGATTACCTGCACACTTATCCAAAACTGTCAGATCATCTAAGGGATCCTTGGTCAAGGATTCCCTCCAGTTACGGATAACATTCATGTCAATAATATCAATGGAGCAACAAGTATCATCAGTAGGTGTAGTTGCCTTATGGGCAAGACTAAACTCGATGGTGTCATCTCCAACCTCTAAAGTAATGATCCCGCGTTTGACATCAATCACAGCCCCAACTGTGTGTAAAAAAGGTCTACCTAAAATAATAGGTATCTGACTATCCTCAGCAATGTCCAAAACTACGAAATCGACAGGAATAAAGAACTTTTCCACTCTAACTGGGACGTCCTCCAAGACCCCTAATGGTCTTTGGGTTGATCTATCTGCCATCTATAGGGTGATATTGGTGACCTTAAGTCTACCTATGTTAAGTCTCTCACAAACAGAATAAGGCATAACACTGACACTAGCCCCTAGATCACAAAGGGCTTTCCCAATAACATGATTTCCTATGGTACATGGGATAGAAAAATTACCTGGGTCCTTCAACTTAGGTGCTATATTATTTTGTGAAAGAACATAACATTCTTCCACAAAAGCAAAAACACCTTCGTCCTGAAACTTCCTCTTACGACTTAAAATATCTTTCATAAATTTAGCATAAGAAGGTACCTGGGTAATTAAGTCAGTTAACGGGATAGTTACCTCAAGGTTCTTCACCATCTCTAAGAACTTACCAAATTTCCGATCCTCTTTTAAATTTTTCAATCGCTCGGGATACAGAACGGTAACACTAGCCGTAGGATCAGCTATCTTCGGCTTCTTCAGCTGTAGAATCTCAGTGAGGTCTTGAATGAGGTACGGGTCCAGCAATTCAGGACTGGGAACTACACTCTGCTCAGGAGTCTTGGTCGGTCGACCAGGAGTGGTGGTCGGTCGACCAGATGTACTGATATCAGAAGCCTTTTGTTTTCCAGAAACTGATAGCTCGTCAGGTATGTCGGTCGGTCGACCGGATGTGGTGGTCGGTCGACCAACTGACCTGGGCACGGGATCAGTTTCTTCAGCAGGAACTTTAGCAGAATCCCCTTTGGAAGTCGGTCCGTCATAAGAACGACCACTTCTGAGATTTATGGCATTTGTCGTCTCTATGGAACTCTCACAATTTCCCGGAGAGCTAGCAATCTGATTAGCAGCTAAGATCGCTAATTGGTCCTCAAAAGTCTTCAAAGAAGCCACTTAAGCCTTTTCCATTTCCAACATTTGTTTCATTAGAGCATGAACTAGCTCTCTCAACTCCGCCGTCTCACTCGTGTTGTCAACCGTAGTAACTAGGTTCACACTTTCTTGCTTCAGCTGGGCTGCCTCAAGCTTTTCAAAACGAGCTTCAACGGTTGTCTCAAGAGCTAACACCCTATCCATCTCAATATTCAACCTTCGCGAATTCCCAAGCGAACTCCCAAATTCGGCCCTATGCACCGCCATGTCTTCAATAGTGTTCCAACCTTTCATATGGTTGGTATTATTCTGAAATCTACCATTGGCGGCTGCATCAAGAATCACCTTGTAATCGTCATAAAGGGCATTGTAGAATTGGTTGCACAAGTACCATTGAGGAAAACCATGATGAGGAATAGACCGGACCAATTTCTTAAACCGACCCCATGCCTCACAAAATTCTTCATCGGGACCTTGTTGAAAATTAGTGATTTGACTTCTCAAGTCATTGGCCTTCGCAAGTGGGAAGTACTTTTTTAATAGAAAGCCAATGCCAAGGAAGTCCAATCCGTGATCTTCTCAGCTACCCTATCAATGTAGCGGTACCAATCCCTCGCAGAATCCTTCAATGAATAGAGGAACATCATTGTCTTCACCTCATCTTGAGTCACCCCGGCTGGTATATGTATGGAACAGCAATAATCTGTGAATGTCTCAACATGCCTCAACGGATCCTCATCGGGTAGACCAGAAAATTGGTTCCGCTCCACCAGAATGATGTAGTTCGGGTGGAGCTCAAAAGAACCAGTGGTAGGTGTAGGCAAAGTAAACCCCTTCGGTAGATCTTGTACCTTTGGTTGGATGTGATCATAGAGAGTAGCCATAATCTCTAAGAATGAGAGTACTCAAGCCTTCCTCTCAAAAACCTGTCTTCTAATAAGCAAAAACAAAACTAGAAGAAAATGAGGAACCGGAGTTCCTTAAGACAAGGGCAATAAACTAAAAATTTACAAAGAAAATTATACCGTCTCCCCGGCAACGGCGCCAAAATTTGACACCCGTCGTTGAGGGGTGCCAAAGATAAGATTTATAAAACCTCAACTTAAGCTAGATAGAGTAAGTCAAGGGTCGCACAAGGAGACAAGTTTAATTATGCTTGTGAATTTAGAGTCTATTGAAGTAACAAAAAGGGGGTTTTGATTGGTGGTTGAAACTAACGACTAAGACAACGAAATAAACAAGGATGCTAGCAAAAGAAAAAGGATGATTAGGAACTTCGGTTCCCCATGGCTAGGGCGAGTTAACAAAGGGTAAATAACCAAATAACACAATCCCAAGGAACAAAGAACAAGCCTTTAGGTCAATATTCTACCCAATCCTTACGGTCTTGGGGTTCCTAGTAAAGCACTAAACTTTCGTTCATAGGGCAATCCCAAAATTGTTGTTAAACTAATTCTAACAATCTTTCAATCGAAAAGAATTAGTTCACCAACAATAATGAGGATTGGTATAAAAATCATAGTACCATTAAAAACCTTTTCGCCATGGTTCCCCTAATTCTCAATCATAAGAATTAGCTATGCATAATTATAAAACTAATACTAACGAATTCGAGAAGTAGCATGTGAGATAACATAATTGAAAGTAATGATTCAAGAAGGCAAAACATAGATTTGAATAACAATAAAAGCAAAGAACAAGAATTGGAATTAACAAGGAAAATTAATTGCATAAACTTACAATTGAACGGAAAACAAGAACGAATCTGAAAGTTGGAGTTCTTCTCCCTAAGACTAATGTGTTTCTTGCTAAATGACTGCTTAACCTAATTAAAACTCTCGAGGTCCTCTTAATAGTCCTCTAATTACAAGATTAAAAGAAATAAAACCGAAATAAGAAACAAAACAGCGGAACCCGTGAGCTGGTCGACCGACTGGGCATAGTGGTCGGTCGACCACTATAGCTGTAGACAGGCCTTCTGTAACTGTGCACTGGTCGGTCGACCAGGAGTGGTGGTCGGTCGACCAATTCTTGTGTATTCTAGCCTCTAATTAGCTTGCGCGCATCTCTAGGCTACGAGTTCGGATCCTTGCTTCGTGCATTCCCTTAGGGCGGCTTCAGGAGGACGGTTAAAGCTTGATTTTGCTCACTTCCGTTTGTTCCTACATTTAAAACATAGAAATGCCAAAGTAAACCGTTTCGGGAGGAAAAGTGACTAAAAGTTACAAATATGCATAGAAATACGTGCTGAAACTAAATAAAATGTATAGTAAATGCACGTATCAATAATGAAGAGAGTAAACCTGCAAAGTTATTAGAGGAGATGTGAGGTTGTTGATCAAAAATTCGTTGCATAACCTGATCAACAACAGAAGATATGAGGCCATCAATAACATCACTATTAAGCATGGTACTGGAAGTGGCATTGCATCCAGTATGAGCAACAGTTTCAACAAGATCTTCATCAAGAGGTGAATTTGGCATTACATCAGCAACATTAGCAGTCCTCTTCCGTTGTCCAGAATTGGAAGCTTTACTTTTACCTTTAGTCTTGTGACCAAACCCTTTAATCAAATAGCAATTACGAGGATTATGGCCTATTTTAGAATAATGAGGGCACTTGTTTAATCCAAAACAAGTATCTTTAGTATGAGCATCTCTATTACAATGATCACAATGCTTTACTTCAGTAGGCTTGGCATTCTGTGAACCATGCTTTTTGTGATCAGTGTTTCTGAAACTAGCATAAGCAGTTGCTTCAGTCAAAGAACTTATGCCATCTGTAATTTGTTTCTGTCTCTCAATTTTTTGTAGTAAACCCAACACCTTTCCAATGGAAGGCAATGGATCCATTGAAAGAACTTGAGTTCTGATTGCATCATCACCAGAATTAAGATTCATGAGAAATTGAATCAACCTGGAATTATTATCCTTTTCAACCATTCTCTTCATAAGTGTGCAAGTACACAAATCTATCTTGCCATAAGAACAAAGAGGAAGAGGATCTAGACAATCAATAGTCTCCCAAAGATTCTTCATTTTCCCATAGTATTCAACCAAGGACAGATTGTCTTGAGTAACAGCACCCAAATCTTTGGATAACTAATAAATTTCAAGAGCATTGAACTGACCATAACGTTCAACCAATTCAGACCAAAGTTCTTTGGATGAACGAACATATTTCAAACTTTCTTTCAAAGTTTTATCAAGAGAATTGAAAAGCCAACGCATTGTCATAAAATCACATCTTAACCACTTATTATACCTTCTATCAGTGATAGTAGGTTGAGAAGAAGAGCCATCAACAAACCCAAGCTTATTCTTAGCAGCTAAGCCAATTAACACCTCTCGTTTCCAACCCATGAAATCAAACCCGTCAAAAAGAAAGGTAGAAAGAGAAGCGGTAGGCTTATTAGATTGGGAAAGAAACAGGGGATCATCATAGTAATCATTGTAACACCCCCATTTATTTAAGAGCCTTTAGCAAGACATTCTCAAATAAATAGGACTGTTACCATCCCGGAATATCCGAGGTAGTGAATAACAAGATAAACAAACCAAAGGTAATTTATATAAATACTGATTAAATTTGAACTTGGTATTACAACAACTACGAGTTCCAAACTTGTTAAAATGAAAGTACAACTGACGATAGCTAAATGTGATCTAACTCTAAGTAGGTCCATGCCATGTCTCTCTCCATGCCCAAGCTCCTGGTCCATCTGTCACTGACCTGTAAAATCTACTCCCCATTCCGGATCATCGTAGGTGTACACGAATACACGGGTCAACCGCGAGGTTGAGTAGAAAGATAAATAAGACAACAATATAAAATACTCCGCACCGATCCAACGCCAAATATACTCCGCACCGATCCAACACCAAATGAACTCCGCACCGATCCAACGCCAAATAAACTCCTCACCGATCCAACGCCAAATAAACTCCGCACCGATCACAAGACCCAATATACTCCACACCATATCACAGACCCTTTATCTCCGCACCAAACACAGACCCTTTATCTCCGCACCAAACACAGACCCTTTATCTCACATCCAATTATATCACAGAATAATATAGATAACACTATATACGATCACATGGTATTATATCACAAACATGCTTAAAACAAATAAGAACAGTTTACACTTCGTCATATACCAGTATTTCCCCCTACCTCAATTTGTAGAAAGACAATCAACAGCTCCTAGAAATGTTCCACGCGGAAACCGTCACCTAAACGTATATTATATAACAATTAATAACCCCTATTCTAAAATAGTAAGGATTCTAAATATAGTAACTTCCTATAATGGAAGTTTCCCGAAATAGAAATTTCCCAAAATAGAAACTTTCCCAAAATAGCAATTACCAACAAAATAAAGTCGCATAATTATTTTTACGCACTAAGAGATATCGACAAACATAACAACAAAGACATGTAGTAGGATAATAAAATAATACTAATACTCAAGTATTAACAATAATAATTAAACCATAATAATAATAAAAAAAATAATAATAATAATAAAAATAATAATAATCACACAATCGTGACCCACCAACACCAAACATACATACTACTTATGCTTATTACGCTCAACCGTGACCAAACAACAACCCTTACAAATCGAACATGGCTGACAGCCACCCTAGACGCTAGCCCCCACACCAACTTCGAACACCAACATCCCTGCTGGCACCACCAGGCTCGCCCCTGAGCCACGGTGGTTCCAGAGGGAAGATCAACGGCCATCGATATCGGCCACCACCACCGCTCGTCGGTAACAAACTCAGCACCACCACAACCTCTGTTTTTACTATGCGACGGACACCTGAACGAAACCCAACGCAGACACGACATAGAACACCTAATCCCACCGTGGTAACTACCCCTCAAACACCCAGACTACCACCAACCTAAGACCCACATTACCCAGAAAAAACATGAACAGGAACTCCCCAAAAACAACCACGAACACCGCGCGCTCAAACTCTCTGTTCTGAAACGGTAAAAAGGACGACTCTGGTACGGTGGTAAACTGCCTTCGAGGGAGGCCTTAGGCGGTCAACGACGCCACCAATCATGGTTAAAACACGACTACTATTACCCTAGATCTATAATATACGAAGATCAGAAGCCATGGGTGTACACAGAAGATGATAAACAACGAGTAAGAACGGAGGGACAAACAGAAAATTCGAAACTCAGTGAACATACCTCTTTGTCCTGGCCAACGACCATCCTTAGAACCCCCTAGGTCATCGTGCGGAACGTCCTCTTGAATCATGGGAGTGGCGGCAGTGATGTGAGGGTAGTTGTGGTGTGTCGTTAAGAGTAGATTAGGGTTTTTGGTCTAGATGAATATGAGGTCGTGTAGGGTGAGTTTGATATTTGAGTGAACGTGTATTGACATGGCCCATCGAAGGCAGCTAATGGGCACGCGAAACGAGGCCCAAAATGACATTAAATCACGGATTCGACAAATAAGACCGTTACTCGACGCTACACTAATATCATATAAGGTTTGGCAGCATTATTCGATAACTTAATTATCGAATATAAATTCTCACATTCATGTCAAACAATCGATATAACTATTAAAGATTTCACTTAACGAGTACATAATATTATTATTATTATTATTATAGCCATAGCAAAATACGTATAATTAGAGTATAATAATGAATATTATAATAACATACGGGTATTATAAAAATAAAACACGTGTTCGACAATTTAATTATCGAATATATACGTTCCAATATTTTCAACACGTTAATATAATATAAATTAATTACCGACAAATATGAGGTATTACAGTCTTCCCCCCTTAAAATGAACTTCGTCTCGAAGTTCAACCACCCACATATATCACCGAGCTTACAGCCTATATCACATACTTCTATAGGCTCAAAACCTAAACACCATATTAAGACAATTAACAACAGTGAACTCATTATCACGAATTATGAAGCTACAGGGTATTACAGTCTTCCCCCCTGAAAATGAACTTCGTCCCGAAGTTCACCATCCCATGAACCTGGTTATTACTAGGCATGTAACCACCAATAACATCTACCACCAATAAGATGCATAACATACGTAACAGGGCCATCAAGTATATCCAAACAATCATGACACAACGATTAGCCATGTCATGGCAACTAGTCAAATCGTAAGCTAATAAGATTTTACAATCCTATCCTCCTTAAAACATGGTTACGTCCCGTTAACCCCATAAACATTCTAACTCATTACTCCATCTTACTCATAACTTTACCACCTAAAATCTAACTCCAAGTAACCAAGGTCACACTGGACCGTAAACATAACATGGCACAACGGCCTAATAACTCATATCTCAATACCAGTAACCACTTCCCATCTCGATTTCAATATTGTCAAATATTCCATTTAAGAAACTACTATACCAAACCGACCTTATTAACTCCATCTCTTCAGTACTTACTTTCAAAGTTCATTGACATACTTGTATATATACTCATCATTCCACTATTCATAAAACACGAATGTGTACGCCATAAAACAAGGACTTGTACATAACTCAGACTAATCAATTACTAAAAGTTTTTCCCATCTCACAGCCACAAGAATTATCACATCAATAGAAAATTTTAACTATCAGAATAAAAGGACACTACTAATATTCAACTCAAATCAGTACTCAAAAGAGGCTCATCAACTATCATATAACATATAACCTCGAATAATAATAAAGTATTAGGGTCGGTAGGATCATGCTACGCAGTAAAAAAGATTTGGAATAGGTAACACTTGCACACCCATGAAATTTCAACGTAAGCTAGTATTTACAACTACATAAATAATCAAGAAAACTCACAGTTCCTAGTTGACAATTTAAAAGGTTTCATGTTCATAACCATATTTTGAAGCAAAACAACATTTAGGAAAAGACATAGTGCAAAATTTTATTGAACGTAATTAAACATGGGGCATATGCACAAATCATGGACTAACGAGGCCGTTTAGCATATCTAGGCATTAATAAGTTAACCAGATCACTTAGGTATAACTCAACTTACATCATCTATCATGAGACTAATAAAATACATGTCTTGTAATTTAAGAGTTCATATACGCGCAACCAATAAGCATCCGAGCAGGCTTTCATCACACGTAAATACAGAATTTGTCCTATTGCAAACAATTACTACAATTATTAAAGGACCAAGCGTCATCATGGTTATTCATCATCTTGAAATACAAATTTAAAACTTTTGAAACCTTTGAAAAAAAACGTTTGAAACGCTGAAATGGTAGTTAGTGACAATTATAAATACAAGCAAAGGGCTATCTTTCAACTACAGATCGGACTCGAAACTGCACGGAGACATTCTGACTCTCCTTTACTAAAACGTTGTTCTCACAAATTGTAGTTCACGGATCATGAAATTTAACGATAAAGTAATCGAATGCACAACACTAAATCACATGCCAAACTAACTAATAACTCAATACATCGTGATCAAATTACGAACATAGTAATATGCAATTCATTTTAAAGCACAACAGTATACATGACGGAGTCATCGGCTATTACATCAGGAAACTAGACAAAGATGTTCCTTTAACATACGAAAGAATAGCAACAAGGTTCACGTTGTTCAAAATAACCACTATTAATTATAACAATTAAATTGCTATATAACTTTTGCTCATGACATCGTGCTAATAATCTTACTAGTTAAACTCCATTATTTTGAGGTCATACCATAGAAAGTAGGAACGTCCGTACAATTGAAACTATTTTATGTAAAACCCAACGAATTAAGCAAGGTTACATTACCATGTAATAAGGTCCATATTCTTATCATAAGACTATTGTTCATGTTACTAAAGCCATAACAGGGTGTGACGTGGTTCATCACATAAATTCATATTTGCTTAAACTTTTATATAAAACTTACAGAACTTACGATTCCAACAATTAAACATCATGTTGCAACTTTTAACAACAAAAAAATTATAATTAAATAACCGTTCAACCATTTGTTATCCATTATAGTTTTTGAGAAATATCATGGATTCTCTAATCATGGGAAAAGAATAAAGTGCAAAACTTAAGGAAATTATTTATAACGAACTGGTCTAAACAGAACTTTACGGCAATAAAACAGGAACTGGACAACTTGCAAAGATCAATATTATTTAACATCGTGTTAAGATTTTACGTGATTTATTATTTGGGAACGTGAATGAACATATTAATCATTGGAGTTGGAATTATACCAAACAGTAGATACATTTTAAACGGTTCCTCGTTCAGAAACATGGGTAACACTGAACCGTGCCGTGACAGTCTGACCATTGTCGGCTAAAACATTTATTTCTCTCAAAGTATACTTCACATTAACATGAAACCAAATGCATTGAAAAGCTGAATCAGAAGGTTAGCACACATAATATTGTCATACTCCCATAAAGAATACATTTTAGATGACAACCCGTACAAACAGGGGAACATTCTGGTCTTTATTTAAAATTTTGGTCCCATTAAAATTACTTCATATTATCATATTAAACACAATCATTATTCCTCCAAAACATGTTGGCATACCATCGAAATATAGAAATCACGTTGCATCATAATAACATTTATTCATTATTTCATTCTGTACTAGTCATCTAAAACACGGTAAACGTTGCGTAACAGAAAAGTAGATCATCTAAATGTCTGGATATTTATACATGTATATACTAATGTAACACACAACTATATGACACTCATGGCTTGGGGCAGCACATTCCGCATATCACTAGACATGAATTACTATAACATTTAAATATGATAGGTCATATCCAAATACCAAGCAATATATTGCAAAAGTTACGTTAGTCATTTAACAACCAGATATCCTATAGACAATTCGAGACACCAAAAACACATGATCATATCACTCTAATTCAGTATACAATAAATATACACCCATTCCTGAAAATTTGGATTCAATCCTTTATATCAAACAGCGTTTCAATATCAGTCGCATTCTTCTTATGCATATCATTCTACTAGCCAAGCTTATATTTCAAACTCGTATTTCAATTTTCATGTCCTCAATACTTAAAGTAATACATTCCTCAATCACTTTCCAATATCAAACCCATAGAATACAGTGCATCATTAACCATGTACACATCATTACTTACCTCATTCCGTCCCTGCAAAATTGTTAGCACAAGATAACTAGGTCACTATATAATCTACCCCACTCTTCAATTACTCTCATTGGGTTCCCGAGACAGAACAGAAAGGGCCCAGGTCTGGTTTGAGGGGGCCCCTAACTCATCCCGTCCCTTTTTGGGGCTCCTATCCGTTTCATCTCGGGGTTCATTTTATTTGACTCTTCCTACGTTCATTATTATTCATTTAGTTTAGGCCTGAGGATCGTTCGCTCTGATACCACTTTGTAACACCCCCATTTATTTAAGAGCCTTCAGCAAGACATTCTCAAATAAATAGGACTGTTACCATCCCGGAATATCCGAGGTAGTGAATAACAAGATAAACAAACCAAAGGTAATTTATATAAATACTGATTAAATTTGAACTTGGTATTACAACAACTACGAGTTCCAAACTTGTTAAAATGAAAGTACAACTGACGATAGCTAAATGTGATCTAACTCTAAGTAGGTCCATGCCATGTCTCTCTCCATGCCCAAGCTCCTGGTCCATCTGTCACTGACCTGTAAAATCTACTCCCCATTCCGGATCATCGTAGGTGTACACGAATACACGGGTCAACCGCTAGGTTGAGTAGAAAGATAAATAAGACAACAATATAAAATACTCCGCACCGATCCAACGCCAAATATACTCCGCACCGATCCAACACCAAATAAACTCCGCACCGATCCAACGCCAAATAAACTCCGCACCGATCCAACGCCAAATAAACTCCGCACCGATCACAAGACCCAATATACTCCACACCATATCACAGACCCTTTATCTCCGCACCAAACACAGACCCTTTATCTCCGCACCAATCACAGACCCTTTATCTCACATCCAATTATATCACAGAATAATATAGATAACACTATATACGATCACATGGTATTATATCACAAACATGCTTAAAACAAATAAGAACAGTTTACACTTCGTCATATACCAGTATTTCCCCCTACCTCAATTTGTAGAAAGACAATCAACAGCTCCTAGAAATGTTCCACGCGGAAACCGTCACCTAAACATATATTATATAACAATTAATAACCCCTATTCTAAAATAGTAAGGATTCTAAATATAGTAACTTCCTATAATGGAAGTTTCCCGAAATAGAAATTTCCCAAAATAGAAACTTTCCCAAAATAACAATTACCAACAAAATAAAGTCGCATAATTATTTTTACGCACTAAGAGATATCGACAAACATAACAACAAAGACATGTAGTAGGATAATAAAATAATACTAATACTCAAGTATTAACAATAATAATTAAACCATAATAATAATAAAAATAATAATAATAATAATAAAAATAATAATAATCACACAATCGTGACCCACCAACACCAAACATACATACTACTTATGCTTATTACGCTCAACCGTGACCAAACAACAACCCTTACAAATCGAACATGGCTGACAGCCACCCTAGACGCTAGCCCCCGCACCAACTTCGAACACCAACATCCCTGATGGCACCACCAGGCTCGCCCCTGAGCCACGGTGGTTCCAGAGAGAAGATCAACGGCCATCGATATCGGCCACCACCACCGCTCGTCGGTAACAAACTCAGCACCACCACAACCTCTGTTTTTACTATGCGACGGACACCTGAACGAAACCCAACGCAGACACGGCATGGACCACCTAATCCCACCGTGGTAACTACCCCTCAAACACCCAGACTACCACCAACCTAAGACCCACATTACCCAGAAAAAACATGAACAGGAACTCCCCAAAAACGACCACGAACACCGCGCGCTCAAACTCTCTGTTCTGAAACGGTAAAAAGGACGACTCTGGTACGGTGGTAAACTGCCTTCGAGGGAGGCCTTAGGCGGTCAACGACGCCACCAATCATGGTTAAAACACGACTACTATTACCCTAGATCTATAATATACGAAGATCAGAAGCCATGGGTGTACACAGAAGATGATAAACAACGAGTAAGAACGGAGGGACAAACAGAAAATTCGAAACTCAGTGAACATACCTCTTTGTCCTGGCCAACGACCACCCTTAGAACCCCCTAGGTCACCGTGTGGAACGTCCTCTTGAATCATGGGAGTGGCGGCAGTGATGTGAGGGTAGTTGTGGTGTGTCGTTAAGAGTAGATTAGGGTTTTTGGTCTAGATGAATATTAGGTCGTGTAGGGTGAGTTTGATATTTGAGTGAACGTGTATTGACATGGCCCATCGAAGGCAGCTAATGGGCACGCGAAACGAGGCCCAAAATGACATTAAATCACGGATTCGACAAATAAGACCGTTACTCGACGCTACACTAATATCATATAAGGTTTGGCAGCATTATTCGATAACTTAATTATCGAATATAAATTCTCACATTCATGTCAAACAATCGATATAACTATTAAAGATTTCACTTAACGAGTATATAATAATAATATTATTATTATTATTATAGCCATAGCAAAATACGTATAATTAGAGTATAATAATGAATATTATAATAACATACGGGTATTATAAAAATAAAACACGTGTTCGACAATTTAATTATCGAATATATACGTTCCAATATTTTCAACACGTTAATATAATATAAATTAATTATCGACAAATATGAGGTATTACAGTCTTCCCCCCTTAAAATGAACTTCGTCCCGAAGTTCAACCACCCACATATATCACCGAGCTTACAGCCTATATCACATACTTCTATAGGCTCAAAACCTAAACACCATATTAAGACAATTAACAACAGTGAACTCATTATCACGAATTATGAAGCTACAGGGTATTACAGTCTTCCCCCCTGAAAATGAATTTCGTCCCGAAGTTCACCATCCCATGAACCTGGTTATTACTAGGCATGTAACCACCAATAACATCTACCACCAATAAGATGCATAACATACGTAACAGGGCCATCAAGTATATCCAAACAATCATGACACAACGATTAGCCATGTCATGGCAACTAGTCAAATCGTAAGCTAATAAGATTTTACAATCCTATCCTCCTTAAAACATGGTTACGTCCCCGTAACCCCATAAACATTCTAACTCATTACTCCATCTTACTCATAACTTTACCACCTAAAATCTAACTCCAAGTAACCAAGGTCACACTGGACCGTAAACATAACATGGCACAACGGCCTAATAACTCATATCTCAATACCAGTAACCACTTCCCATCTCGATTTCAATATTGTCAAATATTCCATTTAAGAAACTACTATACCAAACCGACCTTATTAACTCCATCTCTTCAGTACTTACCTTCAAAGTTCATTGACATACTTGTATATATACTCATCATTCCACTATTCATAAAACACGAATGTGTACGCCATAAAACAAGGACTTGTACATAACTCAGACTAATCAATTACTAAAAGTTTTTCCCATCTCACAGCCACAAGAATTATCATATCAATAGAAAATTTTAACTATCAGAATAAAAGGACACTACTAATATTCAACTCAAATCAGTACTCAAAAGAGGCTCATCAACTATCATATAACATATAACCTCGAACAATAATAAAGTATTAGGGTCGGTAGGATCATGCTACGCAGTAAAAAAGATTTGGAATAGGTAACACTTGCACACCCATGAAATTTCAACGTAAGCTAGTATTTACAACTACATAAATAATCAAGAAAACTCACAGTTCCTAGTTGACAATTTAAAAGGTTTCATGTTCATAACCATATTTTGAAGCAAAACAACATTTAGGAAAAGACATAGTGCAAAATTTTATTGAACGTAATTAAACATGGGGCATTGACATGTTTCACAAAATATGCACAAATCATGGACTAACGAGGCCGTTTAGCATATCTAGGCATTAATAAGTTAACCAGATCACTTAGGTATAACTCAACTTACATCATCTATCATGAGACTAATAAAATACATGTCTTGTAATTTAAGAGTTCATATACGCGCAACCAATAAGCATCCGAGCAGGCTTTCATCACACGTAAATACAGAATTTGTCCTATTGCAAACAATTACTACAATTATTAAAGGACCAAGCGTCATCATGGTTATTCATCATCTTGAAATACAAATTTAAAACTTTTGAAACCTTTGAAAAAAAATGTTTGAAACGCTGAAATGGTAGTTAGTGACAATTATAAATACAAGCAAAGGGCTATCTTTCAACTACAGATCGGACTCGAAACTGCACGGAGACATTCCGACTCTCCTTTACTAAAACGTTGTTCTCACAAATTGTAGTTCACGGATCATGAAATTTAACGATAAAGTAATCGAATGCACAACACTAAATCACATGCCAAACTAACTAATAACTCAATACATCGTGATCAAATTACGAACATAGTAATATGCAATTCATTTTAAAGCACAACAGTATACATGACGGAGTCCTCGGCTATTACATCAGGAAACTAGACAAAGATGTACCTTTAACATACGAAAGAATAGCAACAAGGTTCACGTTGTTAAAAATAACCACTATTAATTATAACAATTAAATTGCTATATAACTTTTGCTCATGACATCGTGCTAATAATCTTACTAGTTAAACTCCATTATTTTGAGGTCATACCATAGAAAGTAGGAACGTCCGTACAATTGAAACTATTTTATGTAAAACCCAACGAATTAAGCAAGGTTACATTACCATGTAATAAGGTCCATATTCTTATCATAAGACTATTGTTCATGTTACTAAAGCCATAACAGGGTGTGACGTGGTTCATCACATAAATTCATATTTGCTTAAACTTTTATATAAAACTTACAGAACTTACGATTCCAACAATTAAACATCATGTTGCAACTTTTAACAACAAAAAAATTATAATTAAATAACCGTTCAACCATTTGTTATCCATTATAGTTTTTGAGAAATATCATGGATTCTCTAATCATGGGAAAAGAATAAAGTGCAAAACTTAAGGAAATTATTTATAACGAACTGGTCTAAACAGAACTTTACGGCAATAAAACAGGAACTGGACAACTTGCAAAGATCAATATTATTTAACATCGTGTTAAGATTTTACGTGATTTATTATTTGGGAACGTGAATGAACATATTAATCATTGGAGTTGGAATTATACCAAACAGTAGATACATTTTAAACGGTTCCTCGTTCAGAAACATGGGTAACACTGAACCGTGCCGTGACAGTCTGACCATTGTCGGCTAAAACATTTATTTATCACAAAGTATACTTCACATTAACATGAAACCAAATGCATTGAAAAGCTGAATCAGAAGGTTAGCACACATAATATTGTCATACTCCCATAAAGAATACATTTTAGATGACAACCCGTACAAACAGGGGAACATTCTGGTCTTTATTTAAAATTTTGGTCCCATTAAAATTACTTCATATTATCATATTAAACACAATCATTATTCCTCCAAAACATGTTGGCATACCATCGAAATATAGAAATCACGTTGCATCATAATAACATTTATTCATTATTTCATTCTGTACTAGTCATCTAAAACACGGTAAACGTTGCGTAACAGAAAAGTAGATCATCTAAATGTCTGGATATTTATACATGTATATACTAATGTAACACACAACTATATGACACTCATGGCTTGGGGCAGCACATTCCGCATATCACTAGACATGAATTACTATAACATTTAAATCTGATAGGTCATATCCAAACACCAAGCAATATATTGCAAAAGTTACGTTAGTCATTTAACAACCAGATATCCTATAGACAATTCGAGACACCAAAAACACATGATCATATCACTCTAATTCAGTATACAATAAATATACACCCATTCCTGAAAATTTGGATTCAATCCTTTATATCAAACAGCGTTTCAATATCAGTCGCATTCTTCTTATGCATATCATTCTACTAGCCAAGCTTATATTTCAAACTCGTATTTCAATTTTCATGTCCTCAATACTTAAAGTAATACATTCCTCAATCACTTTCCAATATCAAACCCATAGAATACAGTGCATCATTAACCATGTACACATCATTACTTACCTCATTCCGTCCCTGCAAAATTGTTAGCACAAGATAACTAGGTCACTATATAATCTACCCCACTCTTCAATTACTCTCATTGGGTTCCCGAGACAGAACAGAAAGGGCCCAGGTCTGGTTTGAGGGGGCCCCTAACTCATCCCGTCCCTTTTTGGGGCTCCTATCCGTTTCATCTCGGGGTTCATTTTATTTGACTCTTCCTACGTTCATTATTATTCATTTAGTTTAGGCCTGAGGATCGTTCGCTCTGATACCACTTTGTAACACCCCCATTTATTTAAGAGCCTTCAGCAAGACATTCTCAAATAAATAGGACTGTTACCATCCCGGAATATCCGAGGTAGTGAATAACAAGATAAACAAACCAAAGGTAATTTATATAAATACTGATTAAATTTGAACTTGGTATTACAACAACTACGAGTTCCAAACTTGTTAAAATGAAAGTACAACTGACGATAGCTAAATGTGATCTAACTCTAAGTAGGTCCATGCCATGTCTCTCTCCATGCCCAAGCTCCTGGTCCATCTGTCACTGACCTGTAAAATCTACTCCCCATTCCGGATCATCGTAGGTGTACACGAATACACGGGTCAACCGCTAGGTTGAGTAGAAAGATAAATAAGACAACAATATAAAATACTCCGCACCGATCCAACGCCAAATATACTCCGCACCGATCCAACACCAAATAAACTCCGCACCGATCCAACGCCAAATAAACTCCGCACCGATCCAACGCCAAATAAACTCCGCACCGATCACAAGACCCAATATACTCCACACCATATCACAGACCCTTTATCTCCGCACCAAACACAGACCCTTTATCTCCGCACCAATCACAGACCCTTTATCTCACATCCAATTATATCACAGAATAATATAGATAACACTATATACGATCACATGGTATTATATCACAAACATGCTTAAAACAAATAAGAACAGTTTACACTTCGTCATATACCAGTATTTCCCCCTACCTCAATTTGTAGAAAGACAATCAACAGCTCCTAGAAATGTTCCACGCGGAAACCGTCACCTAAACATATATTATATAACAATTAATAACCCCTATTCTAAAATAGTAAGGATTCTAAATATAGTAACTTCCTATAATGGAAGTTTCCCGAAATAGAAATTTCCCAAAATAGAAACTTTCCCAAAATAGCAATTACCAACAAAATAAAGTCGCATAATTATTTTTACGCACTAAGAGATATCGACAAACATAACAACAAAGACATGTAGTAGGATAATAAAATAATACTAATACTCAAGTATTAACAATAATAATTAAACCATAATAATAATAAAAATAATAATAATAATAATAAAAAAAAAAATAATAATCACACAATCGTGACCCACCAACACCAAACATACATACTACTTATGCTTATTACGCTCAACCGTGACCAAACAACAACCCTTACAAATCGAACATGGCTGACAGCCACCCTAGACGCTAGCCCCCGCACCAACTTCGAACACCAACATCCCTGATGGCACCACCAGGCTCGCCCCTGAGCCACGGTGGTTCCAGAGAGAAGATCAACGGCCATCGATATCGGCCACCACCACCGCTCGTCGGTAACAAACTCAGCACCACCACAACCTCTGTTTTTACTATGCGACGGACACCTGAACGAAACCCAACGCAGACACGGCATAGACCACCTAATCCCACCGTGGTAACTACCCCTCAAACACCCAAACTACCACCAACCTAAGACCCACATTACCCAGAAAAAACATGAACAGGAACTCCCCAAAAACAACCACGAACACCGCGCGCTCAAACTCTCTGTTCTGAAACGGTAAAAAGGACGACTCTGGTACGGTGGTAAACTGCCTTCGAGGGAGGCCTTAGGCGGTCAACGACGCCACCAATAATGGTTAAAACACGACTACTATTACCCTAGATCTATAATATACGAAGATCAGAAGCCATGGGTGTACACAGAAGATGATAAACAACGAGTAAGAACGGAGGGACAAACAGAAAATTCGAAACTCAGTGAACATACCTCTTTGTCCTGGCCAACGACCACCCTTAGAACCCCCTAGGTCACCGTGTGGAACGTCCTCTTGAATCATGGGAGTGGCGGCAGTGATGTGAGGGTAGTTGTGGTGTGTCGTTAAGAGTAGATTAGGGTTTTTGGTCTAGATGAATATTAGGTCGTGTAGGGTGAGTTTGATATTTGAGTGAACGTGTATTGACATGGCCCATCGAAGGCAGCTAATGGGCACGCGAAACGAGGCCCAAAATGACATTAAATCACGGATTCGACAAATAAGACCGTTACTCGACGCTACACTAATATCATATAAGGTTTGGCAGCATTATTCGATAACTTAATTATCGAATATAAATTCTCACATTCATGTCAAACAATCGATATAACTATTAAAGATTTCACTTAACGAGTATATAATAATAATATTATTATTATTATTATAGCCATAGCAAAATACGTATAATTAGAGTATAATAATGAATATTATAATAACATACGGGTATTATAAAAATAAAACACGTGTTCGACAATTTAATTATCGAATATATACGTTCCAATATTTTCAACACGTTAATATAGTATAAATTAATTATCGACAAATATGAGGTATTACAATCATAACTTGGATTTGAAGAAGTTGGATTTTCAGGCATGATTATGATCAATAATTAACGAAAAATTGAGAAGTAATGAGGTAACGGAAGCGAAAAGAAGAATAGAATTCCAGAATCTAATGTCTGACGAATGATACCATATTAAAACTTGGAATTGTTATGTAGTTTGTAATTTGGAGAAATATGAATTGTAGAAGAAAAGAATATGAAATTATAATATCAGAAAAGTTAAGTATTACAAGGCTATGAATGAGTATATATACTAAAAGAACTAACCAACTAATCATAGTTAGTTACAACAAACTTATAACTAACTTTTAACTAAGTTAGTTATCTCAATATTTTGTGAGAGAAACATTATTCGTCTACAGCTTGTGACGAATAGTGTCCGTCTTCAATGAGAATTTGTAATTTTGTTTTCACTTGTCAACTGTACGGTATGTACACGGCTTGGACATTCTCAACAAGGTTGATATCATCACATCTACTCATCTATTACCAAATAAACAAATCAAACACAATGTAAATAGAAAGAATTTTATGTTGAATAAATAAGTAACATTGATACACTTTTGTGAAGAAATTGAAGTATTATTGATAAAAGTAAAGTCGTGTCTACTAAATCAAAGTTGATCTAGATTGGTACTAATTAATATAAGTGTAACACCTTCTCTTACCCGGCCAAGATAATCGAGAATGTCAAAATCTCCATTTCTCAAGACAATGAATCGAAACTTTAACTAACACTTTATATAAATAACATGTTTAATGAATTACATAAATGAATAGATGAATAATACGCCTTCCTAATGAAACAACATCGACAAACATGTGACAACTCGAATGGACACCATTGCTCGTGGCTCGACCCGTCCCGCGTCCCGCGTGCCACTAAGTCCAAATCTGTACTCAAATTGCTTCTTATATGACAAAAAATGTAAAACCCCTCGTCGCAGCGGAAAAGTAAAACATACAAACATGCCAAAATTTACGCGGAATTTAAACTTTAACATGCATGATAAGAACGAGGCGAATTAAACAAAACTATACATACTGAAATGAACAAAACATATATAAGTATATAAGTCTAAGTATAAAAACCATAAGCACAAAAAAAGCCTGGGATAGCATATCCCTACAGGCACTCAATGTGTATCAAAAGACTAGGTCTAGCTAAAACGATAAACGGGTATGTCATCGATGATAGGATCATCGCTCGCTAGCCTCAGTAACCCTCCAGCAACCGACATGTACCTACATACTTGAAAACATGTACGCCAAAATGTAAAACCCCTCGTCGCAGCGGAAAATAAAACATTCGAACATGCCAAAATTTACGCGGAATTTAAACTTTAACATGCATGATAAACGAGGTGAATTAAAATAAAACTTTACAAACTGATATAAACAAAAACATAGATAAGTATAACAGTCAGTATGAAAAGCATGAATACAAAACAGTCTGGGATGACACATCCCTACAGGCACTCAAGTATCAAATCCAAAACTAGGTCTAGCTACACGATAAGAAAGGTAAGTCAATGATGAACAACGGATAATCGCTCGCTATCCTCCAAAATAACCCATCAGCCACGAACCTGTCATGTACCTACATACATGTAAACATGTACGCCACAATCAGTGGGGAGTGACTAAAGTTCTCCTAGCCACCCATTGTTAACGACACATAACACATAAAGCATCCAACATACTCCAACATTTATAACATGTGAAGCATATATATAAATCAATATCTCAATCTTATTTCAACATGCAATACTTGCAAAGGCTCTCAACTAACTTTGGAAACTATTTGAAAGGAGAGTCGGCTTCTCTTCCGGTTGCCCGACCGGGGGGTCTTTCAATCCAAACCGTTTACGAAACCAGACTAAGAGTCATCCAATGCCTTGGATGAACAGTTCTAAAATCAATATCACTCTATCTAACACAATCAATCAGCAACACCTGACACTGTACCCCTACTCAGGCAAGCAGATGCAATCATCAGTGTCCAAGTCACACCCCAACTCGAGTAAACTTGGTACACAAATCAGCAAGCATACACCCGTGAACCCCAACTCAGGCACGGATGGATACCAATCAGCTAATAATGCATGGTTCATTGACCCAACTCAGTCGTGACAATTACTCTTCGTAGTGAAATCGGGATCCCAACTCAGACCCAACCCACTACGGTCATACAAACTCACGGTAGGACAGAGGTCCCAACTCAGACACCTCCTACCGCACCATCCATACACGAGACGGTCCAATGGTCCCAACTCAGACGTGGCCGTCATGCCACAAACACTCACATGTCAAACTAGAGGATCCCAACTCAGATCATAACTTGACACGCATCAAACATTAGTACATATCGTACTCTAGCGGTCCCAACTCAGACATATTCCGATATGTACTACAACCAAGTCCTTAGTCCTAGTCTTTCTAGACCTCTAACAACACTTAATTGACCCCGAGAACTAAGTTGAGGGAGAGCCGGTTTCCCTTTCGGTTACCCGACCGGGGGGTCTCTATCCTCTCTCCATTCCCGAACCCAATATGGTGCCGCCCGAACCTCGGGGACCTCAAACTCACATACACATATAAGGGAAGACCAAGTTCGATAAAAACCAAGAACAACCTAAGACTCTCTTCTATATGTTTAAGGATTCCTAATAAACTAGCTAAGTCCACTAGGTCTCATAAGCAACCTAAGAAGATGATTAGCCTAAGATAAGAAACAACATGCTAAAAACATTGTTTACTAACTTACTCATTACTATTAAGAAGTAAATAACTTTAGCTAAGAACTAGACTTGCTAACTCATTACATGCCACATTACCCATTACGATTTAAGTATAAACATATCAATATATGATACTTAAACATGCTATAAAACTTGTAAAGAAACCTTACAACCAAAAAATTGAGAAATGACGAACATTAGGCAAATAGCTAACCACTTTGCTAAACCTTACTTAGCTCAAACAAACATTTAAAACCAAGTAAATATATTCATAAACATCACTTAAACATCACTTAAACAATTGGGAAACAAGTCCCCAAAACAATCACGAAAACAATTAAACAATCAAAGCTACAACGGTTTTTGCGCAGCTGCGCCAGAATTGCGCAGCCTGCGCCTAGGGTTGCGCAGCCTGCGCCCAGACACGGGCAGGTCTGTTTCGTGAAATTCCTGCAATTCGGCATTTCCTTTAAACTTTCGACAAACACTTCTACATCATAATTTCAAGCATCAAACTTATACTATCAGCACATATCAACCCATAACAATCCCAAGTACGTCTCATATACGATTTTTTGAACAAATAGAACACGTATTAGGATCAAACATTGTATTCGTCTTAACTTTGCAAAAACTGAAAAAAATGGATGTTTCAAGCATAAGAACATCATAAACTTCAATTAAATCATATGAAGAACATATAAAATGAATTCCTAACATATTCCTATACTCCAGCATCATCAATAACTCACAAAATCAGAATTATAATCAAGAACAACCACAAATAGTGTTATTTTAACAAAAAGGCCGAGTTACTCATCAATGTCACCTTATAAGCGGGTTAAGCTCCAATCTCTTCTTCAATAACGTAACTATCAACCTCCGGGTCCTCTAATCCAACTCCTACAACAAAAGAAACGGAGATTATAAGCTTAAAACGGATTTGGGGGGAAAACAACGTCTTTTTCGACTTCAAGGAAACTGAAATTGAAAGAGATAGGAAGCTTGCAAATCTCGAGAGGATTCCGAAAATGTAAAGCTTACCTTGATACGAGTCCGGGAAGGGGTCGAGATGTTGATTTTAAGCTTGAAGGAAAAGAGAACAATGATGTTTTTCTTTTAACAGTAAAAGGAAATTGTGAAATGTAAAGTGTCGATGGAGAGGAACCTTAAGTAGGGTTTAGTTGTCCTTTTATTTTTTTCTTGAGTCGGGTTATTTGTTTGCGATACGGACTCAAGTCGGGAAATGAGATACCAAGTGAACATCTTAAGAATTAAATATTCTTAAGACGGAACTTAACGGAAAAACTTAAAATATATACAACGTACGATTTATTATTAAAATAATATTATATTCCGGAAAATACTTTAAAATCATTAAAATATTATTCACGAAAATACGGGATGTTACAATCACCCCATCTTTCAAAAAGTTTCGTCCTCGAAACTTGAAGACAAAAATAAGTACGTAAACAAATCTAGTTATCAAGACGTACTACCCGGGTTATGGTAACCCAAAACTTTATCTTTCAAAAAGTTCCAAGAAGAAATAGATTTTAAGGCACAAGCTTTGTCAATGGACATTGGGATTCTCGTTACGTATTCAGGAGTCCGACATTCTAAATCTGAGACATGTCCCAAAATTAAATCAGTCAAAATTCAAAATTTAGATCGATTCAGTGTTGATAAGCACATTACAGGTTATCAGACGTCTCCAATAACAAGTTCTAGTGGCGCTCAACGCTGAAATCCATCAAGTTGTAAATCATTCAGCTCTTTAAAACCAGGTTTTCCTCAAAATTAACCTTTATTCTCAAATCCTTGAAAGAGTAAAATTGTAACAATGACAAAAGGTTACTTCCGACGGAAGAAGAAGCAGTTTCAAACTTTGAAAACAATAAGATTTTCCCAAAAGCAGCAATTCTAAAGTTAACAAAAGTGAACAAATTTCAAAATAGTCAACGGGAGCGTAGGAGTAATCAAAGAGATTACCCTTGACGCGAAGGATCAAAAGTTTCTAGTTTCAAAGCTGACAGAACATACCAGGAGGATCGAAGGAATGGTACAACCAGATTGAAGGTCAAGGAAGATTGTAACCCTGCCAAACATGGGGTCACTAACCACTCATTCCATAAACAAAGCATATTTACAACGATTCCTAATATATCCCAAGAAGGGCAATTCAAGTGATCTCCAGACTCTCATTGGGTTCACGATCCCTCTTATCATTATCTCATCCACAGAACAAGGTATTCTCAACAATAAGGGCTTCCAAAACTCTCATTCAGCTCACACTAAAACTCATTCATTAACAGTTAAAGATTTCTCACTCATGGTGGAAGTTTAAGCACATATCCCAGACCAAGGTTTACGCACTTCCAACACTCTAAACCCAAAATTCTATTATAACCTCAAATTCCAAAATTCAGGGTACAACATTCCCTACACCGTAACTCTTCTCAATCAAACTGGTCATAACAGAATCATCTATAACCTTTAGTCCTCCATAGCTCGATTCCATCAAACTTATTCCACGGAAGCACTTTGAAGTCCTAAGTTCCCAAATCCATTACCATAAAGTGAACATCCAAAGATAAGGCATTACTAAAGCAACAGCCTCTAAATTAAGCAAGTCGATGATTGGTTCTCACAAATATTCCTCAAAACGATTTATTTACCATAATTCTTCAAAATTTTAACCAATGTTATCCTTTCAATTACCTACTCCCAATATTTTTAGGTATCTGATCTCTGCCAATTCCTCAAATGTCGATTCAATAGCACTCTCAGGCTATCAAACCTATATGCCCTATCCACTTTACTTACCTTATTATCCACCAGATAAAAATCCTTAAATCATCAGGTTTCCTAACTTTGATCCCTACTAAGTTACCTGACTTCATCCACATACCAATGGTGCATCCTCAAATTTCCTTTAGATTCTTCAATAGAAAAACGCTAAGATCTACTTCCTCCATTCAAATCCACTCTACCACTTTCATTTTTACGCACTATTCACAAGTGAACATTCAATTTCGATTTCCGCTCAATGCATAAGTTAAAATATATTCATGTGGGATTTTGTTTGATTCGTCTTTACGAGAACAATAAAAATATCTAACTTTTATAATTTTCGCAAATAGGTAGTTAACAATATTTACCGCGCAAAACACGCGTTGGCAAATGTGAAAAAGTAAAGTGGTAGAGTGGATTTGAATGGAGGAAGAAGTATTAAGTATCCTAAGGTTAAACACTCAGTCAATTCCACAAGTCCTATTGTAAATTTCTCAACATTGTCACACCGTTATTAATAACTCTCGTTCCTCAAGTTTAAGCAGCGTTAGCTTACCTCATTCACTTATCTGACAATATCAGTACCTTAAACATATTCCTCGAAATCACTTAGTACTCTGAGTATTTCTAAATACTCAAATAGTATTCTCAATCTACAAATACTCACGATTCAGCAGGGTCCTCATATCCTAATTCCACAAAAAGCTATGTATAAAAACTCTACTTAGCGGAAGTATTCCATCATTCACCTTCACTCTTCAAATTGGTAACATATAAACACTAGGGTCACCCAAAACATATCTCATAAAGCTTCCTAGGTTTTCCTCAAGTAACAACACTCTCTGAAACACGGTCTACAGTTGACCTCAAGAAATTTCCCAAGTCTGTCTATGGTAGGTTACTACACAAGGTGTTTCAGGAAAAGCAAGCTACTAGGTGAAGTCAAGAGAACATGAAGATAGCTTTCAAGGAAGATCAAGGAAAGTCTAAGGAAAGAGACTAAGATCTTAACGGTTATAAGTACATCAGATTACGAATGAAACAGTAAACATGTACATACTAGTAGATGGGTCAGGGTGTACTCCAGTCTCTCCTCGGCTCTGAACAGCTCCGGCTCCACTGGTCTCGGCCTCTGGGTCAGTAGTGTCAGCTCTACTAATGACGACATTCTCGGGGCACTCGAAAGAATGATGACCCAGTTCCCTGCAGGCGAAGCATCGGTGAAGGTTGCCATGGCAGTCAATCCCAAGATGAAGATCCTTGCGACATCTGAAACACTTGAGGGGAGCGTCAGGTGAGAGGTCCATGCTTCGAGTTCGAGAAGTCTTAGCTCTTTTGGACTTCTTCTTCTTTTGGGGACACTGATCGGAGAGGTGTCCGGGTTTCCTACAACTGTAAATGATGCGCGGCCTACCACGGTGGTCTATGTCCGGGCTAATTGTAGCAGGTTGCTCAGTGAACAATGGGCGCTTTCCTTTTCTAGGAGGAGAGGGGGAGGAAAGAGGACTAAGAGGTCTCCCGCTTCGACAGCTATGAAAAGGTGGTCGGGGAGGAGAGAAAACTCTAGTCCCTTTAAAATAAATCTGGTAGGGGTCCTCCGCTCGTAAGACACCGTAGTAACTCTGGAAGTAAGAAGTCGGGTCACCACTGGCTACACTCCTAGTCTCAGCATTAAGCTTTCTCCGAAATAAATAAGCTTTGTCTTCTTCTTTCTCAACTAACTGTGGGACAAAGTGGATTAGTTCCTCAAATCGATTGGTGAAGGCTTGAACAGAAAGGGTTCCTTGGCGAAGGTTCATGAACTCGGTCATCTTATGTTGGCGTATGTCCTTATGGTAAAACCTCATGCCAAGAAGGGTCTTGAAACGACTCCATGTGAAAGTAGGGTCACGAGTAGCAGGAGAGCTGATCGTCATCCACCAACGTCTAGCCTCACGAACCAAGAACTGAGATGCATGCTACTCGGATCTGATCTTCAGGACGAACACCATATATCATGAAGTTCTTTTCCATGTCAAAGAACCATGAGGTGAGAGTTGCAGAACTGGTCTCTCCGTCGAAGGTCTGAGCCGCATTCCTCCACATCTGAGTGATAATCCAAGCCAATCCTCCAGGTTGGTTACTTCCCGATGTTTGCGATGAAGAACAGGGTACACTCGCCGGAGTCATACAACCCAGGAGAGTTTGAATGAGGGCTTGCGTCACAGCATTCTCGGCATCGGTTGGCTCCGTCATTCTTCAATCATAAGAGAATAAACCGTTAGACGCATTCCTAACAGGGCACAAACAGACTACAATATAAGTCCTTAAATCTACCCCATCTCCCAGTCATTATTCAATTATATGGTCAAGTTAAGGTGGGGCGTCACATGAGTGCTGATGCGTGTCTATTTTATGATGTTTTACATCTATTTTTACACGCATTTTGTCGCTCATTTACTATGTTTTAGCCTTTATTTCCCAACAATTGTCTACTTTCGTGTTTTTATGCTCTTTTGCAGAATTATGCGGAAAATGGACGATTTTATACCAAATTTATGCCCTCGGGATTTTTCATAGCCAAGGAACGAGGGAAAGTCAACTCAAAGCGTGACCCAAATACCATAAAGTCAACCCAAGGCAAAATCAAGACTGACGTACAGGAAAGTAGGTCTACCGATCTACTACCTAAGTCGGTCGACCTGAGGACTGCTATCCAAAAATTAGAAGTCCACCAAGCCCGTCAAGCGGTCGACCGACCTCATCACCTGGTCGGTCGACCTCCGCGCAGACCCAGAAACTTCCGCAAAGCCCATTCGCGTGATTAGGTCATTAAGGAAAGCTTTGTAATTCTTATTTAAGACCTAATTCGTGATTAGAGCAGCATCAAGTTTTTATCTATTAATCAAGGAGGCAGTTCTTAATCGAAGAATTTAGTATCAAGTTTTAGTTATGAAGTTTTTATCTATTAAACTAGTATTCAGTTCTTAATCCAGTAATTTAGTATCAAGTTTTAGTTATCAAGTTCTTAATTTAAGTTTTACTACTCAAACACTTTCCTTTAGTTTTGTTCTTTGTTCATTAATCTTTCCACAGATTCAATAGAGCTTTTGTTCTTTCTGCCCTAATTCCTACTGCGGTAATTCTTCTCTTAAATTCAGTTTTAATATTGTTCTTATCTTAAAATTGCTAGTATCCGGTTTAGGTTAGAATCCCAAAGCCTTCGTTGTTATTGCATGTTTAGATTAATGTTCATTATGAATTCTGTAACATCCCGTATTTTCGTAAATTATATTTTAAAGGTTTTAAATTATTTTTACGGAATAAAATAATATTTTAATATTTAATGTTAAGTTATTTTAAAAATAATATTCCGTAAGATCCGTCTTAAGAACCTTAAGTCCTTAAGGCGAAATAACTTGGCAAGTTAAATCGGTCTCATAAAAACCCGTTCACTTCAAAGCCCGTTTTCATTTAAAACGGAAAAGGACAATTAAAACCCTAAACACATTGTGTATGTCGACACAATCTTCCTTCACAAAACATAACACTGCTTCTCCATTTTCTCTTTTCTCCTTCAATCCTTCAAGCTTCAAATCGATTTTTAGTCATCATCCGATTTCCAAACCAAGGCAAGTTATACATTTCTAAAATCCTCTTGAAATTTGCAAGACATCTATCACTTCCAATTTCCATTTCGTCCAACTTGAAAAATGGACTGTTTTTGGTAGAATTCGATTTAAGCTTCTCATAATCGCTTTTCATGTTGTAGGAGAAGATTTAGAGGATCCTGACGTGGATAGTTACATCATTGAAGAGGAGCTTGGAGCATAGCCGCTTTAGAGGTGACGATAATGAGAAACTCGGCCTTTATTGTGATATTAGCATGTTTCTTGACTTTGATGATGTTAGTTTCTGATTTTGTACTTAGGGATTGTTGTTAAGACTTAGAATCATGCTAGGAATACATGAGAATAACTTTCACATGCTTTGATTGTGTTTCATATGCTTAGATGTTGAAATTTCAGAAATCCTATGCTTAAGACGAATACAAAGTATGAACTTGTTGTGGTGTTATTGTGGAAGTTGATACTTACTTTTGATGCATATGTGTCTTATAGATGCTGGGTAATGTATAGTTGTTGTAATTTTGGAAGTTTGGATTTGATTTGTGAAGATTAGAACCATAAGTGAAATGGTGCGATTTTCGTGCAGGGACTCTGAGCCGGTAGGCTGACCGGCAGCCGGTCGGCCGGCTCAGAGTCAAGGATGAGTTTTGAATGCTGAGTTTGGGGAAAGAACTCTGAGCCGGCAGGTCGGCCGCCGGTCGACTGGCTCAGAGTCCTTCTTGAGATTTTGGGAAATTTTGTAAAAGGCTATGGGAGGGAGTCCCAGCCGGCAGGCCGGCAGACGGTCCACCGGCTGAGAGCCTCTTCCCTTCATTTTTGTGATTTTCGAAGTAAGTTGGTGGGAAGGGACTCCCAGCCGGCAGGCCGGCAGACGGTCCACCGGCTGAGAGCCCCTTCTCCTCATTTTCAGATTTTTAAACAAGGCATGGGAAGGGACTCCCAGCCGGCTGACCGGCTGAGAGCCCCTGTTCTCGTTAAAATAGTTTATAACTTTTAAACGGTTTTTTGTTTGAGATTCGTTCCGTGTACCTTGTATATGTGTTTGAGGTCCCCGGAGGATGGGCGACACTATATTGGGTTCGGGAATGGAGAGAGGATAGAGACCCCCCGGTCGGGTAACCGAAAGGGAAACCGGCTCTCCCTCAACTTAGTTCCTGGGATCAATTAAGTGTTGTTTAGAAGTATAAGAGATAAGAACTAAAGATTTAGTTATTGAATTGAATGTTATTGTAGTGATGCGTGTTATGTTATGCGTTAAGATGTCGGCTCTGAACTTAATACGTAGATTGTTTGTCATATATAGGGTTATGCGTTGAGATGTCGCCCCTCAGCCCTATATGTGTTTGTTTGTCAAGTATGGGGGTATGCGTTGAGATGTCGCCTCTGAGCCCTATACGTATTTGGTTGTCGTGTCTGGGGTATGCGTTGAGATGTCGCCTCTGATCCCAGACATGTTTGAGTGATCGCGTCAGGACATGCCTTAAGTTGGCCTCTGAGTCTGACGAGTAGAGCAACTGCACAACGGGGCAGTCAGGTTGTAATACCTTACCCGGGGTGCAGGTTTTGGATGCTAGTCCATGCGTTGAGTTATCGCCTCTGAGTCTAGTGTCTTGTGTTGTAGTAAGGGAACATGCGTTGAGTTGTCGCCTCTGAGTTCCTTACTTGTGATTGTGAAATTGGATGCTAGTCCATGCGTTGAGTTATCGCCTCTGAGTCTAGTGTCTTGTGTTGTAGCAAGGGAAGATGCGTTGAGTTGTCACCTCTGAGTTCCTTACTTGTGATTGTGAAATTGGATGCTAGTCCATGCGTTGAGTTGTCGCCTCTGAGTCTAGTGTCTTGTTGAGTAGCAGGTCCATGCGTTGAGTGGTCGCCTCTGAGTCCTTGCTTGAGTTTGTGAATTTGGTATCTGCTTATGCGTTAAGATGTCGCCTCTGAACCTTTATACTTGCTGATTGTTTGGTATTCAGGTTATGTCTTAAGTTGACCGCTGAACCTTATACTTGTTGAGTTTTATATCTGCTTGCCTAGAGTTGGTACAGTGTCAGATATAGATGTTGATATTGATGAGTATGGTACTTTGATTATGGTTTTGTTCATCCAAGGCATTGGATGACACTATAGTCGGTTTCGTAAATGGTTTGGACTGAAAGACCCTCCGGCCGGGCAACCGGCTCTCCTTCCAAATGGTTTCCGAAGTTGGTTGAGAGCCTTGCATTAGTAATTGCATGATGATATGAGATTCGGTTATTGAGATTATATGCTTCACATGTTTATATATGTTGGAGTATTCTGTTTGTATTGCTGTGTTACGTGTCGTTACAGAAGGTGGCTAGGAGAACTCTAGTCACTCCCCACTGATTGTGGCGTACATGTTTACATGTATGTAGGTACAAGCAGGAGGTTGGCAGGAGTTGCTGAGAGCTAGCGAGCGATGATCCGCTTATCATCGATTTGACTTACACACTTTGTAATACCCGTGTTTTAGTCTCGGTCAACGGCAGTCAAACCATGTTCTATACAAGTATTTCGGATGGAATGTTTATAAAGTATTCTACGTAAACCGTTATTATTTTATAAATCGTATTTCTACGATTATTTCGTATTTCATAATTATTTTGTATTTGATAATTATTTCATAAAATGATATTTCATCCGTATTCCTTTAATTTTGATAATATATCTATAATCAAATATATTTATAATTTTATATTTATTCTTCATATATACATGCTTTATTATTTTTCTTATAAGTGCTAATAATTTAATATCCTTATAAATTATTTAATTAATAATTACTAATACTAATACTAATGTACATAATCTAATTATTATAATAATAATTTTACGTACTCGGTTATTTTAAACTACGGGTCGAGTAAGACACATCCGTTTTATGTGAACCCAAGTCCTAACTTCACAAACATACAAACATCGACATAGAGAACCTATACAAACCAATCAGCCTCTACAACTTCGTAAAACCCTAATTACTCTCTACGTAGTCTGCCTCCATACTTCCACCTCAAACACAAACACAACCACCGTGGGTTTCGAAGGAGAACACAAAGAGAAACGCAGCAACAGCGACCATCGTCAGCATTGTTTTACCCTCGCACAATAGCGTTCGTAAGTAGTTGTTCGTGTTTTTTTTATGCTTCGAATATGTATTTTAAGGTCGTGAATTATCTTGGTAGTATATATATATAACATGTACCTCATGTTTAAACCACCAGTATACCACGAAAGCTCTTATAACAAAGGCCATAGATGTCGATAGTAAACTCGTTCATACTCTGTTTTAATGCTGAATGACAGTGTTTGTTTATGTTGTTTATTCGTGAAGTTTGGGGTTGTTGTTGTCATGAGTCATGAGATTTGATGATGGGGAGTTAGTAGGGAATGCTGGTGGTGTTGGGATAGTTAGTGGTGGTCGGATAGTCTAGGAAGACAGTCTGGTAGGTAGAGTCACGAGGTTGCAGGAATAGGGTCTGGAGTTGCAGGAACAGGGTCCGAGTGGTCAAGGATTTTGGAGTCGTTGTTTTAAAGGATTGAGTGGTGTCAAAGGGTAGTGGCTGGCACCAGGGGTTCGTGAGTGTTGTGAGGTGTCGTGGGTGGTGATTGGTTGTGACGAGGGCGGTGTTAGCGGGTAGTTAAAGAGGTGTTGGTAGGAGGGGTGTGAAACACGGTACAGGAACAAAGGGCTGATGTTGGCAGCCAGGGTGTTTTGGGACAGGTTTTGAGGCCTGGTTGGGACAAGTATGGTGTCGTGGTTGGTGTCTTGGGTTAGGTCATGGTGCAAGGATGTTGGAGAAACCTTTGGTGGTGGCTACTGGTGGTTGGGTTGGTGTTTAGCAGGGGGTAAACAAGGGGTACACACGTTGCAGCAGAGGAAATGGCAGCGACCACGGGTGGTTGTAGGGGCAGTCGAAGGCTGGTTTGGTCGAGTTAGGGTCAATGGTGGGGGTCAACAGGTACACTGTAGTGCAATGGTGGCAGCCACCAGGTTGCGGCAATGGTTCAGATGGCGCGTCGGGTGTAGACGAGGCTGTTTCAGGGTCTGCTAGGGGCTGGTTGTCGAAGGGCTGTTAGTGTGTTGTTTGTGTTATAAGACTAGTGTATTGTTTGTTTTGAATGTTATTATTTTTATTATTGTTTTGTTGATCTATTAATTATTGTTAGTATATTATTATTATTATTAATATTCTATGATAATATTATTATTAATTGTGGTGTTATTAGTATTATGATAATTGTATGATAGTATATCAATGGTGGTGTATTATTATTAATCATGTTATTAGCAAGTGTTAAGGTTAATATTTATAAATGAACTTTGTGATTTTTCACGAATAATTATATCGTTCTTGCTATTGAAGTTGTAATAAAGCTATAATTTTGTTGTATGCTAAAATTAGTAAGTCTATAATTAGCAAGTCTATAATTAGTAAGTTTGTAATTTGTTAATGATAATTGATATGTATATGAGGATGTTTGTAAATATGGAGGGATAACGTGTTATAAGCATATGGTTATGTAAAAGATCGAATAAATATTAGTAGTGTGGCTGTATGGTTTGAAATTAATATCAAGTAATAATTATAGGAACGGAATTCGAGGAGGAACATTACTAGATGGTGTTTGCTTATTGCAGATTTGCTACTCCAGGTAGGATACACTGGCACTATACTCTATGATGTGTTACGAATGGATGTTGGATCGTGTGTTATGGATGTTGAGCATGATTTATATGAGAATGATATTGGTTGAATTGAGTGTTTATTATTATTATTATTGGCATGAGCATTGCATTATTTAATAGCGTGATTGATTAAGAGTATCGTTGCATTCATGAGCATGGCATATGCATTGGTTACTGAGAAAGTTATGGATCAGATATTGTTCTTATATAAAGCCCAGGGTGGTTCTGCAGACCAGGCCTGGTGTCTTACCAGCTATTGAGCTGGTGTTCGGCGACGGCCGATTATAGTCTGCCGGGAGGTTCGGTATGGCTGGGTGTTTCGGGTTTGAGATTGAGATTGTGATTGAGCTCGAGCATATAATGGCACTTGCATATCATATTTATTGCATTTTCTATATTTGTGTTATCCTACTCAACCGCGAGGTTGACAGTGTATTCGTGTACACCTACGATGATCCGAAATGGGGAGTAGATTCTACAGGTCAGAGACAGTGGACTAGGAGCTTGGGTAAGGAGAGGGACATGACTTGGACCTACTTAGAATTAGATCACATACTTAGATGTTATCATTTGTACTTTATTCCCTATGTAATAGTTGTAATCTCAAAAGTTTCAATTTAATCAGTTTTTATATAAAGTACTTTGGTTTGTTTTACTTTGTTATTCACTACCTCGGACATTCCGAGATGGTAACAGCTCTATTTATTCGAGAATGTCTTGCTAAAGGCTCTTAAATAAATGGGGGTGTTACAAAGTGGTATTAGAGCGAACGATCCTCAGGCCTAAAACAAATGAATAATAATGAACGTAGGAAGAGTTTAATAAAATGAACCCCAGGTTAGTAATTGTTAGGAGCCCCAGGATTGGGATGAGTTAGTGATAGGTTTAACTAGTTGCTCATAAACTAATTTTAGTCATACTAAACTAACCTTGTGATTAACATATTAATTTACATGTTAAAACGATCTTATGCATGCTAATAATGCGGAAATAAGGAGAGTATTTGAACCCTTACACACGGTCCAAATGTTTAGCAAGGATGATCCTCCGAGTACCCAAAATAGAATACCTCCTTTGGATGCACCAAGACAACCCCTCAATCAACCGAGACTTGAACAAGCTAGTTACAAAAACGGTTTCTCCTTAAACTTATTCTAATCACTCTTATTAGAATGTTATTTGAATACTACAAATAGTATGTAAATATTATCTTATAATATGAGTTTTAGAGGTTAAAAATCTCTCTTTTACTTAGAGTATATTTCGGCTAAGAGAGTGAATGAATGGGTATATCATCTCATATATAATATGCTAACCCCTAGTCTTAAATTAACAAATTAACTTAAGGAGTATAGGGAGTAGTAGTGTGGCCGGGTATGGGAGGGCTCAAAGAGGGAACACAACACTTTCCCATGTAGATAGGGTGGTTCTAGGTAGCACCTTAATTAAAGTTAAGCATGCTTTAATCAACATGTTGTGTTAATTTAATAACACACAACATATCCTCAACATATCCCAAAACCGGTGCAACCACACTTAAAATGGACCTTATTTTACAATTTTATCAACCTTACAATTTTATGTTATGTGACATACAATATGTCAAAGTATAACAATTGTTTTAATTTAATCATACATATTTATCAAATAAATATTATTCATAAATTAATAAATCTCATTTATCAAGTTGACAAGTAATTCGAAATTACTCACTGTAAAATGGTCACTTATAATAATCGTCAACACGATTTACAACTTTTGTAATAATTATAACCCAATTCATTCTAATTACGATATTATAAAATATCGTTTAATGTTTAACAATTGACACGTTTCAATTTTAAACATAAATCTTACATTAAGATTTAACCTCTAATGTCTCGATATACGAGTTTAAGGAATATGATCAAATCGTATCACCATACATTTGATCATTTTATCAATTAAGGGAATTGTCCTAAAGGTGTGACCTAAAGGGATCAACTGACCATCACCGTCATACGACAGTAATGTCAAACTCTAGCTAGCCAATCATTACCGATTAATGTTGGTCAGTTGACTAATATAAAATCGTATCATCCCTTGCGCATTCTCGTTATGAGATTTAATTACGTGATCGCACTATTGTTGAGGACACATTTCCCAACAATCTCCCACTTGTCCTCGACAAGTGTGCGTCACCAATTCTCTTGTCCTATTACAATCTCCCACTCAATGCAAGATGTCTCTCTGAGGTCGTACTTGCATTTGATCATATCATGAGTGGTTTCCTCGATCTGGAGAATAACTGTTTGACCGGAATTATCTACCATAGATACCTTCCGAGCGTGGCCACGCATTTCCAGTTAATTACTCCTCGAGTGGCCCTGAGATTTGAACAACCCTGACAAGGGGTGGACAATTTCTATCGCACTACTTCCTTCAACTAGTCACAGTTAGTCACAACCCAAAACAATCCCATTTGACTCCAGTTACGAAAAGTCGTAGAGAATGGATCAAAGTTATGCCTAAACTGTACCATCTTGGGAGAGTAGTCTTTAGTCTAAGAATTGACTCACAAGAATACTATAGCAGCTCTCGCCACGACCCGGCTATAAAATTTCCAGAACTCTATAAGCGGTCACATTGCCCGACAGAGTGTCTCTTACAGTCTGCCTATGTGATCGACTAGTCATCACATATGACTCTATGGCACTTGAACTTGCCATCAATCGCCTCACACTCTAGTCGCTTTGAGACGTCACCTCATATAAGCGGCTAGGGGCTATACTAAGTCAATCCAGTTCACTTATGGGGTTCAATATTGTCTCTTACAACCCATTTGGATTCTGACAAAGTATCTTTTCCTTTGAGTTAATAATAACTCAAATGATGTTGTCATGCAACAATAGTCAATACTATCACATTGCATTTGATGCACAATCATCTATTTGTATTAGTGTTTTGCGAATAAACCTTTATTCATGCGAATAATCTTTATTCATGATAGCAAAACTTACAACTTTTGGTCTCCTTTATTCACATATTATTCCGTATAATATGATTCTATTTGAGTACATTTCTAGAACTCTTTCTAGATTTTGAGTTCACTGTTATCTTATAACTTGTGATGTATCGATATACAGTCACTTATGTACTGAAAACTTTATTGTAGTCTATTTATGATTTCATCATTCTAATAATTTTCACTCATCTTGGCTATATGATAATGGTTTCATTCATCATTATGAATAATGTATCCAACCATTCTAACTTCTAGTGGGCGACCTTTTATTATCCATATAATAAACCTTCCCGTAAAACTCCATCATCTTATGATATAAGGTATTTGATCATGTAGAATTGAAAACCTCTTATTCTTTACACCTTAAAGAATCACCCATTCTCTCTAAATGGTAGGCTTAATTCTTTTAATGAAAATCGCTCCCACTAAAATCAATATCTCTCGATATCTTAAATGAACCTTTCATTTCTCGCATGTTAAACTGTTACTTGAATTATTATCACAATCACTATCCCTATAGTGATCTGTTTCCATTCAATCAATCATTACCTTCTTATAATGTCTTCGTTTCCTCGAGACGAAAATGACATGATAATTTCTTTATAACTACATTGAGAGGATTGAGATGATTTCTTCTCTTTTATCTTATAAACTTAGAAGAATCATTTATTAAGGAACCGTTTTCCTACGATTTCATACGGGGTTTCAAGTTTCCTCTCTATGAAACAATGAACACAAAGAACCTTTATTCGAGTGTCCTCCCGTAGTTTCTTCAGTGTCCTCTCGTAGTTTCTTCAAATCATTTAGGGCTCTTCTCTAAGATCCTTTATTTTTATCATTGGTTTGCGAGCGAAATATTTTCTCCCACTCTATCCTTCTAACAATAACCTTTATTCGTATAAGGATAGCTATTTCGATTAACCAATGCATATGAATGTTTGAAGTTTTATAGGTGTGTTGAGTACATTCTCATTTTCACTTAAAATGAAAATCTTATAATGAACTAATATAGTCTCATTTTGATTGAAAGTATCTCATGGGGTGTAGTTCTCCGTTTTAATCAACACTTTGATTATCTTATACTTGATCGTATCAATATTTATTGCGTGATTTGATCACTATTATTCATGGTTTAACAAGGTATGCAATTTATTTGATAAATCAAAACATTGATTAAGAACAAAAGTTGTGACTCGGGTTGAAAACCAAGTCACCAATATCCAAAATTACAACCATTGTCTTAGGATTTTAATCCTTGTCTTACAAGAAAGTAAATTGTTCCAAAATAAAATGCAAAATATGAAAGAAGACGATATGAAAATTAGAGGCTAGCTCTTTAAGTCTTCGATCAATTTGGATGCTACCATAGCCATCCAAGTAAGGAACTTCATGCTTCCTTCTCCTTGCCCTTATCGTTATTAGGAGGCGCCCCTTTAAAACATTTAAAAAGGGTAAATATCAACACACTTGTATCATTATACATAACTTGATAAATGACATGAATTTAAACGGGAATTATTACCTACGGCGGTTGCCTTCCCATTTTTGAGATCGCTTAAGTATTTGGGGCAATTTCTCTTCCAATGACCGATCCTTGTGCAATAATGGCACTTCTCTTGCTCTTTTGAAGACGAGGTGGAAGCGCCTTTCGAAAAGGTCTTTTCTTTGGTCGCCTTGGGCTTGAACGTTTTCTTGCCCTTGCCTTTAGAGGCATTCCTCTTGAAGCTCGTTTTCCCTTTCTTTTCGATGTTCAAAACATCTTTGGTGGAACTTTCATGAAGTCCCATGTCCCTTTCGGCTTGGACTAGCATCTTATGCAACTCGTCCAACGAGGTCTCTTGATTTCGCATATTGAAATTCACCCGGAATTGAGTATATGCTTTAACCTTATTGAGTGAGTGAAGAACTCAGTCAATAATAAGAGAGTCGGGAACATCAACATCTTGAGCTTTTAGAGTTTCCGCGAGCTCAACGAGTTTGAGCACATGAGGGCTTATCTTTTGCCCTTCCTTGAAAGTAATGTCAAAGAAGGCGGAAGCCGCCTCATATTGAATCACCCTTGGAGTTTTCGAAAACATGGTCGCAAGCTTGGTGTAAATTTCATACGATGTGGTCAACTTAATCATACTCCTTTGGAGATCCGGCTCCATGGAGAAGATGAGCACATTTTTAAGAGCGGAGGACTCTTTCATGTAGGCTTCATAGGCCTCACGAGTTCCGACCGCGGAACGAGCGGTTGGAGCGGGAGGAGCGGCTTCGGATAGGTAACGACTCTTATCGTCACCTTGAGCGGCCAAAAGTAATTGCGCATCCCAATCCTTAAAGATTGAACCATGCTTATCGAGTTTGCAACGATCCATAAAGGATCGAAGCCATGATACGTTAGTGAGAGGTGGAGCGTTGGTTGCCATAGTCGATGTTGAAAATTAAACTACAATAATAAAAGGATAAACAACATCATTTTAAATTCATAATTTAAACTATAGCTTTTAACAAGTTTAGTTATATATTTACTTAATGATCTCTTACCCAATTAAGTAAACAATCCCGAGACCCAAACCCATACTAATCCGGGCACGGTGTAGCCGATTTAACCCGTATCGGTATAATTTGGTGGATTAACTCTTTAATCGGTTCTACTCTTAGAACTCTCGGTCGACAATTTTCTTAAAATTATCTTTAGCCCGAACTTATTGCAACTACGGTTACGAATACTTTCGTTGAGATCAACCAAATTTCAAGGTGTAATCTTATAACCCCACTTACCCAACGTGACAATTTTAGTACCCCGGTGTAGCCGAGCCTACGTTCTTGTGAAGAAGGGATTCATGGGTCCGTACTCTTTGGTAAGGCTAAGTCTCAATATTTATTTGTAAGAGATCTAGTCAAATTATTATCTATCTCCGTTTAAGTGAACTAAGTCGGTGAATTATCGATAAAATAAAAAGACTAGGTCGACTAGGTCGAAACATGCATGATACGATGTATGACGATTTGGCTATGCATGCAAACATATAAAAAGCAAAATAAAAGCATAAAATAAACCCTAGTATGGCCTTTCCTAGAAAAGAAATAATAAAAGTACAAATTCGGAAACCAACTCCTTTGGTCCCTTGAACTTCACGCGGCACGCACTTCGAGGTAAACACCGTCTTGATCGGAACTCCTTTCCGAATGGCACCGTCTTCAAGGAACTCCGGATTTAACAAATATTACAACCTTTCTAGTCTACTTTATACATTATAAAATAGAAATAAATTACAATTGGGTGATACGAGATCACAAAATTACAACCGAATCGGTAACCCCTTACATTACGGGAAATACCGATTTAAAAACTAAGGCCATACTAAGTAAATTACATAATTACCAAAATTACGTAAATAAAATCATGACATTCATAATATATAATATGCAATGCTTATGTAAATATGAATTAACATGCAAACCCTAAGCCAAATCGTCCTATTTAAAACACTTATTTAAATAGTTATCGCAAACCTCGGTTTATGGAATCGCGTGTTTTAACGATTAACAACACTATGCATTATATGAAACGGTTTTCATCCTTAAGTTAATCATCCTAACTCGCATAGGATTCAAAATTTAGTCTTACTCAAACTTTGAACATGACTTAACTTAATATATATCAATATTGATCGGTATTACTCGGTTTTACGGGAAAATAATATAAAAATCCAAAAGAGTCATTAAAATTTCGAAAATTCAAAATTCAAATTTTGAAAATTCCAGAATGTTCTTAAAATTTTCAGAAAGTTAAAATATTAGTATTTTATACGGTTTTAACATTATTTCGAAAATAACACGTAAAACGAGCATTTTAAGTCGGAAAATTCAATAATTAACTTCATAAATGCAAATTAAATACTAATAATATTTTTATACCTTCCAAAACATTTTAAGAACACAAGATGGACAGAAAATTAAATGGCACATTGCCCCATAGCCGAAATTTTAAAAGCATGACTCCTTTTATTTAATTTTAAATGCTACTTTTAACAAATCAAAATTAAATCAAATCAAATCAAATCTGAAACTTTTGGCACCCAAGATAATTTCCAAGATGAACATATCATATATGACTAATGTGGGTTACATTTTTCGGCCATTTTAACAACATTTGCAAATTTTAACGATTTACGTCATATATCGTACGATTTTAACCCTTAAAATTATTTCTCAAGCATAAAATAAGATAAAATTCTCGAAAATTTTATACATGCTGGAAATAATATATATGACATCGTGTTAAATATTTATGGCCAAATTCCAACTTAAACTATTAAAGTCGAAATTATGTCACTAATTACCCGATTTTTACATTAAAAATCTATAATATTGCAATATTTGAGATAAATTTCTGGAAAATTCAACATAAATTTTAAATATTGTATGTGACATCCTCATAAATTTTTATAGTCAAATTCATAATATAACTATTTTAACCCATTTTTATTCATCTTTTTGCATTTTAACACTTAAAATTCATATCACACGATTTATAAGTCCATAATTTACGAAAAACCATATTCATATTATAGAAAACACATGTGATAACATACTGAAAAATCTCGGCCAAAAGATGATTTTAGCTATTTTTCCCAAAATAAACGACTTTAACCATTAAAACTTTATAAAAACCGAGATTTAATATACCATTAATCAATATTCATGCAAAATATATTCCAAATATTCTAAAACATTTTAGAAAACAGTAGGTAATCATGCTTAAATTATTTCGTGCATATCATATATTAAACGAAAAAACCAATTTTATTTTGTTATCACCATAACTCCGTAAAAACGTAAACGGAAAGCATGCAAACAACCTATTGCTCTGATACCAATTGATAGGTTTAACTAGTTGCTCATAAACTAATTTTAGTCATACTAAACTAACCTTGTGATTAACATATTAATTTACATGTTAAAACGATCTTATGCATGCTAATAATGCGGAAATAAGGAGAGTATTTGAACCCTTACACACGGTCCAAATGTTTAGCAAGGATGATCCTCCGAGTACCCAAAATAGAATACCTCCTTTGGATGCACCAAGACAACCCCTCAATCAACCGAGACTTGAACAAGCTAGTTACAAAAACGGTTTCTCCTTAAACTTATTCTAATCACTCTTATTAGAATGTTATTTGAATACTACAAATAGTATGTAAATATTATCTTATAATATGAGTTTTAGAGGTTAAAAATCTCTCTTTTACTTAGAGTATATTTCGGCTAAGAGAGTGAATGAATGGGTATATCATCTCATATATAATATGCTAACCCCTAGTCTTAAATTAACAAATTAACTTAAGGAGTATAGGGAGTAGTAGTGTGGCCGGGTATGGGAGGGCTCAAAGAGGGAACACAACACTTTCCCATGTAGATAGGGTGGTTCTAGGTAGCACCTTAATTAAAGTTAAGCATGCTTTAATCAACATGTTGTGTTAATTTAATAACACACAACATATCCTCAACATATCCCAAAACCGGTGCAACCACACTTAAAATGGACCTTATTTTACAATTTTATCAACCTTACAATTTTATGTTATGTGACATACAATATGTCAAAGTATAACAATTGTTTTAATTTAATCATACATATTTATCAAATAAATATTATTCATAAATTAATAAATCTCATTTATCAAGTTGACAAGTAATTCGAAATTACTCACTGTAAAATGGTCACTTATAATAATCGTCAACACGATTTACAACTTTTGTAATAATTATAACCCAATTCATTCTAATTACGATATTATAAAATATCGTTTAATGTTTAACAATTGACACGTTTCAATTTTAAACATAAATCTTACATTAAGATTTAACCTCTAATGTCTCGATATACGAGTTTAAGGAATATGATCAAATCGTATCACCATACATTTGATCATTTTATCAATTAAGGGAATTGTCCTAAAGGTGTGACCTAAAGGGATCAACTGACCATCACCGTCATACGACAGTAATGTCAAACTCTAGCTAGCCAATCATTACCGATTAATGTTGGTCAGTTGACTAATATAAAATCGTATCATCCCTTGCGCATTCTCGTTATGAGATTTAATTACGTGATCGCACTATTGTTGAGGACACATTTCCCAACAATCTCCCACTTGTCCTCGACAAGTGTGCGTCACCAATTCTCTTGTCCTATTACAATCTCCCACTCAATGCAAGATGTCTCTCTGAGGTCGTACTTGCATTTGATCATATCATGAGTGGTTTCCTCGATCTGGAGAATAACTGTTTGACCGGAATTATCTACCATAGATACCTTCCGAGCGTGGCCACGCATTTCCAGTTAATTACTCCTCGAGTGGCCCTGAGATTTGAACAACCCTGACAAGGGGTGGACAATTTCTATCGCACTACTTCCTTCAACTAGTCACAGTTAGTCACAACCCAAAACAATCCCATTTGACTCCAGTTACGAAAAGTCGTAGAGAATGGATCAAAGTTATGCCTAAACTGTACCATCTTGGGAGAGTAGTCTTTAGTCTAAGAATTGACTCACAAGAATACTATAGCAGCTCTCGCCACGACCCGGCTATAAAATTTCCAGAACTCTATAAGCGGTCACATTGCCCGACAGAGTGTCTCTTACAGTCTGCCTATGTGATCGACTAGTCATCACATATGACTCTATGGCACTTGAACTTGCCATCAATCGCCTCACACTCTAGTCGCTTTGAGACGTCACCTCATATAAGCGGCTAGGGGCTATACTAAGTCAATCCAGTTCACTTATGGGGTTCAATATTGTCTCTTACAACCCATTTGGATTCTGACAAAGTATCTTTTCCTTTGAGTTAATAATAACTCAAATGATGTTGTCATGCAACAATAGTCAATACTATCACATTGCATTTGATGCACAATCATCTATTTGTATTAGTGTTTTGCGAATAAACCTTTATTCATGCGAATAATCTTTATTCATGATAGCAAAACTTACAACTTTTGGTCTCCTTTATTCACATATTATTCCGTATAATATGATTCTATTTGAGTACATTTCTAGAACTCTTTCTAGATTTTGAGTTCACTGTTATCTTATAACTTGTGACGTATCGATATACAGTCACTTATGTACTGAAAACTTTATTGTAGTCTATTTATGATTTCATCATTCTAATAATTTTCACTCATCTTGGCTATATGATAATGGTTTCATTCATCATTATGAATAATGTATCCAACCATTCTAACTTCTAGTAGGCGACCTTTTATTATCCATATAATAAACCTTCCCGTAAAACTCCATCATCTTATGATATAAGGTATTTGATCATCTAGAATTGAAAACCTCTTATTCTTTACACCTTAAAGAATCACCCATTCTCTCTAAATGGTAGGCTTAATTCTTTTAATGAAAATCGCTCCCACTAAAATCAATATCTCTCGATATCTTAAATGAACCTTTCATTTCTCGCATGTTAAACTGTTACTTGAATTATTATCACAATCACTATCCCTATAGTGATCTGTTTCCATTCAATCAATCATTACCTTCTTATAATGTCTTCGTTTCCTCGAGACGAAAATGACATGATAATTTCTTTATAACTACATTGAGAGGATTGAGATGATTTCTTCTCTTTTATCTTATAAACTTAGAAGAATCATTTATTAAGGAACCGTTTTCCTACGATTTCATACGGGGTTTCAAGTTTCCTCTCTATGAAACAATGAACACAAAGAACCTTTATTCGAGTGTCCTCCCGTAGTTTCTTCAGTGTCCTCTCGTAGTTTCTTCAAATCATTTAGGGCTCTTCTCTAAGATCCTTTATTTTTATCATTGGTTTGCGAGCGAAATATTTTCTCCCACTCTATCCTTCTAACAATAACCTTTATTCGTATAAGGATAGCTATTTCGATTAACCAATGCATATGAATGTTTGAAGTTTTATAGGTGTGTTGAGTACATTCTCATTTTCACTTAAAATGAAAATCTTATAATGAACTAATATAGTCTCATTTTGATTGAAAGTATCTCATGGGGTGTAGTTCTCCGTTTTAATCAACACTTTGATTATCTTATACTTGATCGTATCAATTTTTATTGCGTGATTAGATCACTATTATTCATGTTTTAACAAGGTATGCAATTTATTTGATAAATCAAAACATTGATTAAGAACAAAAGTAGTGACTCGGGTTGAAAACCAAGTCACCAATATCAAAATTACAACCATTGTCTTAGGATTTTAATCCTTGTCTTACAAGAAAGTAAATTGTTCCAAAATAAAATGCAAAATATGAAAGAAGACGATATGAAAATTAGAGGCTAGCTCTTTAAGTCTTCGATCAATTTGGATGCTACCATAGCCATCCAAGTAAGGAACTTCATGCTTCCTTCTCCTTGCCCTTATCGTTATTAGGAGGCGCCCCTTTAAAACATTTAAAAAGGGTAAATATCAACACACTTGTATCATTATACATAAGTTGATAAATGACATGAATTTAAACGGGAATTATTACCTACGGCGGTTGCCTTCCCATTTTTGAGATCGCTTAAGTATTTGGGGCAATTTCTCTTCCAATGACCGATCCTCGTGCAATAATGGCACTTCTCTTGCTCTTTTGAAGACGAGGTGGAAGCGCCTTTCGAAAAGGTCTTTTCTTTGGTCGCCTTGGGCTTGAACGTTTTCTTGCCCTTGCCTTTAGAGGTATTCCTCTTGAAGCTCGTTTTCCCTTTCTTTTCGATGTTCAAAACATCTTTGGTGGAACTTTCATGAAGTCCCATGTCCCTTTCGGCTTGGACTAGCATCTTATGCAACTCGTCCAACGAGGTCTCTTGATTTCGCATATTGAAATTCACCCGGAATTGAGTATATGCTTTAACCTTATTGAGTGAGTGAAGAACTCAGTCAATAATAAGAGAGTCGGGAACATCAACATCTTGAGCTTTTAGAGTTTCTGGGAGCTCAACGAGTTTGAGCACATGAGGGCTTATCTTTTGCCCTTCCTTGAAAGTAATGTCAAAGAAGGCGGAAGCCGCCTCATATTGAATCACCCTTGGAGTTTTCGAAAACATGGTCGCAAGCTTGGTGTAAATTTCATACGATGTGGTCAACTTAATCATACTCCTTTGGAGATCCGGCTCCATGGAGAAGATGAGCACATTTTTAAGAGCGGAGGACTCTTTCATGTAGGCTTCATAGGCCTCACGAGTTCCGACCGCGGAACGAGCGGTTGGAGCGGGAGGAGCGGCTTCGGATAGGTAACGACTCTTATCGTCACCTTGAGCGGCCAAAAGTAATTGCGCATCCCAATCCTTAAAGATTGAACCATGCTTATCGAGTTTCCAACGATCCATAAAGGATCGAAGCCATGATACGTTAGTGAGAGGTGGAGCGTTGGTTGCCATAGTCGATGTTGAAAATTAAACTACAATAATAAAAGGATAAACAACATCATTTTAAATTCATAATTTAAACTATAACTTTTAACAAGTTTAGTTATATATTTACTTAATGATCTCTTACCCAATTAAGTAAACAATCCCGAGACCCAAACCCATACTAATCCGGGCACGGTGTAGCCGATTTAACCCGTATCGGTATAATTTGGTGGATTAACTCTTTAATCGGTTCTACTCTTAGAACTCTCGGTCGACAATTTTCTTAAAATTATCTTTAGCCCGAACTTATTGCAACTACGGTTACGAATACTTTCGTTGAGATCAACCAAATTTCAAGGTGTAATCTTATAACCCCACTTACCCAACGTGACAATTTTAGTACCCCGGTGTAGCCGAGCCTACGTTCTTGTGAAGAAGGGATTCATGGGTCCGTACTCTTTGGTAAGGCTAAGTCTCAATATTTATTTGTAAGAGATCTAGTCAAATTATTATCTATCTCCGTTTAAGTGAACTAAGTCGGTGAATTATCGATAAAATAAAAAGACTAGGTCGACTAGGTCGAAACATGCATGATACGATGTATGACGATTTGGCTATGCATGCAAACATATAAAAAGCAAAATAAAAGCATAAAATAAACCCTAGTATGGCCTTTCCTAGAAAAGAAATAATAAAAGTACAAATTCGGAAACCAACTCCTTTGGTCCCTTGAACTTCACGCGGCACGCACTTCGAGGTAAACACCGTCTTGATCGGAACTCCTTTCCGAATGGCACCGTCTTCAAGGAACTCCGGATTTAACAAATATTACAACCTTTCTAGTCTACTTTATACATTATAAAATAGAAATAAATTACAATTGGGTGATACGAGATCACAAAATTACAACCGAATCGGTAACCCCTTACATTACGGGAAATACCGATTTAAAAACTAAGGCCATACTAAGTAAATTACATAATTACCAAAATTACGTAAATAAAATCATGACATTCATAATATATAATATGAAATGCTTATGTAAATATGAATTAACATGCAAACCCTAAGCCAAATCGTCCTATTTAAAACACTTATTTAAATAGTTATCGCAAACCTCGGTTTATGGAATCGCGTGTTTTAACGATTAACAACACTATGCATTATATGAAACGGTTTTCATCCTTAAGTTAATCATCCTAACTCGCATAGGATTCAAAATTTAGTCTTACTCAAACTTTGAACATGACTTAACTTAATATATATCAATATTGATCGGTATTACTCGGTTTTACGGGAAAATAATATAAAAATCCAAAAGAGTCATTAAAATTTCGAAAATTCAAAATTCAAATTTTGAAAATTCCAGAATGTTCTTAAAATTTTCAGAAAGTTAAAATATTAGTATTTTATACGGTTTTAACATTATTTCGAAAATAACACGTAAAACGAGCATTTTAAGTCGGAAAATTCAATAATTAACTTCATAAATGCAAATTAAATACTAATAATATTTTTATACCTTCCAAAACATTTTAAGAACACAAGATGGACAGAAAATTAAATGGCACATTGCCCCATAGCCGAAATTTTAAAAGCATGACTCCTTTTATTTAATTTTAAATGCTACTTTTAACAAATCAAAATTAAATCAAATCAAATCAAATCTGAAACTTTTGGCACCCAAGATAATTTCCAAGATGAACATATCATATATGACTAATGTGGGTTACATTTTTCGGCCATTTTAACAACATTTGCAAATTTTAACGATTTACGTCATATATCGTACGATTTTAACCCTTAAAATTATTTCTCAAGCATAAAATAAGATAAAATTCTCGAAAATTTTATACATGCTGGAAATAATATATATGACATCGTGTTAAATATTTATGGCCAAATTCCAACTTAAACTATTAAAGTCGAAATTATGTCACTAATTACCCGATTTTTACATTAAAAATCTATAATATTGCAATATTTGAGATAAATTTCTGGAAAATTCAACATAAATTTTAAATATTGTATGTGACATCCTCATAAATTTTTATAGTCAAATTCATAATATAACTATTTTAACCCATTTTTATTCATCTTTTTGCATTTTAACACTTAAAATTCATATCACACGATTTATAAGTCCATAATTTACGAAAAACCATATTCATATTATAGAAAATACATGTGATAACATACTGAAAAATCTCGGCCAAAAGATGATTTTAGCTATTTTTCCCAAAATAAACGACTTTAACCATTAAAACTTTATAAAAACCGAGATTTAATATACCATTAATCAATATTCATGCAAAATATATTCCAAATATTCTAAAACATTTTAGAAAACAGTAGGTAATCATGCTTAAATTATTTCGTGCATATCATATATTAAACGAAAAAACCAATTTTATTTTGTTATCACCATAACTCCGTAAAAACGTAAACGGAAAGCATGCAAACAACCTATTGCTCTGATACCAATTGATAGGTTTAACTAGTTGCTCATAAACTAATTTTAGTCATACTAAACTAACCTTGTGATTAACATATTAATTTACATGTTAAAACGATCTTATGCATGCTAATAATGCGGAAATAAGGAGAGTATTTGAACCCTTACACACGGTCCAAATGTTTAGCAAGGATGATCCTCCGAGTACCCAAAATAGAATACCTCCTTTGGATGCACCAAGACAACCCCTCAATCAACCGAGACTTGAACAAGCTAGTTACAAAAACGGTTTCTCCTTAAACTTATTCTAATCACTCTTATTAGAATGTTATTTGAATACTACAAATAGTATGTAAATATTATCTTATAATATGAGTTTTAGAGGTTAAAAATCTCTCTTTTACTTAGATTATATTTCGGCTAAGAGAGTGAATGAATGGGTATATCATCTCATATATAATATGCTAACCCCTAGTCTTAAATTAACAAATTAACTTAAGGAGTATAGGGAGTAGTAGTGTGGCCGGGTATGGGAGGGCTCAAAGAGGGAACACAACACTTTCCCATGTAGATAGGGTGGTTCTAGGTAGCACCTTAATTAAAGTTAAGCATGCCTTAATCAACATGTTGTGTTAATTTAATAACACACAACATATCCTCAACCTATCCCAAAACCGGTGCAACCACACTTAAAATGGACCTTATTTTACAATTTTATCAACCTTACAATTTTATGTTATGTGACATACAATATGTCAAAGTATAACAATTGTTTTAATTTAATCATACATATTTATCAAATAAATATTATTCATAAATTAATAAATCTCATTTATCAAGTTGACAAGTAATTCGAAATTACTCACTGTAAAATGGTCACTTATAATAATCGTCAACACGATTTACAACTTTTGTAATAATTATAACCCAATTCATTCTAATTACGATATTATAAAATATCGTTTAATGTTTAACAATTGACACGTTTCAATTTTAAACATAAATCTTACATTAAGATTTAACCTCTAATGTCTCGATATACGAGTTTAAGGAATATGATCAAATCGTATCACCATACATTTGATCATTTTATCAATTAAGGGAAGTGTCCTAAAGGTGTGACCTAAAGGGATCAACTGACCATCACCGTCATACGACAGTAATGTCAAACTCTAGCTAGCCAATCATTACCGATTAATGTTGGTCAGTTGACTAATATAAAATCGTATCATCCCTTGCGCATTCTCGTTATGAGATTTAATTACGTGATCGCACTATTGTTGAGGACACATTTCCCAACAGTTAGGGGCCCCCTCAAACCAAGCCACTGGCCCTTTCAGTCTAACCTGGTCACCCCTGAGAGATGTAGAGCGTGGGTAGTATATAATAGAGGAAAATGCCCAATTTATATATGTATATTGTACTAACGTTTCCGCAGAAAAAGAATGAGGTAAGTTATGATGTGAGACATGATTAGTGATCTGTATTGTGAAGCGTGATAATGATATTGAATGTTGGTTTAGATATATGATTTCTAAGTACTGAGAATATGAGTATGAGTATATGAGTTTGAAATATGAGTTTGACTTGTATGGTGATATGCATGCGGCTATATGATCCCTGAACCTTTAGGTAGAAATATAGTACTATGATATGTGTAATGAATTGATAATAAGTAGCATCTTCGTGATTTCTAGGATATATTTAGGTACTTAAATCAGCTATAATTGTTGCAATGGTAGAAACTAATGCATTGTCTATACATACATGATTATTGAGTTACTTAATTGATTTTATTTTCGGTTTCGCAATCTTTACCGTTTTCTAGATGCAATTACATGTTATATGGTGCAATGTGATTTCTATGCTTCAAATGATATTATAAATTCCAGAATGTTACCTTGTTTGTTCGGGTTGCCATTTAAAATGTGCTTTCGATATGATTGTGAAAATCGTATGTTTGATAAATGATTGGTTTAACTTTCCACTACTTTTGATTTCATGCTAAAAACGACTTATATTTTGAGAGAAATAAATATTTGAGTTGATAGTGGTCAGATCGTTACTGCACAATTATGTTTTGACCCATGTTTTTGCAAATGACACCATTTAAAAACGTATTTATTGTTTATGCATATTTCCAACTCCACTGTTTAGAATATTCATTCACGGTTTCAAAATGATAAGTCACGTAAAATCTTAACGAGTCGTTATTTAATAAAGATTGCTGCAAGTTGCCCAAATTTTTCCGTTTAATTGCTGTAAAGTTTCTGTTCAGACCACTAAGTTAAAAAAAAAAAAAAAAATTGTAATGGTTCAGAAAATGGGTGGACGGTTATTTAATTATAATTTTGGAAGTTGTAGCATGATGGTTGATTGTTGAAATTGTAAGTATGCAAGTTTTCTATATAAAAGTTTAGTTAAACATTAATTATGTGATGTAACATTGTAATATACTGATATCACGTTAGAAGCATGAACAGTAAGCGTATGTTATGGATATGAACTTTATCATGGGATGGTATAACCTTACTTATTTGGTTGAGCTTATATAAAGTTAGTTTTATTATTACCGACACTATTGTTATGCCACAAGGTGAACTCCATATTATTATGTTTAAATCTGATCACAGTATATGGAATTGGTAATTTCGTAGACATGTGAATTATGGGAGTGCTAGCCTTGCTTCAGATCTGTAGCTTGTAAAATCATCAGTTCATTCGTGTTTATAAAGTGCCATTAATTACAACTTCATTGTTTGAAAGTTTCGCAATATTTTTTCAAGGTGATAATCCATGATAAAGCTGATGTCTGATAATTGTAGTAATTATTTTTCAACATGACAAAATCTGTAGCTACACATCGATGAAATTATGCTTGAATACGAAATTATTCCACATGATATAAACCTTTTATTTTGCAAGTTTTATTTATTACTAGTGTTATAATAAATGATGTAATGTGAATAGATGGGAAATATACCTAAGTGATTTTACTTATTTATACCTAAATTTGCTGAGCTGTCTTACTAGTCCATGTTTGGTGTATATCTCGTGAAATATGTTATTGCTCCGTGTTTCATTACTTTGAATAAAAACTTGGATTAATTGATAAGAATACTCTGAACTATGGGTGTCCTGCTCAAAATACTCCAAACTTTATTTTAACTACCAATATAACCAACTAATGCCCTCATTTGCTTTGAATAGAATTTGTTGTTTTGTTAAGTTGTTGTAGCATGTTTTAATGCTGTGATTAGGTAAATAGATTAACATAGAAGTAAAAAGAGAAAGACGGGTTAAAGAATGGTTAGAAATATCTTCACTTAATTAGCATGTAACAAGTCATATATTATAATAAAAGCGAATGAGAATATTAGTTGGATATATTGGTGGTTAAAATAAAGTTTGGAGTATTTTGAGCAGGACACCCATAGTTCAGAGTATTTTTATCAATTAATCCTAAAAACTTTGCCTGATGTCTTTTCCAAAACTTGTGTGCATAAACATGATCTTACATATATAACATGATTACTAATAGGAAATGTTTTAATATATTAAGTACGAACTATGAGTTGGTTGTTTGTCCACATTAATGCAAAGGTGTTAATTTTGTAGCAGAATTTCCAAAAAGTAAATAAATGTTAGTTGCCTTGAGTCTTACTGCGTTGCAGGAAATCGACGAGTATGTTTTGTTGTTTTAAAAGTCGAATGCTAGTTGCACAGTATAGAGTAATTAACTTATCAGATGACTGTACTTGTGACTGTTGTTTCGGTGATCTTCTTGAACTTTGGATGTCGAAATTTATAATGAGGTTACGAGGACGTAACCATGTCTTAAGGAAGATAGGATTGTAAAATCTTGATGAATTGCGATCTGGTCAATTGATATATTATGATTGGTTGGCTAAGATTTACCAAACATGGAGTCTCCAATTGTACTTGATCAATGTCATGGTCCTTTAAGTATCATGTATTTTCTGTAGTATGTTAAACTTTGGGGACAAAGTTTTCTTAACGAGGGTAGAATGTAACACTTTGTGTTTTGAAGCCTATGTAAGTGCTACATGTGATTGTTTCATGTTTGTTATATGTTTCATTACTGTTATCGGGTGGCGAACTTCGGGACGAAGTTCATTTTAAGGAGGGAAGACTGTAATACCCGTGTTTTAGTCTCGGTCAACGGCAGTCAAACCATGTTCTATACAAGTATTTCGGATGGAATGTTTATAAAGTATTCTACGTAAACCGTTATTATTTTATAAATCGTATTTCTACGATTATTTCGTATTTCATAATTATTTTATATTTGATAATTATTTCATAAAATGACATTTCATCCGTATTCCTTTAATTTTGATAATATATCTATAATCAAATATATTTATAATTTTATATTTAATCTTCATATATACTTGCTTTATTATTTTTCTTATAAGTGCTAATAATTTTATACCCTTATAAATTATTTAATTAATAATTACTAATACTAATACTAAAGTACATAATCTAATTATTATAATAATAATTTTACGTACTCGGTTATTTTAAACTACGGGTCGAGTAAGACACATCCGTTTTATGTGAACCCAAGTCCTAACTTCACAAACATACAAACATCGACATAGAGAACTTATACAAACCAATCAGCCTCCACAACTTCGTAAAACCCTAATTACTCTCTACGTAGTCTGCCTCCATACTTCCACCTCAAACACAAACACAACCACCGTGGGTTTCGAAGGAGAACACGAAAAGAAACGCAGCAACAGCGACCATCGTCAGCATTGTTTCATCCTCGCACAGTAGCGTGCGTAAGTAGTTGTTCGTGTTTTTTTTATGCTTCGAATATGTATTTTAAGGTCGTGAATTATCTTGGTAGTATATATATAACATGTACCTCATGTTTAAACCACCAGTATACCACGAAAGCTCTTATAACAAAGGCCATAGATGTCGATAGTAAACTCGTTCATACTCTGTTTTAATGCTGAATGACAGTGTTTGTTTATGTTGTTTATTTGTGATGTTTGGGGTTGTTGTTGTTGTGAGTCATGAGATTTGATGATGGGGAGTTAGTAGGGAATGCTGGTGGTGTTGGGATGGTTAGTGGTGGTCGGATAGTCTAGGAAGACAGTCTGGTAGGTAGAGTCACGAGGTTGCAGGAATAGGGTCTAGAGTTGCAGGAATAGGGTCCGAGTGGTCAAGGATTTTGGAGTGGTTGTTTTAAAGGATTGAGTGGTGTCGAAGGGTAGTGGCTGGCACCAGGGGTTCGTGAGTGTTGTGAGGTGTCGTGGGTAGTGATTGGTTGTGACGAGGGCGGTGTTAGCAGGTAGTTAAGGAGGTGTTGGTAGGAGGGGTGTGAAACACGGTACGGGACAGAGGGCTGATGTTGGCAGCCAGGGTGTTTTGGGACTGGTTTTGAGGCCTGGTTGGGATAAGTATGGTGTCGTGGTTGGTGTCTTGGGTTAGGTCATGGTGCAAGGATGTTGGAGGGACCTTTGGTGGTGGCTACTGGTGGTTGGGTTGGTGTTTAGCAGGGGGTAAACAAGGGGTACACGCGTTGCAGCAGGAGGAAATGGCAGCGACCACGGGTGGTTGCAGGGGCAGTCGAAGGCTGGTTTGGTCGAGTTAGGGTCAATGGTGGGGGTCAACAGGTACACTATAGTGCAATGGTGGCAGCCACCAGGTTGCGGCGATGGTTCAGATGGCGCGTCGGGTGTAGACGAGGCTGTTTTAGGGGCTGCTAGGGGCTGGTTGTCGAAGGGCTGTTAGTGTGTTGTTTGTGTTATAAGACTAGTGTATTGTTTGTTTTGAATGTTATTATTTTTATTATTGTTTTGTTGATCTATTAATTATTGTTAGTATATTATTATTATTAAAATTATATGATAATATTATTATTAATTATGGTGTTATTAGTATTATGATAATTGTATGATAGTATATCAATGGTGGTGTATTATTATTAATCATGTTGTTAGCAAGTGTTAAGGTTAATATTTATAAATGAACTTTGTGATTTTTCATGAATAATTATATCGTTCTTGCTATTGAAGTTGTAATAATGCTATAATTTTGTCGTATGCTAAAATTAGTAAGTCTATAATTAGCAAGTCTATAATTAGTAAGTTTGTAATTTTTTACTGATAATTGATATGTATATGAGGATGTTTGTAAATATGGAGGGATAACGTGTTATAAGCATATGGTTATGTAAAAGATCGAATAAATATTAGTAGTGTGGCTGTATGGTTTGAAATTAATATCAAGTAATAATTATAGGAACGGAATTCGAGGAGGAACATTACTAGACGGTGTTTGCTTATTGCAGATTTGCTACTCCAGGTAGGATACACTGGCACTATACTCTATGATGTGTTACGAATGGATGTTGGATCGTGTGTTATGAATGTTGAGCATGATTTATATGAGAATGATATTGGTTGAATTGAGTGTTAATTATTATTATTGGCATGAGCATTGCATTATTTAATAGCGTGATTGATTAAGAGTATCGTTGCATTCATGAGTATGGAATATGCATTGGTTACTGAGAAAGTTATTGATCAGATATTGTTCTGATATAAAGCCCAGGGTGGTTCTGCAGACCAGGCCTGGTGTCTTATCAGCTATTGAGATGGTGTTCGGCGACAGCCGATTATAGTCTACCGGGAGGTTCGATATGGCTGGGTGTTTCGGGTTTGAGATTGAGATTGTGATTGAGCTCGAGCATATCATGGCACTTGCATATCATATTTGTTGCATTATCTATTTTTGTGTTATCCTACTCAACCGCGAGGTTGACAGTGTATTCGTGTACACCTACGATGATCCGAAATGGGGAGTAGATTCTACAGGTCAGAGACAGTGGACTAGGAGCTTGGGCAAGGAGAGGGACATGGCTTGGACCTACTTAGAATTAGATCACATACTTAGATGTTATCAGTTGTACTTTATTCCCTATGTAATAGTTGTAATCTCAAAAGTTCCAATTTAATCAGTTTTTATATAAAGTACTTTGGTTTGTTTTACTTTGTTATTCACTACCTCGGACATTCCGAGATGGTAACAGCTCTATTTATTCAAGAATGTCTTGCTAAAGGCTCTTAAATAAATGGGGGTGTTACACACTTCGTAGCTAGACTCTAGACTTTTGATACAGTTGTTGTTTTGAGTGCCTGTAGGATGTACCATCCCAGGCTGTTTGTATATATTTACTTTCAGTACTTAGACAGTTATACTTATCTATTTCTGTTTATATCAGTTTCAGTTTTCAGTTTTTAATTCACCTCGCATGTTAGTTATGTTAAAAAGTTTTAATTCTGGTGCATTTTTAGTACTTTGTATGATTTATATTTCCGCTTTCGGGAGGGGTTTTACAGTTGGTATCAGAGCATTATTGCTCCCGACGCACTCATGTGACCCCCAACCTTAACTTGACCATATAAATAAATAATGAATGAGAGATGGGATAGATCTAAGGATTTATATTGTAGTCTAATTGTGATTGCTAATTGCTAAGTTAACACTTGTTTTTCTTTTGAAGGATGGTGAGGACCACGGCTGCTGAGAATACTATAATGCAAGCACTTCACCAGTTGCTTGAGAACCAGAGACAGCAGGCAGAGACTGTTCCTCCTCCTCCACCGCCAGGCAATGAGGCCAACCGGCCTGGTAGCTTCTCTTGGATAGCATCATAGATGTCCAGGAGCCACGTGAAGACTTATGGAGGCGAGGTTGATCCGGTAGCTCTTACCGAGTGGTTCCGTGAGTTGGAAAAGAGCTTCACCATGTACTCGGTAGACAGAGAGGATAGAGTGCGGCTAGCCACTCACTTTTTGACCTTGGAGGGCGACAGATGGTGGGCATTGACTGGACCGACCTTCATTCTGGATCCTTTATTTGACTGGGAGGCTTTTAAGGATAAGCTCGAGACGAGATTTTATCCTAAACAGCTTAGATCACAGAGGCTTAAGGAGTTCATGGACTTGAAGCAGGGAAAGATGTCCGTTCAGGAGTACACCGAAAAATTTAACCAGCTTGCACATTTCACTTCGAAGTTTGTGAGGGATGAGGCTGAGAGAGTTTACTTCTATCGGGGGAAGTTGGGGCCACGCATCGAGAGTATGGTCTGCCGTGACTCGACTTCTTTCGTTGAGGTTTATGATGATGCTATTTGGGCGGAGAGTTCCATTCGAGCTATAGATGCTGAGACCAGAGTTGCTGCTGCTAGTGTGACTTCACGCCAGAGATCCATCTATCAGGGGAAGAGACCATTTGTTCCATCCACTTCTTCGCCTTCTTCTCAGAAGAAGCGATTTGAGAGGTTCTCTACACCTGTTGCTAAGACTATTGTTCACTCGGATACTGCTCCTGGTGTTTTCCGCCGTTGTGGTAAACCACCTCATCCGGGTTTTGACTGTTTCAAGAATGCCTACAAGTGTTATACTTGTAATGGATTTGGGCATAGATCCTTTGATTGTCCTGAGAGGAACACCGCACTTGGCAAGGCTGCCACTGCTGCTGCAGCGACTAGAGGAGGTAAGGCTAAGGGGAAGATCTTCGTGATGACCAGAGCAGAGGCTGAGGCTCATCCAGACATCGTTGCCGGTATCTTTTCTGTTCTTGGCGCTGAGTGCCTGATTTTATTTGATACTAGTGTTTCTCTATCCTTCATATCGACCCAGTTTGCCGACAGACTAGCTTTAGAGTCTTCTATTGTTGAGGAGACTTCGATCTCATTGCCTTCGGGAGATGTTTTCTCCTGTTCTTCTTCCCATAGGGATGTTCCGATTATTATTGGTCAAGCCACATTTCCAGCAGACTTACTGAGATTTCCTCTCGAGGAATTTGACATTATCCTCGGTATGGATTGGTTATCGCAATACCATGCTCGCTTCGAGTGTCGCGACCAGAAAATCTGCTTGAGGAGTTCTTCAGGAGGTCGTGTTTCCTATAGGGGAACTCGCCCTAAAAAGGGTGTTCGTGTCATCTCATCGATGAAAGCATCATATCTTCTAAGGAAGGGTTGCCAAGCCTTCCTGTGTGTTGTTTCAGCTGCAAAGCCATCGCTACCGAAGCTTGAGGATGTAGCTATTGTTCGTGAGTTCCCAGATGTTTTCCCAGAAGAGTTGCCAGGGATACCGCCTGAGAGAGATGTGGAGTTTACTATTGAGCTTGTTCCAGGTACCGGACCTATATCTAAGGCGCCCTACCGTATGGCTTCACCTGAGTTGAAAGAGTTGAAGCAGCAATTAGAAGAGATGATTGAGAAGGGATTTATTAGACCGAGTGCTTCTCCTTGGGGTGCTCAAGTTCTTTTCGTCAAGAAGAAAGATGGTTCCATGAGACTTTGCATTGATTATAGGGAATTGAACAGAGTTACAGTGAAGAACAGATATCCTTTGCCTAGGATTGATGACTTATTTGACCAGCTTAGAGATGCTTCCAGATTTTCGAAGATTAACCTTCGTTCCGGTTATCATCAGATTCCAGTGAGAGAGGCTGATATTACGAAGACTGCTTTTCGTACCAGATATGGGCACTTTGAGTTTGTTGTCAGGCCTTTTGGTTTGACGAATGCTCCTGCTATCTTCATGGATCAGATGAACAGGACGTTCAGTGAGCTCTTAGACACTTTTGTTGTGGTCTTTATTGATGATATCCTCATTTATTCGAAGACTGATGCTGAGCATTCCGAACATCTTCGATTGATACTTGGGATTTTACGTCGACAAAAGTGGTTTGCGAAGTTCTCTAAGTGTGAGTTTTGGCTATCTAAGGTTGCATTTCTTGGACATGTGATATCTAGTGAGGGAGTTATGGTTGATCCCGCAAAGATTGAGGTCGTTGTTGATTGGGAGAGTCCCAAAGATGTGGGAGAGATTCGTAGTTTTCTCGGTTTGGCTGGATACTACCGTCGATTTGTTGAGGATTTTTCTAAATTGGCTCGTCCGATGACTCAGTTATTGAAGAAAGAGGCTAAGTTTGTTTGGACAGATAAGTGTGAGAGCTCATTTCAGGAATTGAAGACCAGGTTGACTTCTACTCCAGTACTTGCTTTGCCAGAGATTGGTATTGACTTCGATGTTTACTGCGATGCTTCGATGTTAGGGCTTGGATGGGTGTTGATGCAGAGTGGTAAGGTGATTGCTTATTCTTCGAGACAGCTGCGAGTCCACGAGGTGAGATATCCGACGCATGACCTTGAGTTAGCTGCTGTTGTTCATGCCTTGAAGATGTGGCGTCATTACTTGATTGGATCTCATTGTCGCATTTTCACGGATCATAAGAGTTTGAAGTACATTTTCACACAGAAGGACCTTAATATGCGACAACGTCGATGGCTAGAGTTGGTTAAGGATTATGATATTTAGTTGTTGTATCATGAGGGTAAGGCCAATGTTGTTGCTGATGCGCTTAGCCGCAAGACTTCTCATTCGATGAGTGCTATGCGTGTTCTGCCTGAGGAGCTTTGTTCTGAGTTCCGGAAGTTGAGATTAGAGATGGTTGGTAGTGGTTTTGATTGGTTATCTGCTATGACTGCCGAGCCGACATTGTATTGGGAGATTCGCCAGGGTTTGCCTACAGTTGCTGCTTTCCGGAAGTTCGAGGCCAAGATTGCGAGTGGTGATGCACAGGACTTCGTGATTGGTTCTGATGGTTTTCTTCGGTTTCGAGGCCAAATGTATGTTCCAGATGTGCCGGATTTGAGGAAGAAGGTTTTAGATGAGGCTCACCTGACGCCTTATTCTGTTCATCCGGGCGGCGAGAAGATGCACAAAGACCTAAGACTTCTATTTTGGTGGCCCGGGATGAAGAAGAACATTTTGCATTATGTGAGTAGGTGTCTGACTTTTCAACAAGTCAAGATCGAGCATAGGAGGCCAGGTGGTTTGTTAAAGCCGCTCCACGTTCCTCAGTGGAAGTGGGAGTGCATTTCGATGGACTTCGTGATTGCATTGCCTAAGATAGTTGGAGGCAAGGACGCTATTTGGGTTGTGGTTGATAGGTTAACCAAGTGTGCAAGATTTGTGCCTATCCGCGAGACGTGGGATATGGACCGCTTAGCCCGAACTTATGTTGCCGAGATCGTCCGTTACCATGGTGTCCTGAGAGAGATCGTTTCTGATCGTGATCCTCGTTTCTGTTCCAGATTTTGGAAGACTCTACAGGAGGCTATGGGTAGCCGTCTACTGATGAGACGTGGGATATGGACCGCTTAGCCCGAACTTATGTTGCCGAGATCGTCCGTTACCATGGTGTCCTGAGAGAGATCGTTTCTGATCGTGATCCTCGTTTCTGTTCCAGATTTTGGAAGACTCTACAGGAGGCTATGGGTAGCCGTCTACTGATGAGTACAACATTCCATGCCGCGACTGATGGACAGTCCGAGAGGACTATCCAGACATTAGATGACTTGCTCCGTGCTTGTGCACTTGATTTCCAGAGTTCGTGGAAACAATGTCTACCGTTAGTTGAGTTTTCCTACAATAACAGTTTTCACTCATCTATTGGTATGGCTCCGTATGAGGCGCTATATGGTAGGAAGTGCTGTAGCCCGATCTGTTGGGATCAGGCGAGCGACGTGCACGACCTAGGACCGGACCAGTTGGCTGCGACGATTGATCACGTCCAGCTTATCAGAGGTAGGATGAAGGCCGCACAGGATCGGCAGAAATCCTACGCAGATGTCCGTCGTAGACCTCTCGAGTTTGAGGTGGGTGACAGAGTTTTCCTTAGAGTTTCACCGATGAAGGGCGTCAAGAGGTTTGGCGTTAAGGGCAGGCTGATCCCTAGGTATATTGGGCCGTTCGAGATCGTGAAGAGGATTGGTGCTGTTGCTTATCGATTGGACTTGCCTCCTAGTTTGGGCAAGGTTCATAGTGTCTTTCATGTTTCTCAGCTCCGCAAGTACGTTAGTGACCCTAGTCATGTGCTTCATAGAGAGATCGAGAACCTAGAGCCGAGTTTTGCTTTCGAGGAGCGTCCCGTGAAGATTCTAGACCGTTAGGACAGGAAGCTTAGGAGCAAGGTGGTGCCCTTAGTGAAGATCCTTTGGCGATGCGGCGATGTTGAGGAGCAGACGTGGGAGACTGAGGCTTCGATGCGTGCTACGCATCCTTCTCTTTTCGATTGAGGTATAGTTATCTAGAATTTATCTTCGTTCGAGTTTCGAGGACGAAACTTTTTGAAGTTGGGGTGATTGTTGTTGGAGTAGTGTCCTCCACAATAATTAATGCTTTACATAATAAATCTCGCGTAAGGAATATCAGGGATTTATATTTTTTATATTTGTCAGCTGGTCAACGTTAATCGGTAATGATTGGCTTACTAGAGTTTGACATTACTGTCGTATGACGGCGGTGACCAGCTGATCCCTTTAGGTCACACCTATAGGATGATGCCCAAATGGAAAAATTAATTATTTGTATAAGATAAAAGTTAATTAATTCCTTGTTTAGGTTGACTTTTATTAGTCAAGTGAATTTAATGTTTGATGAAGAGTAAAGTACTCAGGCCATAGGATTTTATTATTCGGTTATATGATAATTGAATAATAAATGTAATACGATATTTAGTAATTAATAGTTAATTTACTAAATATATACGTAGTTTGTATTATTTATGAGGTGGAGGTAATTAGCAAATTAATGTTACAAGAAGTTGTAAAATTAGCCAAACGGGTTTTATAAGACTCATTTTATGTTGAAAGTGATAAAATGACACTTAAATGTTAAGTGTATTTTATTTAATACTTTGTATTATTTAAGTGTTAAATAATCAGATAAATATTTTTATTATATAAGATAATAAAATAAACGACTTATAAGCATTTGAAGGACAAATGTCGAAAGACGAAATAAGACCCGGAATACTATATGTAAACCGAGAATATGGAGATAATGTGACCATAATAGGTCTTTGTCTTCCACTCATGTTTATGAGTATTATAAGCTCATTTGTTTACATTTGATGGCCTATAAATAGGCTACTATTCCACTTGTTCTAAGTGGAAAAATCTAGAGAATTAAAATCCTCTAAATACATACTTCTTGTTAAGCCATTTAAGAGGAAAAATAGAAGACTTAAGATCTTCATCTTCAACCTCTAAAATTGATCAAAATTTGATCAATCTTCATCAAAATAAATTCACAAAAATTAATATACTTCTTATATTATCAAAGTAATAATATTTATAGTATAAAAAAACAAGGTTTACACTAAACTATATCTAGTTAATATACTTAGTGTTTTTGGGCTAGTCTTGGGTGCAACCAAAGGAGGTCACCTATTTTGGTGACTTGGGTTATGGAGGATCATCCTACACTATTATAGCTCAAGAACTACAAAGGTAGGAGACATTTGTAGTGCCAAAAATGCCATCTTACCAATGTAAGAAAATTTCTTCTTATTAATTTTTGCATGCATGTATTATTTAGACCACCTTATGAAATTAGCTTGTAATTTTAATATCATTAGAGAGTATAATGAGGTCTAAATTCCTAACAATTGTAACATCCCGTATTTTCGTAAATTATATTTTAAAGGTTTTAAATTATTTTTACGGAATAAAATAATATTTTAATATTTAATGTTCAATTATTTTAAAAATAATCCGTAAGATCCGTCTTAAGAACCTTAAGTCCTTAAGGCGAAATAACTTGGCAAGTTAAATCGGTCTCATAAAAACTCGTTCACTTCAAAGCCCGTTTTCATTTAAAACGGAAAAGGACAATTAAAACCCTAAACCCATTGTGTATGTCGACATAATCATCCTTCACAAAACATAACACTGCTTCTCCATTTTCTCTTTTCTCCTTCAATCCTTCAAGCTTCAAATCGATTTTTAGTCATCATCCGATTTCCAAACCAAGGCAAGTTATACATTTCTAAAATCCTCTTGAAATTTGCAAGACATCTATCACTTCCAATTTCCATTTCGTCCCACTTGAAAAATGGACTGTTTTTCGTAGAATTCGATTTAAGCTTCTCATAATCGTTTTTCATGTTGTAGGAGAAGATTTAGAGGATCCTGACGTGGATAGTTACATCATTGAAGAGGAGCTTGGAGCATAGCCGCTTTAGAGGTGACGATAATGAGAAACTCGGCCTTTATTGTGATATTAGCATGTTTCTTGACTTTGATGATGTTAGTTTCTGATTTTGTACTTAGGGATTGTTGTTAAGACTTAGAATCATGCTAGGAATACATGAGAATGACTTTCACATGCTTTGATTGTGTTTCATATGCTTAGATGTTGAAATTTCAGAAATCCTATGCTTAAGACGAATACAAAGTATGAACTTGTTGTGGTGTTATTGTGGAAGTTGATACTTACTTTTGATGCATATGTGTCTTATAGATGCTGGGTAATGTATAGTTGTTGTAATTTTGGAAGTTTGAATTTGATTTGTGAAGATTAGAATCATAAGTGAAATGGTGCGATTTTCGTGCAGGGACTCTGAGCCGGTAGGCTGACCGGCAGCCGGTCGGCCGGCTCTGAGTCAAGGATTAGTTTTGAATGCTGAGTTTGGGGAAAGAACTCTAAGCCGGCAGGTCGGCCGCCGGTCGACCGGCTCAGAGTCCTTCTTGAGATTTTGGGAAATTTTGTAAAAGGCTATGGGAGGGACTCCCAGCCGGCAGGCCAGCAGACGGTCCACCGGCTGAGAGCCTCTTCCCTTCATTTTTGTGATTTTCGAAGTAAGTTGGTGGGAAAGGACTCCCAGCCGGCAGGCCGGCAGACGGTCCACCGGATGAGGGCCTGTTCTCCTCGTTTTCAGATTTTTAAAGAAGGCATGGGAAGGGACTCCCAGCCGGCTGACCGACAAACGGTCCCATACCGGCTGAGAGCCCCTGTTCTCGTTAAAATAGTTTATAACTTTTAAACGGTTAATCGGTTTTGTTTGAGATTCGTTCCGTGTACCTTATATGTGTGTTTGAGGTCCCCGGAGGATGGGCGACACTATATTGGGTTCGGGAATGGAGAGAGGATAGAGACCCCCCCGTCGGGTAACCGAAAGGGAAACCGGCTCTCCCTCAACTTAGTTCCCGGGATCAATTAAGTGTTGTTTAGAAGTATAAGAGATAAGAACTAAAGATTTAGTTATTGAATTGAATGTTATTGTAGTGATGCGTGTTAAGTTATGCGTTAAGATGTCGCCTCTGAACTTAATACGTAGATTGTTTGTCATATATAGGGGTATGCGTTGAGATGTCGCCCTTGAGCCCTATATGTGTTTGTTTGTCATGTATGGGGGTATGCGTTGAGATGTCGCCTCTGAGCCCTATACGTGTTTAGTTGTCGTGTCTGGGGTATGCGTTGAGATGTTGCCTCTGAGCCTAGACATGCTTGAGTGATCGCGTCAGGACATGCCTTAAGTTGGCCTCTGAGTCTGACGAGTAGAGCAACTGCACAACGGGGCAGTCAGGTTGTAATACCTTACCCGGGGTGCAGGTGTTGGATGCTAGTCCATGCATTGAGTTATCGCCTCTGAGTCTAGTGTCTTGTGTTGTAGTAAGGGAACATGCGTTGAGTTGTCGCCTCTGAGTTCCTTACTTGTGATTATAAAATTGGATGCTAGTCCATGCGTTGAGTTATCGCCTTTGAGTCTAGTGTCTTGTGTTGTAGAAAGGGAACATGCGTTGAGTTGTCGCCTCTGAGTTCCTTATTTGTGATTGTGAAATTGGATGCTAGTCCACGCGTTGAGTTGTCGCCTCTGAGTCTAGTGTCTTGTTGAGTAGCAGGTCCATACGTTGAGTTGTCGCCTCTGAGTCCTTGCTTGAGTTTGTGAATTAAGTATCTAGGTTATGCGTTAAGATGTCGCCTCTGAACCTTTATACTTGCTGATTGTTTGGTATTCAGGTTATGTCTTAAGTAGACCGCTGAACCTTATACTTGTTGAGTTTTATATCTGCTTGCCTAGAGTTGGTACAGTGTCAGATATAGATGTTGATATTAATGATTATGGTACTTTGATTATGGTTTTGTTCATCCAAGGCATTGGATGACTCTTTAGTCGGTTTCGTAAATGGTTTGGACTAAAATACCCCCCAGCCGGGCAACCGACAGGGAAACCGGCTCTCCTTCCAAATGGTTTCCGAAGTTGGTTGCTGAGAGCCTTGCATTAGTAATTGCATGATGATATGAGATTCGGTTATTGAGATTATATGCTTCACATGGTTATATATGTTGGAGTATTCTGTTTGTAATGTTGTGTTACGTGTCGTTACAAAAGGTGGCTAGGAGAACTCTAGTCACTCCCCAGTGATTGTGGCGTACATGTTTACATGTATGTAGGTACATGCAGGAGGTTGGTAGGGGTTGCTGAGAGCTAGCGAGCGATGATCCGCTTATCATCGATTTGACTTACACACTTCGTAGCTAGACTCTAGACTTTTTATACAATTGTTGTTTTGAGTGCCTGTAGGGATGTACCATCCCAGGCTGTTTGTATATATTTACTTTCTGTACTTAGACAGTTATACTTATCTATTTCTGTTTATATCAGTTTCAGTTTTTAGTTTTTAATTCACCTCGCATGTTAGTTATGTTAACAAGTTTTAATTCCGCTGCATTTTTAGTACTTTGTATGATTTTTATTTCCGCTTTCGCGAGGGGTTTTACAAATTCCATGTTTACTATTGTTTTCATTGTTATTTCAGTATCCATGAGTAGCTAATCATATATGTTAGGATGTAGGGAGTAATATGCGTAGATAGTATAATTCCCAAAATCGACTGTAGCAGGCCCTCGGTCGACTGAAGTGTTGGTCGGCCGACTGGATTAGCTGGTCGGTCGACCGACTCGCGTACGTTTTCAGACTGTTTTAATTCGTCGACTATAATACCCTACAATGAGACTGAAAGGAGACTTGTAGGATGTTAGTAATGACCTACCCAAGATTGGAAGATACGGGAAGGGAATTGGTTTACGCCTTAAGACGGCTAGGTTACTTAAGACTGAAAGGTATGTGACCTAGAAATTAGGAATCACCCTTATTGTTGACACCCAATATTTGTGAGACCTAGCAACTAATAGTATAGGCCGAAAGGAGCTATTAGGTATCATAGACCGAAAGGATATGTTACACGCCTTACGCGACTGCAATACATGTTGACTTAGGATTTATACTATCGTAGCTAATTATTACCCGAACATCCTAGCATCTCTTTTATCATAGTTTATTTCATTCTTAATTCTTGTTTTATTTCTATCTTTATTTCTAGACTTAGTGATATTCAATATAAACCCCCACTTTTGTTACCTTAAAACATTGACATCAAACAATAAACATTCCCCACCTCTCTGTGGTTCGACCCTGACTTTCACTATCTATAGTTAAAGTTTAGGAACTATAAATTTTATCTTTGATACCCACAACGACGGGTATCAAATTTTGGCGTCGTTGCCGGGGAGGTGACGCCAGTGTTTATTGTTTTTTGTTTATGTTTTCCCTTTTCTTTTGCCGTCATGACCATCGCCCCTTTCCCGCAACTCGAGCATGAACCATTACATATCTATTGTAGTAGATTGACCTCTTTCCGTACTCAGTCTGACTATCATGTTAGTATTGGAGAGGTTTGTCGTATCTTTTATGATGGAGTTACTGGTAAGACCTTGATCGAGATTGAGAGAAATTGTGGATGGGACATTTTAGACTTACCCTATGAGAAGCAATGGGAGCTTCTCAAGCACCTAATCGAAGCCAGCGAAGATACGGAGAGGTATGAGGGCGTTAATATTAGTAACCCGGATATTCCTGCCGAGTGTGATCCTATTACACCCGTTACTAAGGAGTCACTCATTCTTAAGGATGAGAACGATAGGTTATTTGATTCCATTTCCCTCCCCGTTGATGATACTGACTTGGATTTGGATACAGCTGACGAGTTAGGAATTCACCCCTTGACTGACCAACCTATTTTTGTAGGTGTTAGTAATGAACATGTTCCTGACATGTTTGAAGCTTCGGTTAATGAACCTTGTTTTGTGCAGGATTCATTTGTTGACATTTCTGATGTTTTTGATAATATTAGTGAATGTTCTGCACAAGGATCCTTTACAAAGGATCCTTCGGAGGCTTTGATGTGTTTTGAGACATGTGCAGGTGAATCTCTCGCTCAGGAGGCTGATTTGGATGTTCCATAAATTGCGACATTAGTGACAGAGTCTATAGGCGGTAGAAAGAGAGATGTCACGATCGAGTAGTACCACTTACTCGATCAAATGATGTAGAGAACGAGATCTCTCACGCAAGTGATCATTTGGCTGAAGAAAAGAGCCCTAAGAAGAAGAAACCCAAGAAGGTGTCAGCCCACGACTTGGGGGTCGACAAACCCGGGAGATGGATGGGTAGAGCTATGGATGATGACCCACCTATCTACACGGTGGAGAGAAACTCATCTACCCAAATCACCATAGCTGAAGGGGTAGCCTGTAGTCAGAACCCTTGGTCAAAGAAACCATACATCCTTCGCGGATGATTTCTTCTTTTTGCTCGTTTCCGTTTTTCTTAAAGACAATTTTCTGTTTTTGTTAGGACTTTTCAGTTTGTTTTGCTTTCAGTTTTTAGGACAAATTTTGCTTTCGTTGCGTAGTTAAGACATTTAGAGTTGGTTATGGATTTTTGCGCATGTTTTGGGCGCATGTATAATGATTTTCAGGTTTGGGGAAGGTTAACTTGGTTAATACAAGTTAATCTCGCGAAGAAGAAGGCTACTGTACAAGAATCTAGGTCGACCGACCTGATGCGTGTCTATTTTATGATGTTTTACATCTATTTTTACACGCATTTTGTCGCTCATTTACTACGTTTTAGCCTTTATTTCCCAACAATTGTCTACTTTCGTATTTTTATGCTCTTTTGCAGAATTATGCGGAAAAGGGACGATTTTATACCAAATTTCTGCCCTCGGGATTTTTACATGACCAAGGAACGTAGACAAGTCAACTCGAAGCGCGAGCCAAGTACCAAGAAGTCAAACCGAGAATAAATCAAAGCAGACCTACAGGAAAGTAGGTCGACCGACCTACTACATAGGTCGGCCGACCAGGCGACTGTTATAAAAAGACCAGAAGTTCATCAAGCCTGACAAGAGGTCGACCGACCTACTACCTAAGTCGGTCGACCTCCGCGCAGTCACAGAAAAATTCCGCAAAGCCCATTCAAGTGATTAGGTCATTAGGAAACTCTTTAATTCCGCCTATTTAAGCTAATCTCGTGTTTAGGGTTAAACATCCAGCTACAATTCAGTTTTCTATCTTTTATTCACGTAGTATTACACCATCTAGTTGTTAGTTTTAATCTTTCAATTATCATCAAACAGTTTTTCTTTAGTTTTGTTCTTTGTTCACTAATCTTTCCGCACGGATACAATAAAGCTTTCGTTCTTTTTGCCCTAATTCCTACTGTGGTAATTCTTCTCTTAATTTCAGTTTTAATATTGTTCTTATCTTAGAATTGCTAGTATCTGGTTTAGGTTAGAATCCCAAAGCCTTTATTGTCATTGCATGTTTAGATTAATGATCGCTATGAATTCCGTTTTTATTAATGTTATTATTTTTATTTCAATTTCTATGAGTAGCTAAATTCCATATGTTAGGATCTAGGGAGTAAATAACGTAGATGGTGCGAATTCCGAGACCGACTGTAGCAGCGCCTTGGTCGGCCGACCTGCCTAACGGGTCAGTCGACTGAGGTGTTGGTCGGCCGACTGGACTAGCTGGTCGGTCGACCAACGCGCGTATGTTTTCAGACCGTTTTTCTTCATTGACTATAATAACCTACAATGAGACTGAAAGGAGACTTGTAGGATGTTAGTAATGACCTACCCAAGGTTGAAAGATACGGGAAGGGCATTGGTTTACGCTTTAAGACGGCTAGGTTACTTAAGACTGAAAGGTATGTGACCTAGAATTTAGGAATCACCCTATTGTTGACACCCAATAATTGTGAGACCTAGGAACTAATAGCATAGGCCGAAAGGAGCTATTAGGTATCATAGACCGAAAGGATATGTTACACCCCTTACGCGACTGCAATACATGTCGACTTAGGATTTACACCATCGTAGCTATTTACCACCCGAACATCCTAGCACCCTTTTTACTATAGTTTTATTCTCATTCATATTTACTTGTTTTATTTTATATTTAGTTGTAGACTTAGTGACAATCAATTCAAACCCCCACTTTTGTTACCCTAAAACATTGACATCAAACAATAAACATTCCCCACCTCTCTGTGGTTCGACCCTGACTTTCACTATCTATAGTTAAAGTTTAGGAATTATAAATTTTATCTTTGATACCCACAACGACGGGCATCACGACCACCAACACCAGTCGGTCGACTAGACCCCTGCATTCCAGAAGTACTGTTTGACTGGCAATTGGTCGGTTGACCAGGGAGAGGGGTCTATCGACCATCTCACCTGTACAGACCGTCCGTAACTTGCTTGGGAAGCGTGAAAATGTCAGAAGGGAGTTCCTTTCCATTTTCTTTCGTTTATGCTTCTCCTTCTTCTTCTATTTCAAACCTGCAAATTCATTATTTCTCACCCAAAACATGTTTAATCCTCGAAAGAGGTTTTTCTTTGTTTGACTTTTGCAGGTACTTGGAGTGGCACTGCTGGCCACCGAAACCTCCCAGCTTACGCTGGTTTGGGGAGGTTTCTCATGCGCTTAAAAATCCAATGAGTTCTTTCCATTTTCCTTGGTTTTACTTTCTTGCATTTTTTTCCTTTAATTTTATGAAACCTTTACTTAGGCTAATGCACAACGGGGACATTGTGCGGGTTGGTTTGGGGAATGGTTTAGTCACATGCATTGTTCCATTGTTTTTTTCCACACGTTTATTGCATTTCTGTCTTGCATTGTTCTTTTCTTTATTTTCCTTACCTATACAAAAGAAAAATCCAAAACAAAATAGAAAAATTTCAAAATTTCAAAAAAAATGCACGTTTATTTTAGCATATTGGTCGAGTCGGAACGAGAGTATTTCAAGGATGATCTTTGCTACATGCCTTTGCCTTGCCTTGTCAACTTGTTTTAGTATGAAAATCTTTTGCATATCTACGAGTTTGTGTTAACTTGTTATCTTGAGACTTGACTTATACCTTGGCAACCTACTATACATTCTGAGTTTTAGAGCTTATTTCCTGGTTTCATTCTTAAACCAGTTATCTAGGATGTGAGTAGTACTCCCCTTGGAACATGTTACATCAATATGCATAAACATGAACTTGAAATTACTATATACCTGTTTTACTATCTCGTTTTATGAGTCTTGATACGTGCATTTGGGATTCCTTTTCTCTTATTTACCCATAAGCCTTACACAGCCAAAATTGCCTTTTTATTCCCCCAAAACTACATCCCATACTTAACCTACCCTTCCAAGCTAGTATTTGTGGTCTTTGGTTCATTTTTTGAGGCATCTTGGTTTGTATGCTATCTTGAGCAAAAAGAGAAAAGAAAGGAAGAAAAGCAGGAAAAAGAAAAAAGAACAGAAAAAATTCAGAAAAAAGAAAGAAAGAAAAAACGAAAAAAAATCAAATGTACAGTAAAGTCAGTCGACCGACCGCACCCTCAGGTCGGTCGATCAACTGACAGGGTCAGAGATCAAAATTCGTTCTCAAATCTCTTTCTTTTACATGTTATCACTCCCGTACTTCATTCAAAATATTTGGGAGTCCCTTCTTTTATATAATGTGAGAGTTGTGCTACAAAAGAGCATTTTCTTAATATCAAAAGTTGTGAAATATGTTGTTGGGAACCGGTTAAACTAGCTTGGCTACTAACCCCACAAGTCCAAAAAAGCATCTTAACCACTTTTACCTTTCACCTCACATATGTTTCATTACCTCATTTGCATGTATCTGAGTCACTTAATAAGTAGGATTTACATAGTTGTAGAATTCTTGTTCATGTTAGATTGCAAGCATGTTTTCATGGGTCGCAGTTAGGTGAGTGTCTTTACAAAATACTTCTTCCTATCTTTTACATATACTCACCATTTGCTTCATGAGTGTCTCGAGCGTACCGCGAGAGTCCATGGTATAAAGTCTCTATAGTCTTTATTTCTGCAAGTTTGACAACACCATAACTCGTTTGCATGATTTGAATACTTTCTCATTTTTGGACTTGGCATTGACTTAGGCTAACATGTAAATTTAGCTCTGAGATTAAAATCGTTCCATTAGTTAAGATCGAGTCTATTTCTTGCTTGAGGGCAAGCAAGGTTTGGTTTGGGAAATTTGATGCGTGTCTATTTTATGATGTTTTACATTTATTTTTACACGCATTTTGTCGCTCATTTACTACTCCCTCCTATTCAACATAACCTTCCCTATTTCCTTTTTCGTCTATTCACAATACCTTACTCACAACAATTACCCCACAATACATACCCTCTCTCCAATTACCCAACCCCACACCAATACTTTCCCATATAATAATCCCCTCCTTATTCTCCGTGCCTTCCCCGAATAGGGAAGGTTATGTTGAATAGGAGGGAGTATGTTTTAGCCTTTATTTCCTAACAATTGTCTACTTTCATGTTTTTATGCTCTTTTGCAGAATTATGCAGAAAAATGGACGATTTTATACCAAATTTATGCCCTCGGGATTTTTCATAGCCAAGGAACGAGGAAAAGTCAACTCAAAGCGCGACCCAAATACCATAAAGCCAACCCAAGGAAAAATCAAGACTGGCGTAAAGGAAAGTAGGTCTACCGACCTACTACCTAAGTCGGTCGACCTGAGGACTGCTATCCAAAAATCAGAAGTCCACCCCAAGCCCGTCAAGCGGTCGACCGACCTCATCACCTGGTCAGTCGACCTCCGCGCAAACCCAGAAACTTCCGCAAAGCCCATTCGCGTGATTAGGTCATTAAGGAAAGCTTTGTAATTCTTATTTAAGACCTAATTCGTGATTAGAGCAGCATCAAGTTTTTATCTATTAATCTAGGAGGCAGTTCTTAATCCAAGAATTTAGTATCAAGTTTTAATTAGTTATGAAGTTTTTATCTATTAATCTAGTATTCAGTTCTTAATCCAGTAATTTAGTATCAAGTTTTAGTTATCAAGTTGTTAATTTAAGTTTTACTACTCAAACACTTTCCTTTAGTTTTGTTCTTTGTTCATTAATATTTCCACGAATTCAATAGAGCTTTTGTTCTTTCTGCCCTAATTCCTCCTGCGGTAATTCTTCTCTTAAATTCAGTTTTAATATTGTTCTTATATTAGAATTGCTAGTATCCGGTTTAGGTTAGAATCCCAAAGCCTTCGTTGTTATTGCATGTTTAGATTAATGTTCATTATGAATTCCATGTTTACTATTGTTTTCATTGTTATTTCAGTATCCATGAGTAGCTAATCATATATGTTAGGATGTAGGGAGTAATATGCGTAGATAGTATAATTCCCGAAATCGACTGTAGCAGGCCCTAGGTCGGCCGACCGGCTTAACCGGTCGGTCGACTGAAGTGTTGGTCGGCCGACTGGACTAGCTGGTCGGTCGACCGACTCGCGTACGTTTTCAGACTGTTTTAATTCGTCGACTATAATACCCTACAATGAGACTGAAAGGAGACTTGTAAGATGTTAGAAATGACCTACCCGAGATTGAAAGATACGGGAAGGGAATTGGTTTACGCCTTACGACGACTAGGTTACTTAAGACTAAAAAGGTATGTGACCTAGAAATTAGGAATCACCCTTATTGTTGACACCCAATATTTGTGAGACCTAGGAACTAATAGCATAGGCCAAAACGAGCTATTAGGTATCATAGACCGAAAGGATATGTTACACCCCTTACGCGACTGCAATACATGTTGACTTAGGATTTATACTATCGTAGCTAATTATTACCCGAACATCCTAGCATCTCTTTTATCATAGTTTATTTCATTCTTAATTCTTGTTTTATTTCTATCTTTATTTCTAGACTTAGTGATAATCAATATAAACCCCCACTTTTGTTACCTTAAGACATTGACATCAAACAATAAACATTCCCCACCTCTCTGCGGTTCGATCCTGACTTTCACTATCTATAGTTAAAGTTTAGGAACTATAAATTTTATCTTTGATACCCACAACGACGGGTATCAAGTGCGTCGGGAGCGATAACGCTCTAATACCAACTGTAAAACCCCACGTCGCAACGGAAAATAAAACATTCAAACATGCCAAAATTTACGCGGAATTTAAACTTTAACATGCATGATAAACGAGGTGAATTAAAACAAAACTGTACAAACTGATATAAACAAAAACATAGATAAGTATAACAGTCTAAGTATGAAAAGCATGAATACAAAACAGCCTGGGATGACACATCCCTACAGGCACTCAAGTATCAAATCCAAAACTAGGTCTAGCTACACGATAAGAAGGGTAAGTCAATGATGAACAACGGATCATCGCTCCCTAGCCTCCAAAGTAACCCATCAGCCACCAACCTGTCACGTACCTACATACATGTAAACATGTACGCCACAATCAGTTTGGAGTGACTAGAGCTCTCCTAGCCACCTATTGTTAATGACACGTAACACATAAAGCATCCATCATACTCCAACATTTATAACATGTGAAGCATATATATAAATCAATATCTCAATCTCATATCAACATGCAATACTTGCAAAGGCTCTCAACTAACTTCGGAAACCATTTGAAAGGAGAATCGGCTTCCCTTCCGGTTGCCCGGCCGGGGGGTCTTTCAATCCAAACCGTTTACGAAACCAAACTAGGAGTCATCCAATGCCTTGGATGAACAGTTCTAAAATCAATATCACTCTATCTAACACAATCAATCAGCAACACCTGACACTGTACCCCTACTCAGGCAAGCAGATGCAATCAGCAATGTCAAAGTCACACCCCAACTCGAGTAAACTTGGTACACAAATCAGCAAGCATACACCCGTGAACCCCAACTCAGGCACGGATGGATACCAATCAGCTAATAATGGTTCATTGACCCAACTCAGTCGTGACCATTACTCTTCGCAGTGAAATCGGGATCCCAACTCAGACCCAACCCACTACGGTCATACAAACTCACGGTAGGACAGAGGTCCCAACTCAAACACCTCCTACTACATCATCCATACACGAGACGGTCCAGTGGTCCCAACTCAGACTTGGCCGTCATGCCACAAACACTCACATGTCAAACTAGAGGATCCCAACTTAGATCATAACTTGACACGCATCAAACATTAGTACATATCGTACTTTAGCGGTCCCAACTCAGACATATTACGATATGTACTACAACCAAGTCTTTAGACCTAGTCTTTCTAAACCTCTAACAACACTTAATTGACCCCGGGAACTAAGTAGAGGGAGAGCCGGTTTCCCTTTCGGTTACCCGACCGGGAGGGTCTCTACCCTCTCTCCATTCCCGAACCCAATATAGTGCCGCCCAAACCTCGGGGACCTCAAACACACATACACATGTAAGAGAAGACCAAGTTCGATAAAAACCAAGAACAAACTAAGACTCTCTTCTATAAGTTTAAGGGTTCCTAATAAACTAACTAAGTCCACTAGGTCTCATAAGCAACCTAATTTAAGAAGATGATTAGCCTAAGATAAGAAACAACATGCTAAAACATTGTTTAATAACTTACTCATTACTATTAAGAAGTAACTAACTTTAGCTAAGAACTAGACTTGTTAACTCATTACATGCCACATTACCCATTACGATTTAAGTATAAACATATCAATATATGATACTTAAACATGCTATAAAACTTATAAAGAAACCTTACAACCAAAAAATTGAGAAATGACTAACATTGGGCAAATAGCTAATCACTTTGCTAAACCTTACTTAGCTCAAACATACATTTAAAACCAAGTAAATATATTCATAAACATCACTTAAACATCACTTAAACAATTGGGAAACAAGTCCCCAAAACAATCACGAAAACAATTAAACAATCAAAGGTACATCGGTTTTTGCGCAACCTGCGCAAGTGGGTTGCGCAGCTGCGCCAGAATTGCGCAGCCTGCGCCTAGGGTTGCGCAGCCTGCGCCCAGACACGGGCAGGTCTGTTTCGTGAAATTCCTGCAATTCGGCATTTCCTTTAAACTTTCGACAAACACTTCTACATCATGATTTCAAGCATCAAACTTATACTATCGGCACATATCAACCCATAACAATCCCAAGTACGTCTCATATACGATTTTTGAACAAATAGAACACGTATTAGGATCAAACATTGTCTTCGTCTTAACTTTGCAAAAACTGAAAAAAATAGATGTTTCAAGCATAAGAACATCATAAACTTCAATTAAATCATATGAAGAACATATAAAATAAATTCCTAACATATTCCTATACTCAAGCATCATCAATAACTCACAAAATCAGAATTATCATCAAGAACAACCACAAATAGTGCTATTTTAACAAAAAGGCCGAGTTAGTCATCAATGTCACCTTATAAGCGGGTTAAGCTCCAATCTCTTCTTCAATAACGTAACTATCAACCTCCGGGTCCTCTAATCCAACTCCTACAACAAATGAAACGGAGATTATAAGCTTAAAACGGATTTGGGGGAAAACAGCGTCTTTTTCGACTTCAAGGAAACTGAAATTGAAAGAGATAGGAAGCTTGCAAATCTCGAGAGGATTCCGAAAATGTAAAGCTTGCCTTGATACGAGTCCGGGAAGGGGTCGAGATGTTGATTTTAAGCTTGAAGGAAAAGAGAACAATGATGTTTTTCTTTTAACAGTAAAAGGAAATTGTGAAATGTAAAGTGTCGATGGAGAGGAAGCTTAAGTAGGGTTTAGTTGTCCTTTTATTTTTTTTCTTGAGTCGGGCTATTTGTTTGCGATACGGACTCAAGTCGGGAAATGAGATACCAAGTGAACATCTTAAGAATTAAATATTCTTAAGACGGAACTTAAAGGAAAAACTTAAAATACAACTTACGATTTATTATTAAAATAATAGTATATTCCGGAAAATACTTTAAAATCATTAAAATATTATTCACGAAAATACGGGATGTTACAATCTCCCCATCTTTCAAAAAGTTTCGTCCTCGAAACTTGAAGACAGAAATAAGTATGAAAACAAATCTAGTTATCAAGACGTACTACCCGGGTTATGGTAACCCAAAACTTTATCTTTCAAAAAGTTCCAAGAAGAAATAGATTTTAAGGCACAAGCTTTGTCAATGGACATTGGGATTCTCGTTACGTATTCAAGAGTCCGACATTCCAAATCTGAGACAAGTCCCAAAATTAAATCAGTCAAAATTCAAAATTCAGATCAATTCGGTGTTGATAAGCACAGTACAGGTTATCAGACGTCTCCAATAACAAGTTCTAGTGGCGCTCAACACTGAAATCCATCAAGTTGTAAATCATTCTGCTCTTTAAAACCAGGTTTTCCTCAAAATTAACCTTTATTCTCAAATCCTTGAAAGAGTAAAATTGTAACAATGACAAAAGGTTACTTCCGACGGAAGAAGAAGTAGTTTCAAACTTTGAAAACAATAAGATTTTCCCAAAAGCAACAATTCTAAAGTTAACAATAAAGAACAAATTTCAAAACAGTCACCGGGAGCGTAGGAGTAATCAAAGAGATTACCCTTGACGCGAAGGATCAAAAGTTTCTAGTTTCACAGCTGACAGAACATACCAGGAGGATCGAAGGAACGGTACAACCATATTGAAGGTCAAGGAACATGGTAACCCTGCCAAACATTGGGTCACTAACCACTCAATCCATAAACAAAGCATATTTACAACGATTCCTAATATATCCCGAGAAGGGCAATTCAAGTGATCTCTAGACTCTCATTGGGTTCATGATCCCTCTTATCATTATCTCATCCACAGAACAAGGTATTCTCAACAAGAAGGGCTTCCAAAACTCTCATTCAACTCACACTAAAACTCATTCATTAACAGTTAAAGATTTCTCACTCAAGGTGGAAGTTTAAGGACATATCCCAGACCAAGGTTTACGCACTTCCAACACTCTAAACCCAAAATTCTATTATAACCTCAAATTCCAAAATTCAGGGTACAACATTCCCTACACCGTAACTCTTCTCAATCAAACCGGTCATAACAGAATCATCTATAACCTTTAGTCCTCCATAGCTCGATTCCATCAAACTTATTCCACGGAAGCACTTTGAAGTCCTAAGTTCCCAAATCCATTACCATAAAGTGAACATCCAAAGATAAGGCATTACTAAAGCAACAGCCTCTAAATTAAGCAAGTCGATGATTGGTTCTCACAAATATTCCTCAAAACAATTTATATACCATAATTCTTCAAAATTTTAACCAATGTTATCCTTTCAATTACCTACTCCCAATATTTTTAGGTATCTGATCTCTGCACAGTTCCTCAAATGTCGATTCAATAGCACTCTCAGGCTATCAAACCTATATGCCCTATCCACTTTACTTACCTTATTATCCACCAGATAAAAATCCTTAAATCATCAGGTTTCCTAACTTTGATCCCTACTAAGTTACCTGACTTCATCCACATACCAATGGTGCATCCTCAAATTTCCTTTAGATTCTTCAATAGAAAAACGCTAAGATCTATTAAGTATCCTAAGGTCAAACATTCAGTCAATTCCACAAGTCCTATTGTAAATGTCTCAACATTGTCACACCGTTATTAATAACTCTCGTTCCTCAAGTTTAAGCAGCATTAGCTTAGCTCATTCACTTATCTGACAATATCATTACCTTAAACATATTCCTCGAAATCACTTAGTACTCTGAGTATTTCTAAATCCTCAAATAATATTCTCAATCTACAAATACACACGATTCAGCAGGGTCCTCGTATCCTAATTCCACAAAAAGCTATGTATAAAAACTCTACTTAGCGGAAGTATTCCATCATTCACCTTCACTCTTCAAATTGGTAACATATAAACACTAGGGTCACCCAAAACATATCTCATAAAGCTTCCTAGGTTTTCCTCAAGTAACAACACTCTCAGAAACACGGTCTACAGTTGACCTCAAGACATTTTCCAAGTCTGTCTATGGTAGGTTACCGCACAAGGTGTTTCAGAAAAACAAGCTACTAGGTGAAGTCAAGAGAACATGAAGATAGCTCTCAAGGAAGATCAAGGAAAGTCTAAGGAAAGAGACTAAGATCTTAACGGTTACAAGTACATCAGATTACGAATGAAACAGTAAACATGTACATACCAGTACATGGGTCAGGGTGTACTCCAGTCTCTGCTCGGCTCTGAACAGCTCCGGCTCCACTGGTCTTGGCCTCTGGGTCAGTAGTGTCAGCTCTACTAATGACGACATTCTCGGGGCACTCGAAAGAATGATGACCCGGTTCCCTGCAGGCAAAGCATCGGTGAAGGTTGCCATGGCAGTCAATCCCAAGATGAAGATCATTGCGACATCTGAAAAGCTTGAGGGGAGCGTCAGGTGAGAGGTCCATGCTTCGAGTTCGAGAAGTCTTAGCTCTTTTGGACTTCTTCTTCTTTTGGGGACACTGATCGGAGAGGTGTCCGGGTTTCCTACAACTGTAACAGATGTGTGGCCTACCACGGTGGTCTATGTCCGGGCTAACTGTAGCAGGTTGCTCAGTGAATAATGGGCGCTTTCCTATTCTAGGAGGAGAGGGGGAGGAAAGAGGACTAAGAGGTCTCTCGCTTCGACAACTATGCAAAGGTGGTCGGGGAGGAGAGAAAGCTCTAGTCCCTTCACAATAAATCTGGTAGGGGTCCTCCGCTCGTAAGACACCGTAGTAACTCTGGAAGTAAGAAGCTGGGTCACCACTGGCTTCACTTCTAGTCTCAGCATTAAGCTTGCTCCGAAATAGATGAGCTTTGTCTTCTTCTTTCTCAGCTAACTGTGGGACAAAGTGGATTAATTCCTCAAATCGATTGGTGAAGGCTTGAACAGAAAGGGTTCCTTGGCGAAGGTTCATGAACTCGGTCATCTTATGTTGGCGTATGTCCTTATGGTAAAACCTCATGCCAAGAAGGGTCTTGAAACGACTCCATGAGAAAGTAGGGTCACGAGTAGCAGGAGAGCTGATCGTCATCCACCAACGTCTAGCCTCACGAACCAAGAACTGAGATGCTACTCGGATCTGATCTTCAGGACGAACACCATATAACATGAAGTTCTTTTCCATGTCAAAGAACCATGAGGTGAGAGTTGCAGAACTGGTCTCTCCGTCGAAGGTCTGAGCCGCATTCCTCCACGTCTGGGTGATAATCCAAGCCAATCCTCCAGGTTGGTTACCTCCCGATATTTGCGATGAAGAAGAGGGCACACTCGCCGGAGTCATACAACCCAGGAGAGTTTGAATGAGGGCTTGCGTCACAGCATTCTCGGCATCGGTTGGCTCCGTCATTCTTCAATCATAAGAGAATAAACTGTTAGACGCATTCCAAACAGGGCACAAACAGACTACAATATAAGTCCTTAAATCTACCCCATCTCCCAGTCATTATTCAATTATATGGTCAAGTTAAGGTGGGGGTCACCTGAGTGCGTCGGGAGCGATAACGCTTTGATACCAACTGTAAAACCCCTCGTCGCAGCAGAAAATAAAACATTTAAACATGCCAAAATTTACGCGGAATTTAAACTTTATAATGCATGATAAATGAGGTGAATTAAAACAAAACTGTACAAACTGATATAAACAAAACATAGATAAGTATAACAGTCTAAGTATGAAAAGCATGAATACAAAACAGCCTGGGATGACACATCCCTACAGGCACTCAAGTATCAAATCCAAAACTAGGTCTAGCTACACGATAAGAAAGGTAAGTTAATGATGAACAACGGATCATCGCTCGCTAGCCTCCAAAGTAACCTATCAGCCACCAACCTGTCATGTGCCTACATACATGTAAACATGTACGCCACAATCAGTTTGGAGTGACTAGAGCTCTCCTAGCCACCTATTGTTAACGACACATAACACATAAAGCATCCAACATACTCCAACATTTATAACATGTGAAGCATATATATAAATCAATATCTCAATCTCATATCAACATGCAATACTTGCAAAGGCTCTCAACTAACTTCGGAAACCATTTGAAAGGATAACCGACTTCCCTTCCGGTTGCCCGACCCGGGGGGTCTTTCAATCCAAACCGTTTACGAAACCAGACTAAGAGTCATCCAATGCCTTGGATGAACAGTTCTAAAATCAATATCACTCTATCTAACACAATCAATCAGCAACACCTGACACTGTACCCCTACTCAGGCAAGCAGATGCAATCAGCAGTGTCCAAGTCACACCCCAACTCGAGTAAACTTGGTACACAAATCAGCAAGCATACACCCGTGAACCCCAACTCAGGCACTGATGGATACCAATCAGCTAATAATGGTTCATTGACCCAACTCAGTCGTAACCATTACTCTTCGTAGTGAAATCAGGATCCCAACTCAGACCCTAGGTAGCACGGACACTTCTCCTAATGAGGCGTACCGTGTCCGACACCGTGTCCGACACCGGCACTCCACGGACACACGTCGAAACGTGTCCAACACCTAAATTGGCGTGTCTAACTTTCTACATTTTTTTGGGCACGTGTCCGACGCGTGTCCATGGTATTTGAGCCGTGTCCGTCGCGTGTCCACGATATTTGGTTATCATTTGCGGTGAATGATGTTCTTGAAATGAGAAATGCGTTATCGAAAGAGATCAATTAGAATATTGATTCGGATGAGGAATGAAAATAAATTTATTATCAAAGGCAAGTTTTACATTCACTTATTTAAAATTAATATCGAATACATTTACAAAAATAAAATCAAAATTTTATAACTATAAAATGTATATTTTATTAAATTTAAATGTCGTGTCCCGTGTCCTAAATTTCATGACATGCCGTGTCCCGTGTCCGTGTCGTGTCCGTGTCCGTGTCCGTGTCCGTTTTGGTGCTACCTAGCTCAGACCCAACCCACTACGGTCATACAAACTCACGGTAGGACAGAGGTCCCAACTCAGACACCTTCTACCGCATCATCCATACACGAGACGGTCCAGTGGTCCCAACTCAGACTTGGCCGTCACGCCACAAACACTCACATGTCAAACTAGAGGATCCCAACTCAGATCAAAACTTGACACGCATCAAACATCAGTACATATCGTACTCTAGCGGTCCCAACTCAGACATATTCCGATATTCACTACAACCAAGTCCTTAGTCCTAGTCTTTCTAGACCTCTAACAACACTTAATTGACCTCGGGAACTAAGTTGAGAAAGAGTCGGTTTCCCTATCTGTTACCCGACCGGGGGTCTCTATCCTCTCTCCATTACTGAACCCAATATGGTGCCGCCCGAACCTCGGGGACCTCAAACACTCATACACATGTAAGAGAAGACCAAGTTCGATAAAAACCAAGAACAACCTAAGACTCTCTTCTATAAGTCTAAGGGTTTCTAATAAACTAACTAAGTCCACTAGGTCTCATAAGCAACCTAATAAGATGATTAGCCTAAGATGAGAAACAACATGCTAAAACATTGTTTACTAACTTACTCATTACTATTAAGAAGTAACTAACTTTAGCTAAGAACTAGACTTGCTAACTCATCACATGCCACATTACCCATTATGATTTAAGTGTAAACATATCAATATATGATACTTAAACATGATATAAAACATGTAAATAAACCTTACAACCAAAAAATTGAGAAATGACTAACATTAGGCAAATAGCTAACCACTTTTCTAAACCTTACTTAGCTCAAACATACATTTAAAACCAAGTAAATATATTCATAAACATCACTTAAACACCACTTAAACAATTGGGATACAAGTCCCCAAAACAATCACGAAAACAATTAAAAAATCAAAGCTACAGCGGTTTTTGCGCAGCCTGCGCAAGTGGGTTGCGCAGCTGCGCCAGAATTGCGCAGCCTGCGCCCAGACACGGGCAGGTCTGTTTCGTGAAATTCCTGCAATTCGCCATTTCCTTTAAACTTTCGACAAACACTTCTGCATCATGATTTCAAGCATCAAACTTATACTATCAGCACATATCAACCCATAACAATCCCAAGTACGTCTCATATACGATTTTTAAACAAATAGAACACGTATTAAGATCAAACATTGTATTCGTCTTAACTATGCAAAAACTGAAAAAAAATGGATGTTTCAAGCATAAGAACATCATAAACTTCAATTAAATCATATGAAGAACATATAAAATGAATTCCTAACATATTCCTATACTCAAGCATCATCAATAACTCACAAAATCAGAATTATCATCAAGAACAACCACAAATAGTGCTATTTTAACAAAAAGGCCGAGTTTCTCATCAATGTCACCTTATAAGCGGGTTAAGCTCCAATCTCTTCTTCAATAACGTAACTATCAACCTCCAGGTCCTCTAATCCAACTCCTACAACAAAAGAAACCGAGATTATAAGCTTAAAACGGATTTGGGGAAAACAGCGTCTTTTTCGACTTCAAGGAAACTGAAACTGAAAGAGATAGGAAGCTTGCAAATCTCGAGAGGATTCCGAAAATGTAAAGCTTACCTTGATACGAGTCCGGGAAGGGGCCGAGATGTTGATTTTAAGCTTGAAGGAAAACATAACAATGGTGTTTTTCTTTTAACAGTGAAAGGAAATTGTGAAATGTAAAGTGTCGATGGAGAGGAAGCTTAAGTAGGGTTTAGTTGACCTTTTACCTTTTTCTTGAGTCGGGTTATTTGTTTGCGATACGGACTCAAATCGGGAAATGAGATACCAAGTGAACATCTTAAGAATTAAATATTGTTAAGACGGAACTTAACGGAAAAACTTAAAATATAACTTACGATTTATTATTAAAATAATATTATATTTCGGAAAATACTTTAAAATCATTAAAATATTATTCACGAAAATACGGGATGTTACACTCAATCAGTGGGGAGTGACTAGAGTTCTCCTATCCACCTATTGTAAGCAACTCGTAACATATAAGAACATCCAACATACTCCAACATCACAACATGCGAAGTATATATACAAATCATCTTTCATCTCAACATGCTTCACTTATGCAAATACCCCTATCTAACTTCGGAAACTATTTGAAGCGAGAGCCGGTGTCTCTTCCGGTTGCCCGGACGGGGGGTCTTTCTCCTCAAACCGTTTACGAACTTAGAACAAGAGTCGTCCAATGCCTTGGACGTACAATATTCAAATGATAACAGTACTCTAAATAAACACAATTTAGCAACATCTGACACTGTACCCCAACTCAGGCAAGCAGATGCAAACAGCAGTATCTAGAACTAACCCCAACTCAAGAAAGAACTAAACCCAATCAGCAGTGTCTAAGTCACACCCCAACTCAGGTAAACTTGGTACACAAGGTCAGCAAGCATACATCCGTGAACCCCAACTTAGGCACGAATGGATACCAATCAGCTAATAATGGTTCATTGACCCAACTCAGCCATAACCATTACCCTTCGTAGTGAATCAAATCCCAACTCAGTTTCAATTCACCACGGTCAAAAAAACTCACGGAAGGACAGAGGTCTCAACTCAGACATCTCCTACCGCATCATCATACACGAGACGGTCAAGGGGTCCCAACTCAGACATGGCCGTGTTGGAGATTGTGTCCTCCACATGTAGTGTGATAACGTCATTGAACATACCCTTGTACGGACAAGTGGGAGATTGTTGGGGCTGGTGTCCTTGACAATTAAGTACAATGACTTATTAAATCTCTTTAAGGATCACAAGGGCATACTTTTGTATTATTACCAGTTGATCCACGTTTATCAATAACGGTTGGCTTGCTAGATAAGTTTGACGTTATTGTCATACGGATGGCGGTGGTCAACTGGTCCCTATACGTCACACCTATAGGACACGTTTGAGAGATGTGAAGGTATGAAAATACAGTCACATTTTGCCGGATACGACTAAACAGTTAGTCAGAGGTATTGACTAATAAATTAGTCAATAAGATGTTGAGATTATTATTTAATACGGATTAAATAATTTTAGCTAATACGGATTACATGATTAATTCGTAAATTAAATATAAACGGTTATATTTAATTAAATATTGTATTCGCGTATTAATATAAACAGTTATATTAATTTGGGTAATTATACAATATCGTATTTTGTCAGACCATTATTAATATATCGACTGTATTAATATCTGATAACATGTTACGATTTATAATTATAAACCCGCGAATTATATTTAAGCAATTGGGTCGAATCACGCATTGGGATAAGGTAAGAGTGGAAAGCCCACTCCTACCCAAACCCCAATTCGGCCGAAACAACTACATAAGGAGGAGGAGTCTCCTTATGTCAGTTACTCTTGTTGCACTGTAACATAATTCTCAAGAAAAATTAGGGTTTGAGAGCATTCTTCTCCCAAAACCTCAGATCTCACATCTAAAACCTCAAGGGCTCTCCCTATATTGCAAGGCAATTGGAGAGGATTTCTAGCACACGCGGCCACGTCTCAAACTAAGTCTTGGGTGCAAGTTATAGGAGGGAATTTGCTTTAATTCCTGTTCTTAGGCCTTTTGCGCGAGGACTAAAGGTTGTACTTCTTTTCTCCTGTTTTTAATCTTATGACGATATTCACAATTGCATATTTCATTATAATCCTGCAAATTTAGGGTGAATACGCGTTTTATTCCCCACAAGTGGTATCAGAGCCTTAGGCCATGAAAATTTTACAATTGTGTCTTTCATAAGATTTGAATTTTTTTGAAAACCGTACATTCTGTCGAAGGCACTCGATCGAGTCCCTGTGACACTCGATCGAGTGCCATCGTACCAGGCTGCCGTGCGTGAGTTTTTAGTGAGAAATCGATCTTGTTTTCGATTATAATTTGCATATTGTTAATTAATCGATATTTTTAGCAATATGTGAATCTTTTGTTGTTGTTTATATATGATTTACAAGTTTTAAATCCATGTTATAAACCCGTTTTGATTTAAAAGTGCAGCGATTGCGTTTTAAAGAGTCACTCGATCGAGCCCCTGCTGCACTCGATCGAGTGACACTGGCACTCGATCGAGTGCCTCTGCTGCTCGGTCGAGTGCTCATGTTTCGGGCTCCCTTTTCGAAAATAACTTGTTTTCTTATTTTCACATGGCTTAAAATAATATACTGTATACGGAAATAGTATATTATTTAGTGAAGCGGTTCACCCTCGCTTGATACATATTGTTTTTAAAACAGTTTAAAACAATGGATTATATGTTTATTAAAATTGGTGATTAAAACGGTATAGTCACCTAATTTTAATCTTATAAGGTGGTTTGGTATAAATTTATTAATCATAATAACGGTATTATGTCATGTATAAATTGTTTTTAGTTGATGCATTTTATTTATCGTCTTGTGAATGCCTTGAATGCTTTCAATAACGTATTTAATTTTTGCAAAACGGTTGTAACTTAGTGTGGCCTTAGAAGATTGTGTCACCGTAATGATGGGACACGATCTTGCTTGTAATTTTGAGATCTTGAATCTCCGTTTTGGGTTTTTGCCATGTAATTACTTTTGTATTTAAATTAGAATGTATCTAGGATTACTTTTGTAATTTAAATTAGTAATTTTGTGAAGACCAAAGACAAGACGGAGACCGAATGCTCACTCCCGCTGCAAGGACCAAGATGAATCATCAAGACAAGCTTCTAGGGTCCAACGGTGGATTCCAAGTTGTTTTATGTTTATTTTGGTAGGATAGGCCACACTAGGACTTTTATTTACGTTTATTGCATTTATCTTTACGCTTTCATCGATAATAGCTTGCATCATATTCCGCCTAAAAACCAAACCACCTATTTTATGCCTGAAAACTGACTCATGTAGAGGTCTCGCGTTAGTTTTCTGTGACAATACAGATGTCACATGTCATTTAAAAGCCATCACTTTATTTAATTCATTCACGCAATGCTAGTTTTTAGTTCACTTAAATATGGATAAATAAAAGTTGATGGGGTCTTCCTCGTATAACCAAAAATTGAGATTAGTCTTTATAAATCAGCCTCCCATGAATCCCTTCTTCGTCGGTAGGCATAATATGACCCCTTCTACGTCGGGTAAGTGGGAACAGATGATTTATTTTATCTCAACATCATGGTCACTCGATAATATTCCAGTGACTGAGATGGACTAATAGATAGGATATACGGAAATCTATCGACCAAGAGTTCCAACGATTGGAATTAGCCAAACTGTGGGCTTATCAATATACGGAAATTGAGTCGTGGGATCGTTTATATAATTCTTGAGGGAGATCAATTATATAAATGTATGATTCTACAAGTTTAAATTTCAATTTAATATAGACTTAAATCACAACAATAAGTTGCTTATATGGTTTTGTTTTATCTTCTTTTCAGTGTAGAACACGTTCATTAAAACTGCTGTAAAACTAAAATGGCTGGTGAAGACCCAATGCCAAGTGCCAAGCTAGCACGTGAATCCTGGCTAAAAGCCTTCATGGACTCCATGAATCAGTCCACTAGACTGAGGAATGATGGGTCAAACTTCTCTGACTGGGAGGCAGCACTACGGAATGCTGCCATTGCTGACGGAAAGCTCAAGTTCTTAACTGAGCCCATTCCGCCACACCCAGGAACTGGAGCTAGAGCCAACGAAATTCGCGTTCATAGCGATTTCGTTATGGAAGCGGGTGCGATAAAGAACGTACTCATCTATGCAATGGAATCCAATTTGCAAAGACGCTTCATAACCCATGGTGCAAACAAGATTTTCACCACGCTCACTAACGAATTCTCCAAGGCTCCGAGAATCGTTTCTTATGAGCATACCTGTCGCTTCTTTGAGGCGAAACTCCAGAAGGGCCAAGCTGTTAGCCCACATATTCTCAACATGATTGAGAATATCGAGAAACTGGAGTCCCTAAACTGCAAGATCAGTGAGAACATCATCGTTGATCGCATGCTTCATTCGCTTCATGATGGGTTCGCCCTCTTTAGGGCCAACTACTACATGAACGACATGAAGAAGACTCCCCATGAGCTCCACTCCCTTCTCGTACAGACTGAGAAGGATCTAAAGTTGAGTGGGAGTCTAAAGCAGGATGTTCTCATAATCTCAAGTAAGGGAAAAGGTAAAGGGAAGGCTAAAGCTCAGGGCGACCTAGCGGTAGGTAGGCCCAGGTTCAAGAAACCAGGATTTGCTAAGAGTGGGCCTGGTGAGTCGAGTAACTCACAAGGCAAGACAAAGAGCAAGGATACAAGCATGGAATGTCACCATTGCCACAAGACTGGGCATTGGAGGCGCTCATGCCCCGTGTATCGCGAGGACATTAAAGCAGGCCGTGTTACTCCTGTTGGTATGTCTTCTTCTTCTTTTATTCACATGATTGAGATTAACCATGCAAGTTGCGGAACTTGGGTACTTGATACTGGTTGTGGTTCTCATCTATGTAATCATGTGCAGGGCCTCCGAAACCAAGAACCCCTAATCAAGGGTGAGGTGGACCTGCGTGTCGGGAATGGAGCACGTGTGGCTGCAGTCTCGAAGGGAACATACGTAATCCAGCTTCCAAGTGGATTCGAGTTATTTTTGTATAACTGTTATTATGTTCCTAGTTTATCCAAAAACATTATTTCAGTTTCTGCACTTGACAAACTCGGATTTTCATTTGTAATAGAGAATAATAGCTGTATTTTCTCTTTGCACAATATGATTTATGGCAAGGCAGTTTCCATGAATGGAATTTATGTTTTAGATCAAACTACCGAGATATTACATGTGAATAATAAAAGAATAAAGGTAGGTGACAAAGATCAAACTTACCTATGGCATTGTCGTATGGGACACATAAATGAGAAACGCGTTAAACAGCTCATACAGAATGGAGCTATTTCGCCCTTTGATTTCGAATCATATGGCACGTGTGAATCATGTCTCATCGGCAAAATGACTCGTATTTCCTTCAAAGGTGTTGGAATGCGCGCTGCCGACCTATTAGGACTCATACATACGGACGTATGTGGCCCTATGTCGATCAACGCACGAGAAGGCTATAGGTATTTCATCACTTTCACGGATGATTTGAGTAGATATGGCTATGTCTACTTGATGAAACATAAAAGTGAATCCTTTGACAAGTTCAAAGAATACCAGAATCGGGTACAGAACCAGCTGGGTAGAAAGATTAAAGCACTACGTTCGGATCGTGGTGGTGAGTATCTTTCACACGAGTTTGATCAACACCTTAAAGACTGTGGGATCGTGCTACAGTTGACTCCACCTGGAACACCACAATTAAATGGTGTGTCCGAACGGAGAAATCGAACTTTACTTGATATGGTTCGATCCATGATGAGTCACACCGTTGTGCCTGATTCATTGTGGGGCTATGCTCTTTTGTCGGCCGCTCTAATTCTTAACCGAAGTCCGTCTAAAGCTGTTGACAAGACTCCATTCGAGTTATGGAAGGGAACGGTCCCCAACTTGTCCTTTATTCGGGTTTGGGGCTGCGAGGCTTATGTTAAGTGGAGACACGAGGATAAGCTCGGCCCGCGATCGGTCAAGACATACTTTATAGGCTATCCAAAGGGAACGTTTGGTCATTACTTCTACTCGCCTACCGAACAACGTGTTTTTGTTGCGGCTAGTGCGACGTTCTTAGAGAAAGAATTTCTCGAGAACAAGTCGAGTAATAGAACCTTCGAGTTATCGGAGGTTCAAGAACCAACTACCGAGCAACCATTGGAGGAAACAGTTCCTTCAACCGAGGCTGCGGTAGATATTCCTGAGGAACCTAGGAGGTCAGGAAGAGTCTCTATTCCACCGGACAGATACATTGGTATGGTCGAGGAACACGATACAGATGACGTCTTACTCCTAGAGGGTAATGAACCCACAACCTATAAAGGTGCCATGACTAGTTCTGACTCAAAGCTATGGCTAGAAGCCATGCAATCCGAGATGGACTCCATGTATGAGAACAACGTGTGGGATCTTGTGGACCTACCTGCAAAGGTACGTCCCCTTCAATGCAAATGGCTTTACAAGATAAAGCATGCCGTGGAAGGACAACAAGATATCCATAAGGCTAGACTAGTTGCTAAAGGTTTCACCCAAGTGCCAGGCTTGCACTACGATGAGATCTTTGCACCCGTAGTCATGCTACGTTCCATTCGGATTATCTTAGCGATCGCCGCATTTCATGACTATGAAATATGGCAAATGGACGTTAAAACCGCCTTCTTAAACGGTTATTTGGAGGAAGAGTTGTACATGGTACAACCCGAGGGTTTTATCGATCCAGCACATCCTAAGAAAGTTTGCAAGCTTAAGCGTTCCATCTATGGACTTAAGCAAGCATCGCGGAGTTGGAATCATCGCTTCGACCAAGTGATAAAAGAGAATGGGTTCATTCGATCAGTCGAGGAACCATGTCTCTATATCAAGTCGAGTGGGAGCAAGATTGTATTCCTAGTACTGTATGTCGACGACATACTCTTGATTGGGAATGACATACCTCTCTTATCTTCGGTTAAAGCATGGTTGAAAAACCATTTCCAGATGAAAGATCTGGGAGAGGCACAAAGAATTTTGGGCATCCGTATCTACAGGGATAGATCACGACGGATGTTGTCTCTCAGTCAGGAATCTTATATAGAGAAGATTCTGGAGAGATTCAGCATGACGAACTCCAAGAAGGGGTTCCTTCCTATGACTCCTGGGCTTCACTTGAGCAAGACTCAAGAAGCTAAGTCAGTGGAAGAGAAAGAGCGCATGAGTCGGATTCCTTATGCTTCGGCAATAGGATCGATCATGTATGCCATGATATGCACACGTCCTGACGTTGCATATGCATTGAGTATGACAAGTCGATTCCAAGCTCATCCAGGTGAACAACACTGGATGGCCGTGAAAAACATTCTTAAGTACCTACGGAGGACTAAAGATTGGGGATTGACTTATGGAGGCGACTCAACGCTCTGCGCCACGGGTTACGCAGATGCTAGCTTCCAAACAGATCGAGATGACTCGAAATCTCAGTCTGGATTTGTCTTTACTCTTAATGGCGCTGCTGTCAGCTGGAAAAGTTCTAAACAGAGTGTTACAGCAGATTCTACGACTGAGTCCGAGTACTATGCCGCCTCGGAAGCAGCTAAGGAAGCAATATGGATGCGTCAATTCTTACAAGGACTATCAGTAGTGCCTAGTTCGAATGACCCAATCACCGTCTATTGTGACAATAGCGGTGCCATCTTCCAAGCTAAGGAGCATAAGTCTAGCAGCAAGGCTAGGCATGTACAACGGAAAGCTCATCTAATCAGAGATTACGTGGAGCAAAAGGAGATTTTTATTGAAAAGATCGCTACGGATGACAACATAGCTGATCCTCTCACAAAAGCATTACCACGTGATAAGCATGAAGGGCACATTCATTCCATGGGAATTGGATGTGTTCCTAAGTTGTAGTACTCTTTTATGAATTCATGTAATAATTCATTTTCTCGTGTACTCTATTCAACCTTATTGTTATGATATAAAATGTTTTGTTTCTCATGTGGAATTGTACGCCAATTTTGAACACCACAAAGTGAACTGATTAACATTACATCGTTTTGGTCCTTGATTACCCACTTGAGCTGATAACTCAGGTAATCATTTTGTGACGTTGGTTGATGGTGGGTTCAACGAGCCATAAGTCACGTGGATGACTGACCAATCACAAAGGCGAGTTATACGGATATCTCGTAGGACACCCCGTGACAACGTTATGGAGTCCTAAATGTTTTATAACATTGGGTGCCAGGTCGTGGATAGGACCTCCATAGTGTTCCTTAGATTCGAGTCTTTTGACTTTCAACTGTTTCTTGAGATTAAGACAGATTTTGGGTAACTTTGGTTTCTTTCCCACGGTCACCGTAACAGGGGCCAAGAGGATTTTTTCTGGGTTATTTCATGCTGGGCGATATCGGCAGGATTCGAGTTGAGGGAAATATCCAAACCCTTATCAGGATTTTATCATTTCTCAGGGCCACTCGAGGAGTAGTAACTGAAATGCATGGCCATGCTCGAATACAGATTCGTTTTATCAGTTAAGTTACTCTCTAGTCGGGGAAACCACTCTTGATACAGATCGCTTGTGAGATACGACCTTTGCGAATGCGGATTTGCAAATTGTCTTACATTGAGTGGGAGAAATTTTAAAAGGATATGAGATTCGGTTATCGCACCTACACTTGTACGGACAAGTGGGAGTTTGTTGGAGATTGTGTCCTCCACATGTAGTGTGATAACGTCATTGAACATACCCTTGTACGGACAAGTGGGAGATTGTTGGGGCTGGTGTCCTTGACAATTAAGTACAATGACTTATTAAATCTCTTTAAGGATCACAAGGGCATACTTTTGTATTATTACCAGTTGATCCACGTTTATCAATAACGGTTGGCTTGCTAGATAAGTTTGACGTTATTGTCATACGGATGGCGGTGGTCAACTGGTCCCTATACGTCACACCTATAGGACACGTTTGAGAGATGTGAAGGTATGAAAATACAGTCACATTTTGCCGGATACGACTAAACAGTTAGTCAGAGGTATTGACTAATAAATTAGTCAATAAGATGTTGAGATTATTATTTAATACGGATTAAATAATTTTAGCTAATACGGATTACATGATTAATTCGTAAATTAAATATAAACGGTTATGTTTAATTAAATATTGTATTCGCGTATTAATATAAACAGTTATATTAATTTGGGTAATTATACAATATCGTATTTTGTCAGACCATTATTAATATATCGACTGTATTAATATCTGATAACATGTTACGATTTATAATTATAAACCCGCGAATTATATTTAAGCAATTGGGTCGAATCACGCATTGGGATAAGGTAAGAGTGGAAAGCCCACTCCTACCCAAACCCCAATTCGGCCGAAACAACTACATAAGGAGGAGGAGTCTCCTTATGTCAGTTACTCTTGTTGCACTGTAACATAATTCTCAAGAAAAATTAGGGTTTGAGAGCATTCTTCTCCCAAAACCTCAGATCTCACATCTAAAACCTCAAGGGCTCTCCCTATATTGCAAGGCAATTGGAGAGGATTTCTAGCACACGCGGCCACGTCTCAAACTAAGTCTTGGGTGCAAGTTATAGGAGGGAATTTGCTTTAATTCCTGTTCTTAGGCCTTTTGCGCGAGGACTAAAGGTTGTACTTCTTTTCTCCTGTTTTTAATCTTATGACGATATTCACAATTGCATATTTCATTATAATCCTGCAAATTTAGGGTGAATACGCGTTTTATTCCCCACAGGCCGTCACGCCACAAACACTCACATGTCAAACTAGAGGTCCCAACTCAGACATACCTTGACATGCATCAGACATCAGTACATATCGTACTCTAGCAGTCCCAACTCAGACATATTCCGGGATGTACTACAACCAAGTCTTTAGTCCTAATTTTACTGACTTCTAATCAACACTTAATTCACCCCGAGAATTAAGTCGAGGGAGAGCCGTGATGCCCGTCGTTGAGGGTACCAAAGATAAATTTATAATTCCTAACCTTAACAATAGATAGTGAAAGTCAGGGTCGAACCACAAAGAGGTGGGGAATGTTTATTGTCTTAATGTTAATGTTTAAAGGTAACAAATTTGGGGTTTGATTGATTGATTACTATATCTAAGGCAAAGATTAAAATAAAACAAGAAATAAAGATGAGAATAAAATATAATAAAAGGGATGCTAGGATGTTTGGGTAATAAATAGCTAAGGTAAAATAAATCCTAAGGTCAACATGTATTGCAGTCGCGTAAGGGGGTGTAACATATCTTTTTAGGTCTATGCTACCTAATAGCTCCTTTCGGCCTATGCTATTAGTTCCTAGGTCTCACAATTATTGGGTGTCAACAATAAGGGTGATTCCTAAATCCCAGGTTACATACCTTTCAGCCTTTAGTAACCTATCCGTCTTAAGGTGTAAACCAATGCCCTTCCCGTATCTTTCAATCTTGGGTAGGTCATTACTAACATCCTACAAGTCTCCTATTGGTCTCATTGCAGGATATTATAATTTATAAGAAAAGACGAAATAAGAAAACAGACGCGAGTGGTCGACCGACCGGCTACTCCAGTCGGCCGACCACGGCCTCGGTCGACCGACCGACTATTCCAGTCGGCCGACCGTGGTCCTGCTACAGGTCGGGTTTTCGGATTTTATTTACCTATGCATATTATTCCCTACATCCTAACATATGAAAATTAGTTACTCATAACTGTTAAGACGAATATAAAATTGGGAATAAACATAGAGAACATAGTAAATAAACTAAGCATGCAAGATTCAAATAAAGCTTGGGATTCTAACTTAACAATTGTAATAAAAGCAATAAGAAAAATAATGAAACTGGATCAAAGAAGAATTACCACGATTGGAATTAAGGCAGAACGGAATTAACTTTATTGAATACTTGGGAACTATTGAAAGATTACAAAACTAAAGCTTGAATAAAACTGAATAATTGAATCTCTCTCAAACTTATTGTCTGTTAAACTGGATTATAATGGATCTTCTTGGATGATCAAACCCTAATCACAAGATTAGTTTATATAGGGTAAAAACTAAGAGTTTCCTAAAAGCTAAAACTCTACTTTATTTCCGAAAAAGAAATCGTATGGGCTTCGTGCTGGTCGGCCGACCCGTATACCTGGTCGGTCCACCACTTCCTGCTGGGCTTCTTTTATTTTCGGCCTTCTTCGAGAATTGGGCTTTATTGAAAACCGGACATGGTCGGCCGACCCGTTTAGCTGGTCGGTCGACCGCTTCTGTACGGAAATCTTCGGATTTCTTCTGTTTTGACTCTTGGTACTTGATTTTGACTCCAGTTGACTTTCCATTTATTCCTTAATTTAAGCTAAAGACTTGAGGATACGAATTTGGTGCTAAATCGTCTCTTTTCCGCATAAATCTGCAAAAGTGCATAAAAATACGAAAGTACACAATTTGTGGGAAATAAAGGCTAAAACATAGTAAATGAGCGACCAAATACGTGTAAAAATAGATGTAAAACATCATAAAATAGACACGTATCAAATTCCCCAAACCAAACCCTTGCTTGCCCTCAAGCAAGAAATAGACTCGATCTTAACTAATGGAACGATTTCAATCTCAGAGCGAAATTTACATGTAAGCCTAAACCAATGCCAAGAACAAAATGAGATAATATTCAAATCATGCAAACGAGTTATAGGGTCGTCAAAATTGAAAACATAAAGACTATAGAGACTTATACCATGGACTCTCGCGGTACGCTCGAGACACTCATGAAGCAAAGGGTGAGTATATGTAAAAGATAGAAAGAAGTAATTTTGTAGAGACACTCACCTAACTGCGACCCATGGAAACATGCCTGCAATCTAACATGAACAAGAATTCTACAACTTTGTACAACAACCTTATTAAGTGACCCAGATACATGCAATTGAGGTAATGAAAGATATGTGAGGTAAAAGGTAAAAGTGGTTAAGATGTTTTTGGACTTGTGGGGTTAGTAGCCAAGCTAGTAAAACCGGTTCCCAACAACATATTTCACAACTTTTGATATTAAGAAGGTGCTCTTTTGTAACACAACTCTCACATTATATAAGAAAGGTCTCCCAAATATTTTGCGTGAAGTACGGGAGTGATAACATATAAAAGAAAGGAATTTCTGGAACGAAATTTGCATTCTGATGCTGTCAGTTGGTCGGCCGACCTGTATATGTGGTCGGTCGACTGACTTTCGTATTTTTCGTATTTTTTCGTTTTTTCTTTTTTTTTCTTTTTTTTTTTTTTTTTTCTTTTTTTTTCTTTCTTTTTTCTGAATTTTTCTGTTCTTTTTCTTTTCTTTCTTTTCTCTTTTTGCTCATGATAGCATACAAACCAAGATGCCTCAAAAAAATAGACCAAAGACCACAAATACTAGCTTGGAAGGGTAGGCTAAGTATGAGATGTAGTTTTGGGGGAATAAAAAGGCAATTCTGGCTATGTGAAGCTTATGGGTAAATATGAGAAAAGGGATCCCAAATGCACGTATCAAGACTCACAAAACGAAATAGTAAAACAAGTATATAGCAATTCAAGCTCATGTTTATGCATATTGATGTAACATGTTCCAAGGGGAGTACTACTCACATCCTAGACAACTGGTTTAAGAATGAAACCAAGAATAAGGCTCTAAAACTTAGAATGTATAAGTAGGTTACCAAGGTATAAGTCAAGTCTCAAGATATACAAATTGACAAAAACTCGTAGATATGCAAAAGACTTTCATACTAAAACAAGTTGACAAGGCAAGGTAAAGGCATAAACATGTAAGAAGGCAAAATCATCCTTGAAATACTTTCGTTCTGACTCGACCTATATGCTAAAATAAACGTGCATTTTTTTGAATTTTAAAATTTTTTTTAATTTTTTTGGATTTTTGTATATATAAAGAAAATAAAGAAAAGAACGATGCAAGACAGAAATGCAATAAACGTGTGACAAAATGCAATGCATGTAACACGAAACCATTCCCCAAACCAACCCTCACAATGTCCCCATTGTGCATCAGCCTAAGTAAAGGTTTCAGAAAAATAAAAGAAAGATGCAAAGAAATTAAAACTAAGGAAAAACTGGAAAGAACTCACTGGGTTAAAAGATGTAAGAGAAAAACCTCCCCAAACCAGCGTAAGCTGGGAGGTTTTGGTGGCTAGCAGTGCCACTTAAGTATCCAATTTGATTTCACGAGTTCCAAGGAAGAGAAACGAAAGACTGCAGCGGACAGTAGGTCGACCGACCGGTGTTTCTGGTCGATCGACCTCCTGTGAACAGCGGAAAAATCTGCGATACAGCGCCTCTGGTCGACCGACTGATGATTCTGGTCGGTCGACCATCTGTGTCCTGGAGGTCTTCATTTCTTCGTAAATCCTGAAAAAGCAAGAAAATATGTGCGCCCAACAATGCGCGAGATGCCAAAACGATTCTAAAAGTCTTAACTACTAGCAAACCGAACTAAAAAGTTTCACACAACATGAAATAAATTGTCTTAAAACTGTAATTTAAAAACAACTATCCGCTAAAGATGCGGAAGATATCCGACCACGGCTTCTGACGGCACGCCGTAGTCTCCACAGTTTTTGCTTCAGTAGCAAAACACATTTTCTTTCCTCCATCGCAAAGCATATGCGACGGTCTCTCTGCTTGAGCCTGCCTCCTCTTCTTTTTCTCCTCTCGATCCACGACGTCTGGATCCTCATCCTCTTCATAGCTCAGGCATCCCATTCCTCCTCTCTGGATGATGACTTCCTTCTCCTTGGGTTTCCCCAAACCAGTTCCTGCAATAGTCATAATAGAGGTGCTCTCCCTATTGCTCCCAATCTGGGGCGGAGGTGTAAAAACAGATACAGGAACAGGTAATAAAGGTGGAGAAGTAGTGATGACCTCATACTTCTTTTCAGAAGTGATAGCATTACATGTGATGGGGGTCATAGCATCCTTCTTCCTATAGGATAGACCATAGATGATAGAATGTTTGCCTACTTTGAAGGTTAGAGTTCCAGTGCCTACATCTATAATGGCACCTGCAGTGTGGAGAAAGGGTCTTCCTAGAATTATGGGTATATGGGCATCCTCTGGGATGTCCAAAACAACAAAGTCTACTGGGAAGAAAAACCTGTCAATACGCACAGGGATGTTTTCTAACACCCCTACAGGTTCCATTGATGTGCGATCAGCCATCTGGACCGTCATACTGGTCACTGCAAATTCGGTTATTCCTAGTTTTAAGGCAACGCTTAGGGGCATGACACTTATACTAGCACCTAGGTCGCATAAAGCCTTTTTAACTGGAAAGGTTCCTATATTACAGGGGACAGAAAAACTTCCAGGGTCTTCTAATTTATGGGGGGCAATTACATATGTTAAATAACTAGATGACTCTTCAGTGAGAGCCACAGACTCAACCTTTTCTAGAGACCTCTTTCTTGACAAAAGTTGTCTCATGAATTTTAGATAAGAAGGAACTTGTTGAACTAATTCTAAAAATGGAACTTGAACATTTAATGAACGAATTACATCTTTAAATTTGTCAAAAGATACCTGATCCTTTGAAGGCACGAGTCTTTCTGGGAAAGGAGCAGCTGAGGATTCGGTATTTGCAGCCCTTTTTAAGAATCTGGGGGTCTTGTCACCCCTGAAAAGAAAATCCCGTAAGTTATTCGGTAATTCTGGACGAAAGGGAACTTCAGATTCTGCTTCAGTGGTCGATCGACCAGTATCCTCGGTCGGTCGACCAGTCTTCTGTTCAGCTGATATTTTCGGATCCTGCTCCGCGGTCGGTCGACCAGATTTCTCGGTCGGTCGACCGACTTTGCTGCTACTCGCTGTTTTTTCTTTCTCAGCCCCTACTTTAGCTCCACTTCGCAGGGTTACGATGTTTAGAGTATCCTTCTTCTGGTCTGGTTTGGTCGGAAGTTGACCCGGAGCCCTAGTGTCATTCTTGCTCGCGATTTAAGCAATCTGGGACTCCAACATCTTCATCCCTGCCTCTCTAGCTTGCGACTCCTTCTGAACCAACCCAATAAGATTTTGGATAAGAGCGTCCGTGTTGGGTGGCGGATTAGAAGGTGGTTGAGGGTTGAAAGGTGGTCTTTGGAAATTTTGTTTATGTGGGGGTACATAGGTGGAATTTTGCTGAGGTTGCATATGCTGTGGGTTTTGAACATTCTGGCTTGTCCACCTTAAGTTGGGATGGACATTGTTATTATTCGGATCATAGAAATTGTTCCCACGGTAATGCTGAAAAGCGGCACATGTTTCATTAGATGAAGTACAGAACTTTGACACATGCCCTTCTCCACCACACCTCTCACAAGCAAAGGGTCCGTCCTGAACGGCGTTCACCTGGTAAATTCCTCCCTTGCTTCCACTCCCTAGATCGAGCTTTCCTGCAGCCTCAAACTTTTCCAACTTGGCCGTTAAGGCCTCAATTGCTGACAGGTTGTACTCAGATTTTCTCTGATTTCCTCTGGAAGTACCATGCTCAGCGCGGTGCACAGCAACATCTTCTATTAACTTGAGACCCTTAGTCTCTCCTGAATTATCCTGGAATCTTCCATTAGCTGCAGCATCTAAGTAGGCCCTGTTGTCATCATAGAGGCCATTGTAGAACTGGTTGCAAAGAAACCATTGTTCGAATCCGTGATGTGGTATGGATCGAACAAGTCTCTTGAACTTGTCCCACGCCTCGCTAAAGTCTTCATTGGGACCTTGCTTGAAATTAGTGATCTGTGCTCTTAAAGCATTCGTCTTTGATGCAGAGTAGTATTTCCTGTAGAATGCTAGGGCTAAGGTGTTCCAATCTGTAACCCCCGCAGCAGTGCGGTCAAGGTCTCTGTACCACTCTCTCGCAGAGTCCCTAAGGGAGAAGATAAACATGGTCTGTTTAATCTGGTCCTGCGTCACTCCTTCTGGGGGTGCTATAGAACATATGTAATCTGTGAAGATTTCAATATGCTTAGCAGCATCCTCATTGGCCGAGCCTCCAAATTGGTTTCTTTCAACCATAGTAATATAGGCAGGCTTGGCCTCGAATGGCTTCCCAGTACCTGCAGGTAAAGTGAACCCTTTGTATAGGTCCTTTGCCTGAGGCATAGAGTGACTGGCAATAGTAGCTTCCTCTGTCATGTTATCTTCTTCTTTAGGAAAAACTGGAAAGTAGGTGGAAGGTGGTGTTTTTGGTGAAAGCGGATTGATGGGTGAATTTGGTTGCGAAGGTGGTGTTTTTGGTGAAGATGGTGGTAACTCGAAAAGGTCTTCTTGAAATAAGGAAGATGGTGAACCTCCTTCCTGATTTGCTAGAAGTTGCTTTCTTCTTTCCCTAAGAGTCCTCTCAATTTCGAGATCAAGTGGTAGGAGTTCTCCTTGAACTGACCTGCGCATAAGAGGAAACTACAAGAAAAAGGTGAGAAGGTTTAAGGAACAAAAAGTTCCTTAAACAAAGAGAAACAAAAACAAAAAACAATAAACACTGGCGTCACCTCCCCGGCAACGGCGCCAAAATTTGATGCCCGTCGTTGAGGGTACCAAAGATAAATTTATAATTCCTAACCTTAACAATAGATAGTGAAAGTCAGGGTCGAACCACAAAGAGGTGGGGAATGTTTATTGTCTTAATGTTAATGTTTAAAGGTAACAAATTTGGGGTTTGATTGATTGATTACTATATCTAAGGCAAAGATTAAAATAAAACAAGAAATAAAGATGAGAATAAAATATAATAAAAGGGATGCTAGGATGTTTGGGTAATAAATAGCTAAGGTAAAATAAATCCTAAGGTCAACATGTATTGCAGTCGCGTAAGGGGGTGTAACATATCTTTTTAGGTCTATGCTACCTAATAGCTCCTTTCGGCCTATGCTATTAGTTCCTAGGTCTCACAATTATTGGGTGTCAACAATAAGGGTGATTCCTAAATCCCAGGTTACATACCTTTCAGCCTTTAGTAACCTATCCGTCTTAAGGTGTAAACCAATGCCCTTCCCGTATCTTTCAATCTTGGGTAGGTCATTACTAACATCCTACAAGTCTCCTATTGGTCTCATTGCAGGATATTATAATTTATAAGAAAAGACGAAATAAGAAAACAGACGCGAGTGGTCGACCGACCGGCTACTCCAGTCGGTCGACCACGGCCTCGGTCGACCGACCGACTATTCCAGTCGGCCGACCGTGGTCCTGCTACAGGTCGGGTTTTCGGATTTTATTTACCTATGCATATTATTCCCTACATCCTAACATATGAAAATTAGTTACTCATAACTGTTAAGACGAATATAAAATTGGGAATAAACATAGAGAACATAGTAAATAAACTAAGCATGCAAGATTCAAATAAAGCTTGGGATTCTAACTTAACAATTGTAATAAAAGCAATAAGAAAAATAATGAAACTGGATCAAAGAAGAATTACCACGATTGGAATTAAGGCAGAACGGAATTAACTTTATTGAATACTTGGGAACTATTGAAAGATTACAAAACTAAAGCTTGAATAAAACTGAATAATTGAATCTCTCTCAAACTTATTGTCTGTTAAACTGGATTATAATGGATCTTCTTGGATGATCAAACCCTAATCACAAGATTAGTTTATATAGGGTAAAAACTAAGAGTTTCCTAAAAGCTAAAACTCTACTTTATTTCCGAAAAAGAAATCGTATGGGCTTCGTGCTGGTCGGCCGACCCGTATACCTGGTCGGTCCACCACTTCCTGCTGGGCTTCTTTTATTTTCGGCCTTCTTCGAGAATTGGGCTTTATTGAAAATCGGACATGGTCGGCCGACCCGTTTAGCTGGTCGGTCGACCGCTTCTGTACGGAAATCTTCGGATTTCTTCTGTTTTGACTCTTGGTACTTGATTTTGACTCCAGTTGACTTTCCATTTATTCCTTAATTTAAGCTAAAGACTTGAGGATACGAATTTGGTGCTAAATCGTCTCTTTTCCGCATAAATCTGCAAAAGCGCATAAAAATACGAAAGTACACAATTTGTGGGAAATAAAGGCTAAAACATAGTAAATGAGCGACCAAATACGTGTAAAAATAGATGTAAAACATCATAAAATAGACACGTATCAAGCCGGTTTCCCTTTCGGTTGCTCGACCGGGGGGTCTCTATCCTCACTCCATTCCCGAACCTGCCGCCCGAACTCCGGGGACCTCAAACACACATACAAGGCACATGGAACGTGTCTCAAGCAAATCGGACAAGCCGATCAAAAGTTAAACATGATTTTGTATGTAATGGGGCTCTCAGCCGGTTGCAGACAGGTTGTCGGTCAGCCGGCTGACAACTCCATCAAACAGCCCTTTGAAAACAAATACAACATGGAGGAAGGGCTCCCAGTCGGTCGACCGGCCGTCGGCCACCCGGCTTGGAGACCCATCTCTCTATCCTCTTCTTAACTTACGCAAAACGTCAAGAAGGAGTCTCAGCCGGTGGACCGGCAGCCGGCCACCCGGCTGAGCACCCCTGTACACAAGCCTGACACAACTTACCAAGAACACTATAATGGGCTCTCAGCCGGTCGACCGGCTGCCGGTCGGCTTACCGGTTGGGAGTCCCTGTTCGTGATTTTCGCAGAATTCGACAAAGAGAAACATTCTAAAACCTTCAACTAATCTTCCTAAACATGATTCTAAGCAAAATCTCAACAATCCCGGCAAGTTACTAGCATCAAACAACTATAAGAAACATATAAACAATAACAACTTCATGGATTTATATCAAAATTCCCAAATTATACCCATCTTCATGTATACACCCAAAATCAACTAAAGTGATGATTTCAACATAAATTCTCAACAACAATCTGAATAATAAGTATACTAAAGATGTTTTCAACCTATCTCATGCTTCTAAACATATAAACACGTCAAATTTAACACAAAGCATGCTAATTTAATAAATAGGCCGAGTAAGCTCATAATTGTCACCTTCAAGCGTCTTGTGCTCCCAAATCTTCCTCAACGACGTAAGTATCAACCTCGGGGTCGTCCAAACCAACTCCTAGGAACACAAAAAACGGAAATTAGGAGCTTAAAACGGATTAGAGCAAACCAGCCCTAAAACGGAAGTTCGAGAAACGAAAAATAAAAGTGACAGAAAGATCAGAAATTTCGAGAGGATTCCGAATATGAAATTTTTACCTTGATTCGAGTTGAAGAAGGCCTTGAGATGATCTTTTAAAGCTTTTCAAAGAAGAGAAAATGGAGTTTTGTGTTTTATAGTGAAAGAGTTTTGTTGAGGAAATGAATGTGTCGTATGAATGAAGAAAGGAGGTATCCTTTATTTAAGTAAGTCGGATTTGCTTTATTTAAGTGGAACGGAAACTTAAAACGGGAAATGTCAAGTGAACTAAGATCTTAAGATTAAATAACCTTAAGACGGAGCTTACGGAAATTATAAATTAAAACTTACGAAATATTATTAAAATAATATTATATTTCGAAAAATACTTTAAAAATATTAAAATATTGTTTACGAAAATACGGGATGTTACAATCACCCCAACTTTCAAAAATTTTCGTCCTCGAAACTTGAACGAAGATAAATCTAAGTAACATGCCTCAATAAAAAAGGGATGGATGCGTAGCGCGCATCGAAGCCTCTGTCTCCCAAGTCTGCTCTTCCACATCACCACAACGCCATAGGATCTTCACCAGGGGCACCACCTTGCTCCTAAGCTTCTGGTCTTGACGATCCAGAATCTTCACGGGACGCTCTTCGAATGCAAGATTCGGCTCAAAGTTATCGATCTCCCTCTGAAGAACGTGACTAGGGTCACTGATATACTTGCGGAGCTGCGAAACATGGAAGACACTATGCACTTTGCCCAAACTAGGAGGCAAATCTAATCTATAAGCAACGGCACCAATCTTCTTCACGATCTCATACGGCCCAATGTACTTAGGGCTCAACTTTCCCTTAACACCAAACCTCTTTACACCTTTCATCGGAGAAACTCTGAGAAACACTCAATCACCAGCCTCAAACTCAAGCGGTCCACGGCGAACATCGGCGTAGGATTTCTTCCGGTGCTGAGCGGCCTTCATCCTACCACGAATAAGCTGAACATGATCAATGGTCACAGCTAACTAGTCAGGCCCTAAATCATGAACGTCACTCGACTGATCCCAACAGATCGGGCTACGACACTTCTACCATAAAGCGCCTCATATGGAGCCATCTTGATCGATGAATGATAATTGTTGTTGTACGAGAACTCAACCAGCGGTAAACTCTGTTCCCAAGAAGTCTGAAGATCAAGTGCACAAGCTTGCAATAGATCCTCCAAAGTCTGTATGGTCCTCTCAGACTGGCCATCAGTAGCAGCATGGAAAGTTGTACTCATCAATAGTCGGCTACCCATGGCCTCTTGAAGAGCTTTCCAGAATCTCGAACAAAAACGCGGATCTCTGTCGGAAATGATCTCTCTCAGAACCCCATGATAGCGAACGATCTCTGCAATGTAAGCCTTAGCAAGGCGATCCATATCCCAAGTCTCTCGAATCGGTATGAACCTAGCACACTTAGTCAATTTGTCGACTATTACCCAAATGACATCCTTACCGCCAACGGTCTTAGGTAGAGCGGTCACGAAGTCCATGGAAATGCACTCCCATTTCCACTAGAACATGGAGCGGCTGTAGCAGACCACCAGGTCTCTTATGCTCAATCTTCACCTGCTGACAAGTCAAACATCTACTCACATAATCCAAGATATCTTTCTTCACTCCAGGCCACCAAAATAAAAAGCCTAAGGTCCTTATGCATCTTCTCTCCACCCGGATGAATAGAATAAGGAGTAAAATGAGCCTCATCTAATACTCTTTTCCTCAAACCAGGAGCATTAGGAACAAACATTCGCCCACGGAAACGAAGAAAGCTGTCAGCACCAATCACAAAATCCCTATCCTCACCACTAGCAATCTTAGCCTAAAACTTCCTGAAAGTAGCATCTGTAGGCAAACTCTTGCGAATCTCCCAATACAATGTCGGCTCAGCAGACATCGCAACCAACCAATCAAATCCACTACCAACCATCTCTAATCTCAACTTCCGGAACTCAGAACAACGATCATCAGGCAACACAGAATGGCACTCAACGAGTGAGAAGTCTTGCGGCTAAGCGCATTCACAACAACATTGGCCTTGCCCTCATGATACAATAGCTCGAGGTCATAGTCCTTGACTAATTCCAACCAACGACGCTGCCTCATATTAAGATCCTTCTGAGTGAAAATGTACTTCAAACTCTTATGGTCGGTGAAGATATGGCAGTGCGAACCAATAAGATAATGGCGCCACATCTTCAAAGCATGAAAAACTGCGGGTAACTCCAAGTCATGTGTAAGGTAGTTCACCTCGTGAACACGAAACTGCCGGGAGGAATAGGCTATCACCTTCTCACTCTGCATCAGTACACAACCAAGCCCGAGCATAGAAGCATCACAGTAGACATCAAAATCAACCCCAATATCTGGAAAAGTAAGCACGGGAGCGGTCGTCAATCTAGTATTCAGTTCCTGAAACGAACTCTCACACTTATCAGTCCATACAAATTTGGTTTCCTTCTTCAGTAATTGGGTCATCGGACGAGCAAGTCTAGAAAAGTCCTCTACGAACCGTCTGTAGTAACCAGCCAATCCAAGGAAACTATGAATCTCTCCCACATCTTTGGGACTCTCCCAATCAACAGCAGCCTCTATCTTGGAGGGATCAACCATAACACCCTCACTAGAGATGACATGCCCTAAAAAGGCAACCTGAGACAACCAGAACTCACACTTCGAAAACTTTACAAACCACTTCTGGCGGCGCAGAATCCCAAGTATCAAACGAAGATGTTCGGCATGCTCAGCACCAGTCTTCGAATATATCAAAATGTCATCAATGAACACCACAACGCAAGTGTCCAAGTACTCACTGAACGTCCTGTTCATCTGATCCATGAATATCGCATGAGCATTGGTCAACCCAAACGGCACGACCACAAACTCTAAATGTCCATATCTGGTACGGAAAGTAGTCTTGGCAATGTCAGCCTCTCGAACTGGAATCTGGTGATACCCTGACCGTAGATCAATCTTGGAAAATCTGGAGGCACCTCTAAGCTGATCAAATAGGTCATCAATCCTAGGTAGAGGGTATTGGTTCTTCACCGTTGATGCGACTCATTTAGTCGGAGTTAAATAGCCGGAGTTAGTGTGGTTTTGTTGGTTTTATGTGGTGTTATGTAGCTTAATTGTAGGTTACTTGTCGGTGAGCCTAGATTAGCTAATGGGTCGGTTTTATAGTGGTTATGACAGTTTTCAAGAGTGGGGATAGATGGGCCCAAATTCCTTTGAAGATACCTAAGACGTGTGCGCTTAAGGTGCACTAATTGAGTGCACTAATGTGCGAAATCAACAATGGGCAGCCCCAAGGTACGACTGAAGTGCGACATAGGCGCGACTGAAGTGCGACTGAAGCACGACCGGCATTTTTTCAGATTTTAGTTTTTACCTAATTACTATATAATATTTTTGTCTAGGTTTTAGAAGGGGATTAGCCGCCATTGAGACAAAGAAAACCTTATTTTGCTATTTTCAAGACTATGTGTAACTAATTTCCCTCTTTTTTGGATTCAAGCAATTGAAGCACTCTTTATACAATTGTGAGTTTGAATGTTTTAATTTTTTTTCTTGATTATTGTGAATAGCTTGTTCCTAATTTTATAATTGTTGATTTATAATTGCTAGGTGTACAACTAGTGGTTGATTTCTTCATTCTACCATTAGTATTGTTAATTGAATAGGATTTATTGGTTAACTTTACACTAGTAACGACTAGGAATTTATATTGAACGGGATACGTTAATATTCTTTCTTAGAAGTAATTCACATAAATATTGTAACACCCCGTATTTTATAATAATATTTTATTATAAAAGTATTTTATTTAATTAATTATTTCGAAGTTTATAAATGAATTTTGGAAATATATATTTATAGCTTCCGTTTCCTATTTTTATTATTTCCGTTTTAATCTACTTTTGGATGGGTCAAAATGTCCGTGCACAATTTTATTATTTTAATTTGATATTTACTTTTCTATTTCAAGTTCTCTTTACGTTTTAATATGGCTCAATCGGATTTGTAATCAGATAACCCATTGTATGAGCTAATGGACCAAAAGCCCATTAGTGAATCTCCTTATAAATAGATTTTAGCCTAGCAAGCAACTAGGTCAAAAATCCCTTTGTTTTATGCTTGAGATTGTTGCCGCACGCCACTTCTCCAATTTCTCTCTTTTGTTCTCTTTTCTTCTTTTGACTTCATTGTTGAATATCTTTTATTCTTCAAAACTCATACATCAATTATATTTTCACAATCCTTGCTCTTACTTCTACAATATATTATATTCAAAATATTTTATTGGGATTTATTTATATGGACCTTTAGATCTACGTTTTGGGTCTCATATTTTGTGGGTAAAGAAGAAGATGTCTTTCCCTTTGGCGTTTTCGAAAGAGTTTTGTTTCGTACAATTTCTATCACAAGTATTGGGATTTCCGCTTTCGTTAAAGTTCATTTTTTGGGGTTTTTGACACGTGTTGGAGACAAGGCTTTGTTGGTCGTATTCTTTATGAAGATTTTCATTAATTGCCAAAGAGGTAACTAGGTGTTTCTCTTTTAATTGTGTTTATGCCAATTGATGTGATTAATAAGATTTAATGATTGTTTGTATGATTAGTACATGTTTGATTATTTATTATCATGGATTAATTATGTCTCATCTATTTATGTATGTTTTATTATCGTAATTGTGGATTATAATGTGTTGATAAGTCGTTATGGGTGTCGTGTGCCCAACTAGGGTTCGCGAGGAAAACCCTAGATGGCGGCAAGGCTAATGGACAAGAGTGTTGCTCAAGGTTATAGTGAAGTATGTGTAACCTTGAAAATATGATTCAAGGTTATAGCTGAACTAGTACAACCTTGAGTACGACTCAAAGTTATAGCTGAAGTTAATATAACTTTGAATTACGAGTTAAAGTTATAGCTGAGACTAACATAAACCTGAGGTATGACTCAACGTTATGGTTAGTGCTAGTATAACTTTAGGTTCGTGTCAAGGTTTGGCTAAAGTTACTATAACCTCAAGCCATATGTGGAAGTTATAGTTGAGGTTAGTATAACCTCGTATCCATTACTTAGGTTATAGTTAAAGTTACTATAACTTTGGTTGTTATACTTGATTCACATGTTGACTTGTGTTCAGTGATTGTATAATATTGTGTTTGCATATGTCGTTGGATACTTCTATGCATTTGACATTAGGATAGTCTGTTATGATGTTCTACTGGGTTGAGTCGTGATGTTATTCACACATGTTAGTACAGTCAGTTACACTCTGCATTTGTTGTTTGATAGTTTGAATAGATGACGATGGTATCAGTTATATACTATCGGAATGAACTAACGCCACCCATTGATGTGGGATTTATTTGGTCTATGGTCGGGGGGGGGGGGGGGTAGCAAGTGCGTCAGTTATACGCTCTGTTCCCCAAGTGTCGTTCGGTGTACAGTTATTGCACCGAGAGTCTGGCTAGTCTTAGGCATATAGGCAGTGGTTATACGCTATACATAGTACCTTGGAGGCAGTGGTTATACGCTCCACACCGATGGAGGCAGTGGTTATACGCTCCGTCAGCTAGAGGCAGTGGTTATACGCTCTGGCAAGTTAGAGGCAGTGGTTATACGCTCTAACGGGCGTTCGCTCTATTCGCTATGCTTTGATGATAGCTTTGTGCCTTCGGTTGCGATGGATTGCGTGTCACCATTTTTGCTATGCTTTAATGCTAGCATTGTGCCTTACGTTACTATAAGTCGTGAGTTACTTGAGTCGTAAGTGTTCATGGTCTAGTGGTCGCATATGTTCTAGGTTCGTTTGGTTTCATTCGTTTGGTGTCGAGAATATCATGGTATGGTAAGTTTGCTTTCATGTCATGTTGTGTTGTACCCTCACACGATTGTAGTAATATGTCTTCAATGAAGATAAGTTTGATTTGACTTTCATGAGTGTAGATGATCTCGCATGTTTACTGATTTTACATTTCATTTGTTATTGATTGTTGGTTACATTCAATTGTTGTAAACATGACTGGGAGAGCATCTAGTTACTCCCGACTGATTGTCGACCCCCTTCTCAGGTTGTTCAGGTGGTTGCTGTTTGGTTGATGCTTGCATGGGGAAAGTGCGAAGCGAGCTTAATAAATTGTTTAGGACCTTTGCCTTAAGTTTTTAAGAACCTTTGAATAATGTATTAGTTTGGTTTTCGATTTGAGTATCCATCCGGATTTGGGTAAGGTGTTTCTGCCACCTTAACCCAGTTATCATTGAGTTACACTCTGATATTCATTTATACTATGTTTTTCCTTTATTTTATAATCCGGGTTGTTACAGTTGGTATCAGAGTGAACACGCTCCCAACTCTCGCATAGTGTATGACTAAAATTATATTGACTTAGTAAATGAGTGAGAGTAAATGGGGTAGAAACAATTAAGGACTTGTTTGTGTACATCTTAATGTTTCATATCGTTGTTATTTATAGTACATGTATAATTCATCTACTTGTTTTATTATGCGTTAATGTTTTGTATAATTATTATTTGTGTTGTTCATGCAATTGTGCATTTATACATTGAGGTTTTGCATCGTTATTAATTGTATTACATGTTTGTTCATATATTTGTTTGTTTGTGTCTTAATGTTCATCGTTATTAGTTGTATGAAATCTATAGTTTATATATTCTGTTGTTTATGACTTGATGTTACGTTTCGTCACTAATTGTACAAAAATGTGTTGTTCATGTATAACTCTTTCTAGCACGCTGTGTTGATTTTAAAGATGGTCAATTTTGAAAATGTCTATTACATATTACGTCTTACATGTCGTGCATTTTGGTTATATGTTGGTCAAAACTTTTCCTTGATAACCCGAGCTTTACTCTTATCGTACTTTCATCCTTTTGGATCATTTGTGAGATCGTCCTTGTTAGAGGTGATTTTGAGGTTGACCCCTTGTGGTTTCTCGAGGCATCAAGTTAGGATTGTTTGACAGTTTGGGATGTTCAGGTATGAAAGGAAAGTGCATTTATGAGTTTGGTAACGAGGGAGTTAATTTGAGATTTGAGGTTGTTAAGATGATGTATACTTTGGTATTTGAGGTTGTTAAGAAGAAGTTAACTTTGGGTTTAGAGTTTGTTCAGATGAAGTTTCTTTTGGGAATAGTTGATATTAGGATGAAGTCTCATTTGAGATAAGTGGTTATTAAGTTCATTGTGTACTTGAGGAACTCCTTATTGAGGATAGAGAGTGAGTGAATGATATGTGATATAAGACGTTTAATTGTGGTTTCATAGTTTCAATACAAGTGAGGGATATAATGAGTAGTTTTGTCTTATGATCTTATTTTGGGAATATTGTGGCTTATGCTCTTATTTAATGGTCCGAATTATGGGATTTCGGTCTTGTGTTAAGGGAAAATTTATATGAGTTATTTATGGATCGAGGATAGAACGATTGGAATGAATTGAATGTTATCATGGAGTATAGACTGAGCACGTTGGGAGTTTTGGAGACTATGCTCATCTTTAGTTGGAATATGATATTTGAGGAATAAGAATCTTTAATGACTTATAGTGAGTTATGAAATGTTTGATGGTTTATCCGTTGAGGAGATATTTATTGATTGTGCATTTTAAAGGATTCAGTGAGAGAGATGAATTGTAACTTATGGGCTTGTGAGATGTTAATGTTAAAGAGTTAGCGTTGACTTAGTGAACGATCATGTTGACAATGATTATAATGGATCGAGGTGTTCATCTTTTGAGGGTATAGAGATTGCTATGGATTGATTCATTGGTTTGATTAGATGGATTTCTTGAGAATTGATGGTCATGAGAGTTGATGATCTTGAGAGTCAATAATTTGAGGAATGTAGTTAGCGATGGTAAAGGAGTATTTATGTAGATATTTGTTGGTGTTGAGGTATTATGGAGATATGATAAAAGGATGTTTCGAGACGTTGTGACCTTGAGTGATGATTGTACGAGAATTGTAAAACCATGGTTATCGTGCTTTATTTATCTTGTCTTGAGGTGTCGTCTTGGTGTTTATAAATTTGTTTTCGAGTCGTCTATTTTTGTCATCCTTGCACGTGTCGACCATACCTCTTCTATTTGAGCCTTTAGACCAAAAGTTTAATATTTATCTTTGTCCTTTGTCTGTTTTATCTATCGTTACTCTCTATTTGTCATTTTTTTTTCAACTATAGTTCCTTCTTCTTTGAACTTTTGTAATTATACTCTCTACACTGATTTCTCATTGAGCTTATACTTTCTAAAACTATGTTCTCATTTGCTTTATGGTATTGCACGAAAATATTTTGTTTTGGTTTACAAGGTATTTATTCTTTTATGATAACTTGAAAATATTTGAAATATATTTAGAGCTACTTGTTATCATCTCGTAGTGGAAGCTTGAATCCTTTTGGGAGTAATGTTAGACCTTTGAGTTTGATGTTTGACTATTGGAGATTGAGAGCATAGTGATATTTGGGAATGAGTGTATGAATTAGGATTCCATATAAAGTTTTGGAGAAAGAGTATTAAAGGTCTTATATGAGCTTTGAAAGTTGGAGGATGTTATTACTTTGAAGGACATAGCTTTATACAGTCTTTTGTGGATTCTTAATGGTACGATGACACTCATGGATAGTAAACCATGACTATGAATTGAGGTTATAAGCTTAGTTTTTATATGAACATGGGTGATAAGTTTTGTATGGTGATGTTGTTACGCTTTGATGAAAATGCGTTGTTGATGATAAGTGTTCAAAGATAATATTTTGGGATCTAGCAGGTGTGACTGATGCTTAGGTGGCGAGATTGAGGTTTGAGATTGTATATATATATATATATATATATATATATATATATATATATATATATATATATATATATATATATATATATATATATATATATATATATATCAAGAAGTATCGAGAGTTTATATTAAGGCTTTTGGGGTTAACAGTTGTATATAAAAGTAAGCACTACCAACTTTGAGGAAATTATGGTAGCAATAAATTTTAATGACACTCGTGAATAGAAGAGTTTGCTTAATTGGAAGAGTTTCCTGGCTTTGAGATTATATGTTTGAGGTTTTGGTCTATGCCAGATTTTGTGGTGAATGGTAAACTATAATTGAAGTGTTTGTGGAAAGTTATTTGGACTTGGAGAAATAGTAATAAGTTTTTGAATTGTTATATATGTTGTTTAGTGATGGTTAATAGTGGTGGAGTAATGTTTGGAGTATGAGGACAAGAAGTTAGATAGTTCACGAGATGAAAGAGTACACATTGATGAGTGTACTACTTAATGGTTTTGAGTGAGCCTGGTGAAAGTGAGGCAACATTTGATGTTATAGTATGTGAGATATGACGGTCTTTATTAGTGTTAACCACATGCTTAAAGGTGATGCATGTGTGATAATATTGTGGTTTTACGATGACTGGATCGTATTGAGATAAATGATTATTTTGGGTTGTGAGTATGAGTTTGACATGTCTTTTGCGGATTTAGAATATGTGAAGATGATAATAACATTAAGGATGTAGAATATCTCTTTATGGTTTGAGTGTTACTAAGGATCAGAGTGCGCAGCGGTTAGGATTCCGAGATGACTTTCATTGATGATCACTTTTAATTCTTACCTTGTTTTTTTGATCTTATGTTTGAAATTCAAGTTTCGAGGACGAAACTTCTTTTTAGGGGGTTAGATTGTAACACCCCGTATTTTATAATAATATTTTATTATAAAAGTATTTTATTTAATTAATTATTTCGAAGTTTATAAGTGAATTTTGGAAATGTATATTTATAGCTTCCGTTTCTTATTTTTATTATTTCCGTTTTAATCTACTTTTGGATGGGTCAAAATGTTCGTGCACAATTTTATTATTTTAGTTTGATATTTACTTTTCTATTTCAAGTTCTCTTTACGTTTTAATATGGCTCAATCGGATTTGTAATCAGATAACCCATTGTATGAGCTAATGGACCAAAAACCAATTAGTTAATCTCCTTATAAATAGATTTTAACCTAGCAAGCAACTAGGTCAAAAATCCCTTTGTTTTGTGCTTGAGATTGTTGCCGCACGCCACTTCTCCAATTTCTCTCTTTTGTTCTCTTTTCTCCTTTTGACTTCATTGTTGAATATCTTTTATTCTTCAAAACTCATACATCAATTATATTTTCACAATCCTTGCTCTTACTTCTACAATATATTATATTCAAAATATTTTATTGGGATTTATTTATATGGACCTTTAGATCTACGTTTTGGGTCTCATATTTTGTGGGTAAAGAAGATGTCTTTCCCTTTGGCGTTTTCGAAAGAGTTTTGTTTCGTACAATTTCTATCACAAGTATTGGGATTTCCGCTTTCGTTAAAGTTCATTTTTTGGGGTTTTTGACACGTGTTGGAGACAAGGCTTTGTTGGTCGTATTCTTTATGAAGATTTTCATTAATTGCCAAAGAGGTAACTAGGTGTTTCTCTTTTAATTGTGTTTATGCCAATTGATGTGATTAATAAGATTTAATGATTGTTTGTATGATTAGTACATGTTTGATTATTTATTATCATGGATTAATTATGTCTCATCTATTTATGTATGTTTTATTATCGTAATTGTGGATTATAATGTGTTGATAAGTCGTTATGGGTGTCGTGTGCCCAACTAGGGTTCGCGAGGAAAACCCTAGATGGCGGCAAGGCTAATGGACAAGAGTGTTGCTCAAGGTTATAGTGAAGTATGTGTAACCTTGAAAATATGATTCAAGGTTATAGCTGAACTAGTACAACCTTGAGTACGACTCAAAGTTATAGCTGAAGTTAATATAACTTTGAATTACGAGTTAAAGTTATAGCTGAGACTAACATAAACCTGAGGTATGACTCAACGTTATGGTTAGTGCTAGTATAACTTTAGGTTCGTGTCAAGGTTTGGCTAAAGTTACTATAACCTCAAGCCATATGTGGAAGTTATAGTTGAGGTTAGTATAACCTCGTATCCATTACTTAGGTTATAGTTAAAGTTACTATAACTTTGGTTGTTATGCTTGATTCACATGTTGACTTGTGTTCAGTGATTGTATAATATTGTGTTTGCATATGTCGTTGGATACTTCTATGCATTTGACATTAGGATAGTCTGTTATGATGTTCTACTGGGTTGAGTCGTGATGTTATTCACACATGTTAGTACAGTCAGTTACACTGTGCATTTGTTGTTTGATAGTTTGAATAGATGACGATGGTATCAGTTATATACTATCGGAATGAACTAACGCCACCCATTGATGTGGGATTTATTTGGTCTATGGTCGGGGGGGGGTAGCAAGTGCGTCAGTTATACGCTCTGTTCCCCAAGTGTCGTTCGGTGTACAGTTATTGCACCGAGAGTCTGGCTAGTCTTAGGCATATAGGCAGTGGTTATACGCTATACATAGTACCTTGGAGGCAGTGGTTATACGCTCCACACCGATGGAGGCAGTGGTTATACGCTCCGTCAGCTAGAGGCAGTGGTTATACGCTCTGGCAAGTTAGAGGCAGTGGTTATACGCTCTAACGGGCGTTTGCTCTATTCGCTATGCTTTGATGATAGCTTTGTGCCTTCGGTTGCGATGGATTGTGTGTCACCATTTTCGCTATGCTTTAATGCTAGCATTGTGCCTTACGTTACTATGAGTCGTGAGTTACTTGAGTCGTAAGTGTTCATGGTCTAGTGGTCGCATATGTTCTAGGTTCGTTTGGTTTCATTCGTTTGGTGTCGAGAATATCATGGTATGGTAAGTTTGCTTTCATGTCATGTTGTGTTATACCCTCACATTATTGTAGTAATATGTCTTCAATGAAGGTAAGTTTGATTTGACTTTCATGAGTATAGATGATCTCGCATGTTTATTGATTTTACATTTCATTTGTTATTGATTGTTGGTTACATTCAATTGTTGTAAACATGACTGGGAGAGCATCTAGTTACTCCCGACTGATTGTCGACCCCCTTCTCAGGTTGTTCAGGTGGTTGCTGTTTGGTTGATGCTTGCATGGGGAAAGTGCGAAGCGAGCTTAATAAATTGTTTAGGACCTTTGCCTTAAGTTTTTAAGAACCTTTGAATAATGTATTAGTTTGGTTTTCGATTTGAGTATCCATCCGGATTTGGGTAAGGTGTTTCCGCCACCTTAACCCAGTTATTATTGAGTTACACTCTGATATTCATTTATACTATGTTTTTCCTTTATTTTATAATCCGGGTTGTTACAAATATATTAAGTGCAACTGGATTGTATGCGCTATTTGTTCTCTATCGATTTCTCTATGTTTACTGCTGCTGTTGAATTAAACCTTGAACTGGATTGTTAGGGTTGTTTAATGGTTAGGGTTGATTAAGAACATGATTCGTTTTAATTAACTATTCGTAAAGAGAATTGAAATTTTACATTCACGATAGAGTAATCAAGATTAGTAATTGAGACCGTCTGACATTGATCAGTTGTTGTCATTGAGTGTGGATATATGCTTGGTTCCAAGACTCTTCTAAACCATTTGATCATACATCACTAGCTTTATTACTAAAATTGCATTAGATATTCATCTTAGTTTGTTAGAAAATCAATCCAAAACCCCCTTTTTTGTTACGACGATCTTTAATTTCATTAGAGATCGACTTTTCCTACATTATAATTGCATAAATTGTTAATCAGATTCCCTTGGGTTCGACCCTTATTTCCACTTTACTACTGTTTAGTATTAGGATTTAAGTGATATAAATTGTTAATTTGAGGCATACGACTTTAGCCTGTCAAATTTTGGCGTCGTTGCCGGGGAATTGGCATTAATAATTTTTGTGTTCTAGTGTAGGTTTATGCATAATACTCGTTCTTAGTTCCGGATAACAAATCTTGTAATCTTTCTTCCCTCGACTTTATTTTAATAGTTAATCTTTCAATTTTTGGTCTTAAATTCTTGTCTTTCAATTCTTGTCTTTAATTCTTGTTTAGTTATATTTACTTTAGTTTTACCCTAATAATTTATTACTTTCATCTTTACATCGTGTTTACTTTAGTTTATATTATTGTCGTTAATTTTCCCATAAGTAGCTAGATCTTTTATGCTAAGATATATTTAGGGGAGCAATGACTTTAATACGATCTTAATTATTTGTTTAGTTATGGCCTATTTTCATGTCAGAATTGTTATTCACAACATTTAATATCAATTAAACAGTTAAGTCGACGTAATTGGGTAATTAATCTGGTACACTTTGACCTAGATCGTACGATTAGGAGAGGCAAGACCTGTTGTGAACAATAAAGTATGCTAATTAGGGCGAAAACAAGTTAGTAGTATTTTAGGGTGAATAGTAGATCGAGAGGACTTGTTCGTTACCCTTCAGACTAGGGATGACAATGGATCCTGGATCCGGTCCAAATCCGTAAGACTCGACTCTGATGTATCGGATCTGGATCCTATTTTTTTAAAGTCGTTGGATCCGGGTCGGATCTGGATCTACTAGTTTTAAAACGGATTTGGATCTGGATCCTTCTACGCAGACCCGGATCCAACCCTAGACCCGTTTTCATAGTAAAAACATCAAGTTTTGAAAAAAAATGGCATGAGTCTTTGATTAATTCATAAAATGTACAAAACGCTTCACTCTCTAGCTTTCATTTCTCCCCTTGCTCTTCCCTCATCTTCACTTCACATCCAAACCGTTTAATATACCGTAATAGCTCAGTATAAGAACGTCTCTTGGTACGTCTTAGTTATTTGGTTTCTTGATTTGTGTTTCGATTACTTGATCTTTACTAATTACTACTTGTACCATTTGGTTGAACATAATTGTTACGCTACTAGATACCTACTTTTCCATTTTATTGTATTTCGAAAAATGGTTATCAATAGAGTTATGACACATGAGTTTTTTTTCAAAATAATTTTGGGCTAGAAACTTGGACCTGTAACGAACCGAATCCGACCCAGAGATCTGGATCTCACATATTTGGACCCGTTGGATATGGATCGGATTTGGATCCAAGGTATGCAATGCGGATCTGGATCTGGATCCTTTTGGATCCGGTTCAGATCCAACTCATTGCCCTCCCTACTTCAGACCGAATATTCGTTAGTCCTTGACTTTACCTTTGACCGTTGATTGACCATGCTGAACCGACAATCCTAGTTCTTTCTCCTTAAATTTTAATCTCCTTTTATTACTTGCTTTAGTTATTTTTATTGCCTTAGTTTAGATAAATCACAAATTGTAAAATCCCAAATTAAGTTACCTTAAGATAGATTTTAGTAAATAAATAGATATTTATGTCTACCCGTGGATACGATCCTGACTTCCCTACCTATATTAGTTAGACTAGTTGGTTAATTTTCATTAAATGTGCGATTTAGCATGTCACTTAGTAATGCCTGTAATGGTATTATGTGAATGTTATAGGATGTGACAGTCTTGCGAGATGGAATCTTGTCGGAATGAATTTAGCTTGTGGATATGCTAAGAGGTAGGTTAAACTTCTAAGGAAAATGGAATCTTGCGAGATGGAATCTTTCATTCTTCTCAAATCCTCTCTTTCTCTCATCTGTTCCTTACGAAAATTTGAGCAATAGCATTTGAGTTCATACTTTTCCTTTTGGGTGCAAATTGGAAGAGAGTTGTGTATGCCTTTGGGAGCATCGTTCTCAGTTGAACAACACCGTGTCGAGAGCGATTAAGCTTCTAAGGCAATGACTATCATACCGTGATACAGTGAAGATTTATCTAATTTATTTTTATTCTTTTATTTTGCGCTTTACAGTAGTTGATTTCCAACAGGTTATAGCAATATACTAGTGTATGTATTGATGCAAAGGATGCTTAATTGTTTTAGTAATATTAATTAAAATAATATAGGAGTAAGTTTTACAAAAGAAACTTTGGGTACAACTCATATGGCATACTCCCTTGGTAAATCTAAATAGAAAGTAAAAGCGGTTGTCACTTGTAATAAGCATAAATATAGGTGCGTAATAAGCTCAAGTCACATGTTTCATCTCCGTTTAACATTGTCTTCAAATGCTTCAAATGACTGTCACTGTCTTATAAACCATCCTTGTGTAAAACCTCACCATCTTAGCTTAGATGGGAAATACTGCAACACAAATAATTCCCTTTTAGTATGTCCATCGTTGCCGCAATAAATATTCTTACATAATACCGAGTACACATTCAGATAGTTTTAAATAATACGGAGTATGCCTTGAGGTAATGTTATTATACTTCGTAACGGTCCGCCACAAAAAACATTACAACACACAAAGTTAGTAATTAATTACCTTGTTAATGAGGGAAATATAATATGGCTTTACTTTTTCCACATCAACTCGAACTTTGCTCTTGCTATACAGATCATATTTACTGCAATTTTATGATTTGAATTTTTAGCTAGAGTTATCAAATACAGAGTAATGATGATGATTAAACGGGTAATTCAGAGATTCTTGATTCAATTACTTGAAAATGTGAAGCCATTTCATGTTTGCCCTGTCTTCGTCATTCAACAGGTGCTTGTAAGCTCCAGACGTATGCAATGCTAGGGGACCCAACAAAACACTCGTAAATCATTCTTGTTTCTAGTTTGCACTTGTAATAATTTAGTTAATCAATCCTAAGCTCAACTACTTACCATAGAAAGAGTGAAATCGAACAATGAACAGAGCGGCCGGAGGAAGGGTTGTGCTATTTTCCTTGGCAACCTATACACAGGAGTCATTTTGAGGAAGAATTAGAATTAGAATTAGAATATAACTAAGCAAGACTTGATATAATAACATGGACTAGAAACATAAGTTAAATTTAATGAAAATATTACCAAGTACATGTAGTCGTCATGTCCCCAAGAAATCAAGACATTATCAAGACCGCATCCTTCCGAATAAATTCCATACTTGGTGTTGTAAGCAGGGTTGTTGTAATCTGGGCTTTGCTTGAAATGCTGGAAATAATTGTAAGAATATTTAATCATATTAGTTCACAATCGAAAGCTAAAGTAACTAATTTTGATAGGTAAATACAGGTATGGAATGGGAGCAACCTTATGGTGTACAATGGACTCATCAAATGCACATCCAACTGGGAATGTGTCACCAACAACAGCCCATTGTGGTAGCTCTCCGAAGCTAGGATGCACAAGAACCTTTCCAAGGTCTGAAATTATATACACCAAACAACTAGTTAAGCAAAACCTCACCTCGCGTAAGTGCAAGTGGTGAAGCTGAATTTGACACGGAACAAATTTGCTCTCGTACAAGAGAACAATGATGAAAAGGTCGGAAGTAGGAAGTACCATGTATGAGGGCAGTCAAGTGAAGCCAGTCTTCATTAGGATAATCCTTACGAATGGCCTCGGCTGTTTGAAGCAAATGCTCAATTTGAGGTTCATCCAAATCAGGGTCACTTTCGTCCACCACTGTATTCAGAAGTTCACAGCATTCCCATATGCTCATTTCCACCTTCTCCAATTTCATGTATTCCTCCCTCATCTTTTTTACCTGTTATTATCATTTTTTACTTTCCGTCACTTAATTACACCAAATACCAAGTAACTGAAGTAAGGAAGGTGAGTTATTAATTAAGGGAATAATTAACAAAGTAGCTTACGAAATCAACGGATTGATGAATGTGATTCTGCCTATAAAATTCCTCGACAGTTTTTTGCCTTTCAGCCTCCACATTGTAATCTCTGTACATAGACAAGAATATTCAAAATTCAATTTCGATCAGGTAAAACCGATTCACCAATAACTAAAGTCAGGGGTCACATTCATATAATCACGAATGATGACAGCTAGAAGACGAAGGTGGGATAGAGGATGAGAATGAAGCATAGAAATAAAAGGAAACCTGAAGGTTTGGCCGAAAGCATTGATTTCGGGTGCTGAAAATCCGTTAGCAGAGGTCAAATCCTTTGATTCAGGCATCTTAAATCCAGCATCTAAAACCATTTCATTTGTTTCCAAACAAATATCCTTCATTCCACCTTGCTGGGTTTCTGTTTTCAACCATCATTTATCAATTTTATTAGCGACTATACCGCAACATTTAGAAGATACAAATGTATGTAACAGAATTTTATATTAATATAATTAATTCAGTCCTAGGATTGTATTTTATATGGTTTCTTAAACATAAATCCACTTTAAAAACTACCCATAATAATGAGTAATCAAATGGAATAAGTGAAAAGCCGAATAAAATAGAACGGAAGCGCGCCGCATCAAATTAATAAAAATTTTAACGGATAATCATTATGTTACACCTACAACATTCAATATCTCCTGAATAATAGAATTTAAATAAATAATTGCCAATTAGTAACTCATAGGGTGAAACCGTCTTACTGTAGAATTGAGTGATTGACGATAGACTAATTTAAACATGAAAACATAGAAACTCAAAAGATTAGATGCAATCACATAATCCCGTTAGATTGATAGTTTTGACGAAATTCAATGTCAAATGAAAGGCTACCAAATAGGAGATATTAATGGTCCAAGGATGCGTGATTGACTCTAAAACCGTAACCAGAAACGTATTCCAAAGAATGTGAGTTTTATTTATTGGCACATCATCAACTTTCTGCGATATTAGGGATTTCATAAATAACCACACGTTACAATGCATCCATTTATTTTTCGACATCCACATATATAATAGTTGTTGGAATTTTGTTTTCAGCATAATTTCTAACAAGTTGTTCTAGGTTTATAAAGCTATAATTTTGATGTTATATCTACAGATTCTACACGGCTATAATATTATTGAAGATAACAACGTAAAAGTTTCTAAATTCATTGTCACTAATTATGATACATTTGGAATAATTGACGACAAAGGATTCATAAATTGTGATTTCAATATGAGACACATAATGTAATAATAGAAATAATAAAACATAAAGTCATACCAAAAACAGGCTCTTCAACGATGACCGTCATGGTGATGGGATAAAACGTTGAAGACGGTGTTAACGTAAGAAGAAGAAAACCAAAGAAGAAAGTTAATATAAACCCTGATGAATAATAATAAGAATAATAAGAATAAGGTTAAGAGTTGTATGAGGCTTTGATATGTAGGATAATGAGTTAGGGAGAGGGTATATATAGGAGTATAGGAGGGTAGAGGAGTCCTTAACGTTAAAAACCGAGTAAGTATAAAGTCCTTGCATGGAAATCCAAGGATTTGTGGATAAACTCCTATTTTTATAAAGTATTGTACGAAGGAAGTCCTCCTTATAAAAGTGCTTCCTTGGATTGTCCTTGATTACAATTTTAAGTTTTTTTTGGTTGGATTCATTCTATTTTCTAACAACTTGTCATTGCCAACGCATCACCTTTTGGCTTTCTTCATCCATTTGCTTCTTTTCCGCGTTTGTGGATCACCTTCACTTCTTTCCATTTTTTTTATTTTTCTTCTAAATACTAAAAATATATTTACCCAATAAACTATAGATTTTGATTTAGGACTGGATATGTACTATTTATCAAAAAGGGAAATACCAATTAATTTACAAAAACAAAATGTCAGTAAATGAGAATAAATTATGAGCCTTTTTGGAACTTCTAAAATATAGTTTATGCTTTCCAAAAGTAATTTATTTTTTTAAAATAAAATAAAAATTAAGGTATGTTTGGTTTAATTCATAATGAGTGATTTTGATAATTTTTAGTGTTTGACTTAATTTACTCATTTTAATTTATTTATGTTCATTTATTATTATATAAATATATTTTCCATCAATATTGAAATATAGAATCATCGATAAATGAAATAGGTACGAATTATAGTAATTTTAAACTACTTCACTATAAGATCATGGTATAGTACGACTACTTAAAAAGTCGTCAATGACAATTTTTTATTTTTTATAAAGTGACTAACTTTTATTAGTGATCATTTTTTAACATAAAAAAATCACCACTATTTATCGTCATGCTCACTTTGTTTCTCTCACGGTCTCGCTCTATTAAATGGTGTTGCACATTAACTAGTCATAAAAGAATGTCATTTTTTTTATCTTTTTAAATCGATTCATAATGCTTGTGATATTTTTTAATTAGTACCCATTTTTATAATATTAAACCTAAAAGATCACAATTTTTGTTTATTAGCATAATTTGACAAAAATAAAAATAATAATTTACCGTACCGTATTATGCCTTGAAATAATAATTGTACCTAATTTATCCTAACCGTTCTTACCTATTTTGTCACTGAAAAGTGTTATTTTACTTAAAATTGTATAAAAATATCAAAAAATTTATTATAAATAACGTCTTTCAGTATAATTATATAATATATATACATATAATCGTTTGTTCTTTTATTCTAATTGATAAGATTAATTTTATTTATTCTGAGGGAAATAAAGGGAATAAAAATCAAGTGAGTATTGTTATTTAAAATTGTGGTTTACTATTGAAAATTATGATATTTATTATAAAAGAAAATTCATTTTAATTCTTTTCACAAATGCTTTTAGGACATATTTTACAAAAAAAAAAACGTCTATTTATTTAGTGGGAAATAAAGTAAGAGCATGTTTGACATAAATTGTTAAAAATAAGTTGTCGTTTTTAAAACTAAATTTTTTAAAAGTAGTTTTCAAGAATGAGAAACACTAAATTGTTGCTTCTATTTTCAAGGGCGAAAAGAGGATATTTGAGTTTTTAAGAAATTATTTTTAATTTTTAAATAAAGAATATCTCTTGCCAAAAAATATTTTTAAGTCCAAAAACACTTTAAAAACTTAGGCCAACCAAATACACTATAAATAAAAGAGTTGGAGGTACGCATTCCACCCACTATATAGACGTGCTCATTTGAAGAACAAAAAACGAATTAAAAGAACAGAAAAGTGCAGTACACGCGCGAGCAGTGAAGAGATTGCAGGTAGGGGGGAAATAATCACGAGTTAAACAATAACAATAAATGAGTTGAAAGAGGTGAGTCAGCGTGGCGTGGATGTGATAATCTAAAAAATAATAAGAAGAAATGAAGCAAGTAGTTCAACATGGCGTTGGCAGTGAGTCATTACCCATACTTTAGGACTTAAATTAAATACTGGATATCCTTCGTCAAATCACAAATTTTATATTCGTCGCAAATTTGCGGTGGTTTAAGTATTACCCATTTGAATAGGAAAAGATAAAGTAATTGAGATTTTTAACGTTTTATCTTATATATACAAGTAAAAAAACTTAATCCGTTACAAATTTGCGACGTATATATCCATCACAATATAAACTTCCCGTCGTCAATATCTTTTGGAATGCTTTTTAATTTAACTTAGGAACTTGGAATCCAGCCTATTTTCTCTTTATTAAATATCTAAAGTATCATTTATTTTATTTTACAATTATTGCATGCCACGCTAAACAATAAACACAACTTTTTCGCGACGGAAGCACGTGCTACTAATAGAAAAAGTGATCTTTTTTCTATAAACTATTATCACTTTTGATTAAATAATGACAATTTTTTATCAGAATTACTTTTTCACCTAAAAACTTTACTCTTTCACATATGAGTACAATTTTTCGTTATGTTTCCATATCATACACCTTTTTATAACCTAGACAAATTAAAGCTTATAGAAATTTACAAAAATAATAGTCTATTTGATTAAAAAAGTTTGACGAATTAATAGTCATATCTATTGCTACGAGTTTAAGAAAATGTATTTTTTCAAATCGATTGTTAAAATCAACATGGAAATTGTTATTAACTTTCTAATATCTCAAAAAGTTACCCGAAGTTGAGAAACCAATTGAATTGACACTATTCGGTTCAATAACTCAAACTTAATGAAATTTGCTTCCCATGTACGTATCCCTTCTTCTGACATACTCATCATTTTTTATCTTATATTTTTCTATTTAATTGATTGTATGCAATGTTATACCAATAAAATGGGTGTTGGAGTAGGAGGTTGCTCCAAACTTTAAGTAAGAACTTTGTCCTACATTGATAGAATAGTGGGGGGTTCTTACTTTATATATGGAAGCATGTTATCTAGTGTGAACTAGATAATAGGAGAGAGGCCCAAGTCTCCCCACGCGTGCGCCGCCGTCCGTCCGGTTCGTGTTCGTGACACGTGACACGTGTGCGGTGTGGTGTGGCTATATTTTTGCTCCGAGTCCAAACTAATTCCTCGGATTCTAGCTGTTAGGATTCTAGTCGTTGGGAATTTATTCATCATAAAATCACTACTTAATTTTCTGTTTTAATGCAATTTATTCTATGCTTTAATGGTCATAATTCCCTCAGATTTTATGACTGTTAGAACATCATCCCTACACCTATAAATTCTGGTCTTTCCAAAGCTTTTTCAAATCAGAAAAACTACAACAAATCTTCTCCTTCATCTCTATTACATATATTTCCGGTTATTTGAGAGCAGTTCCCACTTCCGTCTGTGGAGTGCACCATTGTGCGGAAGGAGGCATTAACCCTGGAATCGGTGACCACGGAACCCAAGGAGCACCTGTGTGTGGGTCTTACTGATTTAGGGCAGTGTCTTACACGGCGTCTCGATTAAGATTTATTCTGATCAGTTCGTTCTTATTCTTTCAATCTAAATCAGTAATTGAACTTTCTGATCTCTGTTAGATATTCTGTTTCTGTATTTTTTCAGAATGACAAATCCATCTACTAATTCTGACAATTCTAATGTCAACCGAGAAATTGTTACCGTTAATCCCAATCCTAATAATTCTGTTAACCATTTCAATATGCAACACAAAATCGTTCCAGACCTCTCAAAAATGGAACTCTTAGATGGAAAAAATTATAAAAGATGGTCTGAAAAAATTTTGTTCTATTTTTCTCAATATGAAATAGACTATGTTTTGTTTCAAGAATCACAATCTGAGGAGTCTAGTTCAACTGAAACTGTTAAACCCGACAACAAAATTGCAAAAGATAACAGAACTGTTAGAGGTGTCATGTTACACTATATGGTTGATAGTCTTTTTGATATCTATTGCAAAACTAAAACTGCAAAGGGAATTTGGGATGCTTTTGTTGGGAACCGAAATTCCTGATTTTATACTCAAATCTAATGTGAGTTTTATATATTTAAGTTTAGTCATGAAACTTAATTAGATCTTATGCATGCATGATGATATCATAAAATATGATTGTCCTTACATTAGTTTTAGAAGGTTTATACTCAATAATCACCTATTACTTGAGTCTTCAATAACCGAAATACCCTTATAACGATCTAACAAAAATCGTCTCCAAACGATACGTATCAAGGACCCGATCTCAAACTAATACAAATTTTGTTACTAGAAAATTAGTATTAGTATACTAGAAAATAATAATAATATTACTCTTATGACATTATTAATATGGAAATAATTATTTTCTTATAAAACTATTTTACTTAAGAAAATGGGAGAATGGAGTTGTAGTATAAATGTGTTAGTGAAATTGTGAAGCATCCACCAACAATAACTTAGCCAAAAACTAACTCTTAATGTGAGGTGTGTGTGTGTGTCTTATATAGAGCAAACAAGAGCTTATTTGCTCTTGAATAGGCCGGCCAAGGCATCCCCAAGGAGCCAATGCATGCCCTCTTACATTCTTACACAAAGCATGTAAGATACCTTACATATTCTTTATGTGCCTTACACACAATCACTTTGTAAACTTACACACACAAACTCACATGCATACTACATGTTTACACGGTTCAAATGAGGTCCAAAATGGACTCATTTTATCTTTGTCAATTGTGTTAATTTGTAACATGTCACACATGTCCATAACACATGACCCAATTTGTTAATTGTGCAATTTTAACTATTAAAATTCATAATTTACAAATTTATTACATTTAAATAATTACACCAATAATTTCGAAATTATTATTGCACAAAAATGTAATGTCATAATTTAATTACAACTCTTTGTAATTTTATGATCAACCGTGTTCATTCTCAATTTAATCGTTTCCCAAACGAATAAATAAAAACCGAGTAATAAAACGATTTTATTACTTTGACTATTATTATTATAATCCTATTATAAAATATTCGTAATATAAAATTATTTCCAATATTTCCAGTTATTAATTAATTTGTATCCAATACAATATTAATTAATTATTCCATTGAGACAGAATTCCCTAAAGATATGACCTTAAGTGATCAACTGATCACCACCATCATATGACGATAATGTCAAACTCTAGACAGCCAATCATTATCAGTAAATGTTAATCAGTCGACTTTAAAAGAGTAACACTCTCAGTTGTGTTTCATTCAAATGAGTTTTAATTACGTCAACACACTATTGTTGAGGACACATCCTCCAACAATCTCCCACTTGTCCGAGACAAGTGTGTGTCACCAATTCTCTTGCCCTATTACTATCTCCCACTCAATGCATGGCGTCCTCTCAGGTCGTGCCAGCAATTGATTGAAATCTAGAGTGGTTTATCTCGATCTGGAGTTATAACTACTGACCGGAATTATCTACCATAGATACCTTCCGAGCGTGGCCACGCATTTATAGTTATTATTCTCCTCGAGTGGCCTAGAGATATTTCTCAACCCTGACAAGGGGTGGACAATTCCCAATCGACCTATTCCTTCCGGCTGGCCATAGGCCATCATAACCCAAAATATGTCCTTATAAACCCAGTTACGAAGGTGTTAGGACATAAATCAAAGTTAATCTGAAACTATGCCACCTCCGAGAACAGTCATTAGTCCAAGAACTGACTCATGTGAAACACGATCGATGCTCCCGCCATGACCAGGCAGTCTTTTAATAAGAGTACGCCAGAGCTCTATCAGCGGTCATTAGCCCGACAAATGTGTCTTAACATGTCTATGCCTAGGTGATCGATTATTCATCCCGTATGACTCTATGGCAATTGAACTCGCCATCAATCGCATCACACATCCGGTTGCATTGAGATGTCACCTCACTTAAGCAACTAGGGGCGAGGTCATGATAATTCAATTCACTTTAATGGGGTTCAATATTGTCTTACCATCCCATTTGAATTTTACTTGACCTTTCGTGAGTTATAAATAACTCGAACAATTAGTGGATTACACCATCCAAGTGATCAACTTTTGAACACCATTTAATTTACAATAAGCTTAAGGGTCTCTCGTTCATATCCCTTAAAATTGTAATTATCTTCATTTCAGGTAAACCAGGTTTACCACGTGCGAGCGAGCGTTCACTTTGCAGATCATATCCACATATGCTCTTTCATCTGGATGAGATAAGTCACATGACTAACGAACATTATGTGCATTGTATAACTCCCAGCTACAGCAATGCTATTACATAATTTGTGAACTTTATGTATTTTGTAGAATCTTGTGATGACCATGTAGTTAAAATACAAGTCATTGGAATGCATAGTCAATGAATGTAAGCTTAAGATTATCACAAATCTTGCTTGATGTCTTGGAACTCGAGTCGTTGTAAACGCTTTACCATACGACTAAGTTATCTTCCAAAATCTTGAATTTGTCTATCATCTCCATTGGAGAATACTTTGACAATTGATCAAGGTTTAATCATTGGTTTAACACTTGCTCAACAAGTTATCCTGTAAGCGGTGCGCATCCAGCTTTACACGATTATACTAATGGCGAAAACATTAGCGAATTTAAATGTGTAAACTATAGTACTTAAGGTTCGATAAATTTCCATGATCTCATCATGTTTATACTATCTTCATCTCTATGAACAACATTAATACTTTATAAAGAAGATGTCTTTTACAATCTCAACCAAACATCCTATGTTCAATTAGATCTAATTCATATCAATATGTCATCTAGAATTAAAACTCGTATACTTTTCATAAGTATCAATGCCTCGTTCCAAACGAGCAATGAGTTGTTTTAGATAACGTTTACTCTCACTAAACTCTTGTTCTTGCCTGATTCTGAAGATCCCGAAGTCATTCCATGACTTAATAGGTTCAAATCCTGGAGCGAGAACTCCCACTGAACTTTACATTTAACCGTTAATCATAAAGCTCCCACTCAATTCAATGTTCCTAAACATTTAATGAATTGAAATGGTTGGGACTTAACCATATGTGCTAATAGTCACATCCTTTTCAAATACCCTTTTGAAAAGCGGTTATTGAGTTTACTGAATTCATTCTCAATGAATTACTTTTACTACTTTCAACAAAGTTGCGTTTAACTTTGCAGACTGTTGACATCCACATGTCAACATATGCTTCTCCCAATAAATCTCATTTATTATTATTGTTGAGACACTACGTTGATGATGACAAGTTTCCTTATCACTCGTATACTAATATAGAAATGAGATATGTGTGACAGGTGCTTGAGAACTTTCGGATTCGGATGACGAAGTTTGACAAGATTTTTTATTGTCCGAGTCTAGAAAAAATGTAAGAGTATATTACTTGTATTTAATATTCGGTTTCACAAAATACGGCTTATCTTTTCAGGAACTAAAAGATAAAGGAATATTTTTTCTTTAAAAAAAATAGACCTTTTATTCTTTAAAATATTTGCCTTATTTTAGGCGTATGATTTTCAAAGGATATCTTTTCAAAAGTTCTTTTCCAGAAAGTTTTCATAAGAACAATCTCTTGCTTATATGGAAAGATTTTGTGTACCTTATTCTATTGCCTAAAATACAAGTCATCATTGACTATATATGCAAGGCATTAGCTCTTAGGTATTTACACGTTTTTGGCAGAGGAAAAATAAGAGTACAAAAGGCTTTCATTATTACTAAGCATTTATATTTTCGAAAAGCTTTTTAGTTGCAAAAATCAGTTCTTAAAGTTCATAACTTCATATTTTTGCTAAACTCTTTTTAAGCCGTATTCTTGAGACCGTCTTATTTCTTACAAGTATTTATACTCGTAGGAATCTTAATTGTCTCCTTTGTTCTGATTAGTGAATCTTGTTAAGGAGCAATTTCAGTTGTAATCTTCTTTTTGTAAGGATACATTTGGGGTACGGGGTTGTACTCGAGATTGCACGATCGGGGTTGATCGTGAGGAAGTTCCTTGTAATTTGAGTTAATTATTAAGGAATCAATAATAAAGAAGGGGTGGACGTAGACCTTTAGAGAGTAGGTCGAACCACGTTAAAAATCGCGTGTCTCGTACTTTATTTCTTTTGTTTACGCTTGTTTCTTTTTGTTTTATTATTGCCTCTCACGAATTTGATCAAAGAAATACTACTGCACAATTCGTATTGTATTAAACAGACAATCAGACTGTTTAATTTGCCTGAGTATCATTTCAGAATCATTCGTGGTTATTCCTTGTGGAATAAATTTTAAAAAGGGTACTTAATTCACCCCCTCCCCCTCTTAAGTACAGGATCTATAAACTCAACAATTGGTATCAGAGCCTCGTGCTCTTGATTGCATTACCGCAAAGAGTTTGATCCTTTTTGAGTTTATCCTTTTTTAAATGAATTCCACAACAGTCAAATGTCCTGTCTTTGATGGCACGGACTATGGTTGGTGGAAAAACCGTATGATGCATTTCATACAAGGAACTGACTATGAGTGTTGGGTAATCATACAAAACGGTCCTCTCTCTATCACTTCCACCGACAAAGATGGTGCTGTAAGTGAAAAGGAACCAAAGGACTATACAGCAAGTGATTACAAAAAGGCAGAAAAGAATGCTAGAGCCATATCACTCTTGCAATCCGGTATCGGAGAATCTGAAACAAGTCGGATTGCTGGGTGTAAAACGGCCAAACAAATTTGGGACAGCTTAGAATTGGCTCATGAAGGAACTGTGCAAGTAAAGAAACAACGTATTGACATTCTAATGCAACAATACGAGTCCTTTAAAATGCTACAAGATGAGTCAATTAAAAGCATGTCGTCACGTTTTTCAAACATAACTAATGAACTTTCTAATCTTGGTAGAACTTTTGAAACTGAGGACATTGTCCGAAAAATTCTAAGAAGTTTAACTAAGAAATGGCAAGCTAAAGTCACTGCCATCGAAGAGGCAAGAGATTTAACTACACTCACCTATGAAGCTTTAATGGGATCTCTTATGGCACATGAGCTGGTGCTTGAAAATGATGTCGATGAGAAACCCAAAGCTAAGGGATTGGCGTTAAATGCCCTTTCAAGTGATAATGAAAGTGATCTTGAAGAAGGGGTTGCCTTGCTTTCAAAACGTATTGCTAATATCATTAGAAAGCAAAATCATGGGAAGTTCAATAGTTATAAACAACGAGAGACTGTACCTTCTTCATCACGTTCTGGTTCAAGAATGGGCTGTTTTAAATGTGGTGAACGAGATCACCAGATTCGAAACTGCCCTATGTGGGAAGAAGAGAAATCTAATGAAAAACGTGAAAGATCCAAGCAAGAGTACAAACGTGCTATGATGGCTGCAGTTTGGGGTGAGTCTGATTCAGAAGACGATGAACCCTCAAAAGAGGAAGAGAAGGTGTGCTTGAGATCTGTTTATAAACCAAGGTCTCAGAGGAAGAGGAATGAAGACACTCTCAGATGTCTTATGGCTCATTCAGATGCATCAGATAGTGAATCAGAGGATGAGGTAAGTCTTTCACTAATCAAAACTAAAGTTCGCTCTCTCTCTAAAGAAAAGATCTTGAAATTGTTAGAGGAAACACTTGATAATAGTTATGAACAGAATAAACAAATGAGTATCATGCAATCTGAAATAGAAAGCATAGCGGAGGAGAACATAGATCTTAAGTGTGAGTTAAGGAAAGTCAACAAACAAACAGCCAACCAGTCTGTTCAATCTGAGCTTAGTACAAAAAATGAGTCTCTTATTCATAAGATCGATGTCCTTACTAAAGAACTTGATGAATTAAAAGAGTCACATGCTGTTAAGTCGGCTAAATATTCTGATACTTGCTCAAAACTTGATAGACTTAATGTTGAATACGATGATCTCCTACATAAAAATAAAAGATTGCTTGAGAAGGTAAAGAACTTGGAGACAGACTTAGATAACGCTAGAAACGTTGCAGCTAAGTGGGAAGGAAGTAACACTGTGTTAAATTTTCTGGTAAATCAATCTAAGAATACAAAAAAACTTGGATTAGGTTATGAGTCATGTTCTGACACAAGACAAGACGATCCTCAATATCGTACTGTCTAGGTCCCTGAACAGAAAATAAACACTCCTCCAGAATGTTCAAATGTGCATGATTCCTGCTCTGACAGTAGACAAAACAATCCTCAACATCATTCTGCCAGAAATCCTGAACAAAGATTAAACACACCTCCAGACTGTTTAAAGCAGGGAGACTTCATTTATGCTAAGAAACCTGCTCCCCATGATAGAGACTTCAGGAGACGTAAGTATGTAGGCTTGCCTGAGTACATCATCTGCAACTTCTGTGGTAATGCTGGTCATGTGTTTAATGCTTGCAAAAAACGTTTAGGACATTTGGATCACAACATTAGAGTCGTAAAGAAAATGTGGATTAGAAAGGACGTCCTTGACCTTGTTCGTAATAAGAAGGGACCCAAACTTGTTTGGGTTCCTAAATCATCTAACTAATCTCTTTTCAGGGCCATGCGAGAGGAGGCAGCCGTTGGTATCTTGATAGTGGTTGCTCGCGACATATGACAGGTAATAAGAACCAATTCCTCTCGTTGAAGGCGTACAATGGTGGAAGTGTGACTTTCGGAGACAACAAAAAGGGTGAGGTTGTAGGTATTGGAAAAGTTGGTAAGTCTCGATCACACTCCATTGATGATGTGCTGCTGGTAAAAGGGCTTAAACACAATCTCATTAGTATTTCACAGTTATGTGACAAAGGGAATAAAGTTGAATTTCATGCAAACCTTTGTTATGTAATCAAAGTAAGTACCAATGAAATTGTTCTTGAAGGTAAGAGAGTTAACAACATTTATGTGGTTGACCTAGGAAGCATTCCAAGGGAAACCATTAAATGTCTATCAGTTATGCAAAATGATCCTATCTTATGGCATAAGAGGTTTGGACACGTTGGGTTCTCTTCTTTGAACAAACTGCACAAACTTGATTTAGTGGATGGTTTACCTTCCATAAAGTTCGAAATGGAAGGAGTTTGTGACGTTTGTGCTCGATGTAAACATGTTCGCAGCTCGTTTAAATCTAAAAGGTTTGTAAGCACCACTAAGCCTCTAGAACTCATTCACATGGATTTATGTGGCCCAATGAGGATTAAAAGCCGAGGTGGGAGCCTTTATGTCTGTGTCTGAGTGGATGATTACTCGAGATTCGTTTGGACTTTGTTTTTGCATGCTAAAAGTGAAACGTTTGAAGAATTCGAAGTCTTAATCAAAAGGCAGCAAAACAAACTCGGACACTCTTTAATCTCCATTAGAACAGACCATGGAAGGGAATTTGACAATGAATCCTTTTTATCCTTTTGCAGGAAACATGGAGTTGATCACAATTTTTCTGCTCCAAGAACACCACAACAAAATGGTGTAGTCGAAAGGATGAACAGAACCTTGGAGGAAATGACAAGAACCATGCTACTTTGTAGTGAATTGCCCCGAACTTTCTGGGCTGAAGCTGTGAACACAGCATGTTATATTCGTAACCGTGTGTCAATCAGATCCGTTCACAAGAAAACTCCTTATGAACTTCTATATGGGCGAAAGCCAAACATTTCTCACTTTCGTTGTTTTGGATCAAAATGTTTTGTGCACAATAATGGTAAAAACAATTTAGGAAAGTTTGATCCAAGAAGTGATGAGGCGGTTTTTATCGGATATTCTAATGAGAGCAAAGCCTATAAAGTGTACAACAAGAGAACCATGTGCTTTGAAGAAAGCATTCATGTAATTTTTGATGAAACTAATATTCTTAATGCTGATTTGCAGGATGAGGATGACTTTGAGATTGGATTCATAAGGAACGAAACCTCAGAACTAGGTGAAGAGCCTTCGTCTTCACAGGAGAGAAATACTGAAGAGGTGCAGAAGACAGGGGGAACTGAACAGACTGCCGATATGTTCAATTCTGACCAATCCTTCAGCACTCCAGAAGCTACACAGAGAACAGAACGAGTGGAACAGAATCAAACAGTCGTGCAAGATGTTCAATCAGACTCAACATCAGAAACTTTTATCCCACGTCGCTGGAAACACCAAAGTTCTCATCCAATGGATAACATTCTAACAAACATTCATGAGGGAGTCAAAACTCGCTCTTCACTGAACAATTTCTGTGCTCACTATTCATTCTTATCTGAAATAGAACCATCAAGTATCACTGTTGCTTTAACTGATCCCGATTGGATGATTGCTATGCAGGAAGAGCTTAATCAATTTGAGAGAAGCAAGGTTTGGCATTTAGAACCTCGACCTAAAGATCGTTCAGTCATTGGAACGAAATGGGTTTTTCGGAATAAACTAGATGATACAGGTGTGATTGTAAGAAACAAAGCAAGACTTGTGGTACAAGGATACAATCAACAAGAAGGAATCGACTTTGATGAAACTTTTGCACCTGTGGCACGATTAGAAGCCATTCGCTTGCTCATAGCCTTTGCAGCTCATATGGGTATCAAACTCTTTCAAATGGACGTTAAGACAGCATTTCTTAACGGATATTTGGAAGAGGAGGTATATGTTGAACAACCCCCAGGTTTTCTTGATAGTAGTTTTCCAAATCATGTCTATAAATTGGATAAGGCTCTTTATGGTCTTAAACAAGCACCTAGATCATGGTATGAAAGACTCTCAAAATTTTTACTTGAAAACGGTTTTCAACGAGGCTCAATTGATAAGACTCTATTCTTGAAATCAGACAAAGATGATTTGTTAGTTGTTCAAATTTATGTTGATGACATTATTTTTGGAGCTACTAATGATGTATTGTGTGCTTATTTCTCAAACCTTATGCAGTCGGAGTTTGAAATGAGCATGATGGGTGAACTTGGATTCTTCTTAGGCCTTCAAATCAAGCAAACTTCTCATGGTATCATGATTCATCAAGGGAAGTACATCAAGGAGATGCTCAAAAAATTTGGTATGAGTAATGCAAATCCATTTTCCACACCCATGTGTTCAACCTTGAAACTTGACAAAGATGAGAAAGGTAAAAGTGTTGATGAAAAGGTATATCGTGGTATGATAGGCTCATTGTTATATCTTACTGCAAGTCGTCCCGACATTCTTTTTAGCGTATGCTTATGTGCTCGGTTTCAGTCAAATCCTAAGGAATCACATTTAATTGCAGTTAAACGTATTCTCCGATATTTGATTGGAACCCAGGACTTGTATTTATGGTACCCCTTACATTGCAATTTCACTCTCACGGGGTATTCAGATGCAGACTATGCAGGGTGTTCAGTTGACAGAAAGAGTACGTCTGGAGTAGCTACCTTCGTTGGACCATGTCTCATCTCTTGGGCTTCTAAGAAGCAAAATACGGTAGCGTTATCAACAGCAGAAAGTGAGTATGTTGCTGCGGCTCAATGTTGCTCTCAAGTTCTATGGGTAAGACAACAATTGCGGGATTACGGTATGAACATTAATTGCGTTCCTATTCTTTGTGATAACACTAGCGCAATAAATATTTCTAAAAATCCCGTGCAACACTCTAGAACAAAACATATCGACATTCGACATCATTTTCTTCGTGATCATGTGGAAAAAGGGAACATATGCTTAAATTTTGTTAACACCAAAGATCAACTTTCTGACATTTTTACCAAACCTTTGCCAAGAGAACCATTTGAGCAAATTCGTTTAGAATTAGGTCTGTTACAAAATAGCTCGTAGTTGTATGTGTCCAAATTTAAACCTCCGATGATTGACTAGATTGGAAGAGAGTAGTCACTTATGTCATTTGTTTTTCGGTTCCATTCTTTGATCTTACCTGCAGCTTACTTATTCTAGTCGGCGAACTTGTTCAATAGACTAGTAACAAAGGTTGACGTATTTGTGTCGTGTTTGATTCATAATAACTGCTTGCAATTTTTTGACCCTCACCTAACCACCCACCCACCCGTGTTCCCGTATAATCAAATCTAACCCTTCAACTTTTTTCCCCAAATCATAAACCCTAACACTCTTCATCTCCCTCATCATCCCAACCACCATTCCCAAAATCACCAACACCTCTCACAACTACCACCATGCCGCCGAAAAAGAAAACGAAACCCACCACTCTCCTCCCCAACCCCACTCCTCCCTCCGCCATCATCCCATTCACCACCACCACCCGCTCCCGCGCCAAATCTCTCGGACCTTTACCAAATCCGGAACCCGACGCTTCTCCTCCGGCCACCTCTCCCAAATCTCCACCTACCACCACCATCGAACACTCAACCGCCTCCCCAACCACTGTTTCCGCCAAACCTGACACCAACACCACAAAACCAAACGCCGATTCCGTCTCTGTGCATGACCCTCCTGAACCGCCGGTAATAAGCGCCGAGGACCCTATCTCTTCTGCGAAATCTCCGGCCACTAAACGTCCTTCTCGAACTCGGCGTGGGGTTGTCATTAATGAACCCAGTCCTACTCTTGAAAAACCTCCGGTGACTGACAAGGGCAAAGACCCGATTGTCCATGATGAAGATGATGATCCTGATGATGTTGCTTGGAAGGCGAGTCTCGGGGTCAGTCTTCAAACCTTGAAGGCTCTCACAAAGGGACAGGTAACCTCATTTAAACGGAAAAAGCCTATCTCCCCTGTCCGTAAATCCAATGCCTCTGCGGGTCTGTTGCCGCCTGTCAAGGCCACTTTAATGTCATCCATGGACCGAGACAAGGTTGTGAATTTTCTAAATTCTTTACCCCTGAAGGAAGAGGAACTTGCTCATTGTATCCGTCTTTTGGACTGCACTGTCCTCCCGGGTCGCTATTATCCGCTATCTTGGTTAGAATCTCACCCTGCTCTTTCCTTCTTTCAAGACATTCTTGCGCATCAAAATTGGACTGGTATGTTCACTGTCCAATCAGTTGTTTTTATTCCCGAAATGGTTCAGTTTTATCAATCGGTATCCGTCACTAACAAAGGGGATCTACTCTCGGCTAAAATTAATGGTGATATTCTTGTACTTCGTGCCGATGAGTTTGCTGAGATTTTCGATATTCCGTATACTGGTATTTCCATTTGTGATAAAAACAGTTGGCCTGGGATGGGTGATGTTGAACCTTTACAAATTTTACAATATTTTGACCCCAAAGCCTCTCTCAAAACCAGTATAAGCCCACAAAAGCTTGATGCTCCACATCAATTCCTGTACAATGTTATCCGGCGCACCATCACACCTCGTCAAAACTCCCGTGGTTACTGTAAAATTCCCGACCTAGTTTTAATGTACCATCTCATGACAAAACACCCAGTTAATTTAGCCTCGCTTATTTTTCAATATATTCGAGAGGTAGCCCATGACGTGCAGTCTGCTGCGCCTATCTATTAAGGCTCGAGAGTTACCATACGGGATGTGGTTATCACATGTTTTCTGGCAAAAGGGAATGTTATCTGATGACAGTGTTTGTATGGCGTTGGATGATCGCATGAGTGACGGCTTGATGGGTCAGATGCATATTCGGGTTATAGCTGATAAGCTAGTTGGTTTACGCACTCAGGATGCTGCTGCTGGGCCAAGTTCAGGGGGATTTGAGGCCGTGATTTCAAAGTTGGATGAGCTCCTTGATGTTAATACTGAAGGTTTCGGAGCTATTGCACGGGAATTGGCATCAATCAAAACAGCCCTAACCTCCCTGTCCTCTATTCCTAACCTACTACAACAGCTTCTCAACCGACCTTCCACCTAATCTCCTTTTTCCTTTGTGACAATGTTTTGCAGGCTGTTTATATGTTTCTTCACTCACTAATTGTCTATCTTAGTACGATGATGTTTATAGACTGTGTCCGGTGGCTGCTTGTAGGTTTCTCTAGTTATGGACATATGCTCTTTCATCTGGATGAGATAAGTCATCTCATGACTAACAAACATTATGTGCATTGTATAACTCCCAGCTACAGCAATGCTATTACATAATTTGTGAACTTTATGTATTTTGTAGAATCTTGTGATGACCATGTAGTTAAAATACAAGTCATTGGAATGCATAGTCAATGAATGTAAGCTTAAGATTATCACAAATCTTGCTTGATGTCTTGGAACTCGAGTCGTTGTAAACGCTTTACCATACGACTAAGTTATCTTCCAAAATCTTGAATTTGTCTATCATCTCCATTGGAGAATACTTTGACAATTGATCAAGGTTTAATCATTGGTTTAACACTTGCTCAACAAGTTATCCTGTAAGCGGTGCGCATCCAGCTTTACACGATTATACTAATGGCGAAAACATTAGCGAATTTAAACGTGTAAACTATAGTACTTAAGGTTCGATAAATTTCCATGATCTCATCATGTTTATACTATCTTCATCTCTATGAACAACATTAATACTTTATAAAGAAGATGTCTTTTACAATCTCAAGCAAACATCCTATGTTCAATTAGATCTAATTCATATCAATATGTCATCTAGAATTAAAACTCGTATACTTTTCATAAGTATCAATGCCTCGTTCCAAACGAGCAATGAGTTGTTTTAGATAACGTTTACTCTCACTAAACTCTTGTTCTTGCCTGATTCTGAAGATCCCGAAGTCATTCCATGACTTAATAGGTTCAAATCCTGGAGCGAGAACTCCCACTGAACTTTACATTTAACCGTTAATCATAAAGCTCCCACTCAATTCAATGTTCCTAAACATTTAATGAATTGAAATGGTTGGGACTTAACCATATGTGCTAATAGTCACATCCTTTTCAAATACCCTTTTGAAAAGCGGTTATTGAGTTTACTGAATTCATTCTCAATGAATTACTTTTACTACTTTCAACAAAGTTGCGTTTAACTTTGCAGACTGTTGACATCCACATGTCAACATATGCTTCTCCCAATAAATCTCATTTATTATTATTGTTGAGACACTACGTTGATGATGACAAGTTTCCTTATCACTCGTATACTAATATAGAAATGAGATATGTGTGACAGGTGCTTGAGAACTTTCGGATTCGGATGACGAAGTTTGACAAGATTTTTTATTGTCCGAGTCTAGAAAAAATGTAAGAGTATATTACTTGTATTTAATATTCGGTTTCACAAAATACGGCTTATCTTTTCAGGAACTAAAAGATAAAGGAATATTTTTTCTTTAAAAAAAATAGACCTTTTATTCTTTAAAATATTTGCCTTATTTTAGGCGTATGATTTTCAAAGGATATCTTTTCAAAAGTTCTTTTCCAGAAAGTTTTCATAAGAACAATCTCTTGCTTATATGGAAAGATTTTGTGTACCTTATTCTATTGCCTAAAATACAAGTCATCATTGACTATATATGCAAGGCATTAGCTCTTAGGTATTTACACGTTTTTGGCAGAGGAAAAATAAGAGTACAAAAGGCTTTCATTATTACTAAGCATTTATATTTTCGAAAAGCTTTTTAGTTGCAAAAATCAGTTCTTAAAGTTCATAACTTCATATTTTTGCTAAACTCTTTTTAAGCCGTATTCTTGAGACCGTCTTATTTCTTACAAGTATTTATACTCGTAGGAATCTTAATTGTCTCCTTTGTTCTGATTAGTGAATCTTGTTAAGGAGCAATTTCAGTTGTAATCTTCTTTTTGTAAGGATACATTTGGGGTACGGGGTTGTACTCGAGATTGCACGATCGGGGTTGATCGTGAGGAAGTTCCTTGTAATTTGAGTTAATTATTAAGGAATCAATAATAAAGAAGGGGTGGACGTAGACCTTTAGAGAGTAGGTCGAACCACGTTAAAAATCGCGTGTCTCGTACTTTATTTCTTTTGTTTACGCTTGTTTCTTTTTGTTTTATTATTGCCTCTCACGAATTTGATCAAAGAAATACTACTGCACAATTCGTATTGTATTAAACAGACAATCAGACTGTTTAATTTGCCTGAGTATCATTTCAGAATCATTCGTGGTTATTCCTTGTGGAATAAATTTTAAAAAGGGTACTTAATTCACCCCCTCCCCCTCTTAAGTACAGGATCTATAAACTCAACAATTATGTATATCTTATAAATTTCATGGTCTTTAGAATTTGCATTGGCACATTTAGATCACCATCTAAATCCAAGAACCCTTTCTTGAGCCTTTGCAAAATCTTTTGAATAATTTTTTTCGAGTGTCCTCCCGTAGTTTCTATAAGAGTCTTTTCTTATGGTATACAATTTCTGTGTGTGGGAACTTTCAGTTCCCCACATTTATCTTATCTTATACTGTACGAGGACTTTATCATGGATCTTATCCATGTATAGAATTTTTCCTTACAAATTTCAAGAATTTATTCTTGAAGTATCCTCCAGGGCCGGAGCCGTTGGGATCATAAGGCGTAGATTTTTACCAAATCGTAGATCTTATCCTCAACTTAATCTACCTTTATAATCATAAGGCGTAGATTTTACAAATCATAGATCCCATCCACAACTTATTCTACCTTCTAAATTTCTTACACAACCAAAACACAATAAATCCTACTATTCATCAATAGATCACATCCATTGTCCTAATCAAAATCATTTGCTATTTGTGGCATTTTAAATTTCTCCCACTCTATCTTTGTAATAATAATCCCATTTTATCACCAAAGATAGCCACTAAGGCCACAAGCAATGACTTTGATGTTGGTTTGTGTACCCTTATGATTTATTACAGAAATTATTCGATTTAAAGCTTAGATAGTTTTGGATGGTTGATAACTTTTCCTCTTAATTGAGTTCTAAACTTAATTTGATTTTGATTTGATTTGAATTGGGTATCCTATACCTATTCGGTTTCAATGGTCATACATTGAAATGTGACAATCAATTCTATTTTATGTTTAAGATTTGCAAGTGTTAAACTAAACAAGAACATAATTATAAAACCGATAGTGACTTGGGTTGAAAACCAAGTCACTACATCATCCAAAATACAACAAATTGTTCAAGGATTACCCTTTCCTCGTCCAACAAGGAAATAAAACATAGGTTCTAAATTGTTCATAAAACACTTGAAATACTAGCAAAATAAGCGAAAAACAAAGCTCCTTCATCATCCCGAGTGGAGCTACTCTTAGTTCCCTTGATCCATCAAGCTTGTTTCTCCTTTCCCTTATCTTTGCTTTCATGCCCTAATTCAAGTAAGAAGAGCATTCACATCACAACTTGTATCATAATACATAAGTTGAGATTAACATAAAATTGGGATAGTTATCGTACCAACTGGAAGAATTTTCCCAGCTTTGAGATCGCTGAGATACTTGGAACAGTTCCTCTTCCAATGTCCTTTGCCATTGCAATAAAAGCACTTGGCCCCTTGATGAGGGCTCTTCTTGGAATTGGAGGTGTTTGCCTCAGAAGACACTTTCTTTGAACCTTTGGAAGGTTGCTTCCCTTTTGCCTTACCCTTCCTTTTGAACTTTCTTTTGCTCTTAACATCAATGTTGAGCACATCCTTAGGGGCACTAACATTTAGGCCCATATCCCTTTCAGCTTGCACGATCATATTGTGCAATTCATCGAGAGAGATGTCCTGGTTCCTCATGTTGAAATTCACCCGGAATTGTACATAAGTTTTAACCTTAGACAAGGAGTGGAAGATTCTGTCAATCACAAGTTCCTTAGGAATGTCCACTTGATTCATCCTTAGGGTTTCTACATGCTCAATTAAATTGAGCACATGTGGGCTAACCTTTTGCCCCTCCTTAAGGTTGAGATCAAAGAAGGCCGATGCTGCCTCGTATTGGACAATTCTCGAAGCCTTTGAGAACATTGTCACAAGCCTGGAGTAGATCTCATAGGCCGTGCCAATCTTTATGGCACTCCTTTGGAGTTCCGGCTCCATCGAGAAGATCAAAACATTTTTGATTGCCGCAGACTCCTTCTGATAAGTATCATAGGTTCGCCTTGCTGCGGCGGTGGCATTTTCTGCAGGTTCAGGAGGTGATTCTTCGATGAGGAATTCGGTCTTACCGTCACCTTGTGCCGCCAACAAAAGTTGGGCATCCCAATCGGCAAAGTTTGCCCCATTCTTTTCTAGCTTACAACGATCCATGACGGAACGTAACCATGAAGCGTTCGTAGTAGTGGTGGAAGCGGTCATGATTGATATTGATTTGGAGACTTAACTACAAAATTTTAACATATGAAGAAATTAAATGCTAATCGTTTTGATTTTCATTTTAACTTGTAAACATTTTCACTAAGTTGATGCATCTATAAAATGACCTCTATCCAATTTTATAAATGATTCCAAGACCCAAACCCATACTACCGAAATCGTGAACCACTGGAACTCCGACCCAACAATATGGTTTGGTGGGTTAAAACCGGTTCTACCATAGAACTCTTGGTCGATGACAAATCATAATTTATTCATCTTAGCCCGGAACACATTGACCACTGGTCCTCTACACTTCCGTTGAGTACAAACCAAATTTCAAATGCATCGAGATGCGATCCGCCCAATGGACTGAATCCACCCCATTGCCCCACTTATCCTACGTAATGAGGTTCGTACTGCCCACTGGACTAGCACCACCCCACGAAATAGAAGCTCATGGGTTCTACTATTTGATAAGACTAATTCTCAATTGTTTTGTTTAATATAGAGGTCTTGTCAATTCATTATCTATCTCCTTTAAGTGAATTAAATTGGTGAACTCGATAATTATAATTGACACGGTCGTTATTAACGATCTAAACTAATATGCATGTTTATGGCGATTTGGCTATGCATGCAAACATATAAATAATGCAAAATAAAAGCAATAAAGCAATAAAATCCTAGTATGGCCTTCCTAGTAATAGTAAAAACTAATTAACTATTACAAATTCGGAAACCAACTTCATGGTCCCTTGAACTTCATTGGCACGCATCCAAGAAAACACCGTCTTGTCGGAACTCCTTTCCGTATGGCACCGTCTTTTGGATCTCCGGAATTACAATAAAATAATACAACTACTCTATTGTAAAACTGAAAATTAAATTAAATTACAAACCCGTGATGCGAGATCACATAAATTACAACAGAATCAATATTCCCTTTCATTACGGGTAATATTGATTAAAACTAAGGCCATACTAAGAAAAATTACATAATTCCAAATTATATAAAAACATTCAAATATGACATTCATAAATTGCAATAATAAAATACGTATGCACATGCTCAATTTTTAATGCCAAATCGCCTTAAGGGAGCAAATATCTTATATTTGTTTACGATTTTTACGGATATGCGCGACTTTAACTATTAAAATCATCAAAATTACATAAATCTAATTTATGTCCAAGTTAATCATCCTAACTTACTTTAGGAATCAATGTTTAGTCTCTACTAATATTTGATCATGATTTAACTTGATTTGCATTATTGTTCATAAATTACTTGTATATTCGGAAAAAATAAACAAAATATGGCCAAATGAGTCAATAAAATTCGAAATTTAAAATTCAAAAATTGTAAACTTTCTGGAAATTTTCTAAAAATTCAGAAATTATTTAAATGGTCTTTTGCAAATATATATGGTTTATTTCTTAATTAAATCGTCTAAATAGCGTTTTTATGCTTAAAAATCCGATTTAAATTATAAAAACTTGTAATAAATTGCTATTAATTTTTAGTCATCCTAAAATATATATTAGAATCTGAAAATGACCAAAAATTACAGACCATACTTGAAATTTTATTTTTACGACTCATAAATTACGATTATTAGCTAATTAACTCATTTAAAAAAAATTAATAATCATAAAAACATAAACTTTTTTATATCCAACTTTTAGATCTAATGTTCCTATTATATAAGACATCCATGGGTAAAATTTTATGCCATAATATTAAGATTAACTATTTTTAACACGATAAGTCACTATTTATCCGATTTCAACTATTAAAATCATAAATCATGCATCACTTGAGAATAAATTCCCAAAATTTATATACATTCTGTAAATATTGCATGTGACATTGTGTAAAATTTTTATGGCAAAATGCCAACTATAACTATTAAAGTCGAATTTAAGTCACTATTAATCCGATTTTTACTATAAAAATCATTAATCATGCAAAATAAGTCCATTAATTTCGAAAATTTATACAGGTACTTTATATATTGCATGTGACTTCTCATAAAATTTTTAAGGTCAAATTCGAAATATAACCCTTTTACCCATTTTTAACTCATATTATGACTATTTATCTCATAAAATTCATAATCCATGCATAATAACTCCATTTCTTACGAAAATTCATATACAAAATATTAAATATGCATGTGAGAACATATCAAAAAATCTCGGCCAGAAACTATTTTTTACTATTTTCCCATTAATTGTTTGTTTAAACCGATTTAAACTACAAAAAAATACAAATAAATATAAAAATGAAAAATAAAAATCCATAAAATTATATTTATGTCCTAAAACCCTTTTAGAATCAGAAACTTTAACATGCAAAATTATTTTGTGATTTATCATAATAAATACAAAAATGTCGAGATTAATATGTTAATCCGTTTAACATAAAACATGAATCCGATCATGCATGCAACAACTGTAATGCTCTGATACCACTTGTTGGGAACCGAAATTCCTGATTTTATACTCAAATCTAATGTGAGTTTTATATATTTAAGTTTAGTCATGAAACTTAATTAGATCTTATGCATGCATGATGATATCATAAGATGTGATTGTCCTTACATCGGTTTTAGAAGGTTTATACTCAATCACCTATTACTTGAGTCTTCAATAACCGAAATACCCTTATAACGATCTAACAAAAATCGTCTCCAAAAGATACGTATCAAGGACCCGATCTCAAACTAATAAAAATATTGTTACTAGAAAATTAGTATTAGTATACTAGAAAATAATAATAATATTACTCTTATAACATTATTAATATGGAAATAATTATTTTCTTATAAAACTATTTTACTTAAGAAAATGGGAGAATGGAGTTGTAGTATAAATGTGTGAGTGAAATTGTGAAGCATCCACCAACAATAACTTAGCCAAAAACTAACTCTTAATGTGAGGTGTGTGTGTGTCTTATATAGAGCAAACAAGAGCTTATTTGCTCTTGAATAGGCCGGCCAAGGCATCCCCAAGGAGCCAATGCATGCCCTCTTACATTCTTACACAAAGCATGTAAGATACCTTACATATTCTTTATGTGCCTTACACACAATCACTTTGTAAACTTACACACACAAACTCACATGCATACTACATGTTTACACGGTTCAAATGAGGTCTAAAATGGACCCATTTTATCTTTGTCAATTGTGTTAATTTGTAACATGTCACACATGTCCATAACACATGACCCAATTTGTTAATTGTGCAATTTTAACTATTAAAATTCATAATTTACAAATTTATTACATTTAAATAATTACACCAATAATTTCGAAATTATTATTGCACAAAAATGTAATGTCATAATTTAATTACAACTCTTTGTAATTTTATGATCAACCGTGTTCATTTTCAATTTAATCGTTTCCCAAACGAATAAATAAAAACCGAGTAATAAAACGATTTTGTTACTTTGACTATTATTATTATTATAATCCTATTATAAAATATTCGTCATATAAAATTATTTCCAATATTTCCAGTTATTAATTAATTTGTATCCAATACGATATTAATTAATTATTCCATTGAGACGGAATTCCCTAATGATATGACCTTAAGGGATCAACTGATCACCACCATCATATGACGATAATGTCAAACTCTAGACAGTCAATCATTATCGGTAAATGTTAATCAGTCGACTTTAAAAGAGTAACACTCCCAGTTGTGTTTCATTCAAATGAGTTTTAATTACGTCAACACACTATTGTCGAGGACACATCCTCCAAAAGCTTTGGAAACCAAATACGGGTCTGATGATTTTGGCACTAAGAAGTATGCGGTAGCAAGGTGTTTAAAATTTGAGATTAAGGATGGGAAACCAATTATGGATCAAATACATGAGTACGAAAATATGGTTTCTGAAATTCTTGGAGAAGGGATGGTGTTATGTGAGTATATGCAGGCTAATGCTCTTATTGAGAAGTTGCCTTCTCCTAGTTGGGATGAGAATAAGAAGCATTTGAGGCATAAGAAGAAGGATATGAAGTTGCAGGAACTAATTGGTCATATCAAGATCGAGGATCCAACAAGGAGTCAGGATCGTGCCAGGACTAATGCTACTAACAATGTTAAAGCTAATGTTGTTAAGTACAGGAATAATACAGGTACACACAAGAGGAGCTATGACCAGTACAAGAAGCCACAAAATTCTGACAACACAAATAAGGTAATGACAGAAAATTGTTGGTGGTGTGACAAGCCTGGACATCCAGCTTTCAAGTGCAACGCTAAGAAAGCATATGAGTTGAACCAACAAAAGCATGGAAACCGCAATAATGCACATGGGCAGAAATTCCAAAAGAAAAATAACAATCAACGTGGTGGTTTGTTGTTTGCGTTTGACGATAGTCTAGGGTTCTCATGAGCATGTATGTATGATTTGTTGGCCTTGTTTGTAGCGAGAGCTAGGATAGGGTTCGACTTTAGGCGAGTCTAATCGAAGGACGCGACAAACCTAGACCTAGCTTAGAAGAGACCTCCTACCCTTTGCATGTTTGACATTGACCTACCCTAGTAACCCCCGACACCCTAGTTGTTTTTATCATCGATTTAATCTTAGTTTGTTTGCCTTAATTTGTCTTTAGTTGTTAGTCTTATCACTCTCAAACCTATTACCTCGACTTAGGCTTGAATTAGAACCAAACTAATCAATTATCCCCACCATCTTCGTGTTCGACCCCGAATTTCATAATACTTTATTTCGGGTTTACAAATCTTGTTTGATGCCGGTAGTGACGGCAAAAGCCGACCATCAGTCGTTTGAGTTATAATTAACTCACAATGAAAGATACTTTGTCAAAATCCAAATGGGTTGTAAGAGACAACTTTGAACCCCATAAAGTGAACTGGATTGACTTAGTATAGCCCCTAGCCGCTTATATGAGGTGACATCTCGAAGCGACTGGAATGTGAGACGACTGATGACAAGTTCAAATGCCATAGAGTCATATCTGATGACTAGTCGATCACATAGGCAGACTGCAAGAGACACTCTGTCGGGCAAAGTGACCGCTTATAGAGTTCTGGAAATTTTATAATAGCCCGGTCGTGGCAAGAGCTACTATAGTATTCTTATGAGTCAATTCTTAGACTAAAGACTACTCACCCAAGATAGTGCAGTTTTGGCATAACCTTGATCCATTCACTATGACTTTTCGTAACTAGAGTCAAATGAGATTGTTTTGGGTTGTGTCTGACTGTGGCTAATTAAAGAGAGTAGTACGATAGAAATCGTCCACCCCTTTGTCAGGGTTGTTCAAATCTCAAGGCCAGTCGAGGAGATATTAACTGGAAATGCGTGGCCACGCTCAGAATGTATCTATGGTAGATAATTCCAGTCAAACAGTTATTTTCCAGATCGAGGAAACCACTCATGATATAATCAAATGCAAGTACGACCAGAGAGACACCTTGCATTGAGTGGGAGATTGAAATAGAACAAGAGAATTGGTGACGCACACTTGTCGAGGACAAGTGGAAGATTGTTGGGATATATGTCCTCACCAATAGTGCGATCACATAATTAAATCTCATGACGAGAATGCGCAAGGGATGATACGAAATTATATTTGTCAACTGACCAACATTAATCAGTAATGATTGGCTAGCTAGAGTTTAACATTACTGTCTTATGACGGTGGTGGTCAGTTGATTCCTTTAGGTCACACCTATATGACAATTCCCTTAATTGATAAACTGATCAAATGTATATTGATACGAGTTAATAATTTTCTTTAACTCGTATATCGAGAAATCAGAGGTTAAATCTTATTATAAGATTTATGTTTATAATTGAAACGTATCAATTATTAAACACTAAACGATATTTATGAAATGTCGTAATTAGAATGAATCGGGTTGTATTTTATTATAAGTGTTGTAAATCGTATTGATGATTAATAAAATAACCATTTTATATTAGTAATTTCGAATTACTTGTCAAATTGATAAATATGATTTATTTAATTTAGAAATAATATTTATTTGATAAATAAGCATTTTAAATTAAAACAATTGTTTCTTATGCTATTGTGACATAATGTATGTCACACATCTACAATTGTACAAATGACAATATATAAAATGGAGTCCATATTAACTAGGGTGCCGGTTTGTGAAGGTTGGTTTAAGGGTATGATTTGTGTTTAATACTCCATAAACACAATCATTAAAGTTACCTTGAGAATACTAACCTAGAGCCACCCTATGTGTGCATGGGTAAGGCAAAAGCCCTCTTTTGTGCCTCTCCATAACCGTGCCCCCCAACCATCTACACCCTACTTATGTGAAGTTGTTCACAGTTCATTCCAACTCTAATCTTCATTCTTCTAGTGTACTGTGAGATTGAAAAGAAAAACCTCTAAAAACTTATTATAAGATAATAAATCTAATACTATAATAGTTATAATATTAGTATAATTAGTTCTAATTAGTGATTAGAACTTATTTTTAAGGAAAAACCGTTTCTTGTCCTAGCTACTTCAAGTTTCGGTTCTTAAGGGTTGTCTTGGGTGCATCTTGGAGGAGATATCCTACATTGGATATTAAGCTTGGAGGATCATCCGTGCCATTCTTGTCGAAATAATGAGGTTTCGATTCTTTATTCCGCATTATAATTAGCATGCATAAGATCTTGCAAAAACCTAATTAAAAGATTAATTAGTATATTTTATATTAGTAAGACTAAGTTTTAGGGTATGAGACCTCAGAACCTAACAGTAACATCCCTTATTTTCGTAAAACTATTTTAATAAAATTAAAGTATTTTCAGAATTTAATAATATTTTATTTAAATCCGTAAACTCATATTTTAGAGATATCGTGTAAATTCCGTCTTGAGATTTATTTAATCTTGAGATGTAATATAATTTCCTTGGCATTTCCCGTTTACAAATGTTCCCGAGCAACTTAATAAAACTCGTCTCATAAGTAACATAAAAGAAGCTTCCTTCTTATTTCCCCTCACAATCCTCCTTCAACCTTTCTTCTCAAGTAAACAAAAGAAAAAGAATCAGTGAACTCACTTCCACCATTTTCTTATTCTCAAGTTCACATAAATCATCACCCCGAACTCTTTTTAACTCGGATCGAGGTAAGGTTTATTCTTGCGCGTTCCTCTCGTCGTCGCCGTCACATCTATCACTTTCAATTCTTAAATCGTTAAACATGATTTATGGGCTGTTCTGCCCTAATTCGTAAAACGTGATAGTTTCCGGTGTTTTTATTGTTTTAGGCGGTGCTTGTGTCAACCCGGAAGAAGGCTTGGTGATTGTTTAAGAGGAACATGAAGATTTCGCTAAGTAAAGGTGACAATAATAAGAAACTCGGCCTATGTCATATATTAGCATGCTATGTGATTTTATTGTGTTTGTATGAAATTAGTGAAGCTATTGAATATGATGAACTATAAGGATGCTAGTAATCTGATTATTATTATTGATTTCATGCTTAATTTCACATGTTGGATGTTTATTTTGTATAAACATAAGATGGGTAGAAATATGATGAAATTGGGTTAATAATTATGGAAGTGTTGTTTAGATTGATTAAGATATACTTCATATGATTGGGAATGAGTAATACATGCTGGATATGTTGTATTTTGGTTGGAATTCATGGTTTGGAAAGGTTCTCATGAAGTTTTTTTGAATAGAAATATGTGAATTGCGTTCTCGCGGAACAGGGACTCTGAGCCGGTCGGCCGACCGGCGGCCGACCAGCCGGCTCAGAGCCCTTTATAGTGAATATTGGAAGTGGCTGAGTAAGGGTCCCAAGCCGGTGGGCCGACAGCCGGCCGGCCGGCTGAGAGCCCTTTTCAGTTTGCTTGCTTGATGTGTTCGTATGTGTGAGGCAAGGACCCTCAGCCGGCCGACCGACTGCCTATGGCTGACCGATTGAGAGCCCTAGTCAGCTGTTTTGTTTCATATATTTGGTTATTCGAATTGGATTTCATTGATTCCTTTTCTATATGGTTTGTATGCATGTTTGTTGTCCAAAAGCTTTGGACGACACTTATGTTGGGTTTGGAAATCAGTTTGAGGAGAAAGACCCCCAGCCGGGTAACCGGAAGGGAAACCGGCTCTCGCCTCAAATGATTTCCAAAGTTAGCTAAGTGTTGAGTGGATGTATAGACGAGATTATCGACTTACCATTTGAGTTTGTTTGTAGTCCAAGAAATTGGACGACGCTTACACTGGGTTCGGAAATTGGTTTGAGGAGAAAGACCCCCCGGTCGGGCAACCGAAAATGAAACCGGCTCTACCTCAAATAGTTTCCGAAATTGGTTAAGGGTTGAGTAGAGTTTTAGAAATGTAATAGTAGAACTTTTGATTGAGTTTAAGTCACTGTTTGTAACACCCCGATTTATTAAGGAGCCTTTAGCAAGACATCCTCAGTAAATTGAGCTGCTACCATCTCGGTATATCCGAGGCAGTGAATAACAAAGTAAATCAAACCAAAGTACTTTATATAAAAACTGGTATAGTTTAAGCTTTGGTATTACAGATACTACATAGCGGAATAAAAATACAACTGATAACTACAAAATAGGTGATCTACTTCTAAGTCGGTCCATTCCAAGTGCTCACGCCATCCCATGCTCCCACAGCACCATCTTTCCTGTCAAAACTGCTCCCCATTACGGATCATCACAGGTGTCACACCAATACACAGGGTCAACCACGAGGTTGAGTAGAGGGAAAATAAATAACAAACACTATCATATATATATTGGGATCAATCATCCCTTCTCCGCACCGATCCAACACCAAATAAACTCCGCACCGATCCAACGCCAGATAAACTCCGCACCGATCACAAGACCCAATAAACTCCGCACCGATCACAAGACCCAGTATACTCCGCACCCATCACAAGACCCAGTATACTCCGCACCAATCACAAGACCCAATATACTCCGCACCAATCACAAGACCCAATATACTCCGCTCCATATCACAAGACCCAATATACTCCGCTCCATATCACAAGACCTATTTTTTATCACCTAGTATCGTGTCACAAAATTATTCAATCGAATAAAGCAATATATCATTCATTCAATATACTAAGATGAACATTATTAACAACGATTAATAATCAAATAACTCATCATCAGGCATACGATATTCCCCTACCTCAAATTGCGGAAGCACAGTCAATCACAAGCTTGCTAGAAATGTTCCACGCGAAAACCGTTACCTAACAAGTATACGTAACGAATTAATAATCTTCCCGAACCCCCCTAACAACCCAAACTTACCATAAATAGAACTTACTATAAATGGAACTTACTATAAATGGAAAGTTTCCAAGAATAGAAACTTTCCCAAAGTAAAAATTATTATGACTCAATAGCTTTCCCGACCCATAACTTCGATTAACACAAACCATAACCAAAGTGATAGTGACACGCTTGATTAACGAATACTAAACACTAAATATGGTTGTAACCATATCAACACTAAAATGGTAACAAAAATAAATAATACTAATAAAGATAATAAATAGTAATAATAATAACAATAAGAATAATAATAGTAATAATAATAAGAAATAATAATAACAATAAGAATAATAATAGTAATAATAATAAGAAATAATAATAACAATAATAATAAACAATACTAACACCTATACATACTAATAAACACGTGAAAACAAGCAACCCTACGAACTAATAAACCCGCGACCAGCGCAGCCCTTTCGACCTCAACACTCCCTGACAGCCCCCCCCCCCCCCCCCCCCCCCCCCCCCCAACGCAGGCTGTTTTGACCGCCTTATCTTGGCTGAACCACCACCAACCCATGGTGGTTGCCACCACTATACACTGACGCTTTCACTGACCCGACCCCAACACCTGATTCACTCATAAAAACCTTCGAAAATCGTGACCAACACCACACCAGCAATTACCGTACCGCAACCATGTTCCTGTCCCTCCCTCTTAAACCACCCTTCAACACCACCGTCACCACCACCAATCACCTCCCTCAACACCTCACAACACCCCCAAACCCCTGGTGCCAAGCACCACCCTTCGAAGCCACTAAACAACCTGAACGAGCCACCCCAAAACCGACAGACACAACACGAAACCCATGTTCTGACACTCGACTTATTCACGCTGTCAAACAACCTCATACTGCCACCATACATCCTCTCACCACCACCCCTACCACCTACAACACACCACTACCTCTACTCCTGACCCACGACCCGAATCAAACCCAAACCCTAAAGCACGACCACAAAACGAACACAAAACACACGCAGAAGCAGAGGCCTGAAAACGACTGTAAAACAGTCTGACACCCGAATAAACACCACATTCGACGGCCAACGGCGGTCAACGACGACTCCCCTATGGTCCATATTCGATTACTATGCATCAAAGATTAAAAACATACTAAGAACAATAATTATAAACACATATACTCGATGAGCAGGCCAGTACGAAAAGACTTGAACAAAACAGAAAACGCGATGAATATGGTGAGTGTGCCTCCTTTCTTGCGTGAACGACCACCCTTGGCACCCTTTTGACCATCGTGTGAACCTCCCCTAAACTCTCTGTTGTGTCGGCATAAGGTGAGTGGTGATAGAATGCTGATTAGGGTAATTTAGGTTAAGAATTTTAGGGTTGAACAAAGAAGGAAGGGAGGCTGTAAGTGTTTGTTTGTGTTTACTTTACATACGTGGTGTAGTGTGGGCTGAATTATGGGACACGCATACCAAGGCCCAAACCGTGCCAAAGGTCTCTAGTTCGACTCTCATGGACCACATAAAAGAAAACAATACTTCTTTGATAAGTTCACTATTCGATAATTACATTATCGAGTACTGGTGTCGGGACATTATCTACACGCCAAGTATAAGATAAATAAATATTATAATAAAAACACGAGGTATTACACTGTTTCATTGTGATTTACTTGAGTACTAGATCTTGGGGTGAGGTGTTGTGTGTGCATGTGGAGGTCATACTATGAGTTGTTATATGACTCTTGTTGTGGACTGTGTGTCTAGGTATGACCGTTGATAGGTGTTCCGATCAGGTTTCATATTGTCCGCCCGACTTAGAGGGTATCTCGTTCGTAGCTAGTTCGAGTCTTGGAGGTGTCTTGGACACTTGTCGAATCGAGGAAGGTTTATACCTCGAGAGTCTGGCCAGATTTAGACTAGAACCGTAGATCGGATCCGATGATAAGTTTTCAAAGATAATGATTTGGATCTTGCGAGTGTGACTGATGATTAGGTGGTGAGTTTGAGGCTTGAGATTGATGACTTTGGATACTAGACATATATAGAGAATTATCGAGAGTTTATATTAAGCCTTTTTGAGGTTAAGAGTGTAAATGAAAGTGAGCGCTACCAACTTTGAGGAAATTATGGTAGCTATAATTTTAATGGCACACATGAATAGAAGAGTTTGCTTATTTGGAAGAGTTTTATAGCTTTGAGATTATTTGTTTGAGGATTGGTTAATGCCATTTTTTTTTTGTGGTGAATGGTAAGCTATAATTGAAGTGTTGGTTGAAAATTATTTGGACTTGGAGAAATAGTAATAAGTTTTTGAGAGGTTATATATGTTGTTTAATGATGGTGGAATAATGTTTGGAGTGCGAGGACTTAGATAGTTCATGAGATGAAAGAGTACACATTGATGAGTGTACTACTTAATGGTTTTGAGTGAGCCTGGCGAAAGTGAGACAACCCTTGATGTTTTAGTATGTGAGATATAATGGATTTTATGAGTGTAACCAACATGCTTAAAGGTGATGCATGTGTGAAAATATTGTGGTTTTGTGATAACTAGATCGTATTGAGATAAATGATTATTTTGTGTTCTGAGTATGAGTTTGATATTTCTTTTGAGGTTGTATAGTGTGTGAATATGATTATAACTTTGAGGACGTGAGATACCTCTTTATGGTTGAGTGTTGATAAGGATCAGAGTGCGCAACGGTTAGGATTCCGAGATGGCTTTCGTTGATGATCACTTGTAATTCTTACCATGTTTTGATCTTACGTTTGAAATTCAAGTTTCGAGGACGAAACTTCACTTTAGGGGGTTAGATTGTAACACCCCGTATTTTATATTAATATTTTATTATAAAAGTATTTTATTTAATTAATTATTTCGAAGTTTGTTAATGGATTTTGGAAATATATTTATAGCTTCCGTTTTCTATTTTTATTATTTCTCGTTCTGATCTACTTTTGAATGGGTTAAAACGTCCGTGCAATAATTAAATATTTTAATTTAATATTTACTTTTCTACTTCAAGTTCTCTTTGCGTTTTAATATGGTTCAATCCAATTTGTAATCAGATAATCCATTGTACGAGCTAATGGACCAAAAGCCCATTAGTTAATCTCCTTATAAATAGAATTTAACCTAGCAAGCAACTAGGTCAATTCTTAGTTTGGTGCGCGACCTTTGCCGCGCCTTTCGTCCCCTTTTCTCTCTTTTGCTCTCTTTTCTCTCTTTGACTCCATTGTTGAATATCTTTCATTCTTCCAAATTCATATATAAATTATATTTTCACAATCCTTGCTCTTACTTCTACAATATATTATATTCAAAATATTTTATTGGGAATTATTTGTGTGGACCTTTAGACCTACGCTTTGGGTCTCTTGTTTTGTGAGTAAAGAAGAAGTCTTTCTTTTTGGCGTTTTCGAAAGAGTGATGGTTTGGTACAATTTCTATCATAAGGATTTGGATTTACGCTTTCTTTAAAGTTGCCTTTTGGGGTTATTGACACGTGTTGGAGACAAGGCTTTGTTGGTCGTATTCTTTATGGACGTTCTCATTAATTGCTAAAAAGGTAACTAGGTGTTTCTCTTTTAATTGTGTTTATGCCAATTGATGTGATTAATATGATTTAATGATTGTTTGTACGATTAGTACATGTTTGATTATTTATTGTCATGAATTAATTGTGCTTCATATATCCATGTTTGTTTTATTATCGTAATTGTGGATTGTAATGTGTTGATAAGTCGTTATGGGTGTCGTGTGCGCAACTAGGGTTCGCGAGGAAAACCCTAGATGGCGGCATGGCGAACGGCCAAGAGCATTGCTCAAGGTTATAGTTGAAGTATGTGTAACCTTGAAAATATGATTCAAGGTTATAGCTGAAACTAGTATAACCTCGAGTATTACTCAAAGTTATGGCTGAAGAGGTATAACCTTAAGTGCGAGTCAAAGTTATAGCTGATTTTAATATAACTTTGGGTTGCGAGTTAAAGTTATAGCTGAAGCTAATATAACTTTGAATTACGAGTTAAAGTTATAGCTGAGACTAACATAAACCTGAGGTATGACTCAAGGTTATGGTTGGTGCCAGTATAACTTTAGGTTCGTGTCAAGGTTTGGCTAAGGTTACTATAACCTCAAGCCATATGTGGAAGTTATAGTTGAGGTCAGTATAACATCGCATCCATTACTTATGTTATAGTTAAAGTTACTATAACCTTTGTTGTTTATACTTGTTCCACATGCTGAGCTATGTTTGGTGATTCCATAATGTTGTGTTTGCATATGTCGTTGGATACTTCTGTGCATTTGAGTTGGACAGTCAGTTAAACTGTTCTATTGTGTGCAGTCAGTTAAACTGTGCATTTGTTTGTTGGCTAGTCGAATAGATGACGGTAGTATCAGTTAAATACTATCGGAATGAATTAGTGCTGCCCTTCGGGGGTTTATTTGGTCTATGTTCGGGGGTGGCCAGATTCGTCAGTTAAACGTTCTGGGTCCCGAGTGTCGTTCGATGTACAGTTAATGCATCGAGAGGTCTGGCCAGGTCTTAGGCATATAGGCAGTGGTGATACGCTATACATAGTACCGTGGAGTATCAGTTAAATACTTCACACCCGACAGAGTCATCAGTTAAATGCTCTGTCAGTTAGAGTCATCAGTTAAATGCTCTAGCGGCGTTCGCTCTATTCGCTATGCTTTGATGCTAGCTTTGTGCCTTGTGTGCTTTAGATCGTGTGCTATTTCGGATTGTCAATGTTCATGGTCTAGTGGTCGCATATGGTCTAGGTTCGTTTGGTTTCATTCGTCTGGTGTCGAGAATATCATGGTATGGTAAGTTTGCTTTCATGTCATGTTGTGTTGTAACCTCACATGATCGTCGTAATATGTCTTCAGATAACGGTAAGTTTGATTGGACTTTCATGAGTATAGATGATCTCACATGTTTACTTGTTTTGCATTTCAATTGTTATTGATTGTTGGTTACATTCAATTGTTGTAAACATGACTGGGAGAGCATCTAGTTACTCCCGACTGATTGTCGACCCCCTTCTCAGGTTGTTCAGGTGGTCGCTGTTTGGTTGATGCTTGCTTGGGGAATGTGCGAAGCGAGCTTAATAAATTGTTAAGGACCTTTGCTTTAAGTTTTTAAGAACCTTTGAATAATACATTAGTTTGATTTTCGATTTGAGTATCGATCCGGATTTGGGTAAGGTGTTTCCGCCACCTTAACCCAGTAATCTAATCGTTTTATGTCAACTCAAATGTAAAACAACATTACTCTTTTACATATATTTTGACATAAAATTTCCACAAATTACCCTTCTTCTCTAGAAGAAAAAAATAACACTCTCCTTTCATTTCTTCTCAAAATCTAATCAATTTTCTTCCTGAAGTACTTCAACTATTCAACTAAGGTCCTGTTCTTTTCGGCTGAAAGGAGCTGAATTGAATTAATTGGAGGAGAGCTTAATTGAACTAAATTGAGTGGAATTGAGATGGCATAACTTTAGTTGAATTAAAAGTTAATTTTGTGAAGAGATTAATTGAATATAATTGATTGAACGTAAATAAAATTTAACGGAATATAGTCTAGTGCCAAATTAAGAGGGCCTAACTTAGTAAATGTATATACACAAATTCTTATTTGGGACGGACATATCCTTTGCAAACTTACGACGGTCAAGTATTATCGACTTACGAATATATCAAACACGCAATTAAATTATGCTAATAAAATTATACAATTTTGTAATTGACTGAATTAATTTAATATGGTTGTTCATCTAAGGTTTTACCTATTAGGCTTGATTTTCAATTAAAGGATGTTGGTTGGGAAGTGATGGCGGTGAAGTAAACTAATTAACAACCTTAAAACAAAGAAGCAACAATGCTACGTTTTCTATCCAATAACTTGCAAAATACCGTTGGTCCGTGCTAGGGTGGTCGAGTGCTGTGGGGGTGAAGGGTAGTGGACAGGGGCGGATCTGGGGGTGGATAGTGTAGGCAGGTGCCACCCCCAGCATAAAAATAAGAACTATGTTTGAGCATATATTTCACAAAAATGTGTTCGGCTTAGTGGTTAAAAGTGGTAATGGAAATATGAATTTTGTGAGGTTGGAGGTTCATATCCCCTAAGAGGCTTCTTTTTTTAGAAAAACATGCTTTATTTTCACCAAATTTCTTTTTTTTTGTTTTCCATGACATTCACAACCCTAATGACATCTTTATTCACACAATTTTCTTGGTAAATGCTTAATCTATCTCAAATTCAAATATTCTAAACAAAAATATACAAAGTATATGAGAGAGTTTTTATGGGATGAATATTTTACTATTAATTACGGAAAAAATAATTGTGCCATCCCGAAGTAAAAATCCTGCATCCGCCACTGGTAGTGGATCGTATAAAGTTGTACAAGTTATACGTAAAAGAGAAATATCGGTATTTAGAAAAGCACATGTAAAATTGTCTGAGACAGAAGTCAAAACCTTACAATTGGGTCAATAATGGTTATAAAAAAAGAAAGGGAAAGCGGACAATAACAGATACCTCCGGAAAATAACGAAGTCTTTTAAAAAAGAGTTTTCCCTCATCTCTATCTTTCACTACTCTCCATTCTCCAAGAACCTTAACCATCATGGACAGACCCAAAACCAAAACCGAGTACGATCTCTTCTTTATTCTGAAGAGAGGCACTACCATGATGAATGCAATCGTGGCCTTAGCCGATCGCAGTTTCAACCCATCAGCCCATGCCATGATCCAAGCGAACACAGACGGGTTGCAGATCACAGTCCATACCACTGATCCTCAAATCAGACAACCAGTGTTCGGGTTTCTGTGTCTCAAGGCAGCTGGGTTGGAGGGGTTTGATTGCAAGAACCCATTTACAAAGTTGGTTTCTTTGTCATTACTCATTAGTTCACCAAATTCTTAAAGATGCTACTGATAACAACCTCGACAGTGCTTTTATCGCTGTTTACGTCGTATCTAAAGTCGATAAACTTTATTTCGCCTCGGGGGAGGTAACTCTTGGTATGAAATTAGATTTTTTTTTAAAACAGAGTATTCTGTTCTTTCCTTTAACTCAAATCCAATTATTTTCTAAACGCTTTGTTATTTGTACTATTGGTCTTTTGTAAGACGGCTTTATACTTGCATTGTGTAACCCACAGAAGTTAAAGGCAGTCATCAAATGTATCCAATTTACTATACTCTTGTATAAAGCGGTCTTATTACACAAGAATTTGCGTTATTCTTATTACCAAATGTCTGTCTGACTGTCTGAGGATCAAATATTTGGACGGTGAATGGTTTCTCAGTATAACAAGAATTACTAAAAAGAAAGAAAACGGAGAATTTTGGAAATGTGGTTAACGTAGGAGGTTCTTGTGATTATTTCAGATTTTGGGCTGCAAGAAAAAACCGTTCCCTTACAAAATCTCGAGCCAGGGTATGCTACAATCCAGGATGTTTCATATGGATTTGAAGCTGTTATAGCATCCGCGACATTGAACAACACCATCCAACAAGTCTTGCAGATTGATCCTGCTACTCGGCCTACACACAGTTCTTATTTGCCCTTCTCTTTCTTTTCTTTTTCGTAACAGATCCATGACTAGGCTCACCAAGACACAAGCCTCTGAGGCTCTGATGGATTTGCTTAAAACTTTATGACTGTTTAAGTTGTCACGAAATGGATAGAGGGTCAAGTAGTGTAGGGCTACTTATAATTTTCGAATTTGTATTGGGAAAGTTAAACAGGTTGCGTGGATAAAAGTCGGCCTACTTATTAAAAAAAAAAATGCAGGTTGGGTGACAATGACGGGAGCAACAGTGGCCATGAAGCTGCGTAAAGGTGTAGAAGTGAGCACGGAGGGGGGTCCGAAATCGTATGACGTGAGGATGGAGTGGATATACTGGGAGTCACTGCAAAAGGCCTTACGTTTGACAGACAAGTGTTCTATGTGCTTGGTTACTGACCCCCTTGAGCAGATCATGTTTAGGTTCAAGCTCCAGGAGCTAGGGCATCTCGTCTACCTCACCGGAGCCGAATTCAATCCCTGAGCTTCCGCAGATCGATAACTTCCATTCACAACTCAACAGGAGACGTCTAGTTTGATTTGATTCGATTCAATTCATCTCTTACTGAGCTTAGTATCTGTAATTGTAAATACAGGCATCCTGTTCTTGAGGTATTACTATAGTATGTGGATTTTGAGTAAATTCAGTCCTGTTCTGCTTTGTTTCTAGACGTGCTTTACGATGCTTCAAGTACATTTCGCTTTGAGTTGATTTCATGGACTGACATCTTTTCTCAAAGCTGATAGTTTGACAGCTCACAAGCTAAGAGGTTTCAAGCTCAAGGGCCTAATAATGAACAGTGACAGTTTTCACATTCGGAATGAGGCTTTGTTGCTAGTGGCAATACGCGGTCCAAGTAAACCAAATGGATTCATGGTACCAACAATTGTACAAGATAATCTTGCTTCAAATCATGAATTTCAACTAATTTTTTGTTACTACAGTAATAGTAATTCAATAGCAAAGCAATACTGCAGTATCGAATGACGAATACGGAACAAGTGAACTCCAATGGCTGGCTTCTTCCAAGGTTAGTCAGAAATCAGTATTCTTGTGTACAAAGAGCTAACAGATATGAAAGAAAATGCAGCAATAGGTTATATCTTGTAGACAGGAGTAATTCCGAGAAGTTCAAAACACTTGCGCATGACCACTGCTGTAGCTTCACACAATAATAGACGGCTTGTTTCTTCTGCTGAACCGTTTACCTGCAACATTTATAAATAAGCTCATAAATGACTCCAAAGTCTTTTGTCCCAACTGAAAAACTCAGACATCAAGTCATCAAGGTATCTATTAAAAAGAATAGCGTGACTTGCTGATTTTACCTTACAGTTATTGTAGAGCTGAGTGTAGAAATATGATAAATTGTACAAGTAGTCGCACAGTACACTAGGCAACAGATTGCTACAAGCCTCTTCCACAATCTGAAGAAAGGAAAACCAAACATCAGGCTATACATTGTTACAAATACTTGTCTAGTGCCCATTTACGTTATATGCTAGCCTTAGTTATTCAAAATTAACAGTCACCTCAGAAAATCGAAGCAAATGAAGCCCCAATGCACGCTCATCTGCGTGATCCAAAACTAGCTCTCCACCCTACATAAAAAACAAATTGGTAAGCCATCAGACCAGAAGCGTCAAACATAATGGCACTTGCCTCAATTACTAATTATCTGACTGGTACTTGAAAGGCCATTATCAGTACAAAGTTTAGAAGAATGTCAAATTTCTGGGTACTAAACAAAACAGGAAAAAAAAGTTATCCAGAAAATATTCAAGTTTTCACCACTTTCGGTAGTGAACTTTGAAATGAGGGGAGAAAAGATAGCACACCTTCAGTTCTTCAATGTCTTTACCAGATTTCCTGATAATTGAACAAATTCGAGCATGTGCATAGAGTAAATAAACAGCAGTCTTTCCCTGTTTCGAAACCACAGAATGCAAATCATAAGCTTTATTGCGAGGAAACGAAAACTCAAGAGGAAGCGGAAGCTTACACCTTGTCCATTGGGTCAAACATGGCCAATAAGAATGAAGCGTAACAAGTAACAATATCATTATCATCAAATATTCTCTCTTTTATGGTATTTTCTAGGCAGAGCATTATATTCGAACAACAACTTAGCAGACGGTAACTTAAAGAAAGAGGCCATTATAATCGAGAAAGAGGAATAAGAGAAAGTAAGAGCACGGACCTGATCATTCAGCATATGATCAAAGCTAAAGGTGTAGTTTGATAGTCGATTGTTCACCAAGTCAGCAAACCTGATAATACATAAATATAATTAAAACGAGCTTATACGTAAGCAAGGATTCAAGGAAGAAATAAGCAAATCCCACGTAACATATACCATCTTACAAAAGACTTCGTGGTCATTTTTATACACGCCTCGATAGTGATACACAAACTTGCAATAAGCTAATGTAATATGGAAATAATATAACAGAATACAAACATACTTAACGGCGCCATAACCCACTGCTTCAGCGGTCTGATCCAGTTCCTCCTCAGTCCATTCTTCAGCTTTACCTATATCAAGATTAGTTTCAAAGTTTCAATTTAGACTCCAGTTAAGATTAATAGGTTGTGGCCATGCCTATTTCTACAGTTAAGACAGGAAGCTCAAAGAAAAGAAATAAAAAAGACAAAACTCGTATTCATTTTGTAATACCTCGCTCAATAAGTTTTTGCTTGCTCCGGTTTTTGGCTTCATCAAGTAAATCAACCAAACGGATGACCTCGGAGCTTCGAGTACGGAAACGTTTGCCATCATTCCCCATTACAAGACCGAATCCCACATGAGTCACTTTAGGATAAGCATTGTCATTAAGCGGAAGCCAACCGGCTTTCTTCGCTGCCTGTAAAATATACTTTCCTAATTAATATATAGTTACAAAAATGTATTCATCCACATCAGATAATGTTTCAAATAAGAAAAGAATGGCATTATATATAAACGGTGAGAAGGAGACTACACTTTAGGTTGAGAGTCCCGAACAACCGGGACAAGTATAACAAGAAAATTTAACACACTTGCAAAAACTGCTGAAAAGGATACTACATCATAAAAAAGACAACCGTAACATACTTACAAGGAAGACCATTTCAAAGTGATCCTGCTGACCAACATCAGTTACATAGATAATCCATTCAGCTTTTTCTTCATTAAGGCGATACCTGATTAATGCAATCAGTAGGATAAGTCATCTCAAAAGAGACAGTCACACAGACGCCAAAGCCAAATGCAACAAAATGAAAAGGGCGGGTTAAAAGAAACCAATTGGGAGCAAAAACAATTAAAAATGAGCATTCCGACAGCATTAACTACTTCAGTACTACATTCATTGCTCCTAATGCCATTTTCAATGATCTTTATTTGCATTGAAAGCGTGGAAAGTAAGCTACAAATTTGCTCTTGGAGCCTTTTGCTTCAGTCTTTTCATGATACCTGTTCAGAATGCAACTCAATTACTCAAGAATGACCAGTAAACACTAAACTTAAGATATCCCCCAGACCATATAATATTATTGCATTATTCCAATTTGAGATAAAAGCTAACTCACTTAGCTTCGACTTGGTATATGGCAGGAATCCTATTTTTTCTGAGATACAGTTGTGAGTTCTGAAAAGATGTTATTTTCTGACTATTCTGCAACAAATCTGGATAAACTTGTCTCCACTTAAAGTTGAGAATAACTCAAGACTGATGTTACTCAGACTCTTGTTTTTATCTTACATGTGCATGCGACACTCTATACTGGGACGTGGTCATGCCACTTGGACTCTTGATTTTAACCCAAAAACATGAGATCATTTCGAAAACTGGCTGAGTGTGACATTTGGACACACATGGTCATACTTTTAAGTTTTAACCGAGTCTAAGTATCATAGATTTACCTCCATAAAACCAACGCACTTACCAAAGAGCTGTTAAATCAGTGGAAGCATAGTTGAAACCTCCATCTCGTTTCACGACAATAAGAGGAATCTTTTTGCCAACGTGGATAACCTGAGCTCCTTCGCTTTCTTTAATCAAATCTTGATTGCTTAAACCCTCCAGAACAGTTGAAATATACGGATTGTAGAAACTTTCGCCCTGCATGTACAAAATGTTGTGAGCAACAGGACTCAGCCTTAAGAAACAAGGCTAGTCTAATAGTGATAAACATGGAGTAGGACACTTAGAACTTTTTTAGTCAGAATGCAGAGTACTTTGAAGCAAAGAAGATACCTTTTCCTCTAAGTGAACCCTAAGACATTTATAAACCTTCTGAAATTCCCTACGACTTATTTCACAGATTTGATCCCATGCCTTCCGATACTTTGGTTCTCCACCCTGTGTATAAGCAAAAGGTGAATGAAAGTTACGAAACAGCAAAACACAAACTATACTCGTCCTTGACTGAAACCAAAAGGGCTGGCTTAGGTCTGTAGGAAGCAGATTTTAACTGTCAGATAAAACAACCTACCTGCAAGCACCAGAAAACTAATAATTTACCTGAAGGCTTACCACCGCCTTTTGTGCCCTTTCCTTAAAGATGGCATCATCATCAAATCGTTTTTTGGACTGCTTGTAGAAGGCCTATAAACACGTCAAGCAAATTCCAAGTCAAAACAGTCTCTTCTACTCTCTAGGCTCATAATATGCCAGTGAGTCAATGATTAAGTATCACAACATATCTCACTCACCTCAAGATCCTTGATAGGAATTTCATTGTCATCCTCCCACAGCGGAAATTTCTCAAACAGAAACTCAATAAGCATCCCAAACTGCATATAACAAATTTCAACTTCAAACCCCAAGTAAGCAAAAAACGTAATGAAATTTTGAAGAGGATGATGGCTATTTCTATAGTGGTGACCATAACACTTAAAAATGTTCATAAAAGGAAAAAAAATCATGTAACTGAATATCAGTTTCCAACTATCTATGCTTATATATAATCATCATTACTTCAATACCTTGTCTATTAAATGTTTGTCGACGACACTTACACACTTCATTTTAGGCCAATTAAATGATGTTTTCAGAACAACCATTTCGACACTCAAGCACGCTTGTAGTCAAGTCCTACTAACATAGCAAAGAACCAATTATACCTGTGTACCCCAATCACCAACATGGTTTCTTCGCAGCACTTGAACACCACAAAACTCAAGCATACGTGCCAGAGTATCACCAATAATGGTTGATCTCAAGTGACCTACATGCATCTCCTTTGCGATATTAGGTGAAGAAAAGTCCACTACTGCCGTATTGATTGACAATTTTGGAGCCCATGTTTGAATGCCTTCCCTAAGCATTATTTGTATGCTCTGCACAAGTGTCCCTAATTGATTAATAGAAAAGCCATAAACATATAGCACAAACTATAGAGAATAATGAAATTTCAAACCACCTTGGCCAACCATGTCCTCGACAGAACAATATTCACAAACCCTGGTCCCGTAACAGAGCAGCTCTCTATCATTTCCGTTTTGGGTAAATTGTTCAGGATCGCCTGCATAATTGTAACAGCAAAACCACCATAACAGAAATTACTTGAGAAAGTGGGTTATTTTGTCCTTGATCACTGCCAATAAATATAAGTGAAAGAAAACTATCAGAATGAGAAACTCTTTCTTCAATTCTCAGTTTATCAAAACTTTACCTCACCAACCGAAATCGGTTTTTTGAATTCAGGCATAGTTCCCCTAATTTTGCCGAACAAACCCATAGCATTGTTGCTGCACAAAATAACAAAAAGTTGCTCAACGAATAAAATCACTACCCCTAACACCACCGAAGTTAACCTAGCGATTTACGGTCTGTCATAAATTTGGGGTTATACGATCTGTGCCCATCTATACCCTTGTGTTAACAACATAAAGCCACAATTTGTAAATGACACAAAATGAAAATTGCATACGACAAACAACAAAAATTGAAATTACCATTGGTAATCACCAAAATTATTAGTGCCAGAGACAGCAATCAAGGGATGCACATCATGAGCCGCATTAGGCACAGTGGCTTTAATGGCCGTTTTGAACACTTGTTCCAACTGCTGCTTCAAATTCCCTACAGATTCTTTCTGTAAAATCATCAAAAATATGTGTTTTGAAAAAAATTAACAGAGAAATGGAGTAAATTAGAAAGACTAAGATGAAAAATAGGAACATACGGATGCCATTGTCGAAAAAGATAGAGTATTGGCGCGCAAACAGAATCCCTTGTGTTCTTCGACAAACTATGTTAATTATTCGGTTTCCAAAACCCCCGAAGTTTTGTAATATGGAATTAGATAAAGGGTTTTTCTAGCGCAACATTAATAATCTAAATGCGAAAAGATTTACAATATATTTTTATCTCATTTTTAGGTACAAACCCATTTTTACCATAATTAATGAAAATACTGTGAGAATCTTTTCACATTTAGATTATTAATGGTGTCTTATGGGCACACGTTAGAAAAACCGATAAATAAATACGAGGTTTATATATGAATGTGCATGAAGCCATCATTTTCTTCTCCAAACATGATGTTCCGCACGATCGATGGCCCACTCCCATCTCTACTCTGAAAACAAAGATGGGCGTACGCCGTGTTATTTTCTCCTCCAAAGAGACGGCCCAGTCCCATCTCTACTCTGAAAACAAAGATGCGTCTAGACCGAGTCATTTTCTTCTCCAAATCATGATAGTTCTGCACGAGAGACAGCCCACTCACATCTCTACTCTGAAAACAAAGATGAGCTTATGCTTATACTGTGTCATTTTCTCCTCCAAACACGATGGTTCAGCACGAGAGACGGCCCACTCCTATTTCTACGCTGAAAACAAAGATGGGTTTAAGCCTTGTCATTTTCTCCTCCAAACACGATGGTTTCACACGGCAGGAGAGACGGCCCACTCCCATCTCTACTCTGGAAACAAAGATATACCTAGATCGTGTCATTTTCTCCTCCAAACACAATGATTTTGCACAAGAGACGGGCCACTCCCATCTCTACTTGAAGACAAACGGTGAGTACGAAGAAGAAAATAACTCATCAGTTCGTTCACTTCATTGCCCTGAGGGCCGGCTTTGAAGGAAAGTCTAATACAACCAAAAAAACAAAAAACCTGAATATGAAGAGAGTCAAAATTCTCACACCATTTATCTCCCTTTCTTCAAACTCATTGCAAAAACTCCCACCTCCCTTCCCATCACCATACATATTCATCAAAAAGTTTCAAACTTTGCATCAAATTACACCCAATCCCAATCAAATCGTCTCAGAAATTCCATTTTCTAACTGCCCATCTCCTCCAAAACCCCCAGATTTCATCACAGTTTGTGAAACCCTCTCATCTTATAACAATGACTACAACAAAGCTCTTGAGTTTTTCAACTGGGTTGAATCAGATTGTGGCTTCAAACATAACACTGAAACATACAATTCCATGATTGATACTCTTGGTAAGTTTTTCGAGTTCGATAAATGTTGGGAATTGATAAATAGTATGCAAAAGAATTCATTTTCTAAGCCTAATTACATCACTTTTAGGATAATGTTCAAGCGTTATGTGTCTGCTCGTTATGTTCAAGAAGCTATTGATATGTATGATAGGCTAGATGACTTTAATTTGAAGGATGATATATCTTATTGCAATTTGATTGATGCACTTTGCGAGCATAAGCATGTTGTTGAGGCTGAAGATTTGTGGGTTAATCGTCGATTTCCTGTTAAATTTGTCAACGAGACGAAAGTGTATAATATGTTGCTTCGAGGGTATGCTAAGATGGGGTGGTGGAGTAAGTGTAGGGAGTATTGGGAGAAGATGGATAGCAAAGGGGTTAAGAAAGATACGAGGTCGTATTCGATTTATATGGATGTACAATGCAAGTGTTGGAAGCCGGGGAAAGCTGTGCAATTGTATAAGGAAATGAGGAGGAAAAGGATGCAATTGGATGTTGTGGTTTATAATACTGTCATTAATGCCATTGGTCTCAAAGAGGGTGTTGATTTTTCAATTCGTATGCTGAGAGAAATGAAGGATTCGGGTTGTGAACCGAATGTGGCCACATATAATACGGTGTTAAAGCTTTTGTGTGACAATGGTAGGATGGCAGAGGCATATGAGATGCTTCATCAAATGCGTAAGAAGGGTTGTAGACCGGATGTGATTACCTACCATTGTTTTTTTCGATCTCTTGTTAATCCCAAGGAACTGCTTAGGTTGTTTGAAAGAATGTTAGAAAGTGGTGTTCGTCCTCGGATGGATACTTATGTGATGCTTATGAAAAAGTTTGGGAGATGGGGCTTCCTTCGGCTGGTTATGATTGTTTGGGATAAGATGAAAGAACTTGGCTGTAGTCCAGATGAGGCTGCATATAATGCTTTAATTGATGCATTGTTGGAGAAACGTATGGTGGAGATGGCAAAAAAGTTCAATGAAGAGATGCTGGCTAAAGGGCTTTCGGCCAAGCCAAGGGTTGAGCTAGGAACAAAAGCAGTGAATGGTATGTTGGATGATGTGGAGTTGTGATGTTGTGATCTGCCCTGTGGCCATTTAGCTGAACCAGAAGCTACAGGGGTTAGTGCTCTGAAAATTGTAGAATTTTGCTAGACAGTGCTGCAAATTGACTATTTTTTGTGCGTTTGCCATATTAGTCTTTTATTACGCTCATCTGTATTCTATGATACTTAGACTCTTTATACTACTGTGGAAATAAACTGGGAGATGCTGAATGTTGAGCCTAAGACAATAGGGGACTATAGGGAGTGGCTTGTAATAGCTACATTCCACTCAACTTTGTACCGTAGATTCACTAAGATATCTTGCAGAGAGGAGCCATCCTATTTTGGACGTGCTGTTGGAGACGTTGAGTTACTTTGTACTGTGGAACCCAAATTTCTGTATCTTGCAAAGAGAAAGGAATTCTTGAAGCCCTGAAATCAGCGGTAACTGACGCAACTCTTTATGGTGTGTCATTAGCCCAGTTATTCACAGTTGATTTGAGTTGAATGCCTATTTTTTGTCACATAAAAATCCAGCATGAGTTTTCTGAGCGATAAATAGCTATTGCCGTTTTTTTTGTGATCCTCTCCTCAGTATGTACCGCTGTATTGATAAAGAAGCTACCCATGGTGTCTGTAATTCAGCACTTTCTCCCCAAAAAAGTTGTTTTTAGCCTCAAGGCAAAGCTGTATGAATAAACTTTGCCGCGTAAACTCTCATTTGATGCTTACATGAAGGCAAAGCTGTAAGAGATTAGGGCTAATTTCTTAGTTGTATGTTTTAAAAATAAGCAGAAATTTGAGGAGCTGAGGTATCTCGGTATGGTGAGAAGGTGGTGTATGGGCAAGAGTTGTGAGTACTGAACCTTGTAATTGAGCGACAATCTGTAGAGAAGGAAGGTATATGTTGAAATATGACAATTTGTGCAATTATAATCAGTAAGGTTACAAAGTAACTCATTACAGGTAGGTTTGTTGAAGTTAATTTATTATATTCACAGTTATTTGTTTGTTTGTTTGATATTTGGCGTTGAAGCTATTGTGTTCTCATTTCTAATTAAACAATATAATTATCAAAATTGTTATATCACGCCCCCTGTTTCACTTGTTACGCCCCCTACTTTTTAAATAATTCTCATTTTGCCCCTGAAATTTTTTTGGTTTTTGTTTTATTTTTTATTTTTGACGTATTGTTGACGGCCGGGTTTTAAGTTGGTTTTTTCTGAGACGGTAATTGAGATAGTTTGTGTGACGATTTTGAGACGGTTTTTGAGATGGATCTTGAGACGGTTTTTGATAATAATTTTGTAGCCGGAATTTCAGACTTTTTGTTGAGAATGATTTTGAGACGGTTTTTAAGACGGTTTAATTGCGAATTAGGAAAAAAATTTGGAACGATTTTGCGTATGTCTCGTAAAAATTTGTTGTTCCATCCAACAAAAGAAAAGCGTGCTAATAGTTAATATAACAACGTCGTAAATATATCATTATATCATTTTAAATTTTAATCATACAGCCGGAAAAATTATGCAGTTTCAATTTTACATAATTTACTCGAGTAATTGTACCTTTGCTCAAAAAGTTTCAAGTATTTAAAATATTCTAATCGAATATGAATATATTCTGTCTATCATATATTAATTAGTTGGTTTGCCCGAATGGTTTAGGGGGAAGACTTAAGATCTTCTACACATAAGTGCGCGTGGGTTCGAACCCCAAAGCCAGCATTTTTCCATTTTACCGCCTAGGCCATGTCGTGTAGTCCACACGACATGGCCAAGGTCGTGTCGTGTTTTTTACACGACTAATTTTTTTTTTTTTTTTCCTTTTCCGTATCTAGCAATGTCAACACTCGTATTTTTTTTTATTTGTTACACGACAATTTATTATTAATTTTTTTTACACGACAATGTATTTTTTATTTTCCGTCTATAGAATAGGAGATAAGAAGATAGATTTCTAAGATGTTGCAGTAGATTTCTAAGATGTTGCAGTATTAAATGAAGTATCAACCGTCTCAAAAACTGTCTCATAAACCGTCTCATAAACCGTCTAAAAAAGAAGTTTCATAAACCGTCTCCAAAAACACCCAAAATCCATCTCAAAAACCGTCTCAAAAAAATACAGAAATCATCATCATCAACGAACGTCAAAACTCAACGCAAGACGCAAGAGCAAAATGAGAATAAATTGAAAAATAAGGGCGTAACAAGTAAAACAGGGAGCGTGATATAGCAATCCCCATAATTATCTCCCTCCCTTTCCCTCCATGGGCTCCATCTAAACAAAGCTTCACATATTTCTCATGCGAGTGCCTACCTCTTCTCTTCTCTCATTGCAATTAAGTCCAATGCTATTGGTTTCGAGACTTACATGCTTCAGCAACTAGAGCGCGTAAGCCTACATCCTTCTGTGTACCGGTCATGTTGTATTTGATCGACCCACTTGTCCACTACACTTAATCTACTTTAAAATTTAGTTTGTTTTAATAAATTTTTTTTTGTTACAAAAAAACATATTTCGCTATTTCGAGTCGAGCGGTCTAAAATTGAGAATTAGTCAACTTCGCTTTGCAACATGAAGTATGAAGGTGTAAAAAACTCATTTTATTTTTTTTTTCTATTTTTGTCATGCAATATGCTAGTCTAACTCGCGACCATATCTAAATTTGACCATCTTATCTAATAAATACTGAATCATTTATCAAGCTGTGGTTGCGCCACGTCATTCATCCAAGCTCTTTTTTTTTTTTTTAATTCACTCAGGTGGATTCCGCATAATATTTGATAATTTTCCTGCACCATAACCGCCCAATATTCTACGTATTCCAAATAAATGCCTAAAATCATAGATTCAGAAACATTACAAACATTTTTATATAAATCATGAATTTAAATAATTAGAAATACACATTATCTGCGTGATAATTAGACCACAATCTTATCTATATTAATACAAAACATTTAATGAATTCTGGTGAATCTACGTCATTAATCCATCATTTTATCTTTTTTTTTTTTAATTCAATTATGGTGGGACCCGTATTGTTGTTTACTAAATTAATTGTCGAATAAATGTTTGCGTTTCATTAGTTGTGTTATTATTACGTACTAATTCTTATTTATTTCGTAAACAATAATTTATACGTAGACGATTATATTTATAACGTCTAACTTATATATTATATATTAAAATATATTGCCCATGTCGATTTATACATAATTATTAAATAATGATTTATGACTAACAATCAATATTATAATAAATAATACATAATTATAATAAATACTAACCAAAATTACACTAATTGATATAAAAATGTAGCAAAATAAAGAAAATGATAAAAACACGATCGAAATTTCAAGTACAATTTTCATGACAGTACTAAATTAAAATAGCAATAAGAATAAATTAAAATAACAATAACGTCAAAAAAAAATATTTTCAATGTCAATGATATTACAAAAATCTTAATCAGTTATAGCATATAGCCTAAAATTTCATCATCAAAAATATATTCGGATTATTAATAGAACTATTTAAAATAACAATATTATTAAAACGAGCCCATGCATTTTTGCTCGGGGCTAAAACTAGTTTATCTAAGTTTTATAACCGTTTTGACGAAATAGCAGAGAATAATGGCCGAGGAAAAGCGCATAAATTGATATGCCTCTTGGAATGGTTGCATCACTTAACGCGCCTCTTCCAGAGGATGCTTAGTCAATTTCTGCTATTATCCTTCTTCCTTCTTTATCTTTTTCTTCACCGCTCTCTTATTTTCCTTTTATGTTTATATGTTATGTACGTAATCTGTTTAAATCACTTAAAGATCGAGTCCAAAATTGATAAACACCTTTAAATTAAACCAATCAACATTAACGAATACGGGTCTAACTTTCACAACTAGAACTCACCATTAGAACAGACACAATAGGACATGTGCCTCTTCCAAAGGGCACACCATCCATTGCGCATGTTCTAGGTTAGGTTCTATCTCTCATCTCTTCTCGTTCTGACGTAAGCCTTTTAATTAGTTATTTAATCGACTATTTGTTGTAGTATCATCGTGTATTTCTACCTTTAATTTATAAAAAAACCTTTTCAGTTATGGTTGTGACCTAGACTATGTAATTCACACATGTATTGTATTTCCGTTCATTCATTTACCTTTCATATGTATTAACTAAATCATGTATCGTCGACCCACTTGTATGCTAAATAACATGTCCAACCGACATACGTTTAATTCACATGTTAGATTTAATCGTTTTTTTGGTTGCATTCATGCATATACCTAAACATCTCGAGTATAATTAAATCCCTGATCATTGGTAGAGGCCGGTATCAAGGCGGGCGTGCTTGGGTTCTCTAGTACGAGCTTCATGATATGTACCCTCACCCCTTAATCAGATATTTGTTAACATCATTGTTCATTGACAACGCGAGACTCATTCTAAACATAGAATGCTAAGGGCAACAGATTTTTTAGTGTTAATGTCATTACTATGTGTCGTGACATGACATGAGGTATTCGAATGGATTCAATTATCCACAAAAATTGGAGGCGACTCCACAAATGTAGGCTTGTTTAAAAATATAACAAATACGTAAAAAAAACACCCTAGGAAATTTTTTGATAAAAATTCAAGGATGAGATAAATAAAGAACGTTTAAAAATGACAAATAAAATTGTTGTATGAAAAAAACAACCCCCAAAAAATGATAAATAAGCTGCTACTATAAAAACAATTGAAAATGTTCGATTATCGTCTTTAATTCTATAAACACTATTTATCGTCCGGAAAATGGATCCATAAATACTTCTTTTGAAACTTTTAATAGTTATACTTCATGCATGAACCTCTAATAGTAAGATTAAGGGTGAGATTGAGTAAGAGAGAACGGAGTTTTTAGCCAATAAGATATAATTACGGTTGTATAACTTTGCAGTCGTATTTATTTTGGCATTTAAGTGAGAGAAATTTTGAGATTAGGAGCTAAGAGATAAATAGGTAAGCGGCTGAAATAGGGAATGGTTAATTTATTTAGAGTGAAAGAAGAGTATTATATGGGTGAGTGTCTGACTGCGTAAATGCATAGTTCATAGTGATAAGTGTAAAGTATATGGGTCAAAGACTCAAAGAGGTAGATCATATTCTTAGTAATATAGGTCCATAATGATAAGTTATTCAACTACATGGCCTAACCCTCATATAATAATAACATATGTTAAAAGTCGTACATTATAAATTAGTAAATTAAATCTTAAAACATAAAATTATAGAAATACTGTCATTATTGAACGAGTTATCCGTCTTAAATTTAAGATGAGTCAAATATTTAAAATAATTAAAAATAAAATGCATAGGAAAAATAATATATTTGTTAACATATATAAGTAGTATGATGATTAACTCATTTTGAATTTAAAATAGATATCCCCTAGAGATATAAGTGACATAAGTTTGCACATATAGGTCACTTTTTTTGAGTGAATTGAACCAATTTACGTTTATAAGAAGACTTTGCCCAGTTAAACGGGTCGAATTGGTCAGGTCAGAATACGGGTCGTATCGTATAAGGAGTTGGAATACATGACATATTAAAGCTATCTAAATGATTGTTTAAGAGATTAAGTGCTAAAATAAATATTGTTTTTTTATATTCATATTTAAATTACACTTATCATTTACGTAGTGGTAGATTTGCACCCAAAATAACAAATCATTTTATGTTGGTGGAGGAACTTCTATTACAATGTGGGGGAGAGATGGTCGTAAGTTACACATCGTATATTTATAAGAGTTTGTCAATTGATTATGGGGTATAATATAGTGCTTCATAATTCAGTAAATAGATGGTACATCCGATATATTACGTCTAATTTTATAGTTTTTGAGCATTATAGTAAAATTTTTGAGTTTTGTTTTAGAAATTATGAGTTTTTCTATAGTCTCCGAGTTTATTTATTTAAATGTTAAACTCTAAAAAATCACAATAAAACTCAAAAATATTACATATAAGTTTAGTTGAATTTGAGTTATGACGGAAAAAAACTAAAATCTAACTTATAACTTTAATATGCTTAAAAAAATACACCTTTGCTAAAAAAAAAATTAAAGTTTGAGGCATTAAACTCAAAAAAATACATATATGCTCAAAAAATAAACAATTGAAGGTACTACATCTGATATATGTTCCTTTTTCTCTTCATAATTAATCATTTGAAAAACATAACGGACTTATATTCATATTTAATCAATCTGTTTTTTTTTCTCATTGAGTCGAACGAGTTAAATTATGTGTATTGATGTAATTTAACACTTCAAATTATTATACATCAGTGTAATATCTGTGTAATTTGGTCAAAGCTTTATTCTTAAAATATCTATTTTTTATATATAGTTGATGTATAACATATTTACTCTTCTTTTAATGCCACTTTTTTTAATAACAATGTTAGAATTACACTTTTTAATAACAATATTAAAATTACTAACCCGTGCAATTTGTAGGGGTTTAAAACTAGTTGAATATAAAGAGGTTGATATTACCACCCTCCAAAATTAAAGTTTATACAAACAAACATCCCAATGGACAATTTTGTCCGTTGATGTAAACTGTACATAATCACAATTCAGAAACTAACAAACCTAACCTCATTCATATTCATCCATCATTTGTGTTGCGCACATTTTGGTGAAAATTGAGGGAAGGAAAGAAGGGAGAAAAAAACGAACGTCTTGTTCGTTGTTTCTCGTTTGTTTGAACCTATTAACTATGTTAAACAGGAAGAAACAAGAAAAAGAATCAATTCCTCCCTTATTTTTCCTCTTTTTTCTTTTCTCTCAAACATTTTCTGGACTCTGCATTAATATCCCCCATATAACTTTATCATATATATGTACGTAAATTATAACCATTAACTTACATTTTATAATTATATTTATTGTATTATATTTGTATGGGGACGTTTCAGAGCTTCAGAAAAGCCTATGGAGCGCTTAAGGATTCTACCACCGTTGGGCTTGCCAAAGTCAACAGCAACTTTAAGGTTATTTTCCATCAATTTTTCCCTTCATAATTTATTTTATTTTATTTCATATGGGTATTTATTTCTATTAATTATGGTTTCCTCTGCTTAGGATTTGGATATAGCTGTGGTAAAAGCAACTAATCACGATGAGGCCCCTCCTAAGGAGCGACATGTTAGAAGTATGTTCATCACCATTTGCCAAAACAAAATAATCACAAGTATATATGCATTATAATTTGTAATAAATGAGAATATATATTTTACAAGCATTGGAATTTAACGTATATTTTTTAATTGGAATTCTAGGTTCTTGTTTCCTGATCATACGATAAAAATATAAATCAAAATTGGCATACGAGCATATGTTCCATATGAAATTTGATTTTTAAAGTTATTATGTAAAAAGAAACTTAATTTGATAATTGACATTGTGGTTATTGATCAGAAATATTTGCAGCGACATCAGTGGTTAGGCCACGAGCAGATGTTGCATATTGCATTCATGCGTTAGGAAGAAGGTTGGCTAAGACGCGGAATTGGATTGTAAAACTCTTTTCTTTCATCCTCAAATTAAACAATACTTGGCTAAAAACTTTATTTGTTCACCATGTTCTTTTAACAAGAGTGTGGCTATTTTAGTCAATGAGTCGGACCAATTTTATAATATAGTATACCCTTCTATTAATTATTATTAGAACTTGGTATTGTTAACATGTGTTTAAGATTGTATCCGACCTTGTTATAAGCGTATAAATGTTGACACTATGGAGATTTAATGGTCTATATACATTATATTAGAGCATTTGAATTAACAGGTTGCAATAAAAGTATTGATAGTAATTCATAGGACGTTGAGAGAGGGAGACCCTACATTTAGGGAGGAGCTGGTGGCATATTCACATAGGGGACATATCCTTCAAATATCAAATTTCAAGGATGATTCAAGCCCACTTGGTAACTCTCTTGATTCTACGTTTGTGTCCACTCTTAGTGTTAAATTGGGTTATATGATTGATTATATTGATGCAGCTTGGGATTGTTCTGCGTGGGTACGTACATATGCATTGTTCCTCGAAGAACGACTTGAGTGTTTTAGGATCTTGAAGTATGACATTGAGGCGGAGCGTCTAACTAGATCTTCACCGGGTGCAACCAAGGTAAACAAATAATATACATCAAACCTACCTACATATACTATATATGAGTCCTACTACAATTTATCAGACCTCTAAAAACACTTAAACTAACTAATTTGAAATACTCTGTAAGAGCCTTAATACCCACAATCCCATCTTAATTTGACACACGCTCAAAGTGACCTTATAAATGCGGTCACAAAATGATCCAAGCTCATTATGACCCGACTTTAACGTAACCAAACTGGCCCATATGTCAAGTACACATGTGTAATGTGCTATCAAAACTAAAACATATATGAAATATTAAAAATAGCTAAAATAGATACGTAATTTCACAGGTATATAGTAGAACAAAACTTTTAACCGCAGATGAATTGTTGGATCAATTACCAACACTCCAACAGCTATTGTATAGGCTAATGGGTTGTCAGGTAATTTTTATTCTATTCGCTCTATAGTTTTCAGTCGTATGATTCTCCGATCGTTGGTTTTATGCCTCCCTCTGTTATGACTTGCTAAGTGTTTGCCAGCCTGAAGGATCAGCTTGCGGCAATTACCTCATACAGTATGCTCTCGCTTTGGTAAGCTAATCACTTTTCGTTTCTCGAATTTTACTATTTGTTAAATAGTACCATTCTGATTCATATATCAAGAAAGAATGCTTTGTTTGGATTTAATATGAAATTGGAGTATGATTGAACGTAATGAACTTGTATTCAATTCTTCTTGCCTTTACAACCTTATACTATGTTAATATATACAAAGAATAAGATACTACATATGGGAAAGAATAAACAAATATAGACATAAAATATTGTATACAGAATATCAATGATATGTTTCCGAAAGTTGTATATTTGATATTCTGTTGCTATTTGCGGCGGGTCTTCTGTTCACATGGGGATTGGATATGGGCCTGTTACCCCCCCTCAAGATGGTGCGTGGAGGTTGGAGACGCCCAGCTTGGATAGAAGCGCGTGAAATTGAGCACGTCCAAGAGCCTTTGTGTGTATGTCTGCGAGTTGAGATGTGGTAGAAATGTGTTCAGCACGTAAGTTGCCATTCTGAATTTCGTTGCGGACGAAATGACAGTCGATTTCTATATGTTTTGTTCGTTCGTGAAAAACGGGATTACGGGCAATATTGAGTGCCGATTGATTATCACAGAGGAGCTTTATTGGTTGCTTATGTGAAATGCCGAGGAAGCCTAGAAGGCCTTTGAGCCACTTAAGCTCGCAAGTAGCATAGGCCATCGCGCGGTACTCGGATTCCGTAGAGGAAAGTGAGACCGTATTTTGTTTCTTTGTTTTCCATGATATCGGGGATGACCCGAGAAGGATATGATACGCGGATAACGAGCGACGAGTCGTGGGGCATGCACCGTAGTTAGCATCACAATATGCGAGCAGGGAAAGATCGTTGTTACTTTTGAACATGATACCTTGACCCGGAGCATTTTTAATATAGCGTACAACATTGATAGCCGCGTCCCATTGGTCTGTGTTTGGCGTTTGCATAAATTGTGCTAACGTATGAACGGAATAAATTAGCTCTGGTCTAGTAATCGTTAGATAGACGAGGCGGCCCACTAAGCGTCGATAAGAACCGGGATCGTGGAGGGGTGGCGAGACACTTGTGGCCAACCCATGGTTCGGTTCCATGGGTATTGTTTTCGGTTTTGCGCCTAGGAGGCCTGTTTCGGTGAGGATATCGAGAGCGTATTTACGTTGGGAAACAAAAATACCGGTCTTGTTGCGGGCAATTTCGAGCCCAAGAAAGTATTTAAGTGGCCCGAGATCCTTCATATGAAAGCATTTTGAAAGATAGGCTTTGAAGGTCGCGATCATGGGCGAGTCATTACCACATATGACGAGGTCGTCAACATAGATTAGTACATGAATTTCTCGCGTCGGTGTGGTGATAGAAAATAACGAATGGTCGTAGGGGCATGATTTAAACCCGAATTTCGTGAGGGCCGAGGCAAGTTTGTCGTACCAACACCTCGGAGCCTGTTTGAGGCCGTAAAGTGATTTGCGTAGTCGACAAACTCGTTTGTCTGTTGACGAGAGAAAGCCCGGTGGCGGTTTCATGTAGACTTCTTCGTGAAGGTCTCCATGAAGAAATGCGTTATGGACATCCATTTGATGGAGGGCCCAATTTTTAGCGGCCGCGATGGCTAATAAAGTGCGAACGGTCACGACTTTAACAGTAGGAGCAAAAGTTTCGGTGTAGTCAACTCCTTCGACTTGACGATTACCCATAACCACGAGACGGGCCTTATAGCGTTCAATTGAGCCATCCGCGTTGTATTTTATTTTGTATACCCACTTTGATCCGATGGCGTGTTTATTGGGTGGTAAGGGTTCGAGGGTCCATGTTTTATTTTGTTCGAGAGCATGAACTTCCTGTTTCATCGCCTGTTGCCATTGTGTGTGTTTCATGGCTTCATTAAAAGATCGAGGTTCGTTATTTTTCGTGACGGTCGCAAGAAAAGCCTGATGAGGAACAGAGAAAACATTATTGTTCAAAAAATGATGTATGGGATATCGAGTCGAAGATTGGGTGGCGTGAGTTAGATGGGTCGAAGGGGCTGTTTTTGATAAGTGAAAGTCTTTTAACGTGGAGTTAGGGATTTTTAGTCGATGGCCACGACCCATGATAGCAGGGTCGGGGATGGATGGACCAGGGTTGTCGTCGTTGGTGGAGAGTTGCGGCTGGTCGTCGGTGGGGATGGAGGAGTGGACCGTGGTTGAGAGTTCGGGGTCCGCCGTTGCGGAGTCGTGAGGCGGTATGTGGCAGGAAGTAGCAGGGGGTTCGAGGACCTCTGTTACGGTCTCGGGGACCTCTGTTACGGTCTCGGGGGCTGCTGCCACGTTCTCGGTGGTGGGTGTGTCGGGAGTAGCGGTAGGAGGGGGTTCGTGGTGGAGTTCGAAATGGGGTTCCAAAGGTTGGTCGTGGGGATGGGAAACAGAAGAGGAAGGTGCCTCATTTTCGTGAAGTGCTACTGATTGATATGGGTAAGTGTTTTCGATAAATACGACATCGCGAGATTCGAAATATGAACCTGTGTTAAGATCATAGAGGCGCCATCCCTTCTTGCCGTAGGGATACCCGATGAAGAGGCATTTACGACTCTTTGGGGCAAATTTGTCATGAGATCGATTAAGGGTCTTCGCATACGCTAGACATCCGAAAATTCGGAGATTGTCAAGTTGGGGGCTTTTGTTAAAAAGTAACTCGTAAGGTGTTTTGCCATGTAAAAGTTTGGACGGAGTACGGTTCATTAAATAAACGGCCGTAAGGACACACTCGCCCCAAAAAAATATTGGTAAGTAAGCTTGAAAAAGAAGCGCGCGAGCGATATTTAGAATGTGTCTATGTTTCCGTTCGACGCGGCCATTTTGTTGAGGAGTGTCGACGTTAGAGGTTTGAAAAATAATCCCGTGGGTATCGAAGTATGTTTTTAGGGGTCGAAATTCGGTACCGTTGTCGGTACGGAAGCATTTTATTTTCTTCTGAAACTGTCTTTCGACCATGGCAAAAAAATTTAATATTTTCTGAGGAGTATCGCTTTTGCGTTTAAGGAGATATACCCAAGTGGAACGAGAGTAGTCGTCGACAATGGTGAGAAAATACCGAGAACCACATGAACCATTTTCGGAGTATGGACCCCAAATATCGCAGTGAATAAGATCGAAAATTGAAATTGCATTACTAGTACTTAATGAAAATGGTGCGCGAGTTTGTTTGGCTCGTAAGCAAACATCACACGTAGAACTTAAAAAAACAGAACGCGAGGCAGAATTATTATTGTTCAAAACCGAAAGAAAACGAGTAATATCGGTAGATGGATGTCCGAGTCGACGATGCCATAATTCGGTTGAGTCGAGGGTACCGATGGCAAACGCTTTGGGCTGAAAATTTCGAACATCCTTGAGATAGTATAGTCCGTCACGTTGTTCAGAGGCCCCAATCACCATCCTCGAGGAACGGTCCTGAATGAGGCAAAAATGACGAGAAAATTGAATTGTCAGTGAGTCATCAAGTAATAAACTAGATACAGAAATTAAATGACATTGTAGATTAGAAGCGTACAAGACGTCTTTTAAAATTAAACGGTCAGATAAAATAATATCGCCACAGCGTGTGGCTATGGTTCGTTCCCCATTAGGGAGACCGACGGTCAAAGGAGGCATTGTGCGAATATTCGAAAAATGAGACAAACAGCCCGACATGTGATGGGATGCACCGGTGTCTATTATCCAAGAAGAGATGGGTACTTTACCATTTAGGCGATCAGAAGCAGATGACTTATGGGATTGCCATAGTTGTGCGAGCTCGGCACGTTCGGCGGAATTCATATTTCCGAAGTCGAGTCCATCCAAATCTGTCGAGGTTGCAGCGGTAGACGAAGTATTGACATGTGCCATATTTGCGCGAACACCTTGTTGGTTATTCCGACCGCGAGTATCCGGAATCACAACCATTTGATTAGGGTCGTTCGGGTCGGGTCCAACCTGTATACGGTCTCGTGGCCTATTTCCCCACCAGTCCGGAAAATTCCCGGTAACGCGAAAACAGGTGTCAAAATTATGCCCTGGTCTTTTACAGGCAATACAGGAAGGTTTTAAGCGTTTCGAATTGGAGTCGGGTTGACTCGCGCGGGTTCCGTTATTGCTATGATGAACACGGGCAGCAAAGATCATGGGGTCAGAACGAGTTTCAGACGGAGTAGGGGTAAGAGACGTACGCATACCGTCTTCTTGAAGAAGACGACTATAAACTTGACTGAGATTGGGGAGCGGGTCGGTACCTAAAATATGGGAGCGAATAGTAGCATACCGAGAATCCAAACCCATGAGAAAAGAGCGTACCCGTTTCTTGTCCCGGTGTCGACCGAGCAGACTGAGGAGGTTACACGGGCAGGAGGGGCAATGACATGACGGAAAGCCATCGTTGGCGATTAAATCATCCCAAAGCTTCTTCATGCGCCCGTAATACACCATGATAGACTCGGTCGGACCCTGTTTACAAGCATTAATATCACTTTCGAGTTTAAAAATGTAAGCGTCGTTTACCATAGTAAAACGGAGCTTGATGTCGGCCCACAGAAGAGCGGCGTTGTCTTGGAGCGAGATGGAAGTGCGAAGTTCTGGATCGATAGTGTTGAAAATCCAGGCGGAGACAAGAGCGTTGGCGGAGCGCCATGATTTGTGCTCAGGATCGGTGTCGGCGGGAATGGAGACGGTTCCATCGATGTAGTCCAGTTTTCCTTTGGCCAATAGAGCAAGACGGAAGCATCTAGACCAGTCGTCGTAGTTTTTGCCATTGAATTCGACCGGAGTTATTTTGACACCGGGTTGTTCGACAGGGACAATGGAAAACGAAGAGTTTGTCTTGGGGTCGGTTTTTTTCGGTTCGTCGTTGGTCATAGTTTGAAGGCAGAGAAGATAATTGGAGTTTATGAAAAAAAAAATCAACGAAGAAGAAAAGGGAGGCCTGATACCATAATATGAAATTGGAGTATGATTGAACGTAATGAACTTGTATTCAATTCTTCTTGCCTTTACAACCTTATACTATGTTAATATATACAAAGAATAAGATACTACATATGGGAAAGAATAAACAAATATAGACATAAAATATTGTATACAGAATATCAATGATATGTTTCCGAAAGTTGTATATTTGATATTCTGTTGCTATTTGCGGCGGGTCTTCTGTTCACATGGGGATTGGATATGGGCCTGTTAGGATTGAAACCATCGTATGCAATGCTTACTTTCTACACAGTTGATGAAGTAACAACCGAGTCGATAACAACTACTAGCTTATCTTGTATAATCATTAAGTGCGTGATGAGACATGACGTCAGCTTGGAAACCATCAACTTTTAATCTAATTTGTATATTTAGTGTTTGGGCATGATTTCTAAATTTTGGGTTTACATGATAGGTCTTGAAAGAGAGCTTTAAAATTTATTGTGCCATAAATGATGGAATAATTAATTTAGTGGACATGGTACGCATTTCTATCCAAAATCTAGTAAGCTACTGTTTAATGTAATTTCAGTTAACTTTCTAAATACTCCACTTTTACTCTCGTATTTAAATGTACATCTTGATGGTTATGTAGTTCTTTGAAATGACCAAGCATGATGCAGTTAAAGCGCTTACCGTCTACAAACGAGCCGGCGTGCAGGTAATGCAATGATAAATCTAACTACATAAAACTGCGTTTCTAATATAATTTTCCCTTGACACTACTTACATGATCTTTATTAATAGGCTGAACATCTAGCCGACTTCTATGAATTTTCTAAAAGATTGGATTTGGCGAGGAATTTTCAATTCCCGACATTGCGGCAGGTCTTTCTCTTCAACTTACAGAGACTACAAGTTTTTCTTTTGGTGTTTATGAGTTTCCTTTTCTAATGGAACCAAATATGAATTATTCTTTATCTTTCATAACAGATTAATAGGATACAAGCATACAACAATGTAAAATAGTTGACTAAAATGTGACACTAAAATGTATTCTCACCATATATTGTAAAGTAGCAGCGAGTTTATAAAATTCTAAAATAATTTTTAAGAATTGTTAAATACAATAACGGGTCTGGGCCACACCCGAACGAAGGAAAAAGAGTCCAGAATATAAACCCAAGAGGGTTCCATTCTAAAACCAATTGACAATAGACTGGCCCATGAATCCCAGGTCTTTAGCCATGGGCTCTGATACCATGTTAAATTCAACAACAGGCCTGGGCCACACCCGAACGGAGGAGAAATAGTCCATAATATAAACCCAAGAGGGTTCCACTCTAAACCAATTGGCAATAGAGGGAGTAACCCCTTACCTTATATAGTGATAATTCTTCTCCTCTTCTATCAATGTGGGACAATCCTCACATATAGGATTATCGGGTCTCTTCACAAGAATCATTTTTCTATTTAAATCGTAAGTTTTTCAGCTGCGATTCCTTTCACTATCAGCAAGAAATTTTGAACGAAGTGTGGGAGTAATTTGGTTGTCCTTATTTATTCTCTTGACTTCTAAATCCCATGCTCCAACATTTTGTGTTTTGGACAGCCACCCCCTTCATTTCTCGCTACCTTGGAGGAATATGTCAAAGAAGCACCTCAAAGTGGTTCTGGTATAAAAAGACTGGTGAGAATCTTCACTCTTCTTCTTACTTCTAAGTATATAAGACGTGTTTTGTTAATTTTCCTTTAGCTCAGATCGATACTATCATGTCTATTTTTACACTTTCTTTTTAGGTTTTCCACCTTTAACATTTATAATAATTATTATTTTTTGCCATCATTCTTCATTTTTTCATTAGCTTTCATTTTTCATCACAACAAAAACCCTAAGAAGACATAAACTCTAAAATTGACGGATATAGGAAAAACAATCTCATATTTATCCATAATTACCAGATGGTTAATACCCATATTAAAATGAATCTTTTTATTGCTTTTTAAGTTCGTTTTATTCCATTTAGAAAATATAGGGAATTATAGCAATCTCCTGCTTTATTTCAAATACAGGAGTATCAAGAAAGAGACGAATCCCCTCATCAATCCAATAAACCCGAACCTATAGCAAACGAACAAAATCAAGAGCAAGAAGTAGAAGTAGAGGAACAAAAATCCAAGGAGACAAATGAGAAGCCTTCAAGCGATCTTGAGCCTGAGCTTCCTCCTCTGATATCTACAAATGACGATGATTTTCTTGTATATATATTAACTCTTTCGTTCTTTATGATGGTTCTAATTTTTTGAAATTTGATAATTCTGAACTTTTTGTCTGTCTTGCCTTCAATCTAATTTCACAGGCGTTGCGAGAGTTAAATCCAAGAGCTGCGGAACTTGATGAAAGAAATGCTTTAGCTCTTGCCATAATTCCATCAGGTAATGACACACATTTGTCTCTGAAAATCGTGTTCAGTTCACACCGACAATAACATTCGTTCGTAATATGAAAATGTCTTACACAAATTATTTTTATTTTTATTTTGATGTAGGAGATGAAAATCAATCTACAACGTACAATGCCTTGACTGAACTTGGTTCATCAGGATGGGAACTAGCCCTGGTAACTACACCCAGCAATATCAACAATGTTCCATTGTCCTCAACCAAATTGGTTTGTATTCTAAGTTTCTACCTGTGAAGTATAATTATTGTCTTTACTTAAATATGGGGTTAGTCGATTTATTTCCTACAATTTCCATAATATATGCAAACATGAGTGTCTTATTATATTTGCTATAAATATATTGAGTAATTAGCTTTACTTTTACTTTTGGGAGTATAGGCGGGGGGATTCGATAAACTATTACTTGATAGCTTATATGAAGACGACAGTGCTAGAAGACAACTACAATTGCAGAATGCGGGTTATGGTCCCTATGGGATGGGGGCAGATCCAATCCAAGTTAACAACCCGTTTGACCAACAACATCAAGACCCGTTTTTTATCTCGAATCGTTTCTCTTCACCCACCAATGTCCAGTTAGCTATGATGTCTGAGCAACAACATTATCAACATCAAATAATGATGCAGCAACAACTACCATCTTCAAGTATGATAATGATACCTTATCAAAACATATCTCTATCTCAATACCCTCAGCAACAACAAATGCAACACATGAGTATGCAACCAATTAACCCGTTTGGAGACCCTTTTCCACCCTTAATCCAAACTTCGACCAATCACCACAGAAATCTTGGTTTACTCTAGAAGACCCATGATTATTTGCTTTTCTTCTCAACTTTTTTTTTTTCTACTTCTAGGTGTTGTATTAATTCATTCTTTGTGTATACTAGCAATTTCGTGTCCAATGTTTTATAGTGTTGTAACATTAACTTTTCCTCTCCGTGTAAGTCATTCAATGTAATATTTTTACAATGTGTTGCTAATTTATACAAATATACATCAATTTATCAACTTTGATTTTTTTTATTCAACGCCCTCCCCTTTCAATACTGCTACCCTTATAATTGGATAGATCATACAACTGAATTCCGTCAATGGTACACACAATTTTATTCAACGTTCAATTGTTTTTCACTCAATATTAAACCAATACATTTACGGTCACAAACGGCTGCCACTAAAATAATGCAATATTTAGAATAGCTTAATCAATGACAACATTCTCACATTTAATTCAACAACTTGTAAAAATTCAAAATTTATTAGTAAATAAAGCTCCATTACTTACTCATATATCAATCCGCACTTTCCTAGTTCCAAGCTTCATCGACTGAGGGGAAATCATGGGGTATCATTATTCTTTCAATTAAGCAGACGAATTGTTAGGATTATGATGTATCGTAATATTCGTAATCGACTTTGGCCCATAGCTGAAGAGTTAAGAACGAATAAACACCTAAGAGGGGGAGGAGGTGAATTAGGTGTGACCTTTTTAAAATTTTAACGACAATTACACTTGAGAGACTTAATGACGAGTAAGTTCACAAGATGAGCAAAGTGTTCTATGCAACAATATGATTGACTGTTACACAGAAACTTGGAATCGTTCAAGTAAGCGAGAAGAAAGCGAAGAGTATGTAAGTAAATAAGCAAACAACCAAAGTTAAAAAATTGGTGCAGTCTCTACTCCGAGACCTACGTCCAACCGTTATTTTATTGATTGTTTAGAAATTTACTCCAACAACTAAACGAATACAAGTAAAATAACTCGCCAACCTACTCCGGTTGCATTTGCTCAAAGCTACTCCGCTTCAAGACTTGACTCAAACTTAAAGCTACTCCGCTTCAAGAGTTTTAAGATGTTCTATCTCTGGTTTACAGGATCAGAATCTCAGATGTTCACTTAAGAACGTGGAGATTTACATTTAAGATCTAAACACGAGAATCATGGAACAAACTCATTATGTCACAGTGTAGCTTACTGATGCATGGAGGTTTTCAGACCGTGTTTGAGAAAACGTTTGAAGACTTTTGAAACTTAAAATGATTTTTGCAAAACTTAAAGAAAGAACTTTGAAAGCATAAGAGTTTTGCATAAATACTTCAATAAATGTTGTAAAAGCCTTGGCATTGAATGAGGCTAAGTGGTTTCTTTTATAGTACTCAAAATGTGGGTATTACCCAATGTGTACTTCCATTGTACTTTTATCCATTGGATAATAGCTAGCCCACTTGACAAGCAAAAATGGTTGTTTAGTTTTCATTGGTTGTTTGGTAAATCAAATCAGATTTTCATTGTAAAATATCTTCTAATAATAAGATGCTCTAGTACTATTTACATTTGAAATGTAAACAATTCATAAGTTCTTATTATTTTACGAAATGCGGTACACTACGAATAAGACGGGTTTTATGCTTCAATTCGTGCGTGCCAAAAGGGAAGACGATTTTATAAGAAAATAGATTTTGACAATTATTTTCATAAAACTAAAACGACTATTTTGCACATTACTCGAAAACATTTTTCTCGTACTAAAAAACTCCATGCGGTACAGACGCAACTGATGCGTGTCTATTTCATGATGTTTTACATCTATTTTTACACGCATTTTGTCGCTCATTTACTATGTTTTAACATTTATTTCCCAACAATTGTCTACTTTCGTATTTTTATGCTCTTTTGCAGATTTATGAGGAAAAGGGACGATTTTATACCAAATTTATGCCCTCGGTATTTTTCATGACTAAGGACAAGAAGGAACGAAGCCTAGCGCACATTTCAAGGCCTGAAGATAGCTTTAACAAGCAAAGAATCGATCCACGATGTTGCAGCCTGTTTCAAATAGCTATATCTAGAGTTCTAGAGCGGATAATGGAGTGATTCCAGTTGGAGGTGAAAGCTTATTCTCTTAGCTTTCCAACGCCGCAAGAATCGCTTGATTACGATAAATAACGAAGAAATGGTAGCTGTTTTAAGATCGACGCGCGCTGCAGTCCCGACCTCAGCTCAAACCCAGAAGTTTCCGCGAAGCCCATTAAAGTATTTAGGTCATTAGGAAACTCTTTAATTCCGCCTATTTAAGCTAAATTACGAGATTAGGGTTATTCATTCAGTCAGATATCAAGTTTTCTATTATAGAGTTACATCTAGTTTTAGTTTTAATCTTTCCATAATCATCAAACACTTTTCTTTAGTTTTATACATTGTTCATCATCAATCTTTCAACAATATTCAATAAAGCTTGTTCTTTTCCGCCTTAATCCTTGGCATTGAATGAGGGTAAGTGGTTTCTTTTATAGTACTCAAAATGTGGGTATTACCCAATGTGTACTTCCATTGTACTTTTATCCATTGGATAATAGCTAGCCCACTTGACAAGCAAAAATGGTTGTTTAGTTTTTATTGGCTATTTGATAAAGCAAATCAGATTTTCATTGTAAAATATCTTCTAATAAGATGCTCTAGTACTATTTACATTTGAAATGTAAACAATTCATAAGTTCTTATTATTTTACGAAATGCGGTACACTACGAATAAGACGAGTTTTATGTTTCAATTCGTGCGTGCCAAAAGGGAAGACGATTTTACAAGAAAATAGATTTTGACAATTATTTTCATAAAACTAAAACGACTATTTTGCACATTACTCGAAAACATTTTTCTCGTACTAAAAAACTCCATGCGGTACAGACGCAACAGTCTGATGGACTGTTGCATGACAAAGCTAACACTTGATTTTAACGAGAATGTTCCACTTACTCTTACATTTGTGACTTAGGTTACAAGAGGATGTTCTTGACTTGTGTTGTTCTTCTTGATCATGTTTGAGACAGAATGAATGATCTCTTGCAACAGTCTGATGGACTGTTGCATGGCAAAGCTAACACTTGATTTTAACGAGAATGTTCCACTTACTCTTACATTTGTGACTTAGGTTACAAGAGGATGTTCTTGACTTGTGTTGTTCTTCTTGATCATGTTTGAGACAGAATGAATGATCTCTTTGTTGCCTTTGTTCTTCAATCCATTTGCTTAGCCTTGAATACTCAATTCATGCTACTTAAGAACAAACAATTAATATAAACAAGGACTTGTCATCATCAACTTAAAATGTTCCAACAAATTTCCCCTTTGATGATGACAAGCCTAAAACATGTGATTTTTCCCCCTAAACCCAAGGTCGGTCTAAACACCTAACATAATTGTTCACATATGATCAAGAGGTTAAGATTAATATGCCTTAGTCTAGGTAGTTCGTTCCAAGCATCAAGCTAAGACATATTCAAGGTGAACGTTAGCCTAAGAGTTACGAGACAAACAACACATGTTAAACCACATACTTCCCCCTCTTGACATCATCAAGGGGGAACTTATATTAAGCACCTGCAAAAGAGTTCATAACACAGTTCATACAAGCATAGTACGTAGAGTTCATAAAACAAAAACAACGACAAAATAAACAGTGTACTTAGAACAAGTTTTTGAAAAGCCACGGGAAGGGGGGGTTAATGATTAGTGGGGATGGTTGATTGTTTAGGAGGCAAAGCGCTCAAGAAGGTCTTCATTCATGGTTTTGAGCTCAGCCATTGCTCATTTCAAATAGCTCACGTCCTTGACCAGCTGCCCCATAGTTTCAGCCAACTGATTCAACCGAGCAAGGACCTCACGCTGATCAACATTCTGTCCCACTGTTGCTTGAGTTTTCTTCACCAAAACTCCATTAACCACGGCCATGCTCATCCGTGACAACAACCCAGTTGACATCTCATCACTTAACTTCTCCACAGCTGGGCTACCCTTTTTCACCACCCTCTCAGCAGAAAACACCAATGACAGCCACATACCATATGGCACTACGAAACTAGTGTCAAAAACACCGTTTTGGAAACCGGTGGCCGCTTCATGGATTCGGGAAAATATAAGGCGCGGAAGGTTGATTGGTTTGTGCTTAACAATATGGTGAATGAGGAGCATGTCGAGAAGAGAGCATCTCCCTCGGCTATTGTTGCTAGGCACCAGGTTGCGGAATACTAGGTTAAAGACAAAACGGATTGGGGCGGGAAGTTCAATGGCATATATGTTGGTTGGGCCCTCGGTAGCACTAGGGCGAAGTACCTTGAGTACTTGGGCACTTGTGACCTCCTCAACTTCCCCCCAGTCACGTTTGGGAAAGGTTGTCAACCCCACATCAGAGATTTCAAACAACCCAGCAAGTCTCTCAACAGTAAGAACAAATGGTTTACGGTTTATCACAGCAGAAAGGGTACCCGAAGCAACATTAACTCTGACTGTTGCATAAAATTGGATGACTTCGGACAAGTACATGGGACTATACTTGTCGAGAAGGTTCACCCAACCCTGTGCATACATAGCCTCCTTAAAATACTTAAAAGCGGGTGATGAATCATACCAAGACTTGCGGTAGCGTCTTCCACTGTGAAAGCAACAGTTGAGGATACCGTGACATGTTTTCAGTGTGTCCTCCGGCAAGTCAAGAGAGTTGAGATTATTGGCCACATCGTTTTTGAAGGCATCTGAATACGAGGACACGGCGAGAGCACGACAAGTGTTGGTGAGTGTCTTGTCCTCCATAATTTCCTCATCTTCTTCTTCAAGAGAGGACAAGAGCTTTGAGGCTTTGGCCCTCTTTGCCGTGCGGGTTTTGGACCCGGACCCTTTTCGCTTCGCGGTTTTGGTTGCTTTGGTGGGTGGACTTTCATGGGGGATCTCATCAGCCTCTTCTTCTTCAAATATTGCAGGCATCTTTCCTTTGGAACGGGTTTTGGAGGAGGGTTCGGAAAACATTGGGTCAAGCGTTTCCTCAAACACCTCATCTTCATTCTGAGATCCTTCTTTTTCAACAGTGGTGTTCACTGTTCCATCCTCTTCCATAGCCTCCGTGTTTCTCTCCTTTGTTCCCACACTTTCTTCATTCATTTATGAGTTTTCCTTTTCTTTGCTAGCACTCATTTCATTGAGTGTTTCAATAACTACATTTTCTTCTTCCTCCACAACCACCTTCGATTTTTTCTTTGTTGCTTCCTTCTTATTTTTCTCCTTTTCCTTTAATTTTTTCATCTCCTCTTCCTTTTTCTTACTAAGGTCTTCCATTATTTGATCAATTTCATCACTTTCAGTTTCCACATTTTCTTCGACATTCAAGTCGGGAATGTCAGACCTTGCTTCATTTCTCTGACATTTTCATTTTTATCACCTTCTTCCTCCTCATCGGTATCGAAATCAACCGATGGATCAAGTTGAAGGGAAATGGGTTCCCTTCGTCCCTTGCCACGCATCTTTCTACCAGTTTTACCACCTCGGACAGCCACCTTCTTACGGGATTGAACAGTTTTGGTGGATTCGGAGGCAGTGGCAACATTTGATTCGGGTTGAGCGGACATATTTTTTCTTTTTGCAATGAATTTTGGGTTGAAGGTATTTCTAAGGTTTTGTAGTTCTCTTGAAAGATTTTTGGGAGGCATTTTATTGAAGAAGGGAGATGGAGGGTGTACGGTTATGCACGGGTGAGGAATGAGAGAAGTTGACAGTTTTTTTTTTGCTTTTGGATTTGTACAATGAGAGTACAATTTGTATGGGAAATGAAGGGATAAGAGTAGGTGGTTATGTTTAAGAGTAGGAGGTTGTACTTTTGAGAAGGGTGGTTGGTTTGATTTGACAAGTCATTTATGTTTGAGTGGCTCAACAAGTTTAAAGTACACTATTTACTTTATTGTAATTTTATTTCACATAAACTTGTACTACACATAATATTAAACATAGTAATGAGTACTTATTTTTAGCATGCATTAAGTTATCTCCTCTAGTCAATCATGTAGGAGAAGTACGTGATTTTTCAATTTCGTTACATTTTGTCACGCAAACCAATTTCCGACCGAAGTCTTTCGAATTGTTCTCTTTCCAACGGTTTTGTGAAAATATCCGCAAGTTGATCTTCGGTTCTACAAAAACTTAAGCATATATGGCCTTTTTCAACTTGATCACGTAGAAAATGATGTCGGATGTCTATGTGTTTGGTACGTGAGTGTTGTATTGGATTTTTTGAAATGTTGATAGCACTAGTGTTATCACAAAAAATAGGGGTAGTTTCGAAAATTAGACCGTAGTCATGTAATTGTTGTCTTACCCATAAGATTTGCGCACAACAAAGAGCGGCACTTACATACTCACTTTCGGCCGTGGACAATGCAACGGTGTTTTGTTTCTTTGAAGCCCATGAAATTATGCACGGTCCAAGGAACGTTGCGATTCCCGACGTGCTCTTTCTTTCCACGAGATCACCGGCATAGTCCGCATCCGAAAAACCTACAAGATCAAGTTCAAAATGAGTTGGATACCAAAGATGTACTCCTTGTGTTCCAACCAAATACCTAAAAATCCGTTTTGCGGCTTTGAAGTGTGATTCTTTAGGATTTGCTTGGAAACGAGCACATACACAAACACTATATTGTATATCCGGACGACTTGCGGTTAAGTAGAGAAGTGAGCCAATCATACCTCGATAAATCTTCTCACTTACACTCTTACCTTCTTCATCTTTGTCAATTTTGACTTTGGACATCATGGGGGTAGGCATTGGTTTGGAGTCGGACAACCCGAACTTGTTTAACATTTCTTTTAAGTACTTTTGTTGATGAATCATTGTTCCATGTTCATTTTGTTTGATTTGAAGACCAAGGAAAAATCCTAGTTCTCCCATCATACTCATTTCAAATTCGGGTGTCATCAAATCATAAAAATACTTATAAAGAACGTTATTTGTTGCACCAAAAATAATATCATCGACATATACTTGTGCAAGCAACAGTTCAGTTCCTTGTGACTTAATAAACAACGTTTTATCAACCGAACCTCGTGAGAAGCCGTTTTCTAGCAAAAACTTAGACAATCTGTCATACCAAGCTCGAGGAGCTTGTTTTAAACCGTAAAGTGCTTTGTCAAGTTTGAAAACGTGATTAGGAAATTCATTGTTTATAAATCCGGGAGGTTGTTCAACAAAGACTTCCTCTTCAAGGTATCCATTTAGAAACGCGGTTTTCACGTCCATTTGAAAGAGTTTGATACCTTGAAAGGATGCAAAAGCTATGAGCATACGTATGGCTTGAAGTCTAGCTACCGGTGCAAAGGTTTCATCATAATCAATCCCTTCTTGTTGATTATACCCTTGCACCACTAGTCTAGCCTTGTTACGTACAAGTTCTCCAACATCATCAAGCTTATTGCGAAAGACCCACCTCGTACCAATGACAGTACGTTGGGCAGGCCTAGGAACCAGATGCCATACCTTGTTACGTTCAAATTGCTCTAATTCTTATTGCATTGCTGTGGTCCAGTATTCATCAGTCAAGGCCACTGTGACATTGTTTGGTTTAATTTTTGAGATGAAAGAATGGAATGCACAGTAAGTTTGGAGGGAGGATCTGGTTTTTACTCCTGAATTGAGATCACTGGTTAGGTTTGATAGAGGATGTGAGCTTTGATGTTTCCAATTTTTGAGAACAAGTGGTTCGGGGGAGTTATTTGTTTCTGGTGCAACAGTAGAAGCTACTGTTGAATTTTGGGAATTTGTTGAAAGAGGACTTGGTTCTTCCTCTGTTTGTGTGGTCAGTTGCTGTTCCCTTTCCAGATTTCCCCCTGAGGAGCTGGCTTCTTCTGTTGGTGAGGGAGTGTTAGGTCCCCCTAGATTTTGGCCGTTTTCCTCATGCAACAGTTGATCAGACTGTTGCTCGTCCTCTTCTAGCACTTGATCCATATCGCTACGGATCATGCCAATCTCAAAGTCATCATCATATTCATCTTTTTCATCCTGATCATTAGAAATAAACAAACTTGATTCATCAAATATTACATGTACGCTTTCCTCCATCTTCATGGTACGTTTGTTATATATTTTATAAGCCTTACTATGATCCGAATATCCGACAAATACTCCTTCATCACTTCGAGCGTCAAATTTTCCAAGGTTGTCTTTTCCATTATTGTGAACAAAACACTTACTACCAAAACATTTTAAGTGTGAAATGTTAGGTTTTCTACCTCGAAGCAATTCATAAGGATTTTTGTTTGATATTTTTCGGATCATAACACGGTTATAAATATAACAAGAAGTATTGACCGCTTCTGCCCAAAAATTTCTAGGAACCTTAGAGCTAATGAGTAAAGTCCTAGCCATGTTTTCCAAAGTTCGATTCATTCTTTCCACTACCCCATTTTGTTGTGGGGTTCTAGCGGCAGAAAAGTTATGGCTAACACCGTACTCATTACAATAGTCATTGAAAGATGAATTCTCAAATTCGGATCCATGATCGGATCTTAATGAAATGAGTTTGTATCCAAATTTATTTTGAGCCTTCTTGACCCAAATAAGGAATTCATCAAAGGTTTGATCCTTAGAAATTAGGAACAAAAGCCAAACGTACCGTGAGAAGTCATCAACAATTACACAAATGTACCTACTACCACCTTTGCTAGGTATACGCATTGGTCCACATAGATCTATGTGGATGAGTTCTAATGGTAGAGAAGTGCTAATGACATTTTTGGATTTAAAGGAGTTTCTTACTTGTTTCCCTTTTACACAGTCATCACAACGGGATTTGAATTCAAATTTTATGTTCGGAATGCCATCTACTAGGTCAAGTTTTCTTATGGTATTTAGTGTTTTGGCATTCACATTACCAAGTCGTTTATGCCAAAGCCAAGGGTTATTCTTTTGAACACTCATGCAAGACAAAGTTTGTCCCGACAATGAGTGAAGATTGGTCATGTAAACATCCCTAACACGATTACCACTAAGAGTGAGGTTCTTAGTCTTTTCATCTATTATTCTACATTCATTTGCACGGAATTCAACAATATTACCACGATCACATAATTGAGAAATACTAAGAAGATTGTGCTTCAAACCTTTGAGAAGAAACACTTTGTCGACGCATAGTGACTTTGACTTACCAACTTTTCCAATACCAACTGTTTCACCTCGTTTGTTGTCACCAAAAGTCACCATACCGCCATCATAGGCCTTTAGTGAGAGAAATTGGTTTTTATCTCCCGTCATATGACGTGAGCATCCACTGTCCAAATACCAATTGCTGCTGCCTCCAACTATTGCCTGCACATAATCAATTCGTTAGCTTAGGAACCCAGACTAGCTTGGGTTCCTTCTTAACATTCTCCTTTTTAGACACTTCCTTTTTGACCCATGATTGTTTAGCTCTTGAAGTACTTGTTTCTAGGTCAAGTTTTCTCTTTTCACATCCATTGAACTCCTGACCGGTGTTACCGCAATAGTTACAGATTATGTATTCAGCAAGACCAGCGTATTTTCTTCTTCTGAAGTCAGTTTGACTTGGGTCTTGGTTTCTTATGCAACAATGTGTATTACTGTTGCGTGAAAAACCAAGTCCAGTCATTTTCTCTCGACATTTGTATTCTTGTGATTGCTTTAGAAGAAATTCTAGGACTCTCTGACTACCTTCCCATTTGAGATAAAAGGTTTTGGCCTCATCTAACTTTTTATTCAAAGTTTTGATTTCACTTAGATGTTCATGGTTTAGCTTTTGTGATTTGTCGAGAGCATGTTTCATGTGACTCACTTCATCACTCAACATTGATCCAACTTGTTGTAGTTGTTTGTTATCATGCTTATAGAAAGTGAGTTCAAATAGCAAAGAGTCATGTTCCTTGGTGATTGTGGAGACACATTTTTTAAGACTGCTCAATTCTTTGTCAAGATCTGATGCAACAGTGCAAGAGTCTGTGACTTGAAATTGTTCCAGTTTTTTGGTGAGAGTACGGTTCTGTTTTTGCAAACTCTTGATTTCATTTTCGACAATGGTTGAGGAGCTGGTTATGTCATTTTCATTTAGACTTTCTTTTAGACAAATGTTTTCTTCAGCAATGTTCTCGATTTCTTCTTGCATTGCTTCAAGTTTATCATTTTGAACACGACACTTATCTATGAATTGATCTAATAAAATGCACACTTTATCTTTTGAGAATGACCGAGCTTTTTTCTTAAGTGAGTTTACCTCATTGTCGGAATCAGAGTTGGAATCATTTGAGTGGGCCATAAGACATACGACCTTTTCTTTAGAGGATTTTGAGACACTTTTTGAAGAGTTTGACGAGACACATAACTTGGCTTCTAATTCGTCCTCCAGGATTTCATCCTCTTCGGAATCAGATAAACCCCAAATAGCCGTCATGACTTTTGCTTTATAATCTTGTTTTGCAACGTCACGTTTCTCCTTTGATTTAAATAGATCCCACTTTGGACATTCTTTGATTTGGTGACCCTTATCACCACATTTAAAACATCCAATAGTGGAAGTCGATTTTCTCTTAGGAAACTGTCGTTTACTAGCATTAGTCTTAGACCTTTGAGAACCCATACCATTTATCATACTTGCAATGTTTTTGGTGAACAAAGCAAACTCATCATCTCCATCCTCCTCATCACTTGAGAGAGCATTGAGAGCGAGCCCTTTCCCTTTGGAACTTTCCTCAGAACGCTTCACGAGGGTTAGTTCGTGAGCCATGAGTGAGCCCATTAGTTCATTAAGGGGTAGAATAGATAGATCCTTTGCTTCCTCAATAGCGGTAACCTTTGGTTGTCATTTTTCGGTTAGGCTACGAAGAATTTTGCGAACTAGATCCTCGGGTTCACAAACCCTCCCTAGATTTTTAAGTTCATTGGCAATGCTAGAAAAACGAGAGGAGAGACTATTTATGGATTCATCCTTAGTCATGTTAAACATCTCGTACTGTTCCATGAGAAGATCTATTCGATACTTCTTTACTTGTGACGTTCCCTCATATGCAAGGCATAGGGTGTCCCAAATTTCCTTGGCCGACGTGCAACCAGATATTCGATTAATCTCTTGTTCACCGATGCCATATTGAAGAATGGACATGGCTTTAGAGTTCTTTCGACCTTTTTGTAATCTCACTCAACGTACTTGTCCTCGCTTTTTGGTGTACTAGTGCCATCGGCATTAGTGACAGAGATAGCGAGGGGGCCATTTTTGATTATTAACCAACACTCATAATCAGTACCCTTAACGTAGTGCTCCATGCGATGTTTCCACCAGACATAGTTATCTCCCTTGAAGATGGGATACTTAGTGTGTTTATTTTCGTCCATAATTATAGGATCAACTCTTTTAGGGCTTAGCCAATATCAAGAGCACGAGGCTCTGATACCAATTGAAGAGTTAAGAACGAATAAACACCTAAGAGGGGGAGGGGGTGAATTAGGTGTGACCTTTTTAAAATTTTAACGACAACTACACTTGAGAGACTTAATGACGAGTAAGTTCACAAGATGAGCAAAGTGTTCTATGCAATAGTATGATTGACTGTTACACAGAAACTTGGAATCGTTCAAGTAAGCGAGAAGAAAGCGAAGAGTATGTAAGTAAATAAGCAAACAACCAAAGTTAAAAAATTGGTGCAGTCTCTACTCCGAGACCTACGTCCAACCGTTATTTTATTGATTGTTTAGAAATTTACTCCAACAACTAAACGAATACAAGTAAAATAACTCGCCAACCTACTCCGGTTGCATTTGCTCAAAGCTACTCCGCTTCAAGACTTGACTCAAACTTAAAGCTACTCCGCTTCAAGAGTTTTAAGATGTTCTATCTCTGGTTTACAGGATCAGAATCTCAGATGTTCACTTAAGAACGTGGAGATTTACATTTAAGATCTAAACACGAGAATCATGGAACAAACTCATTATGTCACAGTGTAGCTTACTGATGCATGGAGGTTTTCAGACCGTGTTTGAGAAAACGTTTGAAGACTTTTGAAACTTAAAATGATTTTTGCAAAACTTAAAGAAAGAACTTTAAAAGCATAAGAGTTTTGCAGAAATACTTCAATAAATGTTGTAAAAGCCTTGGCATTGAATGAGGCTAAGTGGTTTCTTTTATAGTACTCAAAATGTGGGTATTACCCAATGTGTACTTCCATTGTACTTTTATCCATTGGATAATAGCTAGCCCACTTGACAAGCAAAAATGGTTGTTTAGTTTTCATTGGCTGTTTGATAAAGCAAATCAGATTTTCATTGTAAAATATCTTCTAATAAGATGCTCTAGTACTATTTACATTTGAAATGTAAACAATTCGTAAGTTCTTATTATTTTACGAAATGCGGTACACTATGAATAAGACGGGTTTTATGCTTCAATTCGTGCGTGCCAAAAGGGAAGACGATTTTATAAGAAAATAGATTTTGACAATTATTTTCATAAAACTAAAACGACTATTTTGCACATTACTCGAAAACATTTTTATCGTACTAAAAAACTCCATGCGGTACAGACGCAACTGATGCGTGTCTATTTCATGATGTTTTACATCTATTTTTACACGCATTTTGTCGCTCATTTACTATGTTTTAGCATTTATTTCCCAACAATTGTCTACTTTCGTATTTTTATGCTCTTTTGCAGATTTATGAGGAAAAGGGACGATTTTATACCAAATTTATGCCCTCGGTATTTTTCATGACTAAGGACAAGAAGGAACAAAGCCTAGCGCACATTTCAAGGCCTGAAGATAGCTTTAACAAGCAAAGAATCGATCCACGATGTTGCAGCCTGTTTCAAATGGCTATATCTAGAGTTCTAGAGCGGATAATGGAGTGATTCCAGTTGGAGGTGAAAGCTTATTCTCTTAGCTTTCCAACGCCGCAAGAATCGCTTGATTACGATAAATAACGAAGAAATGGTAGCTGTTTTAAGATCGACGCGCGCTGTAGTCCCGACCTCAGCTCAGACCCAGAAGTTTCCGCGAAGCCCATTAAAGTATTTAGGTCATTAGGAAACTCTTTAATTCCACCTATTTAAGCTAAATTACGAGATTAGGGTTATTCATTCAGTCAGATATCAAGTTTTCTACCTAGTTTTCTATTATAGAGTTACATCTAGTTTTAGTTTTAATCTTTCCATAATCATCAAACACTTTTCTTTAGTTTTATACATTGTTCATCATCAATCTTTCAACAATATTCAATAAAGCTTGTTCTTTTCCGCCTTAATCCTTATTTCCGGTAATTCCTCTCTTATTTTCTGTTTTATTATTGTTAGTTTATAATTATTGCATACGGTTAAGATAGAATCCCAAGCCTTTATTATTATTGCATGTTTAGATTGATGTTCTTTATAATTTCCATGTTTATTCCTATTTTTATTATTGTTTCAATAGTTATGAATAGCTAATTTCATATGTTAGGATGTAGGGAGTAAATATGCGAAGGTAGTATAAATTCCGAATCGACATGTTGCAGGGTGGAGGTCGGCCGACCGGGGTAGCTGGTCGGTCGACCGACATGTGTATGAATTCTGTTTCGCTTTTATTTGTAGACTATAATAACCTACAATGAGACCAAAAGGAGACTTGTAGGATGTTAGTAATGACCTACCCAAGATTGAGAGATATGGGAAGGTCATTGGTTTACTTCTTAAGACGACTAGGTTACTTAAGACTGAAAAGTATGTGACCTAGAATTTAGGAATCACCCTTATTGTTGACACCCAATAATTGTGAGACCTAGGAACTAATAGCATAGGCCGAAAGGAGCTACTAGGTAGCATAGACCTAAAGGATATGTTACACCCCTTACGCGACTGCAATACATGTTGACTTAGGATTTATATTATCGTAGCTATTTATTACCCAAACATCCTAGCATCTCTTTCATCATAGTTTATTCTCATCTTTAATTACTTGTTTTATTTTATATTTGGTTTAGACTTAGCAACAATCAATTAAAACCCCTCTCTATTGTTACTTAATAGATTAAAAATTAGCAAACATAATTAACCTTGTCTCTCTGTGGTTCGACCCTTACTATCACTATCTATAGTTTTAGTTTGATTTATAAATCTTATCTTTGACACCCACAACGACGGGTATCAGCAACCGTCTGATGGACTGTTGCATGACAAAGCTAACACTTGATTTTAACGAGAATGTTTCACTTACTCTTACATTTGTGACTTAGGTTACAAGGGGATGTTCTTTACTTGTGTTGTTCTTCTTGATCATGTTTGAGACACAATGGATGATCTCTTTGTTGCCTTTGTTCTTCAATCCATTTGCTTAGCCTTGAATACTCAATTCATGCTACTTAAGAACAAACAATTAATATAAACAAGAACTTGTCATCATTAACTTAAAATGTTCCAACAATAGCAACTCACCTCTGTAACTATATAAACGATTGTCGAATTAATAATAATACAACATTTCTCCTCACATCGTCTACATGGTATTAGAGATCTCTCTTCAAAACAAAACAAAAACCCTAAAATACATCACGAAAATATTTCAATCAGGCGCCATGGTATGGGATGACGCCATTCCTGCCGAGGAACTAAAACTCAAATTTTCAAATCCATATTACCTCGGATCATACAATTTTCCGAATGCCAAAATTTCTAAAGTTATTCTTTGTTGTGATAACTATGACGGCTGGAAAAATTCAATGAAAATGTCCCTCAAATCGTCCCTCAAATCTCGCCGTAAATTCGGCTTCGTCGATGGTTCAATTATAAAACCGACAGACAAATTTTTCCTTAATCATTAGGAGTGTTAGAACACATTTGGTTAATAATGCCAATTTTCATTGTTGTCTAATGTTTGCTTCTTAGTGAAATTGTTTAGCAAAGTTATTATACTCGTTGGCTGATTAAACATGATAATCAAGATGGATGCACCTAATGATTAAACAATCTAACCATGAGATAATCAAATGGATAACATAATCAAGATGAAGGCTAGTCAAGAAAATTCCAAGCCTAGGATGAATGTTGTAAACAAGGTAATTGAACATATCCTCTTGAACACAAGTAATTGCAAAACCAATGCAACAGTCTCATGGATTGTTACAACCGTGGTTTCTAGTACTACTGTATGGAGGTATTTCCGAAAATTTCACAAGTGTTCAAAATTTTTTTTTAAGCTTCATTGTCGTCTAAAAGATACTCTTTTCAAAATTGAAGAACAAATGAGAACAAAAAGAATATTCTTGCAAGCATAATTAAAGATATAAATTTAATTACTACAAGGATTTTTGCTCCAAAAATAGGTTGTTTGCTTTTTCCTCTTTTGGCAAAAATTGTGAGTTCCCATAAAATTAATGGAGAACACTCCACCTCTTGGAAATGGTGGCTTCTTGAGCCTTATAAACCCGAATATCCTTCTTAATATTTGAAAAATAAGACACACAATAACAACCTTTGGACATTAGAGTGAATTTGTGTAAATTATGTGTTTAGGGTTAATCCCTTACATGGTTTTTCACTATAAAATGAACTCTCATATTCATTTATTGTTTAGACTTTTAGAGCATTTATTGTAAAACATTTGCAAATCATTTTCAACATTTAAAGCTTTGTTCTTCAAATATTTGCAAAACTGTTTTCTGTTTTTCAAATAGTGTTCATTTTTTTTCAAAGCTAAAATCTACAAGTATTAGTTCGCATTACTATTGTATAAGAGTATGTTCAATGATTCTCATGTTTAGTCTTTAATTGCGAATTTCCATGTTCATCTAAGTGAACCACTGAAATTCAAAAGACTTGTAAACCAATGAGATAGAACCTTAAAACTTTTGAAGCGAAGTAGCTTTAAGATTGAGTCCAGGTCTTGAAGCAGAGTAGCTTTGAGCAAATGCAATCGGAGTAGGTTGGCGAGTTGTTTTCACTGTAAGGGGTTTAGTAAAGGTTGAATAACTCTATAAATAAGCAATAAAATAACTATTGGACGAAGGCTCCGGAGTAGGAGTTGAACCAATTTTTAAACATCGTTTGTTTGTTCATTTACTCTTATCTTTATTTATCCTTCACATCTCTTTTTAATCTCGTTGCCAGTGTCGTTCAATAGTCACTCATATTGTTACTCAGACCTTTTGTACCTCTTGTGAACTCATTATCCATTAAGTCTCAAGTTAGTACTTAGTAGCCTTTAATTGTATTTCACTTTAGTATAAATTGATAAACAATACAAATATAATCACCCTTTTTCGTAATCAGTGCCAACACAATCTTTAATTTAGAAACAGTACCAACATATTTACTCCGTTCAATGAGTAGTACCAAATGACCTGAAACTGCCACTTAATCTCCTTTACTCCCCTAAAATGACGAAAGTACCCTTATTTAACCTCACCCCATCATCTTCCTCTAATTTCCTTTCTTTTTCAATCCAAACTTAAACACAATCCATTCTCTCACCCTAAACCTCTCAAATTACCCTAAAATTGTTCATCGCCATTTTCTTCGTCAACAGTTTCTTCATCAGCATTCCTCAGCAATCTTCAATATTCAGCCTCAGACGCCTATCATCTTCAATATTCGAACGCATGTATGATTTTTCACCCAACTTTTTATAATTAATTAAACTATTGTTTATGATATTATTTATCTTTAAGTATACTGTTTATGAAATTGGAATGAAGTATGTAAAGAAAATTGGAATTTTAATTGAGTTATACAAGTTTTGAAGTAAGAAAATGCAAAATTTGAAGTATTGCTTATTATTAGTGTTTGATTGTGGCTGCAAGTCATTATCTTGTTTGATTTACTACGAGATTTATTAATTTCTATGTAGGATGAACAATGACACAACAATTAGACTTGATATTAGAATGCATTTTGGGGGAAAATTTAGATATGCTATGCATCAAACTGAATATTTTGGAGCTTCTAGTAATTTCATCCCTGAGGTTTTCTCGAATAAATTGAGTTGGTTGTTTTTTATTGAAATTGCGAGAAAATTTATCCCTTCAAATGTTCTACCATTTGTTTACTTTAGGAAGTTTGGTAAAAATCTCACTAATGGTAAGATAGTGATATGCAAAGATGAGGACATGAATGAGGTCATTAAGTCAAGGGATAAATTTAATACTATTGATTTATAGGTTGAAACTTGGAGCATGCCTTTAAGTGCTGACAAAGCCCCTAATGTGTGTGAAAGTAATACCTCATATCCAAAAAATCAACCAAACTTGAAGCCCAAACCTATTACCTCTATCAGAAAAAGCCCAAGAAACCATTGTTCTCCTATTAAACTTAACTCACTCTCACCCATTCCCGAAGTCACTATCTTAAATATTAGTACCAGTAAACCAACTCAATTAATAAGGCAAAATGTAAGTGCAAAAGTCAGTGTAAAAGTGAGTAAAGTAGTGAATAAGGCTAAACTAGGTGAAACTAAAAAGGATAAGGGTAAATGATTTCTTGTTGAAAATGATAAGGGTAAGGCAAAGGCTTTGAAAAAGTATAAGGGCAAAGCAAATACTAGTCATGATTTAGAGGTTAGATCTATTGAGCCTACGTCAAAGTTGAAGCTAAGGAGATAACCTAATAAATTAAGTAAAAGGTAAGGAAAAGACAGTTCAAGCGGATGGGGGTTTAGATGGGGATTTTGAGGTCTCTGAAGAGGATTCATGGGAGGATCAATCACATGTTGATCTCATTTGGGAGAGGAAGATCTTAGGGCAGAAGAAGTGTTTATTCAATATTAGAATGAGGGATCGTTGATAAATAAGGTTGACTAGTCTCTTAGCCTAGTTAGATTCAGGAGTGGTTTAGGGGTTGTGGATCCAACAGTTGAGGAAGAAGATAATATTCACGATGATGATGAACTAAGAAACTTAAAGTGACAAAGGTCACCAAGAAGAAGGTTAACACGAATTAGACAAGTTTTGATTATTTAGTTTGATAATTGACATTTGTAGTATGGATCAATTTTTGTAAAACAACCTTTTAATTTAGTTTGGTATTTGGACAAATAAATGCAAATTTGGACTCACTGTCCCGTGCTCATGGTTTTCCATTAATTGAAAACAAATTGATTGAAATAACTTATTCCATTACTTGAAAACATAGTTTCAATAAAGGCTCATGAGTACATATGACTCATGAACTACACCTCAAACCTTACACCATACATTAGAAAGTAACTAATACGTAAACAACTTAGGAAACGATATACAAAAAACCAGTAACAAAACGATTGAATTTATCTTACAAAAGGAAATTTTTTCATTTTGCTCATACAAAGGAACAGTTAAATCTCTTTTTGAATACTAGATTTTTGACCTTAATAAACCATTTTCAGCCTTAAAGGTTTCAACATTCTCCACCAAATGTCGATTCTCAGATTTCAGCATGTCTCTCTCACTTTGCAAGAGTTTCTTTATCCAACATAAGGTCATTGATAACATTCTTCTGCCATTCAATCTGACTTTCATCAACCCAATGCCAAAACTGACAACGATTAAGCTTGCAAGCCATGAATCTTCTTCCTGGATTGTCACTGGTCCATGATTTCCGTATAACAATAGGTACACGACAATAGCATTTCAGGTTTTCGGGAAGATCCATAATTGCTTCATTGATGTAAATAATCGAGTAAAACATACACATCCACAAACAAAAACTTAAGAGAATAATATTGAAATAGAAGAAATAAAATAGACAAAAAAATAAAACCAAAAAACCACATAAAAACGAGAGAGAAAACGCAAGAGACGATAAATAAATATACATACCTTAAATGGTGAGAAGAGAGGAGGAAATGAAGGCAGAAGAAAAGAAGAAGAAAGCCAGAAAAAAGAAAGAATAAAGGAGCAGAAGAAATGAAAAAGAAATGAGGAAGATGGGTTATTTAATAGCAAAAAGGGAGGGGTAGAATATGAATCAAAATAAAAATATTGACGAAAAATTTCAAATTCATGTTTTAAGTGGCAGTTTCAGGCCATTTGGTACTACTCCTTGAACGAAGTAAATAAGTTGGTACTGTTTATAAATTAAAATTTATGTTGGTACTGATTATGAAAAAGAGTGATTATATTGGCCTGTTTATCAATTTACACTTCACTTTATATAAGTAATTGAGAATTGTTTTTTAAAAGGTCATTGATAAGTGCTTCGTTTAGGACAACTTAACCCTATCTTATTCCCTTATTCCGAGTCAGTTTGTATGCTTAATTCTCTAAAAAATTCATTTATTTACTAATTTATAATAATTAGTCATATTAGTTTATAATTTATAATTAATTATATTTATGTATAATATTAGTATTATTATAAATATATTTAATTTAAGGCGTATGTGAGACGGGAAAGTAAGGCGGAAATATAAGACGGGACAGTGAGAAGAAATCGCGGAGGATGAAATAAACTAAGTCATGAAGAAATAAGCTAAGTATGGAAGCTAAGACGAAGAAATCAAGTTATACATCAAATTTGCGACGGTCTTTGCTGAGCTTCTAATACAACCTACGTTCACCAAGACAACCACCACTCACCACCATTGACCACACTATACTTCCACCTTCACAACCATACCACCCCCGACCACCATCAACCACCAGGGCATCCACCATTAGGCCCTCAACCTCCCTTGTCCACAAACATTCATTTTCAACCCTTTTCGCGCACCCATCTTACAACTGCCTCTACTGCCAACACTAGCCACCATATCGGCCACCCACGACCACCTAAAATATCCCACCAGTTCCACTTTCACAACCATACCACCCACAATCACCGTTGACCACCACATCAGCCACCTCCAAACCTCATCTTTCTCTTGTGGGCATCAAAAGAAGAAGGAAGTAACAGGTATTAGGGGCCGGTTGGCCGACAACGTACAGACCGACTGCCACCACCACCACCACCATTGGCACGTAATGAAGAGAGGTCAAGCGTCGGCGAACGGTGGGCCGGCCGGCCAACACAACCTTCATAGTTCAATTGCTTGCAATGCCGAGAGTTGTGCATGTTCGAGCTAGTGTCCTCCACAGTTAGTGCGACAACATGAATAAATCTCTTAAAGGTTCACAGGGTATACTTTGTATTTAGATTAGTTGATTCACGTTTATCAATAACGGTTGGCTTGCTAGAAGTTTGACGTTATTGTCACACAGATGGCGGTAATCAACTGGTTCCTAAAAGTCACACCTAAAGGATGTATTCTGAGAGATATGATTAAATGAAAATATAATCATATTGATGCCTTATACGACTAAAAGGTTAGTCAATGTAATGATGATACGATTATTTAATACTGATTAAATAATATTAGCTGAGACGAATTAAATGTTAGTTTGTAATTAAATATAACATGTTATATTTAATTAAGGTATATAATGTAATTATTTAATAACGATTAAATACTGTAATTAAATATAAACTGTTATATTTAATCAACGATTTATAAAGATAAAACATTATATACAAAAGAGGATGACAACCGTTTCTATACAGATAAAAACAAGTTGTTGCACGACTGAGCAAACCACACGGCTCACTCAGTTTGGGTGTGACAGTCGTTTTCGGGAGGAGTTTGGGGAGGACTCAAATACTGATTTGAGGAATCCTATCTTATGGTTAATAGCAAGGTGGTTAGTAGGAAGAATATTATTTAATAACAACTTTTGCATCACAATGGGGAGTAGCAATAGCTTCAACCCACTTAGATACATAATCAACAGCTACAAGAATATACCTATTACCTTGACTACTGGGGAAAGGTCCTTGATAATCAATGCCCCAAACATCAAAAATCTCTACCTCTAATAAAATACCAACCTGTGGCATTTCATGTCTTTTTGAGACATTTCCAATTCTTTGGCAGGCATCACAACTACCTACAAAATTCCTACAGTCAGCATATAAAGTAGGCCAATAAAAACCTGACTGTAATACCTTGGCCACGGTCCTAGATGGACCGTGGTGACCACCATATGCGGAAGAGTGGCATGCTTCCAGAATGTCTTTCACCTCCTATTGGGGGACGCATCTCCAGATAAGTCCATCTCCGCATTTTTTGAAAACATAAGGGTCATCCCAAAAATACTGTTTTGCATCAAACATAAATCTCTTCTTTTGTTGCCATGACAACTCTGGAAGAATTTTACATGTGACAGCAAAATTAGCAAAATCAGCATACCAAGGAGGGGAATAAGAACCTGAACTATTAATGACAAATAAACTCTCATCAGAAAATGAATCATCAATAGGTAAAGAATCTTCCCCATCAGTCAACTGAAGGCAAGATAGGTGGTCAGCTACCACATTCTCCGCGCCTTTCTTGTCCCTAATCTCAATGTCAAACTCTTGTAGAAGGAGTATCCACCTCAAAAGCCTAGGTTTTGAATCTTTCTTCTGGAAGAGGCCTTTCAAAGCTGCATGGTCAGTGTAAACAATTACCTTATTACCTACCAATAGGACTTGAATTTCTGCAAGGCAAAGATCACAGCTAGCATCTCCTTCCCAGTGGTGAAGTAGTTGACTTGAGTCTCATCTAGGGTACGACTCGCATAATATATGGCATTAAGAGCCTTATTCTTCCTTTGGCCAAGCACAGCACCCAAAGCATAGTCACTAGCATCGCACATGATCTCAAATGGGAGATCCCAATCTGGTGGCTGGATGATTGGTGCTGAGACCAAAGCTTCCTTCAACCTGTTAAAAGCTGAAAGGCATTCATGAGTAAATTGAAAGACAGCATCCTTAAGGAGCAACTGTGTAAGTGGTTTAGCGATCTTAGAAAAGTCCTTAATGAAACGCCGGTAAAAACCTGCATGTCCTAAGAAACTTCTCACCCTCTTAACATTAACAGGAGGGGGTAGTTGCTCAATCACTTGCACTTTTGCTTTATCTACATGTATACCCTTATCAGATATAAGATGCCCTAACACTACCCCCTCAGTAACCATAAACTGACACTTTTCCCAGTTTAAGACAAGGTTTACATCAATACAGCGCTGCAAGACTTTATCAAGGTTAGCTAAGCATTGATCAAACGCATTACCATAAACAGAAAAATCATCCATAAATACCTCCATAATGTTTTTTATGAAATCATAAAAGATACCCATCATACACCTTTGAAAGGTGGCAGGAGCATTACATAACCCAAAAGGCATTCTGCGGTTTGCAAAAACACCTTGTGGGCATGTAAAAGTAGTCTTACTCTGATCATCAGGATGGATGGGGATCTGGAAAAAACCTGAATAACCATCTAGAAAACAGAAGAATTTATTAGAAGCAAGTCTCTCATTCATTTGGTCCACAAAAGGAAGGGGGAAATGGTCTTTCTTGGTGGCGGCATTTAACTGTCTATAATCTATGCACATCCGCCACCCAGTTACTACTCTAGTAGGTATTAATTCATTTTTATCATTTTTTACCACTGTGGTCCCTCCTTTCTTAGGAACCACCTGAACTGGGCTAACCCACTTGGAGTTGCCAACTGAATAGATAATACCTGCATCAAGAAGTTTCATTACCTCAGCCATAAGTACCTCCTGCATCTTAGGATTCAACTTACGTTGACCCTGTCTATAGGGCTTATGCCCTTCCTCTAACTCTATCCTATGCATGCAAACATCAGGACTGATGCCCTTAATGTCATCCAAAGAATAACCTAAAGCTTTCCTATTCTTTTTGAGAACAGTCATTAAGGCAGAAAGTTGGTTAAGGTCAAGTTTAGAACTAACAATTGCAGGGTATTGCTCAGTATCATCTAAGAAAACATACTTAAGATTAGGAGGAAGTGGCTTACGCTCTGGTACCTTTACCTCTACGGCCTGAACAGAATCAGTACTAATGGAATAACACATGTTTACCAGATTAGCATTAGCCAGGCTTATGAGCTTCTCATCCTCTTCCTCAGTCAGCTCATATTCCTCTATCTCTGCTTCCACAACATCCAGCTCTTCAGCATTCTCAGCTGGATTACCTGCACACTTATCCAAAACTGTCAAATCATCTAAGGGATCCTTGGTAAAGGATTCCCTCCAGTTACGGATAACATTTCTGTCTATAATATCAATGGAGCAACAAGTATCATCAGTAAGAGTAGTTGCCTTATGGGCAAGACTAAACTCTATAGTGTCATCTCCAACCTCTAAAGTAATGATCCCGCGTTTGACATCTATTAAAGCCCCAGTTGTGTGTAAAAAGGGTCTACCTAAAATAATAGGTATTTGATTATCCTCAGCAATGTCTAAAACAACGAAATCAACAGGAATAAAGAACTTTCCCACTCTAACTGGGACATCCTCCGAGACCCCTAATGGTCTTTGGGTTGATCTATCAGCCATCTGTAAGGTAATATTGGTGACTTTAAGTCTACCTATGTTAAGTCTTTCTCAAACAGAATAAGGCATAACACTGACACTAGCCCCTATATCACAAAGGGCTTTCCCTATAACATGATTGCCTATAGTACAAGGAATAGAAAAACTACCTGGGTCTTTCAACTTGGTGAAGGGAACTAGGTTCCTGATTTTATACTCATATCTAATGTGAGTTTTGTTTCTTTAAGTTTAGTCATAAAAACTTAAATAGATCTTATGCATGCATGATGATATCATAAGATGAGATTGTCCTTACATTGGTTTTAGAAGGTTTATACTCAATAATCACCTATTACTTGAGTCTTCAATACCGAAATACCCTTATAACGATCTAAGAAAAATCGTCTCCAAAAGATGCGTATCAAGGACCCAATCTCAAACTAATACAAATTTTGTTACTAGAAAATTAGTATTAGTATACTAGAAATGTTAACAATATTACTCTTAATATTATTAATATAGGAAATAATTTCTTACTTAGAAAAACTATTTCTAAGTATTATTGATAGTATGATAGAGGTTGTAGTATGATGTGGGTGTGTGTATTAACCAACAACTATATGTGTGTAGTGTGTTTATGTGGTATATAAGGGGCAAAAATGAGCTTCCTTGCTCATGCTCTTGGCCGGCCAAGGCTCACCAAATAGGCGAATGCATGACCTTCTAATTCTTACACAAAGGCAAGAATATGCCTTACACATTCCTTACACACTTACACACCTATTTCTTACTTACACACACAATCAATATGTAACAACCCGACCCACCACGGTCGTAACACACCCCCAATAAGATGGGAAGTATGCCTTTGGGCCCATTTATTTGTCCTCACTTAAGCCCAAAAGCACAAGGCCTTGTTATTAAGTGGTGGGTGAAAGCTATTATAAACATATCACAAGCCTTACATTCTACCGATGTGGGACAACTTTCCTCTCATACTCTTGGGGTGTTACAAACTCCCTCACTTAAACAACACAACGTCCTCGTTGTGCCCAAACTTGACCGCAACCAGGGCCAGAATCCTCCCCCGCTAGGTGTGTGACCCGAGTACTCCCGACCACAGGCTCTCCACACGGTCACAGGGTCGCTCTGATACCATTTGTAACAACCCGACCCACCACGGTCGTAATACACCCCCAATAAGATGGGAAGTATGCCTTTGGGCCCATTTATTTGTCCTCACTTAAGCCCAAAAGCACAAGGCCTTGTTATTAAGTGGTGGGTGAAAGCTATTATAAACATATCACAAGCCTCACATTCTACCGATGTGGGACAACTTTCCTCTCATACTCTTGGGGTGTTACACAATATGTACACACAACCTCTCCATACACACAACACTACACGGCTGAAATGAGGTCTAAAATGGACCCATTTTATTTTTGTCAATTGTGTTAATTTGTAACATGTCACACATGTCCCATAACACATGACTCGATTTGTTAATTGTGCAATTTTAACTATTAAAATTCACAATTTACAAATTTATTACATTTAAATAATTATTCCAATATTTCGAAATTATTATTGTATAAAATGTAATATCATAATTTTAATTACAACTCTTTGTAATTTTATGATCAACCGTGTTCATTCTCAATTTAATCGTTTCCCAAACGAATAAATAAAACCGAGTAATAAAACGATTTTATTACTTTGACTTTTATTATTATTATAATCCCATTATAAAAATATTCGTCATATAAAATTATTTCCAAATTTCTAGTTATTAATTAATTCGTATCCAATACAATATTAATTAATTATTCCATTGAGACGGAATTCCCTAAAGATATGACCTTAACTGATCACCACCATCATATGACGATAATGTCAAACTCTAGACAGCCAATCATTATCGATAAATGTTGATCAGTTGACTTTAAAAGAGTAACACTCCCAGTTGTGTTTCATTCAAATGAGTTTTAGTTACGTCAACACACTATTGTCGAGGACACTTCCTCCAACAATCTCCCACTTGTCCGAGACAAGTGTGTGTTACCAATTCTCTTGCCCTATTACTATCTCCCACTCAATGCATGGCGTCCTCTCAGGTCGTGCCGGCAATTGATTAAAATCTAGAGTGGTTTATCTCGATCTGGAGTTATAACTACTGACCGGAATTATCTACCATAGATACCTTCCGAGCGTGGCCACGCATTTTTAGTTATTATTCTCCTCGAGTGGCCTAGAGATATTTCTCAACCCTGACAAGGGGTGGACAATTCCTAATCGACTTATTCCTTCCGGCTGGCCACAGCCCATCATAACCCAAAACATGTCCTTATAAACGCCAGTTACGAAGGTGTTAGGACATGAATCAAAGTTAATCTGAAAACTATGCCACCTCAGAGAACAGTCATCAGTCCAAAAACTGACTCATGTGAAACACGATAGATGCTCTCGCCACGACCAGGCAGTCTTTTAGCAAGAGTACGCCAGAGCTCTATCAGCGGTCATTAGCCCGGCAAATGTATCTTAACATGTCTATGCCTAGGTGATCGATTAGTCATCCCGTATGACTCTATGGCAATCGAACTTGCCATCAATCGCATCACACATCCGGTTGCATTGAGATGTCACCTCACTTAAGCAACTAGGGGCGAGGTCATGATAATTCAATTCACTTTAATGGGGTTCAATATGGTCTTACCATCCCATTTGAATTTTACTTGACCTTTCGTGAGTTATAAATAACTCAAACAATTAGTGGATTACACCATCCAAGTGGTCAACCTTTGAACACCATTTAATTTACAATCAGCTTTAGGGTCTCTCGTTTACATCCCTTAAAATTGTAATTATCTTCATTTTGAGTAAACCAGGTTTACCACGGTTCGTGCGAGCGTAAACTTTGCGGATCATATCCATACATTGATCTTTCATCTGAAAGAGACAAGTCATTCTCATGACTAGCGAATAAGATTATGTGCATTGTGTAACTCCCAGCCACAGAAATGCCTTTACATAATTTGTGAACTTACACATTTTGTAGAATCTTGTGATGACCATGTAGTTAAAATACAAGTCATTGAGATGCATAGTTAATGAATGCAAGCCAAAGATTATCACAAATCTTTGCTTGGTGTCTTGGAACTTGAGTCGTTGCAAACCTTTTACCATACGACTAAGTTATCTTCCAAGATCTTGAATTTGTCTTTCATCTTCATTGGAGAATACTTTGACAATTGATCAAGGTTTAATCATTGGTTTAACACCTGCTCAACGGGTTGTCCTGTAAGCGGTGCGCATCCACTTTACACGATTATACTAATGGCAGAATCATTAGTGATTTAAGCGTGCAAACAATAGTTCTTAAGGTTCGATAAATTTCCATGATCCCATCATGGTTGTACTATCTTCATCTCCATGAACAACCTTAACACAAATAACAAGATGTCTTTTATAATCTCAATCAAACATCCCATGTTCAATTAGATTTAATTCATATCAATATGTTATCTACAATTGAAAAACTCGCATACTTCTCATAAGTACTAGTTCCTCATTCCAAACGAGCAATGAGTTGTTTTAGATAACGTTTACTCCCACTAAACTCTTGTTCTTGCCTGATTCTGAAGATCCCGATGTCATACCCATGACTCAATAGGTTCAAATCTTGGTGCGAGAACTCCCACTGAACTTTACATTTAACCGTAAATCATAAAGCTCCCACTCAATTCAATGTTCCTTAACATTTGATGATTTGAAATGGTTGGGACATAACCATATGTGCTAATAGTCACATCCTTTTCAAATACTCTTTTGAAAAGCGGTTACTGAGTTTACTGAATTCATTCTCAATGAATTACTTTACTACTTTCAACAAAGTTACCCTTAACTTTGTAGATTGCTGGCATTCACATGTCAACATATGCTTCTCTCAATAAATCTCATTTATTAGCATGTATATCTTTATAAATCTCATGGGTTTTAGAATTTGCATTGGCATATTTAGATCACCATCTGAATCCAAGAACCCTTTCTTGAGCCTTTGCAAAATCTCTTGAACATTTTTCTTCGAGTGTCCTCCCGTAGTTTTTATAAGAGTCTTTTCTTATGGTATATAATTTTTGTGTGTGTGGGAACTTTCAGTTCCCCACATTTATCTTATCTTATACTGTACGAGGACTCCATCATGGATCTTATCCATGTATAGAATTTTTCCTTACTAACTTCAAGAATTTATTCCTGAAGTATCCCCTAGGGCCGGGGCCGTTGGGTTCATAAGGCGTAGTTTTTAAGCAAATCGTGGTTCTTATCCACAACTTTATCTACCTTTAAAATCATGAGGCGTAGATTTTTCTCGAATCGTAGATCCCATCCACAACTTAATCTTCGTTCTTATCTTTCACATAACCAAAACACAATAAATCCTACTATTCACTAATAGATCATATCCATTGTGCTTATCAGAATCATATGCTATTTGTGGCTTTTCAAATTTCTCCCACTCTATCTTTGTAATAATAATCCCATTTTATCACCAAAGATAGCCACTAAGGCCACAAGCAATGACTTTGATGTTGGTTTGTGTACCCTTATGATTTATTACAGAAAATATTCGATTTAAGCTTAGATAGTTTAGAATGGTTGATAACTTTTCCTCTTTAATTAAGTTCTAAACTTAATTTGATTTTGATTTGATTTGAATTAAGTATCCTATACTTATTCCATCTCAATGGTCATACATTGAATTGTCACAATCAATTCTATTTTATGTTAAGATTTGCAAGTGTTTAAACTAATTAAGAACATAAATATAAAACCAATAGTGACTTGGGTTGAAAACCAAGTCACCACATTATCCAAAATACAACCAATTGTTTAAAGGATTAACCTTTCCTCGTCCAACAAGGAAATAAAATACGGATTTTAAATTGTTCTTACAACACTTGAAATACTAGCAAAATAAGCGGAAAAACAAAGCTTCTTGATCATCCTGAGTGGAGCTACTCTTAGTTCCATTGATCCATTATGCTTGATTTTTCTTTCCCTTATTTTTGTTTCCATGCCCTAATTCAAGTAAGAAGAGCATTCAAATCACAACTTGTATCATAATACGTTTAGTTGAGATTGACACAAAATAGAGACAGTTATCATACCAACTGGAAGAATCTTCCCAGCTTTGAGATCGCTGAGATATCTGGAACAATTCCTCTTCTTATGTCCTTTATTATTACAATAAAAGCACTTGGCTCCTTGAGGAGAGCTCTTGTTGGGATCTGATGTACTTGCCTCTGAAGACACATTCTTTGAACCTGTGGAAGGTTGTCTCCCCTTTGCCTCACCCTTCCTATCGAACTTTTCTTTGCCCTTAACATTTATATTGAGCTCATCCTTAGGGGAACTAACATTTAGGCCCATATCCCTTTCTACTTGCACGATCATATTGTGCAATTCATCGAGAGAGATGTCTTGGTTCCTTATGTTGAAATTCATTCGGAATTGTACATAAGTCTTCACCTTAGACAAGGAATGGAGGATTCTGTCAATCACAAGTTCCTCAGGAATGTCCACTTGATTCATTCTTAGGGTTTCTACATGCTCAATTATCTTGAGTACATGTGGGCTAACCTTTTGCCCCTCCTTAAGGTTGAGATTAAAGAAGGCCGATGCCGCCCCGTATTGGACAATTCTCGAAGCCTTTGAGAACATTGTCAGAAGCCTGCAATAGATCTCATAATCTGTGCCAATCTTTAGGGCACTCCTTTGGAGTTCCGGCTCCATCGAGAGGATCAAAACATTTTTCATTGCCCAAGACTCCTTGTGATAAGTATCATAAGGTCGTCTTGCCGCGGCGGTGGCATTTTCTGCAGGTTCGGGAGGTGATGCTTCAATGAGGAATTCGGTCTTACCGTCACCTTGTGCCGCCAACAACAGTTGGGCATTCCAATCGGCAAAGTTTGCCCCATTCTCTTCCAGCTTACAACGATCCATGAAGGATTGTAACCATGAAGTGTTCGTAGTAGTGGTGGAAGTGGTCATGATTGATATTGATTTGGAGACTTAACTACAAAATTTTAAACATATGAAGAAATTAAATGCTAATCGTTTTAATTTTCATTTTAACTTGTAAACATTTTTACTAAGTTGATGCATCTATAAAATGACCTCTATCCAATTTTATAAATGATTCCAAGACCCAAACCCATACCCCCGAAATCGTGAACCACTGGAACTCCGACCCAATGATATGGTTTGGTGGGTTAAAATAAACCGGTTCTACCCTAGAACTCTTGGTTGATGACAAATCATAATTTATACATCTTAGCCCGGAACACATTGACCACTGGTCCTCTACACTTCCGTTGAGTACAAACCAAATTTCAAATGCATCTACTGGACTGAATCCACCCCATTGCCCCACTTATCCTACGTAATGAGGTTCGTACTGCCCACTGGACTAGCACCACCCCACGAAATAGAAGCTCATGGGTTCTACTATTTGGTAAGGCTAATCCTCAATTGTTTTGTTTAATATAGAGGTCTTGTCAATTTATTATCTATCTCCTTTAAGCGAATTAAATTGGTGAACTCGATAATTATAATTGACACGGTCGTTTATAACGATCTAAACTAATATGCATGTTTATGGCGATTTGGTTATGCATGCAAACATATTAAAATGCAAAAATAAAAGCAATAAAGCAATAAAATCCTAGTATGGCCTTCCTAGTTAATAGTAAAACTAATTAACTATTACAAATTCGGAAACCAACTCCATGGTCCCTTGAACTTCATTGGCACGCCATCCAAGAAAACACCGTCTTGTCGGAACTCCTTTCCGTATGGCACCGTCTTTTGGATCTTCGGAATTACAATAAAATAATATACATACTCTATTGTAAAACTTAAAATAAATTACAAACCCGTGATACGAGATCACATAAATTACAACCGAATCAATATTCCCTTTCATTACGGGTAATATTGATTAAAACTAAGGCCATACTAAGAAAAATTACATAATTCCAAATTATATAAATAACATTCAAAATATGACATTCATATTAAATAAATTGCAATAAATAAAATATGTATGCCCATGCTCAATTTTTAATGCCAAATCGCCTTATGGGAGCAAATATCTCATATTTGTTTACGGTTTTTACGGATATGCGCGATTTTAACTATTAAAATCATCAAAATTACATAAATCTAATTTATGTCCAAGTTAATCATCCTAACTTACTTTAGGAATCAATGTTTAGTCTCTACTAATATTTGATCATGATCTAACTTGATTTTGCATTATTGTTCATAAATTACTTGTATTTTCGGGAAAAATAAACAAAATACGGCCAAATGAGTCAATAAAATTCGAAATTTAAAATTCAAAAATTCTAAAGTTTCTGGAAATTTTCTAAAAATTCAGAAATTAATAAAATGGTCTTTTGCAAATGTTTATGGTTTATTTCTTAAATAAATTGTATAAAAGCCGTTTTATGGTTTAAAATCCGATTTAAATTATAAAAACTTGCAATAACTTGCCATAAAATTTTAGTCATCCTAAAATATATATATATATATATATATATATATATATATATATATATATATATATATATATATATATATATATATATATATCTGAAAATGACCAAAAATTGCAGACAATACTCGAAATTTTATTTTTACGACTCATAAATTACGATTATTAGCTAATTAACTCATTAAAAATTAATAATCATAAAAAAGAAACTTTTTGATATCCAACTTTTAGATCTGATGTTCCTATCATATAAGACATCTATGGGTAAAATTTCATGCCATAATATTAAGATTAACTATTTTTAACACAATAAGTCATTATATAGCCGATTTCAACTATTAAAATCATAAAACATGCATCACTTGAGAATAAATTCTCAAAAATTACATACATTCTGTAAGTATTGCATGTGACATTGTGTTAAAGTTTTATGGCAAAATTCCAACTATAACTATTAAAGTCGAATTTGAGTCACTATTAATACGATTTTTACTATAAAAATCATTAATCATGCAAAATAAGTCCAATAATTTCGAAAATTCATACAGCCACTTTATATATTGCATGTGACTTCTCATAAAATTTTTAAGGTTAAATTCGAAATATATCCTTATATACCCATTTTTGCTCATATTATGACTATTTATCTCATAAAATTCATAATCCATGCATATTAACTCCATTTCTCACGAAAAATCATATACAATATATTAAATATGCATGTGAGAACATATCAAAAACTCTCAGCCAGAAACTATTTTTAGCTATTTTTCCCATTAATTGTTGTTTAAAACCGATTTAAACTACAAAATATACAAATAAATATAAAAATGAACAATAAAAATCCATAAAATTATTTTTATGTCCTAAAACCATTTTAGAATCAGAAACTTTAACATGCAAAATTATTTTGTGATTTATCATAATAAATACAAAGTATTTCGAAAATTCCGAAATATATTTATGTTAATCCGATTTTAACATAAATCATGAATCCGATCATGCATGCAACAACCGTAATGCTCTGATACCAATTGAAGGGAACTAGGTTCCTGATTTTATACTCATATCTAATGTGAGTTTTGTTTCTTTAAGTTTAGTCATAAAAACTTAAATAGATCTTATGCATGCATGATGATATCATAAGATGAGATTGTCCTTACATTGGTTTTAGAAGGTTTATACTCAATAATCACCTATTACTTGAGTCTTCAATACCGAAATACCCTTATAACTATCTAAGAAAAATCGTCTCCAAAAGATGCGTATCAAGGACCCAATCTCAAACTAATACAAATTTTGTTACTAGAAAATTAGTATTAGTATACTAGAAATGTTAACAATATTACTCTTAATATTATTAATATAGGAAATAATTTCTTACTTAGAAAAACTATTTTTAAGTATTATTGATAGTATGATAGAGGTTGTAGTATGATGTGGGTGTGTGTATTAACCAACAACTATATGTGTGTAGTGTGTTTATGTGGTATATAAGGGGCAAAAATGAGCTTCCTTGCTCATGCTCTTGGCCGGCCAAGGCTCCCCAAATAGGCCAATGCATGACCTTCTAATTCTTACACAAAGGCAAGAATATGCCTTACACATTCCTTACACACTTACACACCTATTTCTTACTTACACACACAATCAATATGTACACACAACCTCTCCATACACACAACACTACACGGCTGAAATGAGGTCTAAAATGGACCCATTTTATTTTTGTCAATTGTGTTAATTTGTAACATGTCACACATGTCCCATAACACATGACTCGATTTGTTAATTGTGCAATTTTAACTATTAAAATTCACAATTTACAAATTTATTACATTTAAATAATTATTCCAATATTTCGAAATTATTATTGTATAAAATGTAATATCATAATTTTAATTACAACTCTTTGTAATTTTATGATCAACCGTGTTCATTCTCAATTTAAACGTTTCCCAAACGAATAAATAAAACCGAGTAATAAAACGATTTTATTACTTTGACTTTTATTATTATTATAATCCCATTATAAAAATATTCGTCATATAAAATTATTTCCAAATTTCTAGTTATTAATTAATTCGTATCCAATACAATATTAATTAATTATTCCATTGAGACGGAATTCCCTAAAGATATGACCTTAAGGGATCAACTGATCACCACCATCATATGACGATAATGTCAAACTCTAGACAGCCAATCATTATCGATAAATGTTCATCAGTTGACTTTAAAAGAGTAACACTCCCAGTTGTGTTTCATTCAAATGAGTTTTAGTTACGTCAACACACTATTGTCGAGGACACTTCCTCCAACACTTGGGTGCTATATTATTTTGTGAAAGAACATAACACTCCTCCACAAAAGCAATAGCACCTTCGTCCCGAAACTTCCTCTTACGACTTAAAATATCTTTCATCAATTTAGCATAAGAAGGTACCTGGGTAATTAAGTCAGTGAAAGGGATGGTTACCTCAAGATTCTTCACCATCTCCAAGAACTTACCGAATTTCCGATCCTCTTTGGAATTCTTCAATCGTTCGGGATACGGAACGGTAACACTAGCCGTAGGATCAACAACCTTTGGCTTTTTCAGTTGTAAAATCTTAGTGAGGTCTTGAATGAGGGAAGGGTCCAACGATTCAGGATTAGAAATTGCAATCTGCTCAGGTCCCCTGGTCGGTCGACCTGGTGTAGTGGTCGGTCGACCAGACGCTGTATTGTCGGAATTTTTCTGTTTTGCAGAAACTGATCTCACGTTAGGTATCTCGGTCGATCGACCTGATGTGGCGGTCGGTCGACCTCCTGACCTGTGCACGAGATCAATTTCTTCGTCCTGAACTTCGGCAGAATCATCCTTTGGGGTTGGTCCCTCATAAGCACGACCACTCCTAAGATTTATAGCATTTAATGTATCCATGGAACTCTCACAACCGACCGGATAGCTAGCAATCTGATTAGCAGCTAAGATTGTTAATTGGTCTTCAAAAGTCTTCAAAGAAGCCACTTGAGCCTTTTCCATCTCCATCATTTGTTTCATTAGAGCATGAACAAGCTCTCTCAACTCCGCAGTCTCACCCGTGTTGTCAACCGTAGTAACTAGGTTCGCACTTTCTTGCTTCAGCTGGGCTGCCTCAAGCTTTTCAAAACGGGCTTCAACAGTTGTCTCAAGAGCTAAAACTCTATCCATCTCAAAAATCAACCTACGCGAATTCCCACGTGAACTCCCAAATTCGGCCCTATGCACCGCCATGTCTTCAATGGTGTTCCAACCCTTCATATGGTTGGTATTATTTTGAAATTTTGCATTGGCGGCCGCGTCAAGAATCACCTTATAACCATCGTAGAGAGCGTTGTAAAATTGGTTACACAAGTACCATTGAGGAAAACCATGGTGAGGAATATAACAGACCAATTTCTTGAACCGACCCCATGCTTCACAAAATTCTTCATCTGGACCTTGTTGAAAGTTAGTGATTTGGCTTCTCAAGTCACTGGCCTTCGCAAGAGGGAAGTATTTTTTATAGAAAGCCAATGCCAAGGAAGCCCAATCCGTAACCTTCTCAGCTACCCTATCAAGGTAACGGTACCAATCTCTCGCGGCATCTTTCAATGAATAAAGGAACATCATTGCCTTCACCTCATCATGAGTCACCCCGACAGTTATATGTATGGAACAGCAATAATCCGTGAATGTCTCAACATGCCTCAACGGATCCTCGTCGGGTAGACCAGAAAATTGATTCCGCTCCACCAGAATGATGTAGTTCGGGTGGAGCTCAAAGGAACCAGTGTTAGGAGTAGGAAAGGTGAACCCCTTCGGTAAATCTTGGACCTTTGGTTGTATGTGGTCATAAATAGTAGCCATGTCTAAGAATGAGAGTACTCAAGCCTTCCTCTCAAAAACCTGTCTTCTACAAACAAGAAAAGGTAAGCAACGGTCTTAAGGAACCTAAGTTCCTTAAGACAAGAAAAATAAACTAGAAATCTACAAACAAAATTATACCGTCTCCCCGGCAACGGCGCCAAAATTTGACACCCGTCGTTGAGGGGTGCCAAAGATAAGATTTATAAAACCTCAGCTTAAACTAGATAGGATAAGTCAAGGGTCGAACCACAGAGAGACAAGGTTAATAATGTTTGCGAATTTAAAGTCTACTGAAAGTATCAAAAAGGGGGGTTTGATTTAAGATTGGGAGTAATAATTACGAAAGCAAAATAAACAAGACTACTAAAATAAGGTAAAGGGAGATTAGGAACTTCGGTTCCCCATGGCTGAAACAAGTCAATAAAGGATAAAATCACCAAATAACACAATCCCAAGGAACAAAGAATAAACATTTAGGTCAATATTCTACCCAATCCTTACGGTCTTAGGGTTCCTAGAAAAGCACTAAACTTTCGTTCATAGGGCAATCCCAAAGTTGTTGTTCAACTAATCCTAACAATCTTTCAATCTTTAAAGGATTAGTTCACCAACAACAATGGGGGATTGGTAAATTAATCATAAAACTATCAAAATTAAGTCTTGGCCATGGTTCCCCTAATTCCTAATCACAAGAATTAGTTATGCATAATCTTAATCATAAAGTTAATAATAACAATATTGAAGAACATCAAGGAAATTAACATAATTAAAGATGAGAATTCAAAAGAGGGAAACATGGATTGAATAGCAATAATAAGATGAACAACAAAGTTAATTAACAAAGAAAGATTAAATTGGATCAAACTTACAAAACTTAATTGGAAATTAAGAACAAAGATGAAAACTTGGGAAATCTTCTCTCTAACTATGGAGTTTTTACTAATGTGGACTGCTTAACCTAATTATGAAGTTTAGGCGTCCTTAAATAGACTCCTAATTACAAGATTAAAAGAATAAAAACCGAAATAAAAATCACGGAACCCGTCGCCAGGTCGGTTGATGCCCGTCGTTGAGGGTACCAAAGATAAAATTTATAATTCCTAACCTTAACAATAGATAGTGAAAGTCAGGGTCGAACCACAAAGAGGTGGGGAATGTTTATTGTCTTAATGTTAATGTTTAAAGGTAACAAATTTGAGGGTTAATTGGTTGATTACTATATCTAAGGCAAAGATTAAAATAAAGCAAGAATTAAAAGATAAGAATAAAATATAATAAAAGAGGATGCTAGGATGTTTGGGTAATAAATAGCTAAGGTAAAATAAATCCTAAGGTCAACATGTATTGCAGTCGCGTAAGGGGGTGTAACATATCTTTTTAGGTCTATGCTACCTAATAGCTCCTTTCGGCCTATGCTATTAGTTCCTAGGTCTCACAATTATTGGGTGTCAACAATAAGGGTGATTCCTAAATCCCAGGTCACATACCTTTCAGCCTTGAGTAACCTATCCGTCTTAAGGTGTAAACCAATGTCCTTCCCGTATCTTTCAATCTTGGGTAGGTCATTACTAACGTCCTACAAGTCTCCTTATGGTCTCATTGCAGGGTGTTATAATTGACAAGAAAAGACGAAATAAGAAAACAGACGCGAGTGGTCGACCGACCGGCTACTCCAGTCGGCCGACCACGGCCTCGGTCGACCGACCAGTTATTCCAGTCGGCCGACCGTGGTCCTGCTACAAGTCGGTCTTTCGAATTCTATTTACCTACGCATATCATCCCCTACATCCTAACATATGAAATTTAGCTACTCATGATTATTAAGACGATTATAAAATTGGGAATAAACATGGAGAACATAGTAAATAATCTAAGCATGCAAGATTCAATAAAGCTTGGAATTCTAACTTAACAATTGTAATAAAAACAAGAACTGTAATTAAAAGCTAGATTAAGAGAATAATTACCACAATCGGAATTAAGGCAGAACGGAATAAACTTTATTGAATGCTTGAGAATTCTTGAATAATGATAAAAGATGAACTAGATGGTAAAAGATTGAATAAAAGATACTAAGGATTGATAATCGATATCAAGCATCTATATGAAAAAAGCATATCTAACCCTAATCACAAGATTTGTTTTTATAGGGTAAAAACTAAGAGTTTCCTAATAGCTCTAATTCTACTTTATTTCCGAAAAGAGTCGCATGGGCTTCTGCTCTGGTCGGCCGACCCGTTTAGCTGGTCGGTCGACCGCTTCTTGCTGGACTTCTCTTATTTCCGGCCTTTCTTGAAAATTGGGCTTTATGAAAATCAGGCCTGGTCGGCCGACCCGTTTTGCTGGTCGGTCGACCGCCTCTGTACGGAAATCTTCGGATTTCTTCTTATTTTGACTTTTGGCACTTTGACTTTGACTCCAGTTGACTTTCCATTTATTTCTCAATTAAGCAAAAGACTTGAGGATACGAATTTGGTGCTTAAATCGTCTCTTTTCCGCATAAATCTGCAAAAGTGCATAAAAACACGAAAGTACACAATTTGTGGGAAATAAAGGCTAAAACATAGTAAATGAGCGACTAAATACGTGTAAAAATAGATGTAAAACATCATAAAATAGACACGTATCAAATTCCCCAAACCAAACCCTTGCTTGCCCTCAAGCAAGAAATAGACTCGATCTTAACTAATGGAACAATTTCAATCTCAGAGCGAAATTTACATGTAAGCTTAAACCAATGCCAAGAACAAAATGAGAAAGTATATAAGTCGTGCAAACGAGTTATGGTGTCGTCAATCTTGCACATATAAAAACTATAGAGACTTATACCATGGACTCTCGTGGTACGCTCGAGATACTCATGAAGCAAAGGGTGAGTATATGTAAAAGATAGAAAGAAGTATATTTGTCATGACACTCACCTAACTACGACCCATGAAAACATGCCTGCAATCTAACATGAACAAGAATTCTACAACTTTGTATAACAATCTCATTAAATGGCCTAGATACATGCAATTGAGGTAATGAAAGATATGTGAGGTAAAAGGTAAAAGTGGTTAAGATGTTTTTGGATATGTGGGGTTAGTAGCCAAGCTAGTAAAACCGATTTCCAACAACAAACTTCTCAACTTTTGATATTAAGAAAGTGCTCTTTTGTAGCACAACTCTCATATTTGAATATAAGAAAGGACTCCCAAATATTTTTGAATGGGGTACGGGAGTTATAACACATAAAAGAAAGGAATTTTTTTGAAACGGAAAATTTTTTTTTTGATGGTGCCAGACGGTCGACCGACCTATAGAGGTGGTCGGTCGACTGGCTCTGTATTTTCCGGATTTTTTTTTCGTTTTTCTTTTCTTTCTTTCTTTTCTGAATTTTTTCTGTTCTTGTTCTTTTCTTTCTTTCTTTTCTTTTCTCTTTGCTTAAGATAGCTTACAAACCAGGATACCTCCAAAAGTCAAACCAAAGACCACAGATACTAGCTTGGAAGGGTAGGCTAAGTATGGGATGTAGTTTTTGGGGAAATAAAAAGGCAATTTTGGCTTTGTGAAGCTTATGGGTAAATATGAGAAAAGGGATCCCAAATGCACGTATCAAGACTCACAAAACGAGATAGTAAAACAAGTATATAGCAATTCAAGTTCATGTTTATGCATATTGATGTAACATGTTCCAAGGGGAGTACTACTCACATCCTAGACAACTGTTTTAAGAATGAAACCAGGAAATAAGCTCTAAACCTTAGAATGTATAGTAGGTCGCCAAGGTATAAGTCAAGTCTCAAGACATGCAAGCTAACAAAAACTCGTAGATATGCAAAAGACTCTCATACTAAAACAAGTTGACAAGGCAATGGCAAAGGCATAAACATGTAAGGAAGCTAAAATCATCCTTGAAATACTTTCGTTCCGACTCGACCTATATGCTAAAATAAACGTGCATTTTTTTGGAATTTTGGAATTTTTTAATTTTTCTTTTGGGTTTTTCCTGTATATGTAAGGAAAATAAAAAAAAGAACAATGCAATACGGAAATGCAATAAACGTGTGACAGAATGCAATGCATGTGACATGAGACCATTCCCCAAACCAACCCGCACAATGTCCTCATTGTGCATTAGCCTAAGTAAAGGTTTCAGAAAATTAAAATAAAGATGCAAGTAAGATAAAAACTAAGGAAAAACTGGAAAGAACTCACTGGGTTAAAAGATGCATGAGAAAAACCTCCCCAAACCAGCGTAAGCTGGGAGGTTTTGGTGGCTAGCGGTGCCACTAAAGTACCCAAGTCGATTTCACGGTTCCCGAGGAAGAAAACGAAAGACTGCGACGGACAGTAGGTCGACCGACCGGTGTAACAGGTCGACCGACCTCCTGTAAATTACGGAAAACCCGGCGATACAGCGCTTCTGGTCGACCGACCGATGTTTCTGGTCGGTCGACCTGCCGAGTCCTGGAGGTCTTCGTTTTCTTCTTGAAATCCTGAAAAAGTGAGAAAAAATGCGCGCCCAACAATGCGCGAGGTGCCAAAACGATTCTTAAAGTCTTAACTAATAGCAAAACAAACTAAGAAGTCTCACACAACATAAAATAAATTGTCTTAAAACTGTAACTTAAAAACAACTATCCGCTAAAGATGCGGAGAATATCCGACCACGGCTTCTGACGGCATGCCGTAGTCTCCACAGTTTTTGCTTTAGTAGCAAAACACATCTTCTTTCCTCCGTCGTAAAGCATATGCGACGGTCTCTCTTCTTGAGCCTGCCTCCTCTTCTTTTTTTCCTCTCGATCCACGACGTCTGGATCCTCATCCTCCTCATAGCTTAAGCATCCCATTCCTCCTCTCTGGATGATGACTTCCTTCTCCTTGGGTTTCCCAAAACCAGTTCCTGCAATAGTCATAACAGAAGTGTCCTCCCTACTGCTCCCAATCTGGGGCGGAGGTGTAAAAACAGATACAGGAACAGGTAGTAAAGTGGGAGAGGTAGTGATGACCTCATACTTCTTCTCAGAAGTGATAACATTACATGTAATGGGGGTCATAGCATCCTTCTTCCTATAAGATAGGCCATAGATAATAGAATGTTTGCCTACTTTGAAGGTTAGAGTTCCAGTGCCTACATCTATAATGGCACCTGCAGTGTGAAGAAAGGGTCTTCCTAGAATTATGGGTATATGGGCATCCTCTGGGATGTCCAAGACAACAAAGTCAACTGGGAAGAAAAACCTGTCTATACGCACAGGGATGTTTTCTAACACCCCTACAGGTTCCATAGATGTGCGATCTGCCATCTGGACGGTCATACTGGTCACTGCAAATTCGGTCATTCCTAGTTTTAAGGCAACGCTTAAGGGCATGACACTTATACTAGCACCTAAGTCGCATAGAGCCTTCTTAACTGGGAAGGTTCCGATATTACAGGGGACAGAAAAACTACCAGGGTCCTCTAGTTTGTGAGGGGCAATGACATGAGTTAAAAAACTAGATGACTCTTCAGTGAGAGCCACCGACTCAACCTTTTCTAAAGACCTCTTCCTGGACAAAAGCTGTCTCATGAAATTAAGATAGGAAGGAACTTGTTGAACTAATTCTAAAAATGGGACTTGAACATTTAATGAACGAATTACATCTTTGAATTTGTCAAAAGATACCTGATCCTTCGAAGGCACGAGTCTCTCTGGAAAAGGAGCAGCTGAGGATTCCGTATTTGCAGCCCTTTTTAAAAATCTGGGGGTCTTGTCACCCCTGAAAAGGAAATCCCGTAAGTTATTCGGCAATTCTGGACGAAAGGGAACTTCAGGTTCTGCTTCAGTGGTCGGTCGACCGGTATTATCGGTCGGTCGACCAGTCTTCTGTTCAGGACAAATTTCCAGATCCTGCTCTGTGGTCGGTCGACCAGAAGCTTCGGTCGTTCGACCGCCTTCACTGCTACTCGCCTTTTTTTCTTTCTCGGCCCCCACTTTAGCTCCACTTCGCTGGGTTACGACGTTTAGAGTCTCCTTCTTCTGGTCCGGCTTGGTCGGAAGTTGACCCGGAGCCCTAGTATCATTCTTGCTCGCGATCTGAGCAATCTGGGACTCTAACATCTTCATCCCTGCCTCTCTAGCCTGCGACTCCTTCTGAACCAACCCAATAAGATTTTGGATAAGAGCATCTGTGTTGGGTGGTGGATTGGAAGGTGGTTGAGGGTTGAAAGGTGGTCTTTGGAAATTTTGTTTATGTGGGGGTACATAGGTGGAATTTTGCTGAGGTTGCATGTGTTGTGGGTTTTGAACATTATGGCTTGTCCACCTTAGGTTGGGATGGACATTGTTATTATTTGGATCATAGAAATTGTTCCCACGATAATGCTGAAAAGCGGCACATGTTTCATTAGATGAAGTACAGAACTTTGACACATGCCCTTCTCCACCGCACCTCTCACAAGCAAAGGGTCCGTCCTGAACGGCGTTCACCTGGTATATTCCTCCCTTGCTTCCACTCCCTAGATCGAGCTTTCCTGCAACCTCAAATTTTTCTAGCTTGGCTGTCAAGGCCTCAATTGCTGACAGGTTGTACTCAGATTTTCTTTGATTTCCTCTGGAAGTACCATGCTCAGCGCAGTGCACAGCAACATCTTCTATTAACTTGAGACCCTTAGTCTCTCCCGAATTATCTTGGAATCTCCCATTAGCTGCAGCATCTAAGTAGGCCCTGTTGTCATCATAGAGGCCATTGTAGAACTGGTTGCAAAGAAACCATTGTTCGAATCCATGATGTGGTATGGATCGAACAAGTCTCTTGAACCTGTCCCACGCCTCGCTAAAGTCTTCATTGGGACCTTGCTTGAAATTGGTAATCTGCGCTCTTAAGGCATTCGTCTTTGATGCAGAGTAGTATTTCCTGTAGAATGCTAAGGCTAGGGTGTTCCAATCCGTGACTCCCGCAGTAGTGCGGTCAAGATCTCTGTACCACTCTCTCGCAGAGTCCCTAAGGGAGAAGATAAACATGGTCTGTTTAATCTGGTCCTGCGTCACTCCTTCTGGGGGTGCTATAGAGCATATGTAATCTGTGAAGATTTCAATATGCTTAGCAGCATCCTCATTGGCCGAGCCTCCAAATTGGTTTCTTTCAACCATAGTAATATAGGCAGGCTTGGCCTCGAATGGCTTCCCAGTACCTGTAGGTAAGGTGAACCCTTTGTATAGGTCCTTTGCCTGAGGCATGGAGTGACTGGCAATTGTAGCTTCTTCCGCCATATTATCTTCTTCTTTAGGAAAAACTGGAAAGTAGGTAAAAGGTGGTGTTTTTGGTGAAAGTGGATTGATGGGTGAATTTGGTTGTGAAGGTGGTGTTTTTGGTGAAGATGGTGGTAACTCGAAAAGGTCTTCTTGAAATAAGGAAGATGGTGAACCTCCTTCCTGATTTGCTAGAAGTTGCTTTCTTCTTTCTCTAAGAGTCCTCTCAATTTCGAGATCAAGTGGTAGGAGTTCTCCTTGAACTGACCTGCGCATAAGAGAAAACTACAAGAAAAAGGTGAGAAGGTTTAAGGAACAAAAAGTTCCTTAAACAAAGAGAAACAAAAACAAAAAACAATAAACACTGGCATCACCTCCCCGGCAACGGCGCCAAAATTTGATGCCCGTCGTTGAGGGTACCAAAGATAAAATTTATAATTCCTAACCTTAACAATAGATAGTGAAAGTCAGGGTCGAACCACAAAGAGGTGGGGAATGTTTATTGTCTTAATGTTAATGTTTAAAGGTAACAAATTTGAGGGTTAATTGGTTGATTACTATATCTAAGGCAAAGATTAAAATAAAGCAAGAATTAAAAGATAAGAATAAAATATAATAAAAGAGGATGCTAGGATGTTTGGGTAATAAATAGCTAAGGTAAAATAAATCCTAAGGTCAACATGTATTGCAGTCGCGTAAGGGGGTGTAACATATCTTTTTAGGTCTATGCTACCTAATAGCTCCTTTCGGCCTATGCTATTAGTTCCTAGGTCTCACAATTATTGGGTGTCAACAATAAGGGTGATTCCTAAATCCCAGGTCACATACCTTTCAGCCTTGAGTAACCTATCCGTCTTAAGGTGTAAACCAATGTCCTTCCCGTATCTTTCAATCTTGGGTAGGTCATTACTAACGTCCTACAAGTGTCCTTATGGTCTCATTGCAGGGTGTTATAATTGACAAGAAAAGACGAAATAAGAAAACAGACGCGAGTGGTCGACCGACCGGCTACTCCAGTCGGCCGACCACGGCCTTGGTCGACCGACCAGTTATTCCAGTCGGCCGACCGTGGTCCTGCTACAAGTCGGTCTTTCGAATTCTATTTACCTACGCATATCATCCCCTACATCCTAACATATGAAATTTAGCTACTCATGATTATTAAGACGATTATAAAATTGGGAATAAACATGGAGAACATAGTAAATAATCTAAGCATGCAAGATTCAATAAAGCTTGGAATTCTAACTTAACAATTGTAATAAAAACAAGAACTGTAATTAAAAGCTAGATTAAGAGAATAATTACCACAATCGGAATTAAGGCAGAACGGAATAAACTTTATTAAATGCTTGAGAATTCTTGAATAATGATAAAAGATGAACTAGATGGTAAAAGATTGAATAAAAGATACTAAGGATTGATAATCGATATCAAGCATCTATATGAAAAAAGCATATCTAACCCTAATCACAAGATTTGTTTTTATAGGGTAAAAACTAAGAGTTTCCTAATAGCTCTAATTCTACTTTATTTCCGAAAAGAGTCGCATGGGCTTCTGCTCTGGTCGGCCGACCCGTTTAGCTGGTCGGTCGACCGCTTCTTGCTGGACTTCTCTTATTTCCGGCCTTTCTTGAAAATTGGGCTTTATGAAAATCAGGCCTGGTCGGCCGACCCGTTTTGCTGGTCGGTCGACCGCCTCTGTACGGAAATCTTCGGATTTCTTCTTATTTTGACTTTTGGCACTTTGACTTTGACTCCAGTTGACTTTCCATTTATTTCTCAATTAAGCAAAAGACTTGAGGATACGAATTTGGTGCTTAAATCGTCTCTTTTCCGCATAAATCTGCAAAAGTGCATAAAAACACGAAAGTACACAATTTGTGGGAAATAAAGGCTAAAACATAGTAAATGAGCGACTAAATACGTGTAAAAATAGATGTAAAACATCATAAAATAGACACGTATCATCGGTCGACCTCCTGAGTAGGTCGGTCGACCTCTAGTGCTGTTGTCAGGCCTTCTGAATTCTGCGCGCTGGTCGGTCGACCTCTTGAGTAGGTCGGTCGACCAATTCCTGTACGTTCCCGCTTTAAATTGGCTCGTATGCACCACTTGGCTTAAGAATCCGGATCCTTGCTTCGCGTAAACACTCAAAATAGCTTCCAGAGGACGGTTAAAGTTCGGTTTTACTCACTTCCGTGTATTCCTACATTTAAAACATAGAAATGCCAAAGTAAACCATTTCGGGAGCAATAACAACTAAAAGTTACGAAAATGCATAGAAATACGTGCCGAAAGTATAAATAAAATGCATAGTATAGGCACGTATCAATGATCTGACGTGTTTACATCGTGCACATGTGTCGCACATCTTTTCTTGATCAAACTTGATCTTGGGAAGACCTTCGACCAAGTCCCATATCTTCAATTTGCTAGAATAGGAGAAATAATATGACCAAATCTCTTATGCCATAGACATGGATCATCTAACGTAACTTTCATACATGAGAGAGAGTCAGTAGGCACAACGTTTAAATCAATCATATAAACATTTTTCTTCTTATGACCTTCAAGTATTACCTTGCTTGTACCTTCCATAATTATACGACAAATATCTGCATGAAAGACAACTTTGTTTCCTTTGTCGCATAACTGAGATATACTAATTAAGTTGTGTTTCAGGCCACTTACCAGATATACATCGCTAATATTATGAGATGATGAGATGCCTATCTTACCGACACCTATAACCTTTCCCTTTTTGTTGTCTCCGAAGGTGACCTTTCCTCCGTCAAATGGTTTTAAGGTTGTGACTAGGTTGGCATCGCCTCTCATGTGTCGGGAGCATCCACTGTCGAGGTACCATAGGTTATTCTCCTTAACGATTATCTACACAACATAAATTTAAAGACAGGTTTTAGGTACCCAAGCATACTTTGGTCCTTTAGAGTTAGTGATAATAAAAATGTCTTCTTTCTTAACCCATACTTTTCTCACTAAAAATTTCTTGGATTTGTGGTAGTTAGGTTTTGTCGACTTTGTATAAGTCTTTAGGTTTCATTTCTTATAAGTTGTAGGTTTAGGGATTTGGGTGGTTCTATTTTTCTTTTCTGCATAATCGAAAGACATGTCATAGAACCATCTATTGTTATTATTCCTTTCCTCAACTTTATCTTTATCACTTTCCTCACTATCGACGATGGAGATAGTATTATTTGGCATACCTAGAGATTTTACAAATTTGACTCCAGTTTTGAAGTCGAGTGCGTGTTTCACACAATTTTCTTGTAGGTGTCCAGTATGACCACAATAAGTACAAATTAAATATTCCGGTAAGTCTACATACTTTCTTTTTTTAAAGTCATGGTCTGTGGGTTTTTGTGGACATTTAGAATGGTCCCTCCTGCCATAGCACTCATGACCCAGACCCATCTTCATATTATTGTCAGATTGTTCAGTTAGGAAGTTTAGTACGTTAGTACTTCCTTCCCATTTTTCGTGAACCTTACGAGCATGAAGAAGAAGGTCTTTTAAAGAATCTATTTCTTTTATGCATGAGGTGTGGTCAAAATTGTTAGATTCTTTCAAGTCTTGAATATCCTTATTAAAATTGAACACAATTTGAGCATGTTCCTTTTTAATTTTGGTCAAGTTAAATTCTAGATCCATGATTTTTTGCTCGAGAATTTCAACTTCTTCTTGATGAGTTTCGTCTACAACGACTGTTGTAGGTTTTCTCTTTAAAAGTTCATTGGCCCTTTTTAGATATGAGGTTATAACATCATTAGCTATAATCTTAGATTCCAGCTCTTTAATGTTAAGTTTTAATTTTTAACATATAGCTTCATTAGCTATAACTTTAGACTCATGAATCTTTTTCTCAGACATTACCGTTTCCAAATTAACATTTGTGTCAATGTTAACTTTGGATTTCAGTTTCTTAGCTTTGGCCTTTAGAAGTTGATTTTCCTCTGCAATGTCAAAGATCTTTTCTTTCAACTCGTCTATTTCAAGACTTTGTTCGTGACATTGGTCCAGGGTTTGTTCAAAATATTTAATTAATGCAGACTTAGTTAAATTTTTAACTTGACTCTTAAGCTGTAAAAAAATTACCTCTTGGTCTTCATCGTCTGAATCTGATTCTCCATAGAGGCAAAATTGTGATGAGTTATGATCGTCGGAAATTAGATCTAAACTGATATTGCTTAGACACAGGTTTACAACTTCATCTTCCTCTGAGTCTTCGTCATCTTCGGAATCTAATTCTCCCCGGCAAGATACGAGCATAACCTTTTTGAATTCAGTCTTGGTCTTTTCTCGTTTAGATTTGTCTTTGATTTTGTCCCAGCTTGGACAGTCCTTGATCATATGGCCTTGATCACCACATTTGAAGCACCCTCGTTTGAAGAAGGTTTGCTTAGAGTCATTTTTCTTCTTATCATTGGTTTTGTTATTAGTTTTAGTAAATCTTCCTTTGAAGACTGCCTTTTTAAAGCGTCTTGCGAATAGAATTGTTTCATCTTCCAGTTCAGGTTCGCACTCTTCGCTTGTAGATGCTTGTAAGGCAACGTTTTTGCCATTTGGATGATCATCATCATCTTTGTTCAACATGATCTCATGAGCCATTAGAGATCCAATGAGTTCTTGGTAAGTCAAGGTCGTGAGATCACGAGCTTCTTCAATTGCAGTGACTTTTGGTTGCCACTTTTTGGTAAGGCTTCTAAGGACTTTTCTTACTATGTCCTCAGAATCATACTTCCTACCAAGGTTCCGTAGTTCATTTAATATGCAAGAAAATCGTGTAGACATGCTATCAATCGATTCATTCTTTTCCATAGTGAAAAGTTCATATCGTTGAATCAGCAAGTCTATGCGATGTTTCTTGACTACGGAAGTTCCCTCGTAGGCAAGTTCTAGGCCATCCCATATTTCTTTGGTTGGATTACAAGAAGAGAAATAATCAAATTCAGAAGTAATCATACCGTTTTGAAGTAGACTCATGGCTTTTGAATTTTTCTCACCAATCTTGTAATCTGCTTCCACATAGTCACTTTCCATTTTCTCATATGTGGTTCCATTTGCAGCGGCGACCAAGATCTTCTTTGGTCCAGTTTGAATTATCTTCCAGCATTCTCAATCACATCCTTTGACGTAGTGGGTCATCATGTTCTTCCACAAGCTATAGTTCTTTACATCGAAGATGGGACACTTCAGGTGTTTAGAATCCATAAAGAATCAATAGAAGGGTCAATCTCAAGCTATAAGGCTTTCAAGAGCACGAGTCTCTGATACCAATTGAAGAGTCTATTGATCTAGATATACTCAAGAAGGGGGGTTGAATTGAGTATGCCAACTTTTTCGATTCTTCTTCGATGTACGTAAGTTTAACGTGAGTAGAGAATAAAACAATAAAGTAAGAGGAGACACGATATTTTGAAGTGGTTCAGTTTCACAAATCGAAACCTACGTCCACTATTCTCGATTAATAAAATTAGTACCTTCTCTGGATTACAATTTTATCCACCCTACTCGTACAACTTTGATGTTAGTTGTAACTCAATCTAGATACAGCTAAATATCTAGCTATGTCAAGTACCGTTAAATATTTGACTACAAATGAGTACCGTTAAATACTCGAACTATCTTAATTGTATAATATAAATCTTCAATGAACTCTTGTGTTCAACGATCTTGAACGTATGAGAGTAATCTTCAAAGCTTGTAGTCTTTATTAGGAGATCTGACAATGATTAGCACGGAAGACGAGACGTACGTGAGGTTACGTTCCGTTTTTCTTGGAAAGCGTGAGGAGTGTATTTTTGTTAGCCTTCAATGTGTAATATGATGTCCTATATATAGTAAATTAGATCTAGGTTAAATCCTAGATAGTTTAGGAATATTACTTCATCTAGAATTCTTATTCTAGGTAATATTCTAAAACTAATCTTATTTGATTTAGGAAAGACTTTATATAATATATTATTAAATCAGGACATAAGATTGAATTTCGAAAAACCTAACCGATTTAGGAAACAACTTATACCATAAAATACAATATCCTACTTTAAATCAATTCCTAAGTCTTGTCAAGATATAATAAAATATATCTTTAACCAAATCCTAGTTCGACTTTAAGTAAATTAAATATACATATATTATTTATTTAATTAAACCATAAAGACAATAGAAAACGTGTTGGTATTCGTGTAGAAACGTGATGTACGCTTCCCAAGACACGTTTCTCAAGGCACATTTCCCGAGACATACTTCCGGGACACGTTTTCCTAGGAATTCGGGTTTTGACGATAACGGTTAGAATAAAATTCTTAGTATATTAGAATAAATAATTATTTCATAGAATAATTATTTTAATCCTTTTTAACCAAAGAATATTTTTATTTCAAAAACCGTTTAAAAATTACTAATTTACTACTCCCTCCTATTCAATATAACCTTCTCTATTTCCTTTTTCGTCTATTCACAATACCTTCCCTATTTCCTTATTTAGTAAAGTTTTTATACATATTTTAATCACCTCACCCGACCACAATACCCCACCATACTCGTACTTTATACTTATTTTAATCACCTTACTCACAACAATTACCCCACAATACATACCCTCTCTCCAAATAACCAACCCCATACCAATACTTTCCCATATAATAATCCCCTCCTTATTCTCCGTGCCTTCCCCGAATAGGGAAGGTTATGTTGAATAGGAGGGAGTATATGACAATGTAACAACCATACACAATTCTTTCCACGCTTTACTTATTTCACGCATTTCTCATTTCTTCAAAGAGTTATAGATACGACCTATAACTAGGAGCTATTTGATTCCGCAATAAGACTTTATTCTTGTAAGTCTTCAAAAAGAATTGATACGAGCTTCATCTTTCTTCAATCCACGATTGAATCTATAGATCTTCGCTCTATAATTAACTGTACACTTAAACGCACGATTACACGCATATGCATATAAAACATAATTATCTAGACTTGTCATTATTAAAACATAAAACAATATATTAAATATATAAAATATATTACTCAACAAAGATGCAAACCTAAATGCTCTAAACTACATGAATGCAACTATATGTGACAATATGTTACAAAGAAATCTAATGCATATATATGGATGCAACTACATGCTATTACACTAATGATGTGAAATGATAAAATTGAAACTAAAACAAGCTATCTAAGCTAACTAACTACTCTAAATGCATGTGAATATGAAAAATGCAAAACTAAAGAGAAATTTGGATTAAGGGGGTACTTGCTTTGGATTTTGATACGGGAGCAAAGACATCACCAACCACCTCTACGGGGGGTCACTCATCATGCTCATCACCATCTCCATCTCAATCTCCATCTCTATCGCCGTCTCCATCACCACTTGCATCCACTTGCATATAGTCGTCTGGGTTGTTCAAGACATCACGAAAAGGCGAAGCATGCGAGCCACTAGCTTCGGGATCACCAACCGCACCATGGGAAGATGGATGGCCTGAGTCCCCATATCTACGCACCTTTGGGGGGAAAATCGGGCTAACGTAGTAGCCCGGAGCAACATGAATCTCCCCAAAGTAACGTCCCTCAGGGGCACATATCCACCCTCATGGGGCATGTAATAGGAAGGGTGACCTCCGGCAGGTTGACGGTAGCCCTGACGGACAAACTGGTCATAACTGGGGAAGGTCCCATAGGCTTGATCATGGTACACATAGTCAAGCCTATAACATACGTCCCGATGACGAGAGTCTGCCAATGCCTGGCGCTCATCCGCTATCTTCTAGCGCTCATTTGCTAACTCTTCAGCCTTCTTCTGGTTTAGGCAACCCGAGCCATGAAATCAAAAAGGTCTTGATGCAATGGAAGAGGCTGAGGAGGAGGAACAAAACTGGAACTGGAGCCCTGGAAGAAATTAGGACCGCCCACAAAAATAGGCATAGTGACAGGGGGCTGTTGAAACTGGAGGTCTGAGGTGGCGGTACCGACCCTATCACGGGCATAGACTCGGGGAGGGCGCTGATCGGTGGGGATCTCATCAGGACTCGCCTCAATCTCAAGGAGGTAGGTGTTCTTGCCGGGTAAAACCTTCATCCTTTGGGTGTTAGGCAAAGGTAAAGAATTTCTGAATTTGTTATTAACCAGAATCTGCCAATACTCCTGACGATCATTGGGGTTCCCCTTTATCCACCCCAAACTATCTTGCATGTCCCGGCGAGACAAGATGTTCTCACCCTCGATATACCCCACAGTGAAGTTCCGGTGACATAAGCAAACGGCCATCAAAGTAACCATCCCTCCCACACAAATCGGAGTGGTGAGCTGAGGTTGGTTAGCCAATCGGCTCAATTGGAGAGCCATGTGATGGGCAATATTAAGCTTTGGCGGATTAACCAAGAAAGAACCCAAGATTTCGAGCTCTTCCGTCCTAAAGTTATGTGGCTCGTCTCGAGACAAGACGGTCCACCCCATGAAGCGGTGCCAAATCCTAATAGGTGACAAACGCACCCTATTGGCCGGTTTCTTCTTTGTCCGGTCACTAGTCAAACCGGTAATCGCCATCCATATAACCTCAGTATCAAAGCCCTCAGGAGGATGAATGGGCAATTTTCCATCTAGCCCAAATATCAAAGCAAACTCCTCTAAGGCTAACCGGTGCTCCTTATTCATGAGACGAAATTCCAAGAAGACTACCTTTCCTAAACTCCGGTTTTTAGTCACCACAAGGGAACTCAAAAACTCCCAAGTCAATCGGGGAGAGGTAAGAGCCGGTCTAGTCTCGTAAATTGCTTTTATTCCCATCCCATCAAATAACTCCTCCGTAATCTTATCTAACCCTAATTCCCGCATGGAAACTCTATCTATGAACCGGGTCGGGAGGAGACGATTTTTGAAGTAAATTAAGTTACCTTTTTTAGTAATGGAGGCAAATTGGAGTCCGGGAATGTCCGGATCGGGACCAATGTAGTTATTATCCCGCATGTGTTTGCACCTCTTGCTCAACGGAAGGATCGTGTCTTGACTTGGATCGCCTCTCCGCTCAGTTTCCGGACATGGTTTTTGGATGAGAAGGATGAAGGGGTTTGATTTTGGTTGAGTGGGTGAGTTTTTGTAGCATGGGATTTGTAAAGAGAAGGGGAAAATAAGAAGGACTGAAGAAGAAATGAGAAGAAATGAGGGATTTTCACGGTTAAATCAATACGAAACAGTTGCCTCTGAACCGGTATGGGAACCGGCTGCCGGTCAACCGGCTTAAGTTTGGGGGCTTTTGAAATTTTTTTGAAATTTGAATGTGACTCGCGATTCTGAGCCGGCCTTCCTCCTTCTTCACTTTTCTTCTTCTTTTTATCTTCATACAAAAACTCCCAGCCGGCGGACCGGCTGCCGGGCGACCGGCTGGGGAGCCCTTCTCTTCTTCTTTTTCCCCGGCAACGGCGCCATTTTGATAACGGGTTTTTTGCCGTCACTACCCGCTATCAAACAAAGATTTATAAACCCAACAAAAGGAGTACTCTAGCCGGGGTCGAACACAGAGATGGTGGGGATAATCGTTTAACTAAGTTCTAATTTAAGTCAAAGTCGGGGAATAGGTTTTTGAATGAGATAACTAACAACTAAAGAGTTATGAAAGAAAAGATATTAAGATTAAGTCGATGGATAAAAACAACTAGGGTGTCGAGGTTACTAGGGTAGGTTGGTAACAAAACATGCAAAAGGGTCTAAGGTCGCCTCTATGTTAGGTTTAGGTTTGTCTCGTCTCTCGATTTGACTCACCTAAAGTCAAACCCTATCCTAGCTCTCGCTATAAACAAGGTCAACTTAACATACATACATGCCCATGAAAGCCCTAGACTATCGTCAAAGACAAACAACAATAAGAATCATGCCCAACCGTCGTTGAGGCATTTCATCAAACATATAACATGCATATGGTGAAAACCTACCAAAGAAGAGAACCAAAGCCTAACCCTAAGCAAAATTCATGACCACAAACCCACCAAAGCACACCCCTAACCCTATTAAGGGAACTACTCACACATAGCTAAAGCAAACATGTAAACAATTGATTAAAGAAAACTTAAAGGAAATGAAATAACTAAGTAGGGAATAAGAAGATTATACCAAACAATTGTATAAAGGCATGAACTTGGATACAAGTTGAAGAGTTCTCTCAAAATCTCCAAATTACAACCCAAATCCCAAAAAGTAAAATAATGAAGATGCTAAGAACAAACTAGTTAAGCTAAGAGATTAACTAAAAGATTCTATGAACTAAAGAAAGATTATGATTTTGAGTTTAGTTTTTGAATGTGAAAGGATGAACAATGGAACAGTAGAAACCCTACGGATGCGTGAAAATAGTCTAAAAGTTGCGTAAAATAAAATAGACTAAGTGCGGGTTTATATAGTGCTCGAATTTCTGAGAAATTACTCTCAGCCGGTCAACCGGCTGCCGGTCATGTGACCGGCTAAGAGTCAAAACGTAAACAATTGACTTCTTTTCCTTCGATGCACGCTTTTTAGCTGACCAGCCGGCTGCCGGCCAGGCACCGGCTTAGAGTAAAGAATTTTAACTTCTAACTTTTTCTTCAATTTTCCCCAAGCACAGGTACCACCAGCCGGTGGACCGGCTGCCGGTTGGCCACCGGCTGGCAGACATGTTTGACACTTCTGGATTTTTCTTCTTTTCTTCTCTTGTACAGGTGCAAGGAGCCGGTAGGCAGGCTGCCGGTGGTGGGCCGGCTCATAGTCATTTCTTCATAATCTGCCCAAAACTTGCATTCTTAAATTCTCGAAAATTTGGCTAAGTGTGGAATGCCTCCCAGCCGGCCCATCGGCTGCCGGTCTGGGACCGGCTAAAGAGCAAACATCAATTTCCTGTAACTTTTGTTCAATTTCTTCCAAAGTCATGGTCAAGCCTGCCAGCCGGCCCACCGGCTGCCGTCTGGGACTGGCTTAGAGGGCCTGGGGCAAAATCTTCATTACACATTTCGCACCAAATTCATCTCGTTTGCTCTCGTTTCTTCGTTCCCGCCTCAATACCTACAAAATGGGAACCAAATAGGAATAGTCGAGGCTATGGGTAAGAAATTGAGCAAAGGCACGCAAAACGAGGTCGAAACGGGACAAAAAATGAAGAAAAGGTGAAGAAAATTATGTTCAAAATGCGACTCGTCAAAATTCCCCACACTTAAACCTTAGTCATCCTCGAGTAAGTAATCAAGAAACTATATAACCCTTATTCGAAACAAGAAGCAAACTAACTAAGCTAGCTAGAAGCCGAATCGGGTTTAGCTACACTCGTAGCCCTTTCAATTCACAATTTGACATCGATGAGGAAGAATTCCCTATTGCAAGGCAAGTTTGGTCTTGCTACAAAATTTTTGATGCAAAAAGTCAAAACAAAATACGTATAAACAAACAACATGTATCGGGAGAAAAACCCAACCGCTTGCCTCATCTAAGCGGGGTTTTTGAAAAACTAAACAAGGGAGGTCTATAGCGGAGGATGCCGACTCAAAGTCTAACCACGGTATCAAACCCCTAAATCAAGCCCAAGCAACCAACGATGATATCACCAAAGACCAAGAAACCAATTCAAGGCGGGTAAGCGGAAGCACTAAGCTATACTTCCGAGATTGACACGACGAACACAAGATTCGACTCCACGCTAGACCTTTAACCGATAAGAAAATCCTAAGCACCGACTCTCACAGGTGGCACTCAACACACAAGGACAGAAAGGGGGGTGATTTTTGTGATAAGAAGTAACCAAAATCACTGAGCTACCTCAACTTGCGAAGCATGGCCGCAATCTAGTATGGTACTCCATCCAAAAATCCATGAGAAAATGTAAATGCACATGATGAGAACAACAAGGATGTAACGGGGCTTTGGTTGGGTGAAAATGGTTTGGTGCAAGCACCATTCTAGTATTTGAGGCTCAAAAACAAGAATGATTGCCAAGATCAACTCAACACCTTATTGCAACAACTAAGCAACGTCTATACCCTAACTTTGATTTTGATAAAACCAAGGAAAAATTGCATAAACCCCAACTTACTTTGGAAAAACAAACCCATCACAACCTTTAACAAAGTGGTCATTATTAAAACACAACGAACAACGTCTATACCCTAACAAAAGACTTGAAATCCAAATCAAATGCAAAAATTGTGTAAACCCGGCCCGATTGGAAAAACATCAAAAGACCACATTATTCTAGCAACGGCTTATTCTATCTCCCCTTGATTGAAGGGATTTTTTGCTAGCCTTTTTCTTTTTCAAAACACATATATACAACTTCTCCTTTTTTGGATTTTTCTAAACTTTTTCAACTTTTTTCTTTGATTTTCTATTTTCTCTCTCTTTTTTTTCATTTTTTTTCATCCTTTTCTTCTCAAAACTTCATTTCACCAAGAAAGCAATATCAAAACCACAACGGAAGAGGCCACTAACCGGCATCTAAACCCCGACTCTACCACCAACAAAGTACCACAAATACAACCATTCTTGATAAAGGAAGGGTGTTTTTGGGATGTAGCTCATCTAGTGGTTAAGGCCGAATGAAAAGGCTAAGGCTCAAAGTGGTTAATCAAAAAGACGGGATAAGATGCAAGGGTAAAAAACAAGGCTAATTTGGCAAATGTGAAGTTTATTTATTTTGAACAAAAGTTGTCTCACATGCACATGAACATAACTGATGAGTTTTTGGTTATTATTTCTCTTATTTCGTGTACTTTCGTATTTTTATGCATTATTGCAGATTTATGTGGAAATAAGGCGATTTCGAGTCAAACCCGCCCTCAAGTGATTTGCATGACTACGGACAAGAAGGAAAGAAGCCTAGCGCACATTTTAAGGCCTGAAGATAGCATAAAGCAAGGGTGCATACAGTTCACAAGCTTTAACAAGGGAAGAATCGCTTCGCGATATTGCAGCCTGTTTCAATTGGCTATATCTTGAGTTCTAGAGCTGATAATGGAGTGATTCCAATTGGCGGTGAAAGTTTATTCTCTTATCTTTCCAAAGCCGCAAGAACCGCTTGATTACGATAAGCAACGGATAAATGGCAGCTATTTTAATATCAACGCGCGCTGCGGTATTCGTCAGAATGCATCACTCTACCTGATATATGGTCGATCGACCAGCTACTATGGTCGATCGACCAGATGCCTGATGCGCGAAATTTCAGAAACCCGATAGTTGGTCGACCGACCAGCATCATAGGTCGGTCGACCAAGGCACAGACTTCAGAAATTCGCAAAAGCCCACGACGTGATTAGGTCAAGGGAGAAAGCTTTGAGAAACTCTTATAAAAGCCTAATCCCGTCATTAGGCTAATCATCAAGTTCTCCAATCTCTAAATTCTCCCATAGTTTTTACTTATTTCAGTTTTAGAATTAGAATTAGAATTCTCTTTAGTTTGAAATCGTTGTTCTTAGTTTACTCTAAGCATAACATTCCGTTCCATTCAATTCAATAAAGTTAATCTTTCTGCCCTATTTCCTTGGTCGGTCGACCAAGTCCCTGCAGCCCAGAAGGTTCTGTAACCCGTCACTTGGTCGGTCGACCAAGTGGTGTTGTCGGTCGACCACTGCAACTGCTACAGACTGTTCGTGTTTACCTCGGGAAGCATGCAAGAATGATTAGGGAGTCTTTCTACTTACTCTTTCTTTTATACTTCCATTTTTCTTCTCAATTTCAAACCTTTATACAACTATTATCACCCAAAACTCCGTTAACCCCGGAAAAAGGGTTTTTCTTCGTATCCCTTTCTCAGGTCCTTGGAGTGGCACTACTGGCCACCGAAACCTCCTAAGCTCCCACTGGTTTGGGGAGGTTTCCATTGCGCTTAAATCCGGTGAGCTCCTTCCATGTTTTCCTTGGTTTTTACTTTTACGCTTTTTTCTTTCAAAACCTTTGCTTACGCTAGCTAATGCACAATGGAGACATTGTGCGGTTTGGTTTGGGTAAGGGTTTTATGTCGCATGCATTTATTTCATTGCATTTTGTCACACGTTTATTGCATTTTTGTCTTGCATCGTTTCTTTTATTTTTTCCTTGCATATACAAAAGAAAAATCCAAAAAAATTGAAAATTCAAAAATTTCAAAAAAATGCACGTTTATTTTAGCATATAGGTCGAGTCGGAACGAGAGTATTTCTATGATGACTTTGCATTTTCATATGTTTATGCCTAAGCCTTGCTTGTCAGCCTGTTTAGTATAGAATCATATGCATAATCTACGAGTTTTGTCAAACTAGTTGTTGAATCTTGAGACTTGACTTTTATCTTTGGCAAACTACAACACATTCTGAGTTTTTAGAGCCTTATTACTGGTGTCATTCATGACCAGTTGTTTAGGATGTGAGTATTACTCCCCCTTGTGACATGTTACATCAAAATGCATAAACATGAACGTAATCTGCTTTATACATGTATGCTATATCGTTTTGTGATTTTTGACACGTGCAATTGAGGTTCCTTCTTTCTTATCTTACCCACAAGCTCTACATTGCCAAATTTGCCTTTTTTCCCAAAAGCTACATCCTATAATTAGCCTACCTTAACCAAGCTAGTATTTGTGGTCACGGGAACTTTTTGAATCATCTTTGGTTGTTATATATTCATGTGAGAAAAGAAAAAGAAAGGAAGAAAGAAAAGAAAGAAAGAAAGAAAGAAAAAAGGAAAAGAAAAAAAAAATAGAAAAAAATCATAAAAAGAAAGAAAAATCGAAGAAGTACACTGCAAGTCAGTCGACCGACCGCATCACTTGGTCGGTCGACCATCTGACAGAAACAGAAAAGTGCATTTTGTTCAGAAAATTCCTTTGTTTGACATTTAGGAGTCAGTTTCCTTTGAAAAATTGTGAGTTTTGTGCTACAAAATAGCACCGTGTTTGAGTTCCTTGGGTTGAAAGTTGTGAAATTCGTTGTTTGGATCCCGGTTTTGCTAGCTTGGATATCTAACTCCACTTATCCAAAAACATCTTAGCCTTTCTTACCCATTACCTCACATATCTTTGTTTACCTCAGCATGTGTCAAAGTCACTTGATTGGTATGTATATGCACAGTTGTAGAGATTGTTTTCATGTTAGATTGCAGGCATGTTTTCATGGGTCGAAGTTAGGTGAGTGTCACTACAAAGTTACTTCTTTCTATCTTTTACATATACACTCACCCTTTGCTTATCGTGTGATTTGAGCGACCCGCGAGAGTCCATTGTGACAAAGTCTTTATGGTTAATAGATTAGCAAAGTTTGACAACTTCGTAACTCGTTTGCATGATTCATTTGCTATTTCATTGTTGACTTGGCATTAAATTGGTTTAGGCCTTACATTTTCATTTCGCTCTGAGATTGAAATCATTCCATTAGTGTAACATCGAGTCTACTTCTTGCTTGAGGACAAGCAAGGTTTGGTTTGGGGAATTTGATGCGTGTCTATTTTATGATGTTTTACATATATTTTTACACGCATTTCAGAGCTCATTTATGAGTTTTTGGTTATTATTTCTCCTATTTCGTCTACTTTCGTATTTTTATGCATTATTGCAGATTTATGTGGAAATAAGGCGATTTCGAGTCAAACCCGTCCTCAAGTGATTTGCATGACTACGGACAAGAATGAACGAAGCCTAGCGCACATTTCAAGGCCTGAAGATAGCATAAAGCAACGGTGCATACAGTTCACAAGCTTTAACAAGGGAAGAATCGCTTCGCGATATTGCAGCCTGTTTCAATTGGCTATATCTTGAGTTCTAGAGCTGATAATGGAGTGATTCCAATTGGAGGTGAAAGTTTATTCTCTTATCTTTCCAAAACCGTAAGAACCGCTTGATTACGATAAGCAACGGATAAATGGCAGCTATTTTAATATCAACGCGCGCTGCGGAATTCGTCAGAATGCATCGCTGTACCTGATATATGGTCGATCGACCAGCTACTATGGTCGATCGACCAGATGCCTGATGCGCGAAATTTCAGAAACCCGATAGTTGGTCGACCGACCAGCATCATAGGTCGGTCGACCAAGGCACAGACTTTAGAAATTCGCAAAAGCCCACGACGTGATTAGGTCAAGGGAGAAAGCTTTGAGAAACTCTTCTAAAAGCCTAATCCCGTCATTAGGCTAATCATCAAGTTCTCCAATCTCTAAATTCTCCCATAGTTTTTACTTATTTCAGTTTTAGAATTAGAATTAGAATTCTCTTTAGTTTGAAATCGTTGTTCTTAGTTTACTCCAAGCATAACATTCCGTTCCATTCAATTCAATAAAGTTAATTTTTCTGCCCTATTTCCTTTATACGGTAATCCTCTTTTCGTTTATCTTTATTATTATTATTCGTTATTGTTACAATCGGTTGGATAGATCCCAAAACCTTGTTTGTTAATTGAATGTTTATTGTTTTCATCGCCATGAGTATCGTTATCATTATCGCAGTTGTCATTCTTACTGTTTTTATGCGTAGCTAGATTCATATGTTAGGATGTAGGTAAGTAACGGCGTAGATGGCGTAATTTAGGATAACCTGTAGCAGACCTTGGTCGACCGACCGGCTTAACTGGTCGGTCGACTAGGGTAGTTGGTCGATCGACTGAATTAGTCGGTCGGTCGACTAACCTCGCGTATGTTTCTGACCTTTTTTGCTTCGTTAATTATAATACCCTATGACAAGACCGAAAGGAGACTTGTAGGATGTTAGTAATGACTTACCCAAGATTGAAAGATACGGGAAAGACGTTGGTTAACGTTTTAAGACGGCTAGGTTACTAAGACTGAAAGGTATGATGTGACCTAGAAATTAGGAATCACCTATATTGTCGACACTCGATATTTGTGAGACCTAGGAACTAATAGCATAGGCCGAAAGGAGCTATTAGATAACATAGACTGAAAGGATTTGTTATACCCCTTACGCGACTGCAATACATGTTGACCTAGACTATATGTCATCGTAGCTATAACGAACTGATCATCCTAACATCTCTTTTTATCATAGGTTTTTCACATCTTTATTTTAGTCTTATTCCTGTTTTATTCGCTAGGCCTAGTTTAATCTCAAACACAAACATCAAACCCCCAATTGTTACTTTAGACATAGACCTAAAACGACTAACGCTCCCAACCTCCATGTGGTTCGACCCTGACTTTCACTATCTATAGTTAAAGTTTAGGAACTATAAATTTTATCTTTGATACCCACAACGACGGGTGTCAAAATTTGGCGCCGTTGCCGGGGAGGTGACGCCATCATGACCATCGCCCCTTTCCCACAACTCGAGAATGAACTATTGCATATCTATTGTAGTAGATTAACCTCTTTCCTTTCTTAGTCTGACTATCCTGTTGGTATTGGGGAGGTTTGTCGTATCTTTTATGATGGAGTTACTGGTAAGACCTTGATCGAGATTGAGAGAAATTGTGGATGGGATTTTTTAGACTTACCCTATGAGAAGCAATGGGAACTTCTCAAACACCTAATCCAAACCAGCGAAGATATGGAGAGGTATGAAGGCGTTAATATTAGTAGCCCGGATATTCCTGTCGAGTGTGATCCTATCACACCCACTACTGAAGAGTCACTCATTCTTAAGGATGAGAATGATAGGTTACTTGATTCCCTTTCCCTCCCCGTAGATGATACTGACTTGGATTTAGATACAGCTAATGATTTAGGAATTTACCCCTTGACCGATCGACCTAATTTTGTAGGTGTTAGTAATGAACATGTTCCTGACACGTTTGAACCTTCGGTTAATGAACCTTGTTTTGTGCAGGATTCATTTGTTGACATTTCTGATGCTTGTGATAATATTAGTGAATGTTCTGCACAAGGATCCTTTACAAAGTATCCTTCGGAGGCTTTGATGTGTTTTCAGACATGTGCAGGTGAATCTCTTGCTCAAGAGGCTGATTGGGATGCCCCAAAAGTTGCAACTCTAGGGAAAAGGTCTATAGGCGGTAGAAAGAGAGATTTTCTCGATCGAGTAGTACCACTTACTCGATCAAATGATGTAGAGAACGAGATCACTCAAGCAAGTGATCATTTGGCTGAAGAAAAGAGCCCGAAGAAGAAGAAACCGAGGAAGGTGTCGACCCATGACTTGGGAGTTGACGACCCCGGGTAGTGGATGGCTAGAGCTATGGATGATGACCCATCTATCTACACGGTAGAAAGGAACTCATCTACCCAAATCACCATAGCTGAAGGGGTAGCTTGTAGTCAGAACCCGTGGTCAAAGAAATTCCGCATCCTTCGCGGATAACTTCTTCTTGTTGCTCGTATTTTGAGACTATTTTCTGTTTTCCGTTGAGACTTTTAGTTTTTTTTTTTGCTTTAGACTTGAGACAATTTCGCTTTTGTTGTTTTGTTGGAGACAATTAGACTTGGCACTGTGGATTTTGCGCATGTTTTGGGCGCGTATATACTGTTTTACAGGTTTGAGGGAGGATTAACTCGGTCCAACGAGTTAATTTCGAGAAGGAAAAGAACACTGCACAGGAAGAGTGGTCGACCGACCAGAAGCTTCAGTCGGTCGACCAAGTCCCTGCAGCCCAGAAGGTTCTGTAACCCATCACTTGGTCGGTCGACCAAGTGGTGTGGTCGGTCGACCACTGCAGCTGCTACAGACTGTTCGTGTTTACCTCGGGAAGCATGCAAGAATGATTAGGGAGTCTTTCTCCTCACTCTTTCTTTTATACTTTCATTTTTCTTCTCAATTTCAAACCTTTAAACAACTATTATCTCCCAAAACTCCGTTAATCCCAGAAAAGGGTTTTTTCTTCGTATCCCTTTTTCAGGTCCTTGGAGTGGCACTGCTGGCCACCGAAACCTCCTAAGCTCCCACTGGTTTGGGGAGGTTTCCATTGCGGTTAAATCCGGTGAGCTCCTTCCATGTTTTCCTTGGTTTTTACTTTTACGCTTTTTTCTTTCAAAACCTTTGCTTACGCTAGCTAATGCACAATGGAGACGTTGTGCGGTTTGGTTTGGGGAAGGGTTTTATGTCGCATGCATTTATTTCATTGCATTTTGCCACACGTTTATTGCATTTCTGTCTTGCATCGTTTCTTTTATTTTTTTCCTTGCATATACAAAAGAAAAATCCAAAAAAATTGAAATTTCAAAAATTTCAAAAAAATGCACGTTTATTTTAGCATATAGGTCGAGTCGGAACGAGAGTATTTCTATGATGACTTTTCATTTTCATATGTTTATGCCTAAGCCTTGCTTGTCAGCCTGTTTAGTATAGAATCATATCCATAATCTACGAGTTTTTGTCAAACTAGTTGTTGAATCTTGAGACTTGACTTTTATCTTTGGCAAACTACAACACATTCTGAGTTTTTAGAGCCTTATTACTGGTGTCATTCATGACCAATTGTTTAGGATGTGAGTAGTACTCCCCTTGTGACATGTTACATCAAAATGCATAAACATGAACGCAATCTGCTTTATACCTGTATGCTATATCGTTTTGTGATTTTTGACACGTGCAATTGAGGTTCCTTCTTTCTTATCTTACACACAAGCTCTACATTGCCAAATTTGCCTTTTGTCCCAAAAGCTACATCCTATACTTAGCCCACCTTAACCAAGCTAGTATTTGTGGTCACGGGAACTTTTTGAGTCATATTTGGTTGTTATATATTCATGTGAGAAAAGAAAAAGAAAGGAAGAAAGAAAAGAAAGAAAGATAGAAAAAAGGAAAAGAAAAACAGAAAAAAATCATAAAAAGAAAGAAAAATCGAAGTACACTGCAAGTCAGTCGACCGACCGCATCACTTGGTCGGTCGACCATCTGACAGAAACAGAAAAGTGCATTTTGATCAGAAAAATTCCTTTCTTTGACATTTATTACTCCCGTACTTCATTCAAATCATTTGGGAGTCAGTTTCCTTTGAAAAATTGTGAGTTTTGGCTACAAAATAGCACCGTGTTTGAGTTCCTTGGGTTGAAAGTTGTGAAATTCGTTGTTTGGATCCCGGTTTTGCTAGCTTGGATATCTAACTCCACTTATCCAAAAATATCTTAGCCTTTCTTACCCATTATCTCACATATCTTTGTTTACCTCAGCATGTGTCAAAGTCACTTGATTGGTATGTATATGCACGGTTGTAGAGATTGTTTTCATGTTTTGCAGGCATGTTTTCATGGGTCGAAGTTAGGTGAGTGTCACTACAAAGTTACTTCTTTCTATCTTTTACATATACACTCACCCTTTGCTTATCGTGTGATTTGAGCGACCCGCGAGAGTCCATTGTGACAAAGTCTTTATGGTTGATAGATTAGCAAAGTTTGACAACTTCATAACTCGTTTGCATGATTCATTTGCTATTTCATTGTTGACTTGGCATTAAATTGGTTTAGGCCTTACATTTTCATTTCGCTCTGAGATTGAAATCATTCCATTAGTGTAACATCGAGTCTACTTCTTGCTTGAGGACAAGCAAGGTTTGGTTTGGGGAATTTGATGCGTGTCTATTTTATGATGTTTTACATATATTTTTACACGCATTTCAGAGCTCATTTATGAGTTTTTGGTTATTATTTCTCCTATTTCGTCTACTTTCGTATTTTTATGCATTATTGCAGATTTATGTGGAAATAAGGCTATTTCGAGTCAAACCCGTCCTCAAGTGATTTGCATGACTACGGACAAGAAGGAACGAAGCCTAGCGCACATTTCAAGGCCTGAAGATAGCATAAAGCAAGGGTGCATACAGTTCACAAGCTTTAACAAGGGAAGAATCGCTTCGCGATATTGCAGCCTGTTTAAATTGGCTATATCTTGAGTTCTAGAGCTGATAATGGAGTGATTCCAATTGGAGGTGAAAGCTTATTCTCTTAGCTTTCCAACACCGCAAGAATCGCTTGATTACGATAAGCAACGAAGAAATGGCAGCTGTTTTAAGATCAACGCGCGCTGCAGAATTCGTCAGAATGCATCACTGTTGTACCTGATATATGGTCGATCGACCAGCTACTATGGTCGATCGACCAGATGGCTGATGCGCGAAATTTCAGAAACCCGATAGTTGGTCGACTGACCAGCATCATAAGTCGGTCGACCAAGGCACGGACTTCAGAAATTCGCAAAAGCCCACGACGTGATTAGGTCAAGGGAGAAAGCTTTGAGAAACTCTTATAAAAGCCTAATCTTGTCATTAGGCTAATCATCAAGTTCTCCAATCTCTAAATTCTCCCATAGTTTTTACTTATTTCAGTTTTAGAATTAGAATTAGAATTCTCTTTAGTTTGAAATCGTTGTTCTTAGTTTACTCCAAGCATAACATTCCGTTCCATTCAATTCAATAAAGTTAATCTTTCTGCCCTATTTCCTTTATACGGTAATCCTCTTTTCGTTTCTGTTTATTATTATTATTCGTTATTGTTACAACCGGTTAGATAGATCCCAAAACCTTGTTTGTTAATTGAATGTTTATTGTTTTCATCGCCATGAGTATCGTTATCATTATCGCAGTTGTCATTCTTACTGTTTTTATGCGTAGCTAGATTCATATGTTAGGATGTAGGTAAGTAACGGCGTAGATGGCGTAATTTAGGACGACCTGTAGCAGACCTTGGTCGACCGACCGGCTTAACTGGTCGGTCGATTAGGGTAGTTGGTCGATCGACTGAATTAGTCGGTCGGTCGACTAACCTCGCGTATGTTTCAGACCTGTTTTGCTTCGTTAATTATAATACCCTATGACAAGACCGAAAGGAGACTTGTAGGATGTTAGTAATGACTTACCCAAGATTGAAAGATACGGGAAAGGCGTTGGTTAACGTTGTAAGACGGCTAGGTTACTAAGACTGAAAGGTATGTGACCTAGCTAGACTTTAGGAATCACCTATATTGTCGACACTCGATATTTGTGAGACCTAGGAACTAATAGCATAGGCCGAAAGGAGCTATTAGATAACATAGACCGAAAGGATTTGTTATACCCCTTACGCGACTGCAATACATGTTGACCTAGACTATATGTCATCGTAGCTATAACGAACCGATTATCCTAACATCTCTTTTTATCATAGTTTTTTCACATCTTTATTTTAGTCTTATTCCTGTTTTATTCGCTAGACCTAGTTTAATCTCAAACACCAACATCAAACCCCCAATTGTTACTTTAGACATAGACTTAAAACGACTAACACTCCCAACCTCCTTGTGGTTCGACCCTGACTTTCACTATCTATAGTTAAAGTTTAGGAACTATAAATTTTATCTTTGATACCCACAACGACGGGTGTCAATAACCACGAAATGAAGGAATGAGCGTCATACTTTTGCGTTTTGACATAACATACCACGTAAGGAGGACTACTCACAATCCTAATCTGAGTCGGTTTGATGGGCCGACCATAAAGGAGGCACTATCCTCACATTTGAGTAGCTAATGTCGGTCCTAGGTCGAGTCAAGTTCTAACACGGTCTCACATGGTGGTCGACACTTGTTCATTAAGCCTAGACTTCCTGGTCCTTGCAAGCAAAAACCCTAACAAGGCGACATCAAGAGGTGCAAGCTATCAGGAGGGGTAAGACACATGCAAGACAATTATCATCATTGACGGCATATATCCTCCACTATTCAACCTCCTATGCATATCTACAAACAAATGCAAAAGAGAAAAACCGACTTTAACACATATTCACAAAACTATGAGAAATGAAAGCATGTGAAACTATACTAAACTAATAACAAGCATGCAACAACACATTGACTAATCTAGCAGAACATCATCTAAGACAACCACAAGTTCCCCAAAGGAACATCCAAAGCACAAAAATCCCGTTCTCCTTCATGCTATTAACATAAAAAGAAAGGGGGAAGGAGAGAAAGAAGCAGGAAAGAGTATACCAAGCATCTTCAGTCTCCTAATGCCTCGGATTTTTGTTGCATCTGCCACTTGTTAGTCAAACAGACATATATATACGATGCAACTAAGGGACAAAAACAAAGGAAAGGAAAAACATGTTTTTTTGAAATTTTTCGATTTTTAGGCATTTTTATAAGTTTTTCATATTTACAAAAACAAAGAAATATTCACAAGGTGTATATTTTCCCTCCCCACACTTAATATTTACATTGTCCTCAATGGAACGAAGTGCAAGCGGGAAATGAAGAAAAAGAACGAAAACATGTTTTTGGGTTTTTTTTTTCAAATTTTTAAGAAAAGGAAAAACTTGTTTTTGGGTTTTTTGAAATAAACGGTTCTTCCTCCCCACACTTATCTATGTGCATAATGTGAGGAGGAAAACCGGAAAGAAAAGAACCTGTTTTTGGAGTTTTTTTGGTTTTTCAATTTTTTTTTTTGGATTTTAAATTTTGTTTGAAAACAAGAAAAACAAAAATAAAAAAACAAATGAAAAACAAAAAAACTAAACTAAGATGCAAACCTAAATGCTCTAAACTACATGAATGCAACTATATGTGACAATATGTTACAAAAAAAAAAAAATTAATGCATATATATGGATGCAACTACATGCTATTACACTAATGATGTGAAATGATAAGAATGAAACTAAAACAAGCTATCTAAGCTAACTAACTACTCTAAACGCATGCGAATATGAAAAATGCAAAACTAAAGAGAATTGGATTAAGGGGGTACTTGCTTTGGATTTTGATACGGGAGCAAAGACATCACCAACCACCTCTACGGGCGGTCACTCATCATCCTCATCACCATCTCCATCTCTATCTCCATCTCCATTGCCGTCTCCATCACCACTTGCATCCACTTGCATATAGTCGTCTAGGGTGTTCAAAACATCACGAAAAGGCGAAGCATGTAAGCCACTAACTCCGGGATCACCAACCGCACCATGGGAAGATGGATGCCCTGGATGGCCCGAGTCCCCATCTCTACGCACCTCTAGGGGGAAAATCGGGCTAACGTAGTAGCCCAGAACAACATGAATCTCCCCAAAGTAACGTCCCTCAGGGGGCACATATCCACCCTCAGGGGGCATGTAATAGGAAGGGTGACCACCGGCAAGATGACGGTAGCCCTGACGGAAAAACTGGTCATAACTAGGGAAGGTCCCATAGGCTTGATCATAGTACAAATAGTCAAGCCTATAACATACGTCCCGATGACGAGAGTCTGCCAATGCCTAGCGCTCATCCACTATCTTCTGGCGCTCATTTGCTAACTCTTCAGCCTTCTTCTGGTTTAGGTCAACTCGAGCCATGAAATCAATAAGGTCCTGATGCAATGGAAGAGGCTGAGGAGAAGGAACAGAACTGGAACTGGAGCCCTGGAAGAAATTAGGACCCCCCACAAAAGGAGGCATAGTGAAAGGGGGCTGCTGAAACTAGAGGTCTGAGGTGGCGGTACTGACGCTATCACGGGCATAGACTCTGGGAGGGCGCTGATCGACGGGGATCTCATCAGGTCTCGCCTCAATCTCAAGGAGGTGGGTGTTCTTTCCGGGCAAAACCTTCATCCTTTGGGTGTTAGGCAAAGGTGAGGAATTTCTGAATTTGTTATTAACCAAAATCTGCCAATACTCTTGACGATCGTTGGGGTTCCACTTTATCCACCCCAAACTATCTTGCATGTACCGGCGAGACAAGATGTTCTCACCCTCGATATACCCCACGGTGAAGTTCCGGTGACATAGGTAAACGGCCATCAAAGTAACCATCCTTCCCACACAAATCGGAGTGGTGAGCTGAGGTTGGTTAGCCAACTGGCTCAATTGGAGAGCCATGTGATGAGCAATATTAAGCTTTGGCGCATTAACCAAGATAGAACCCAAGATTTCGAGCTCTTCCGTCCTAAAGTTATGTGGCTCGTCTCGAGACAAGACGGTTCACCCCATGAAGCGGTGCCAAATACTAATAGGTGTCAAATGCACCCTAGTGGTCGGTTTCTTCTTTGTCCGGTCACTAGTCAAACCGGTAATCGTTGTCCATATAACCTCAGTATCAAAGCCCTCAGGAGGATGAATGGGCAATTTTCCATCTAGCCCAAATATCAAAGCAAACTCCTCTAAGGTTAACTGCTGCTCCTTATTCATGAGACGAAATTCTAAGAAGACTACCTTTCCTAAACTCCGGTTTTTAGTCAGCACAAGGGAACTCAAAAACTCCCAAGTCAATCAGGGAGAGGTAAGAGCCGGTCTAGTCTCGTAAAGTGCTTTCATTCCCATCCCATCAAATAACTCCTCCGTAATCTTATCTAACCCTAATTCCCGCATGGAAACTCTATCTATGAACCGGGTCGGAAGGGGACGATTTTTGAAGTAAATAAAGTTACCTTTTTTAGTAATGGAGGCAAATTGGAGTCCGGGAAAGTCCGGATCGGGACCAATGTAGCTATTATCCCGCATGTGTTTGCACCTCTTGCTCAACGGAAGGATCGTGTCTTGACTTGGGTCGCCTCTCTGCTCGGTTTCCGGACATGGTTTTTGGATGGGAGGGATGAAGGGGTTTGATTTTGGTTGAGTGGGTGAGTTTTTGTAGGATGGGATTTGTAGGGAGAAGGGGGAAATAAGAAGGAATGAAGAAGAAATGAGGGATTTTCACGGTTAAATCAATACGAAACAGCTGCCTTTGGGCCGGTATGGGAACCGGCTACCGGTCAGCCGGCTTAAAGTTTGAGGGTTTTTGAATTTTTTTTGAAATTTGAATGTGACTCGCGTTTCCGAGCCGGCAGACCGGCTGCCGGCCGACCGGCTCAGAGTCGGCCTTTTTCCTTCTTCACTTTTCTTCTTCTTTTTATCTTGATACAAAAACTCCCAGCCGGCGGACTGCCGGGGCGACCGGCTGGGGATCCCTTCTCTTATTCTTTTCCCCGGAAACGGCGCCATTTTGATGAACGAGTTTTTTGCCGTCAGTACCCGCTATCAAACAAAGATTTATAAACCCAACAAAAGCAGTACTCTAGTCAGGGTCGAACACAGAGATGGTGGGGATAATCGTTTAGCTAAGTTCTAATTTAAGTCAAAGTTGGGTAATGAGTTTTTGAATGAGATAACTAACAACTAAAGATTTATGAAAACAAAGATATTAAGATTAAGTCGATGGATAAAAACAACTAGGGTGTCGGGATTACTAGGGTAGGTTCGTAACAAAACATGCCAAAGGGTCTAAGGTCGCCTCTATGTTAGGTCTAGGTTTGACTCGTCTCTCGATTTGACTCGCCTAAAGTCAAACCCTATCCTAGCTCTCGCTATAAACAAGGTCAACTTAACATACATACATGGCCATGAAAGCCCTAGACTATCGTCAAAGACAAACAACAATAAGGATCATGCCCAACCGTCGTTGAGGCATTTCATCAAACATATAACATGCATATGGTGAAAACCTACCAAAGAAGAGAACCAAAGCCTAACCCTAAGCAAAATTCATGACCACCAACCCACTAAAGCACACCCCTAACCCTAGAAAGGAAACTACTCACACATAGCTAAAGCAAACATGTAAACAATTGAAGAGTAAATACTAAACATGTTGGAATTAGTAAATGTAAACAATTGATTAAAGAAAACTTAAAGAAAATGCAATAACTAAGTAGGGAATAAAAATATTATACCAAACAATTGTATAAAGGCATGAACTTGGATACAAGTTGAAGAGTTCTCTCAAAATCTCCAAATTACAACCCAAATCCCTAAAAGTAAACTAATGAAGATGCTAAGAACAAACTAGATAAACTAAGAGATTAACTAAAAGATTCTATGAACTAAAGGATGATTATGATTTTAGGTTGAGTTTTTGAATGTGAAAGGATGAACAATGGAACAATAAAAACCCTAAGGATGCATGAAAATAGTCTAAAAGTTGCGTAAAATAAAATAGACTAAGTACGGGTTTAAATAGTGCTCGAATTCTGAGAAATGACTCTCAGCCGGTCAACCGGCTGCCGATCATGTGACCGGCTAAGAGTCAAAACGTAAACAATTGACTTCTTTTCCTTTGATGCACGCTTTTTAGCCGACCGGCCGGCTGCCGGCCAGGCACCGGCTTAGAGTAAAGAATTTCAACTTTTGACTTTTTCTTCAATTTGTCCCAAGCACAGGTACCACCTGCCGGTGGAACCGGCTGCCGGTTTGCCACCGGCTGGCAGACAGGTTTGACACTTCTGGATTTTTCTTCTTTTCTTCTCTTATACAGATGCAAGGAGTCGGTAGGCCGGCTGCCGGTGGTGGGCCGGCTCATAGTCATTTCTTCATCATCTGCCCAAAACTTGCATTCTTAAATTCTCGAAATTTGGCTAAGTGTGGAATGCCTCCCAGCTGGCCGACCGGCTGCCGGTCTGGGACCGGCTAAAGAGCAAACATCAATTTCCTGTAACTTTTGTTCAATTTCTTCCAAAGTCGTGGTCAAGCCTCCCAGCCGGCCCACCGGCTGCCGGTCTGGGACCGGCTGAGAGGGCCTGGGGCCAAATCTTCATCAATTCTTCACATTTCGCTCCAAATTCGTCTCGTTTGCTTCCGTTTCTTCGTTCCCCGCCTCAATACCTAAAAAATGGGAACCAAATAGGAATAGTCGAGGCTATGGGTATGAAATTGAGCAAAGGCACGCAAAACGAGGTCGAAATGGGACCAAAAATGAAGAAAAGGTAAAGAAAATTATGACCAAATGCGACTCATCACACAGTTATAGCATTGAGGCTCAAGGACCAAGAATGATTGCCAAATTCGAACCAACCCCTTATTGCAACAATTAAGTAATGTCTATCCCTAACTTCGGTTTTGACAAAACCGAGCAAAAATTTTATAAACTCAACTTACATTGGAAAAAAGAAACCCATCAAAACTTTTTGAAATGGTCATTATTAAAACACAATGAACAACGTCCACTCTCTAACAAAAGGCTTGAAAATCAAATCAAATGCAAAAATTGTGTAAACCCGGCTCGATTGGAAAATCATCAAAAGACCATATTATTATAGTAACGACATATTCTATCTCCCATTGATGGAAGGGAGTTGTTGCTAGCATTTTTCTTTTTCAAAACAAATATATACAACACTTTCTCTTTTTTGGATTGTTCAAAAAAGTTCTCCTATTTTTTTTTCTTTTCCATGTTTCTTTTCCTTTTTTTCTTTTTCATAAACTCCATTTCACCGGATAACAAAACAAAGACCATTATGGAAGAGTGCACCAACCAATCATCAAATCCCGACTTCACCACAAACTTAATTCTACAAATAACAACCATTCTTGATCAATGAAGGGGGTTTTTTTGGGATGTAGCTCTTTTAGTAGTTATGCCAAATGAAAAAGGTTAAGGCTCAAAGGGGTGAATCAAAAAGGGGACAAATGCAAGGGTCAAATCAAAGCTATTTCGGTAAATCTGGAGCTAATTTATTTTGAGCAAAAATTGTCTCAACATACACATTAATATATCCACAGATTCAAGGAATGAGCGCCATACTTATGCGTTTTGACATGACATACCACGTAAGGAGTACTACTCACAATCCTAAACTGGGTCGGTTTGATGGGCCGACCATAAAGGAGGCTCTATCCTCATATTTGAGTAGCTAATGTCGGACCTAGGTCAAGTCTCGGGCCTAACATGGTCTCACAACGTGGTCAACACCCGGTCATTAAGCCTGGACTTCCGGGTTTTTGCAAGCAAAAACCCTAACAAGGTGGCAACAAGAGGTACAAGCTTTCTACAGGGCTAAGACACGGGCAAGACAGTTATCATCATTGACGGGATATATCCTCCAATTTTCAACCTCCTAAGCATATTTACAAACAAATGCAAGAAAAGAAAACCAACAAACTCATATTCACAAAACTAGAAACTATGAAAGCATGTGAAACTAAAACATAAACTAACAAACATGCAACAAAGATATCGACTACCCCAGCAGCACGTCATCAGTAACAACCACAAGTTCCCCAAAGGAATATCCAAGGCACAAAAATCTCATTCTCCTTCATGCTATTAACATAATAAAGAAAGAGCTAGGGGGAGAAAGAGATAGGAGGTTGCTGATATGGTAGGTCGGGGGTGGTGGAGTCGGTGCAGTCTCATGAGTATACCACTAAGGTTGGTTGACTGGAAGAAACATTTTCTTGGGTCGCCTTTATCTCAAGAAGGTAGAGGTTTTGGTTTGGTGTGACCCTCGTTCTCTCGGTGTTAGGCATTGGGATGGAGTTCATGTCATGCCTACCCACTCGGATTTGCCAATACTCCTTACGATCCATGGGGTTCCAATTTATCCACCCAAACTTTCTTGAATGTAACGGCGGGAGAGAACATTTTCCCCCTCATTGTACCCCATATGGAAGTTCCTTTGACACACGGCTCGGGCTATCAAGGTGATCTCCCCCCCCCCCCCCCCCACACACACACACAAATTGGTGTTGTGGGGATAGGTTGACCGCTCAGTCGACTCAAATGTAGCGCCATGTGGTGAGCTATGTTTACTTGGAAACGGTTTAGTTAGATAATCGAGAAAGAACCCAAAATTTCCAACTCCTCCGTTCTGAAGTTATGTGGCCCATCTCGGGAAAAGATAGTCCACCCCATGAAGCGATGCCAAATTCAGATAGGTGCAAGATGCACTCGGTTAGCCGGTTTCTTTTGAAGCCTTGAACTTGTTAACCCGGTAATCGTCGTCCAAACAAACTCTGGGTCAAACCATTTGGGGGCATGGGTGGGGTGTTTAGCATCTAGCCCAAAAATTTGGGCAAACTCCGAGAGCGTCAAATGGTGATCCTTGTTCATTAGCCGAAATTCTAAGAAGGTTTCCTTCCCCAAAGTCTTTTTCTTTGTGACGATCAATTAGCTCAAAAACACCCAAGTCAATAGGGGAGAGGTAAGGGTCGGCATAGATTCATAAAGAACCCTCATTCCTACTCCCTCAAATACATCCACGGTTATCCTGTCTAACCCCATATCCCTCAAGGATACCCGGTCAATAAATCAAGCTGGGCGGAGGGGACGAGTATTGAAATAGATAAACTTACCTTTTTGAGTAATGGAGGGGAAGGTGAGTTAGGGATAGTTGGGATCGGGACTGATGTAGCTGGCCTGACGCATTGCATCAACCTTTTGCTCAACTGAAGGGTCGTGTCTTGATTTAGATCGTCTCTCCGTTTGGTTACCGCCATGGCGAATGAAGGTATTGGGTGAGAAAGGATGAGAAGGTTTTTTTTGGGAGAGTTTTTGTAAGGGAGAAATTTTAGAGAGAGGGTGGAAAAGTGAAAAATGGGATAAGAATGAAGAAAAATGCGGGATTTTCGTTTTTATTTCCGCTGTCAAGGGCTCTGAGCCGGTCTGCCGACCGGCTTAAAGTCTTTCTTAGAAAATTGATTTTTTCGACATTTTTCAGAAACCTCCTCAGGGGTTTTCAGCCGGTTGGGCATCGGCGACCGGTCAGCCGGCTAAGAGCCCTTCTTCTTTGATTTTCCACCTTCTTTGAAATTTCAACAAAGACAATACGGCCTCCCAGCCGGTGGACCGGCTGAGGGTATTTCTTCCTTCTTCAAAAACTTCATTTTCTCTACTAGAATGGGTTCCCAGCCGGTGGACCGGCTGTCGGCCTACCGGCTGAGGGATCCTTCCTTCTTTCTTTTTCCAACTTTTGAACAAGTAATGGGCTCCTCAGCCGGGTGACCGGCTGAGAGCCTTTTCTCCGCAAAATCTACAATCTGGAAATTAAACCATCAAAAACAAAAATGTGTACAAGGACTCTTAACCGGTTGGGGACCGTCTGCCGGTCTACCGGCTAAGTGTACCTATACAACATTTCGAAAAATGATTTAACACTTGCAAAAATTCCGAGTTTTTCAATTCCACTACCACAAGCCTACCATGCTCCCACATAAACGAATCAAGCTTATCACTACTCACTATCCAAATTGTCCCAGATGCAAACTAAATGCAAGACAAAAATCAAATACTTACAAACGGTGGTTATTTAGTGACTCTACCAAACCTTCCACGATCAATATTAACCTTTAATCATCCTTGGGGAGCGGATCACCAAGGTCTATCACTTCTATAGTTCCTTTTGCATCTCCTTCGTAGTATCTCTTAATCTGATGCCCATTCACTTTGAAGTGCGTCCGCCTTCACTCAAAGTTCAAAGGCTCCGTGTGGGGAGATGTCCATTACTTTGAAGGGTCCAGACTACCTATACCGAAGCTCGCCCGGAAAATTCTTTACTTTTGAATTGAATAGGAGCACAAGGTCTTTCACACTCCCATCTTTCTTTAAAATCTTGGCGTCATTTCTTTGTTTGTTCTTTGAATAGCCTTGAGCTCTCATAAGCTTCAAACCGAAGCTCCTCTAGTTCACGCATTTGAAGAAATCTCTTCTCTCCGGCCATATGGATATCGAAGTTTATCTCCTTCAAAGCCCACCACATTTATGCTCTAGCTCCACCGGTACATGACAAGCTTTGACATACACTAGCTTGTACGGTGTCATCCCGATCGGTGTTTTGTAAGTCGTTCTCAATGCCCATAAAACGTCATTGAGCTTTTGGGACCAATCTTTTCATTCTTTTAGACCTTCTTCTCTAGTATAGCCTTGATTTGACGGATAGATACTTCTACTGTTGGAGCCTTGTGTCCTCCACATGTAGTGTGATAACGTCGTTGCACATACCCTTGTACAGACAAGTGGGAGATTGTTGGGGCTGGTGTCCTTGACAGTTAGTACAATGACTTACTAAATCTCTTAAAGGATCACAAGGGCATACTTCAGTATTATTATCAGTTGATCCACGTTTATCAATAACGATTGGCTTGCTAGATAAGTTTGACGTTATTGTCATACGGATGGCGGTGATCAACTGGTCCCTATACGTCACACCTATAGGACACGTTTGAGAGATGTGAAGGTATGAAAATACAGTCACATTTATGCCGGATACGACTAAACAGTTAGTCAAAGGTATTGACTATTAAATTAGTCAGTGAGATGTTGAGATTATTATTTAATACGGATTAAATAATTTTAGCTAATACGGATTACATGATTAATTCGCAAAGTTAAATATAAACGGTTATATTTAATTAAATATTGAATTTGCGTATTAATATAAACAGTTATATTAATTTGGCCAATTATACAACATCGTATTTTGTCAGACCATTATTGATGTTATCTAATGCATTAATATCTGATAACATGCATACGATTTATAATAAATACCCGCGAATAATATTTAGCAAAACGGGTCGAATCACGCAAGGGAATAAGGTAAGAGTGGAAAAAGCCCACCCTTACCCTAAACCCGTTCGGCCGACCGTGTAGGTTGCAAAAGGAGAGTATTTCTCCTTTTGTCAACGACTGGTAATTCATAATTCACAGTATTAGGGTTTTGAGAGCATCCTTCTCCCAAAACCTCAGATCTCACATCAAAACCTCACAAAACTCTCCCCATATTGCAAGGCAATTAGAGAGCCTTTCTAGCACATGCGGCATCGTCTTAAACAAAGTCTTGGGTGCAAGTTATAGGAGGGAATTTACTTTAATTCCTGTTCTTAGGCCAATTCAAGCAAGGACCCAAGGTTGTAATTCTTTTCATGTTTTTATTAACTTATGACTATAATCACAATTGTATATTTCGTTATAATCCTTCATGTTTTAGGGCGAATACATGTTTTATTCCCCACAAGTGGTATCAGAGCCAAGGCCACGAAATTTTACTTTTGTGTTTTTCACAAGGTTTTATTTAAAAATTTTGAAAATCGTGTTCAGTCGCCAAGTCGGTCGATCGACCCCCTGTTGCGGTCGGTCCACCACCTCCTGCGTGTGTTTTCTGTTTCGGCAGTTTTATTTGGTGAGTAATCGATCTTTTTTTCGATTCTTGTTTACATGTTAATTAATCGATATTTTTAGCAATATGTGAACCTTTTGTTGTTGCTTAGTTTTGATTTACACGTTTTAAATCAAAGATAAAAACCTGTTTTGATTTTAAAGCAAAGCGATTTGCGTTTTCAGAAACTCGTTTTTCTGTTTGGTGGTCGGTCGACCTGGTTGATAGGTCGGTTGACCTTGGTGCTGTTACAAAAAGTTTTTTATGACTGGCAGATGGTCGGTCGACCCCGAGGTGAGGTCGGTCAACCACGTCTTTGTAACAGGGGTTCTATTTTTCCGAAAATAACTTGTTTTATTTTCCCTTGGCCTTTAGTAATATACTATATACGGAAATAGTATATTATTTTTGTGAAACGGTTCACTCTCGCGTGATACATATTATTTTAAAACGGTTTAAGATAATGGATTATAAATTTATTAAGATTAATGTGGTTAAAACGGTATAATCACATAATTTTAATCTCGTAAGGTGGTTTGGTAAAATTTGTTAAACATAATAACGGTATTATGTCATGAATTAATTTTGTTTTTAGTTGATGCATTTTATTTATCGTCTTGTTGAATGCCTTTGAATGCTTTCTATAACGTATTTAATTTTTGCAAACGGTTGTAACTTAGTGTGGCCTTAGAAGATTGTGTTACCGTAATGATGGAACACAGTCTTGTTTGTAATTTTGAGATCTTGTATCTCCGTTTTGGGTTTTTGCCATGTAATTACTTTTGTATTTAAATTAGAATGTAAATAGGTTTATATTTGTAATTTAAATTAGTAATTTTGTGAAGACTAAAGACGGAGACCGGATGCTCACTCCCGCTGCAAAGACCAAGATGGAACATCAAGACAAGCTTCTAGGGTCCAACGGTGGATTCCAAAGTTGTTTTTATGTTTATTTTGGCAGGATAGGCTACACTAGGACTTTTATTTACGTTTATTGCATTTATTTTTATGCTTTCATCGATAATAGCTTGCATCATATTCCGCCTAAAACCAAACCACCTATAACATGCCTGAAAACTGACTCATGTAGAGGTTACGCGTTAGTTTTCTGTGACATACAGAAGTCAAGTGTCACATGCAAAGCCATCACTTTATTTCATTCATTCACGTATATGCTAGATATTAGTTCACTTAAAATGGATAAATATAAGTTGATGGGGTCTTCCTCGTATAACCAAAAATTGAGACTAGTCTTTATAAATCAGACTCCCATGAATCCCTTCTTCGTCGGTAGGCATAATATGACCCCTTCTACGTCGGGTAAGTGGGAACAGATGATTTATTTTATCTCAACATCGTGGTCACTCGATACTATCTAGCGACTGTAATGGACTAATAGATAGGATTTACGGAAATCTATCAACCAAGAGTTCCAACGGTGGAATTAGCCAAGTTGTGGGCTTATCAATATACGGAAATTGAGTCTTGGGATCGTTTATATAATTCTTGAGGGAGATCAATTTTATAAATGCATGAGTCTACGAGTTTAAATTCAATTTAAAATAGACTTAAATCACAACGATGAGTTGCTTATATGGTTTTGTTTTTATCTCCTTTTCAGTGTAGAACACGATCATTTTAAACTGTTGTATAACAAATGGCTGGTGAAGACCCAATGCCAAGTGCCAAGCTAGCACGAGAATCCTGGCTAAAAGCCTTCATGGACTCCATGAATCAGTCTACTAGATTGAGGAATGATGGGTCAAACTTCTCTGACTGGGAAGCAGCATTACGGAATGCTGCCATTGCTGACGGAAAGCTCAAGTACTTGACTGAGCCACTTCCGGCACACCCAGGAACTGGAGCTAGAGCTAACGAAGTTCGCGCTCATAGCGACTTCGTCATGGAAGCGGGTGCGATAAAGAACGTAATCATCTATGCAATGGAATCCAATTTGCAAAGACGCTTCATCTCCCATGGTGCAAACAAGATTTTCACCACGCTCACTAACGAATTCTCGAAAGCTCCGAGAATCGTTTCTTATGAGCATACTTGTCGCTTCTTTGAGGCGAAACTCCAGAAGGGCCAAGCTGTTAGCCCACATATTCTCAACATGATTGAGAATATCGAGAAACTGGAGGCCCTAAACTGCAAGATGATGCGTGTCTATTTTATGATGTTTTACATCCATTTTTACACGCATTTGGTCGCTCATTTACTATGTTTTAGCCTTTATTTCCCAACAATTGTCTACTTTCTTATTTCTATGCTCTTTTGCAGATTTATGCGGAAAAGAGACAGTTTTATACCAAATTTATGCCCTTGGGATTTTTTCATAGCCAAGGAACGAAAGAAAGTCCACTCAAAGCGTTAACCAAGTACCAAGAAGTCAAACCAAGACGAATCAAAGCAATCCTACAGGAATAAGGGTCGACCGACCTATTATGTGGGTCGGCCGACCAGGCCCCTGTTATGGAAAGTCCAAAATTCGCTGAAGCCTGTAAACAGGTCGACCGACTTACAATATAGGTCGACCGACCTCAGCGCAGACTCAGAATATTTTCGAAAGTCCATAGAAGTGTTTAGGTCTTTAGGAATCTCTTAAATTCCGCCTATATAAACTAATCTTATGTTTAGGAGTTAATCATCCAGTTCCATTAAGTTTTATTCAGTCTTTGATTCAGTTTTATCTCTAGTTATAATCTTTCAATAATTCTCAAATACTTTTGGTCTTGTTCATCAATCTTTCAAGCATTCATCAATAAAGTTTGTTCCTTTTCTGCCTTAATCATATTTCCGGTAATTCCTCTCTTAATTTCTGCTTCATTATTATTAGTTTAGAATTATTGTATTCGGTTTAAGATAGAATTCCAAGCCTTATTATTGATTGCATGTTTAGATTGATATTCATCATGATTTCCATGTTTATTCCTATTTCCATCGTTGTCTTAGTAATCATGAGTAGCTAATTTCATATGCTAGGATGTAGGGGATGAATATGCGTAGGTAGTATAAGTTCCGAACCCGACTGTAGCAGAGTCTTGGTCGGCCGACCTACATAATGGGTCGGTCGACCGAGGCTGTGGTCGGCCGACTGGGCTAGCTGGTCGGTCGACCCACTCGCGTATGTATTATGTTTCGTTCTATTTCGTAGACTATAATAACCTACAATGGGACTGAAAGGAGACTTGTAGGATGTTAGTAATGACCTACCCAAGATTGAGAGATACGGGAAGGGCATTGGTTTACACTTTAAGACGGCTAGGTTGCTTAAGACTGAAAGGTATGTGACCTAGAATTTAGGAATCACCTATATTGTTGACACCCAATAATAGTGAGACCTAGGAACTAATAGCATAGGCCGAAAGGAGCTATTAGGTACCATAGACCGAAAGGATATGTTACACCCCTTACGCGACTGCAATACATGTTGACCTTAGGATTTATACTATCTTAGCTATTTATTACCCAAACATCCTAGCATCCCTTCTATTATAGTTTTATTCTCATCTCTATTTACTTGTCTTATTTTATATTTGTTATAGAACATAGTAACAATCATTTAAACCCCCACTTTTGTTACCTTAAAACATTAAACATGAAACAATAAACATTCCCCATCTCTCTGTGGTTCGACCCTGACTTTCACTATCTATAGTTTAAGTTTAGGAATTATAAATTTATCTTTGGTACCCTCAACGACGGGCATCACAAGATCAGTGAGAACATAATCGTTGATCGAATGCTTCATTCGCTTCATGATGGGTTCGCCCTCTTTAGGGTTAACTATTACATGAACGACATGAAGAAGACTCCTCATGAGCTCCACTCCCTTCTCGTACAGACCGAGAAGGATCTGAAATTAAGTGGGAGCGTGAAGCAGGATGTTCTCATGATCTCCAGTAAGGGGAAAGGTAAAGGGAAAGCTAAAGTTCAGGGTGACCTAGCGGTAGGTAAGCCCAAGTTCAAGAAGTTAGGATTCGCCAAGAGTGGGCCAGGTGAGTCGAGCAACTCACAGGGCAAGACAAAGAGTAAGGTTACAAGCATGGAATGCCACCATTGTCACAAGACTGGGCATTGGAGGCGCACATGCCCCGTGTATCGTGAAGACATTAAGGCAGGTCGCGTTATTCCTGTTGGTATGTCTTCTTCTTATTTTATTCACATGATTGAGATTAACCATGCAAGTTACAGAACTTGGGTACTAGATACTGGTTGTGGTTCTCAACTATGTAATCATGTGCAGGGCCTCCGAAACCAAGAACCCTTCATCAAGGGTGAGGTTGACCTGCGTGTCGGGAATGGAGCACGTGTTGTTGCAGTCTCGAGGGGAACATACGTGATCCAGCTTCCAACTGGATTCGAGTTATCTTTGTATAACTGTTATTATGTTCCTAGTTTATCCAAAAACATTATTTCAGTTTCTACACTTGACAAACTTGGTTTTTCATTTGTAATAGAGAATAATAGTTGTATTTTCTCGTTACACAATATGATTTATGGCAAGGCAGTTTCCATGAATGGAATTTATGTTTTAGATCAAACCACTGAAATATTACATGTGAATAACAAGAGATTAAAGGTTGGTGACAAAGATCAAACTTACCTATGGCATTGCCGTATGGGACATATAAATGAGAAACGCGTAAAACAGCTCATACAGAATGGAGCTATCTCGGCCTTTGATTTCGAATCATATGGCACGTGTGAATCATGTCTCATCGGAAAGATGACTCGTATTTCCTTCAAAGGTGTTGGAATGCGCGCTGCCGACCTATTAGGACTCATACATACGGATGTATGTGGCTGTAATACCCCGTATTTAAGCCTCGGTCAACATCGGTCAAACCATGTTTTATACACGTATTTCAAACGGGATGTCAATTAAGTATTTTACGTAAACTATTATATTTTTATAAATCGTATTTCTACGATTATTTCGTATTTCATAATCATTTTATATTTGATGATTATTTCGTAAAATGTCATTTCATTCGTATTTCTTTATTTTGATAATATATTTATAATTAAATATATTTTCTATTTTATATTAATTTCTCAGTTATACCTGTTTTATTACTTAAGTCGTAATTATATTTAAATTCTAGTTTGTTTTATATATTCTTATGTAAGTATTAATAATTTTATATTCTTATAATTAATTTAATTAATATATTTACTAATACTAAATTACATAATTTAATTAGTATAATTAATTATATGTGTCGTTACGAGTCGAGAACGGGATATAGGGATGTATGACCTCGAGATGCGTGATGGGCTTGGCTTATGATTTATAAGAATGAGAACCGAAAACCCTAGCTAATCTACATACAACGATCGACATATACTATACTAATAATATCCATCGACATTCTACACAAAATCAAACCCTATACCTTGTTATACCATCTGCCTCAATTAAACGTAAAACAAAACCCTATTCCCTCTTCTGCCTCCCTACTCCATATACACTCATAAAAACTTGTCCTGGTGTCGTGAGAAGAACAAAAGGAAAGAAACGAGCCAAGTTTAGCCGTCACCATCATCGTCTTCATCCTCGCGTGATTGTAAGTTTATACTCCGTTTTCTTGCGCTTTTCAAACCATTGTCTTAAGGTTTTATAGTTTTATATAATCTTGGTAGTACCCTTAACATGTGTACCACCATTAGACCACCAAGGAACCACCGTGACTGTCACAACAGGGACCAGAAATAGCGACTTTAACCGTTCTGTCTATACTCTGTTTTCGATGGTTATTCCTTACTTCGTTTTGGTGCTGCGTTTAATTGTGTTTTGGGTTGTTTCTGGGTGCGAGCTTTATGGGTAGTAGTAGTAGGGTAGTTGTGGGCTGTTTAGTGGTGGTTAGGGTGGAGAGTCGTGGCTGAAACCACCATAGAAAGGGGTTGTAAAAGGCGTAAAAATATAAATAAAACAAAAACAGTGCAGAGGTTGGTTTTACCGCAGGTTGGCAGGGGAGTTTGATGGTGGTTTGATGGTGGTTTGATGGTGGTTTTAGGTGAGACGAGAGGGAGATAGTGCCACCCCTGGAACCACCGTGAGTCAGTGGTGACAACGGTGGTGGCCAGAGGTGGTGTGGGGCACGGTGGTGAGAGAAAATGCTCCGAGAAGATAGACGGACTGCGCGAAAACGACGAGTACGGGTTTGTATGTGGGCAGTTTAGAGGTGTTGTGGTGGTGGCTATGGTGGCCTCTGGTGGTGGCTAATGGGTGGAAGTTGTAGGTTGTAGTACGTAGTAGAGGTTGGGTCCGGTGGTGGCAGTTGTCGGGGACCGGTCTGGTGGTGGTGGTGTCGGGAAAATGGCTGCAATTGAACTGTTGTTTTGCGTTTTTGTCGTGGCTGTTGTGTTGTATGGCTGTAGTATTATTATTACTTTTATTATATGTTGTTAATTTGTTATTGGCTTTATTATTATTATTATTATTATTATTATTATTATTATTATTATTATTATTATTATTATTATATTACTATTATTATTATATGTTGTTACCATTGTTGTTGCTAGTTGTTACCATCGTCCATAATATTATTATTATTATTATTATTATTATTATTATTATTATTATTATTATTATTATTATGAGGATTATTTATTCTTGTTATTATTATGGTTTGTTTTAGTATTATTATTAGTAGTAGTTTTAATTTATTTTGTGACGGTACTTTACTATATTAGTTACGATAATTAGCTAGTATTGTTAATTAATTCTTGTTATTATAATTAATCGAGGTCATGTCTAGAGTGATTTGTTAACGGTTATATATGTTCGTATAATCGTGTGTCAAACGAAGTTTATAATTATAATTAATCAAGTTAATTTATGAGTTCGTATATATTATAAATGGTTATGTTTCCAAGTTTTGTGATTTTAATAATAAAAGTCGTATTTACCTAATTCGTGATATGCGCTTGACAAGTATATTTGATTTAATTATTAGTTATACATTTTATATCATTTGTTATTTAATTGTTGTTAATGACTAGTGTTGTTAATAATTAGTGTTGAGACAGTTTTTACTCTCTATTCTTCGTACTATTTGAGCATGTAATTTTATAGTAAAGAATAATTAGTTATAAAAGATTTTATATTATTGGAGTCGCATTTGGTATTAGTATACATAATAGTTACGCATTTTTGTATGAGTTCATATGACTTTTGTCTACGAGTAGTTATATGAGATAATAATAGTTATGAGAAAACAACATTTTGATAGTTAGTAATCGGATAATTTATAATTGATAGGTGACAGTTTCGAAGTGGCATAATCCTGTTGTTACTGGCTTGCTATTGGATCATATTGCTATCCAGGTAGGATACACTGACACTATACTGAATGGATGTTGGATTGTGTGTTATGGGTGCTGAGTATGATTTATATGATAATGATATTGGTTGGATTGAGTGTTGATTATTATTATTATTGGTATGCGCATTGCCTTATTTAAATAGCATGATTGATTAAGAGTATTGTTGCATTCATGAGCATGGCATGTGCATTGGATACGGATTTGAGATGATGAGATATTATTGGGCCCAGGCTAGTTCTGCAGGACTAGACCTGGTGACCTCAGCTGTTATGCTGGTGTTCGGCGACGGCCGATTATAGTCTGCCGGGAGGTTCGGTATGGCTGGGTGTTACGGGTTTGAGATTGAGATTGTGATTGAGCTCGAGCATATCATGGCATTTGCATATCATTTTTCTTGCATTATTTATTATTGTGTTTTCCTACTCAACCGCGAGGTTGACAGTGTATTCGTGTACACCTACGATGATCCGGAATGGGGAGTAGACTCTACAGGTCAGAGACAAATGGACTAGGAGCTTGGGCAAGGAGAGAGACATGGCTTGGACCTACTTAGAATTAGATCACATACTTAGATGTTATCAGTTCTACTTTTATTCTTTGCGTAATAGTTGTAGTATCAAAAGTTTAAATTTAATCATTTTTATATAAAGTACTTTGGTTATTTTACTTTGTTATTCACTACCTCGGACATTCCGAGATGGTAACATCTCTATTTATTTGAGAATGTCTTGCTAAAGGCTCTTAAATAAATGGGGGTGTTACAGTGGCCCTATGTCGATCAACGCACGAGAAGGCTATAGGTACTTCATCACTTTCACGGATGATTTGAGTAGATATGGCTATGTCTACTTAATGAAACATAAAAGTGAATCCTTTGACAAGTTCAAAGAATACCAGAATCGGGTACAGAACCAACTGGGCAGAAAGATTAAAGCACTTCGGTCTGATCGTGGTGGCGAATATCTTTCTCACGAGTTTGATCAACACCTTAAAGACTGTGGCATCGTTCTACAGTTGACTCCACCTGGAACACCACAATTAAATGGTGTGTCCGAACGGAGAAATCGAACATTACTTAATATGGTTCCATCCATGATGAGTCACACCGTTGTGCCTGATTCATTGTGGGGCTATGCTCTTTTGTCGGCCGCTCTAATACTTAACCGAAGTCCGTCTAAAGTTGTTGACAAGACTCCATACGAATTATGGAAGGGAACGGTCCCTAACTTGTCCTTTATTCGGGTTTGGGGCTGCGAGGCTTATGTCAAGTGGAGACACGAGGATAAGCTCGGCCCGCGATCGGTCAAGACATACTTTATAAGCTATCCAAAGGGAACTTTTGGTCATTACTTCTACTCGCCAACCGAACAACGTGTTTTTGTTGCGGCTAGTGCGACGTTCTTAGAGAAAGAATTTCTCGAGAACAAGTCGAGTAATAGAACCTTCGATCTATCGGAGATTCAAGAACCAACTACCGAGCAACCATTTGAGGAAACAGTTCCTTCAACCGAGGCTGCGGTAGATATTCCTGAGGAACCTAGGAGGTCGGGAAGAGTCTCTATTTCTCCGGACAGATACATTGGTATGGTCGAGGAACATGACATAGATGACGTCTTACTCCTAGAGGGTAATGAACCCACAACCTATAAAGGTGCCATGACTAGTTCTGACTCAAAGCTATGGCTAGAAGCCATGCAATCCGAGATGGACTCCATGTATGAGAACAACGTGTGGGATCTTGTGGACCTACCTGCAAAGGTACGTCCCCTTCAATGCAAATGGCTTTACAAGATAAAGCATGTCGTGGATGGACAATAAGATATCTACAAGGCAAGACTAGTTGCTAAAGATTTCACTCAAGTGTCAGGATTGCACTACGATGAGATCTTTGCACCCGTAGTCATGCTGCGTTCCATTCGGATTATCTTAGCGATCGCCGCATTTCATGACTATGAAATCTGGCAAATGGACGTTAAAACCGCCTTCTTGAACGGTTATTTGGAGGAAGAGTTGTACATGGTACAACCCGAGGGTTTTATTGATCCAGAACATCCTAAGAAAGTTTGCAAGCTTAAGCGTTCCATCTATGGACTTAAGCAAGCATCGCGGAGTTGGAATCATCGCTTCGACCAAGTGATAAAAGAGAATGGGTTTATTCGATCAGTTGAGGAACCATGTCTCTATATCAAGTCGAGTGGGAGCAAGATTGTCTTCCTAGTACTGTATGTCGATGACATACTCTTGATTGGGAATGACATACCTCTCCTTTCTTCGGTTAAAGCATGGTTGAAAAACCATTTCCAGATGAAAGATCTGGGAGAGGCACAAAGAATTTTGGGCATCCGTATCTACAGAGATAGATCACGACGGATGTTGTCTCTCAGTCAGAAGTCTTATATAGATAAGATCCTAGAGAGATTCAGCATGACGAACTCCAAGAAAGGGTTCCTTCCTATGACTACTGGGCTTCAATTGAGCAAGACTCAAGAAGCTTAGACATTGGAAGAGAAAGAGCGCATGTGTAATACTCCGTATTTTATACCGTTTATTTATTATTTATATTAACTTTATTAGTTTTCGATGTCGATGGGTTATGATAAAAGCGAGGTAATATTGGTGGACAAGGGGTTTTAGGCGTTGTTTTTAAGAATCGTATAAGTGAATATTTAACGAACCCGTACCTGACTCAAGTTATATGGATATGGGAGTGCGTGATGGGTTGATTTTTACACGGATAGTCGAGTTATTGGGCCAAGGGTTGCGTGCCCAAACCCTAGCCCATACATGGTTTTGATTCCTTGATTTCAGAAATTCTGAAATCCCATCTCAGCCGACCTACTTATACCACAAAATAAAACCTTTCTGACCTAGATTTCACAAACAACCACACACCTCATAGACTGCCGCCACTACAAAGTTTGCAAGGGACGTTTGACACGGTGGTTCTAGGGCTTATAGGGTGGTCGATTGGCAGGGGAAAAGAGGTATGCACACCCTACTTTCTCGTTAGTTCTGATTTCGTGCTTTATCTTGCGTTTTTAATATCATGTACGATCACCATTAGATGTTAATAGTCGTGTTTTTCTGGGGAATCGTAAATTATGTTAGGTAATCTTCATATATTGTTCATTCTGATGTCGTCTTTTATTGTTTAAAGTCGTTGTTTAGGACAGTTCTTTTCTGGGCATGCTTCAATTTTTCTGGGTTGTTCTTTCGTTTAGTTGTATCGAAAACAGAGTGTGTGAACGGGGGGTTTTGTGTAAAAATTCGATGTCTCTTGTGTCTGTAGCTATCTGTGTTTTGGTACTGTTGGCATGACCATAGGCAGGAGGGTCGAAGGGTGGTCGAGTCTGTCCATCGTGGTGTCACACGGTGGTGTATGGGGGCTGTAAAAACCTTAGCATAAACACGGTGGTGGTCAGATCTGGGTTGTCGTAGGGGTTTCTGGGTTGTCTGTCACGGTGGTTGTGGATGCTACCTTCGCCATTGGAACCACCACGATTCAGTGGCGAGTCTGGTGGTGCCAGGGGTGAAGGTGGTGGCCGTGGGTGGTGTCAGAGGCTAGCTTTTGTCACGGTGGTTTATAGGCAGTTTGAGTGCGGGTTTTGTTTCAGCGCACGGTCAGGTTTCGGTGGTGGTTTACTGCGTCTGTGGTCGTGGCAGGTAGCCACTGACCTCCTCCCTGGAACCACCGTGGCTCAGTGGAGAGCCTGGTGGCGCCAGTGGGGAGGCCAGGGGTGGCAGCAAGTGTCGGGAATAGCGTTTAACAGGGTTGTTGACAACGGGTTCGCGGTTTTGGGCTGTTTGAATGTGTTCGTGTTTGCGTGTTAGTCGTGAGTTAGATTAGGGTTTGGCATGATGGTGATAATAATAGTTTCTTAATTGTTAGTGTTTTCAACTTATGGGAAAATATTATTATTATTATTATTATTATTATTATTATTGTTATTATTATTTTGTAGCTAAGTTTTGGTATTTGACGTTAATCGTATTATATGAGATTTTAATCAAGTGTTAATTTTAGTATGAATGATATGATACATATATTTATGGTATCTAAGTAATATAGTTAATGTGGTTATTTTATTAAGTGTTAAGGTTGTTTTTATGGTATGTCTTAATTTTATTATTGGCTTAATGTTTACCTAAAAGTAGTTTACTAGCTTTTAATTTTGGGTAGTGATCTTATAAGTGTTAATGGTTCTATCATGACATATATTAAGTAGTAATAATTGTTTAGTTGTTCAAAAGCTATATTTAGTAAGTGATGTTGGATAAGTCTATAATTAGTAAGTGAACGTCATGTGAGCTTATACTTTGGTTATGGGTATTTGGTTGTATGAACACGAATTTAATATTAAATAATAATTTATAGGAACGGAATTCGAAGTGGAATATTTCTAGAGGGTGATTTCATTCGCAGACTTGCTTATACAGGTAGGATACACTGGCCCCATATTTTATGTTTGGTTATGAATGTATGTGGTTCTATCTGTGTGGTTGCAAGCATGAATTGTTTGAGCATGATATCATATGATTAGTTTATTTTTGTGTTGCATTCACGAGCATGCATGTGCATTGGATATTGAGATAATTGTGGATCAGATGTTAATCTGGTATAAAGCCCAGGGTGGTTCTGCAGACCAGGCCTGGTGTCTTATCAGCTTTTGAGCTGGTGTTCGGCGACGGCCGATTATAGTCTGCCGGGAGGTTCGGTATGGCTGGGTGTTTCGGGTTTGAGATTGAGATTGTGATTGAGCTCGAGCATGACATACGCATTTGCATATTATTGTTGTGATGCATTATTATCTACTATTGTGTTATCCTACTCAACCGCGAGGTTGACAGTGTATTCGTGTTCACCTACAATGATCCGGAATGGGGAGTAGATCTTTCAGGTCAGAGACAGGTGGATTAGGATTGGGCATGGAAGAGAGGCATGGACTGGACCTACTTAGTCACTAGATCACTTAGTCTTATTTCATAGTCGCACGTTTGTTTTATTCATTTGTGGAAGTTTTGGACTAAGTTTGTAATAGATCAGTTTAACTATTTTTTTTTTTTAAGTACTGCGCTTCTTTCTCTATGTATATCTACTACCCTGGTTAAACCAGGATGGTAACAGTCTTATTTACCCTGGAAGTCCTAGTTCAGGCTCCTAGATAAATGGGGGTGTTACAAAGTGGTATCAGAGCGAACGATCCTCAGGCCTAAACTAAAATGAAAAAAAAAAAAACGAACATAGAAGTGTCTAAATAAAATGAATCCCAGGCTAGTAACTGTTAGGAGCCCCATAGGGTTGGGATGAGTTAGGGGCCCCCTCAAACCAAGCCACTGGCCCTTTCAGTCTAACCTGGTAACCTTGAGAGATGAAGAGGGTGGGTAGCATTAAGAAAGACCCAAGGCGGATATATAATATATGTATGTTATGCTAACATTTCAGCGCCAAGGACTGAGGTAAGTAAATGGATGAGTAGATACATGTATACTGTAAGGCATGGAAGTGATGATATATGATGATTGGCATGTATAAGTTGTTATTTTCAACCTTTGAGAACATGAGTTTATATCTTAATTCTTGTCTATGAGTGAGATTTGTATGAATATATGCATGTGGTTATGTGATCCCTAAGCCTTTAGGTAGACCTTTAATAAGGATTTAATCGTATGGAAAGATACATGCTAAGTATGTATGATAGCAAAACCAAGTCAGAATAGGAGATGACCTAGGATACTCATAAATTTTGTCACTTGTGTAGCAAAATGCCTCCCAGAAGAGAACCCAACACTGCTAATGTATCGCAAGAGGAATTCGATCGTCTAGTAGCTATTAACGCTGCTCTCTTAGCTAGGCTTGGGGCAAACACTCAATCTGATGCAGTCAAAATGAGCAATAATATCTCTAGGCACAACCCCACCAAGTACGACGGGGAAGGAGCACCGAGTTTACTTGCGGAATGGTGCCGAGAGTTCGAGAGCATCTTCGAACTACTGTCTGTACCCGAATCAATGAAGGTGGACCAAGCTGTGTTCTATCTTAAGGGTACAGCTAGGTTATGGTGGAACAACAATAAAGAAGAGATCAAGGCAGCTGCAGAGGAAATCGGTTTAGAGTATGTACGCTGGGGGGAGTTCAAGGGGATTTTATCCTCTAAGTTTGTGTCGGAGCATGTGAAAGGGAAGCTGCGAGCAGAGTTTGATTCGTTCCAAATGGCAGAAGGGATGACTGTGGAGGAATATCACAGTAAGTTCTTGCAGTTGGCAGAGAATGTAGCTGACCTAGGCTACACACAGGAGATGTTGGCAGCAAGATTTGAGAAGGGGTTGACCCTTAATATCAAGAGAAGCATGCTGGCGACTAAGCCCACGACGGTGGAAGATATTTATGAGAGGGCTGGTCAGGCAGAAAGGCTAGCTGACATGATCAAGGAGGAGGAGAAGACAAAGGGAGAAAAGAGAACGACCGAGTCTGCGACTGAGGGCTCGGGGAACAAGAAACCAAACAACCAGTACCGATCTTTTTTCTCCAACAGTGCACCAGGGGGAAATGGCAATCGTGGTGGCAACCGATCTGCGAATGGGGCAAGTGGTTCAAGTGCTGCATGTTTTAAGTGTGGAAAGATCGGGCATAAGCAAGCAACTTGTTGGGTTGGAACTCAGAGTGCTGGGAACAATTATAATCGGGGCAACCAAAGTGGTGGTTTCAGAACGCCAAATGCAAGCTACTCGAACAACAGATCCGGGGGTAACAGCTACCAACGGAATTTCAATAACTACAATAATCAAAACTGTTACCAAGGGAATCAAAGAAGTGGTAATGGTAATTTCCAAAAGACCTTGGCAGAGGCTAGCACTCAGAGTGGAGCGGGATCTGTGAACCAGAGTGGGGCCAAGAAAAGTGGGGCCTTGTTCATGATGGGCAAGGAGGCTGCAGAGGAGGACGCTCATGTTGTTACGGGTACATTTCTAGTATACTCTTTTCCTACTTTCGTTTTATTTGATTCTGCTGCATCGCATTCTTTCATATCTGCGGAGCATGCTAGGGCTATAGGACTCGATGTATATAATAGTATAGCTGATTCTGTAACCATACCGTCTGGAGAGTCCATAGCTTGTAATAGAGTTTACACCAATGTAATGATCCAAGTAGGGGAAGTAAGTTTTGAGTCGAACTTGATCGAGTTTCCTTTGGGAGGCTTTGAGGTGATATTAGGCATGGATTGGCTGAAAACGTACAAGGCCTACATTGATTGCTACCAAGGGAAGATCACCTTGAGGGGACCCAAGGGAGTGAGGGTATCCTACAAGGGATATTCTGTAAAACCTAAGCTGAAGCTGATAACTATCAATGCGCTGAAGACCTGTTTGAAGAGGGGTGATGAAATGCTGTTGTGCCATGTGAGAGATCTGACTGCCGAGAAACCCCAAGCCGGGGAGATCGATGTTGTAAGGGATTTTGAAGACGTGTTTCCAGAAGAAATTCCTGGGTTACCGCCAAAGAGGGACTTGGATTTTGGCATTGATCTGAAACCCGGGGCTGAGCCAATTTCTAAAGCACCTTATCGCATGGGACCTAAGGAATTGGAGGAGTTGAGGAAGCAGCTGGATGAATTAGCAAGCAAGGGTTACGTAAGACCAAGTGTGTCACCTTGGGGAGCACCAGTTTTGTTTGTAAAGAAGAAGGACGGAACCATGAGATTGTGCGTGGATTATAAGGAGCTTAACAATGTAACAATCAAGAACCGATATCCTTTACCTCGCATCGATGATCTATTTGACCAGTTGAGTGGAGCTGGTGTGTTTTCCAAGATCGATTTGAGGTCAGGGTATCATCAGCTGAGAATCAAAGATGCAGATATTCACAAGACTGCGTTCAGATCGAGGTATGGGCATTATGAATTCGTAGTGATGCCATTTGGTTTGACTAATGCACCTGCTATCTTCATGGACTTAATGAACAGGGTGTTTAGTCCTTATCTGGACCAGTTTTTGGTGGTGTTCATCGATGACATCTTGGTGTATTCAAAGAACAGAGAAGAGCATGCTAAACATCTGAGCTTGGTGTTACAGACTTTGAGGGACCATCAATTATATGCCAAGCTAAGTAAGTGCGAGTTTTGGCTCGAGAAGGTTGCCTTTCTGGGCCATGTGGTGTCTAAGGAAGGTGTTTCTGTTGATCCTAGCAAGATTGAAGCCGTTTCGAGGTGGGAACGACCGAAGAATGTGGCTGACATTCGAAGTTTCTTGGGTTTGGCCGGTTACTACAGGAGGTTCGTGAAAGACTTTTCGAAGATAGCTAAACCGATGACTTCACTGATGCGGAAAGAGAATAGATTTGTCTGGGATGAGAGTTGTGAGAAGGCGTTCTTAGATCTGAAGGAGCGTCTTACTACAGCTCCTATCCTTGCTTTCCCAGAAGGGAGTGAAAATTTCGAAGTCTATACAGATGCTTCTAAGAAGGGTTTGGGATGTGTACTGATGCAGAACGGACGAGTGATTGCATATGCTTCTAGGCAGTTGAAGCCTTATGAGGAGAATTATCCGACGCATGATCTAGAGCTGGGAGCGGTAGTTTTTGCACTTAAGTTGTGGCGACATTATCTTTATGGAGCTACATTTAAAGTGTATTCGGATCACAAGAGTCTAAAATATATTTACACTCAGAGAGAACTGAACATGCGACAGAGGAGGTGGATAGAGCTTATTGGAGACTATGACATGGAGATCTTGTACAAGGAGGGAAAGGCTAATGTCGTGGCTGATGCATTGAGTAGGAAGTCTGTTCACGCCCTGTGCACAGCTATGTCCAGATTGAGTATGTATCGTGAGTTAGGACAGATGGGAATCGCAGTGATAAAGAAAGGTGAGACCATGGGGGATTTGACGATCGAGCCTGAGTTATATGCTGAGATTCGCGAAAGACAGAAGGGTGATCCTAGAATTCAGAAATGGCGTAAGGCAGTGAGCAAAGCTAGTGATGACGAGCCATATTCTAAGTTCGAGATTTACAGTGATGATAGCTTGAGATTTGATGGGAGATGGTGTGTACCTGATGATGAGGAATTGAAGAAAAAGATTCTGGTCGAAGCACATTCTACACCTTATTCCGTTCATCCTGGAGGGGATAAGCTGTACAAAGACCTGAAGAAAGCATTTTGGTGGCCAAAAATGAAGCAGGAGGTGGCCGAGTTTGTCTCTCGATGTTTGGTATGTCAAAGAGTTAAGGGAGAACATAAGAGGCCGCAAGGGAAGTTACAGCCACTTGTTCTACCTGAGTGGAAGTGGGAAAGAATTTCCATGGATTTCATTGTGCGCTTGCCGAGGACTTCTAAGGGAAATGACATGATTTGGGTAATTGTAGACAGGTTGACTAAGTCAGCCCACTTTATACCAATGAAGGAGACTTGGAGTAAGGCCGAATTGGCCAAGGCTTATGTTAAGCATGTGGTGAAGCTTCATGGTGTCCCTAAGGACATTGTTTCTGATCGTGATTCCAGGTTCATCTTTAAATTTTGGCAAGAATTACAGACATTAATGGGAACTACCTTGAAGATGAGCACTGCTTTTCATCCAGCAACTGATGGTCAGACTGAGAGGACTATTCAGACACTGGAGGATATGTTAAGGGCTTGTGTGCTAGAGTTCGGAGGATCATGGGAAGACAGACTTGACTTGATAGAGTTTTATTATAATAACAGCTATCATGCTAGCATCGGGATGGCTCCTTTTGAGGCATTGTATGGGAGAAAGTGCAGGAGTCCAGTATGCTGGGATGATAGAGCGGACACAGTGACTTTGGGACCTGAGATGATTCAGGAGATGATAGCACAGGTCCAGGTGATTCGACAGAAGATGAGAGCTGCCCAAGATAGGCAAAAGAGTTACGCAGATCTAAAACGGAGTGACATTACCTTTGAGGCCGGGGAGAAAGTGTTGCTAAAAGTATCACCTATGAGAGGAGTGATGAGGTTTGGCAAGAGGGGCAAGTTGAGCCAGAAGTTCATTGGGTCATTCGAGATTTTGGAGCGAGTGGGTGAGGTAGCTTATCGATTAGCTCTACCTCCATCGTTAGCCAGAGTCCATAATGTGTTCCACGTCTCGCAACTAAGGAGATATATCAGTGATCCTTCACACGTTCTTGATCATGAGGTCATTGAGGTCGATGAGCAGTTGACCTATGAGGAGAGACCCAAGGAGATACTGGACAGAAAGGTGCGGAAAACCAGAAATGGGGAGACCGCGCTTGTCAAAGTATTGTTGACTAATCATAACGTTGAGGAGGCTACTTGGGAGACTGAAACTTCGAAGAAGGAAAGATATCCTGATCTGTTTACTTGAGGTATGTTACGAGGACGTAACTTTTCTTTTTAGGAGGGTAGAATGTGACAATCTGTGTTTTAATTACTTTTGTTAGCTTCTAATGTTATATGGTGTCACTTCCTATGGTTGCTAAATATATTTTGGCTCCGTTGTGTTGACCTTGAGATGGTGAACTTCGGGACGAAGTTCATTCTAAGGGGGGAAGACTGTAATACTCCGTATTTTATACCGTTTATTTATTATTTATATTAACTTTATTAGTTTTCGATGTCGATGGGTTATGATAAAAGCGAGGTAATATTGGTGGACAAGGGGTTTTAGGCGTTGTTTTTAAGAATCGTATAAGTGAATATTTAACGAACCCGTACCTGACTCAAGTTATATGGATATGGGAGTGCGTGATGGGTTGATTTTTACACGGATAGTCGAGTTATTGGGCCTAGGGTTGCGTGCCCAAACCCTAGCCCATACATGGTTTTGATTCCTTGATTTCAGAAATTCTGAAATCCCATCTCAGCCGACCTACTTATACCACAAAATAAAACCTTTCTGACCTAGATTTCACAAACAACCACACACCTCATAGACTGCCGCCACTACAAAGTTTGCAAGGGACGTTTGACACGGTGGTTCTAGGGCTTATAGGGTGGTCGATTGGCAGGGGAAAAGAGGTATGCACACCCTACTTTCTCGTTAGTTCTGATTTCGTGCTTTATCTTGCGTTTTTAATATCATGTACGATCACCATTAGATGTTAATAGTCGTGTTTTTCTGGGGAATCGTAAATTATGTTAGGTAATCTTCATATATTGTTCATTCTGATGTCGTCTTTTATTGTTTAAAGTCGTTGTTTAGGACAGTTCTTTTCTGGGCATGCTTCAATTTTTCTGGGTTGTTCTTTCGTTTAGTTGTATCGAAAACAGAGTGTGTGAACGGGGGGTTTTGTGTAAAAATTCGATGTCTCTTGTGTCTGTAGCTATCTGTGTTTTGGTACTGTTGGCATGACCATAGGCAGGAGGGTCGAAGGGTGGTCGAGTCTGTCCATCGTGGTGTCACACGGTGGTGTATGGGGGCTGTAAAAACCTTAGCATAAACACGGTGGTGGTCAGATCTGGGTTGTCGTAGGGGTTTCTGGGTTGTCTGTCACGGTGGTTGTGGATGCTACCTTCGCCATTGGAACCACCACGATTCAGTGGCGAGTCTGGTGGTGCCAGGGGTGAAGGTGGTGGCCGTGGGTGGTGTCAGAGGCTAGCTTTTGTCACGGTGGTTTATAGGCAGTTTGAGTGCGGGTTTTGTTTCAGCGCACGGTCAGGTTTCGGTGGTGGTTTACTGCGTCTGTGGTCGTGGCAGGTAGCCACTGACCTCCTCCCTGGAACCACCGTGGCTCAGTGGAGAGCCTGGTGGCGCCAGTGGGGAGGCCAGGGGTGGCAGCAAGTGTCGGGAATAGCGTTTAACAGGGTTGTTGACAACGGGTTCGCGGTTTTGGGCTGTTTGAATGTGTTCGTGTTTGCGTGTTAGTCGTGAGTTAGATTAGGGTTTGGCATGATGGTGATAATAATAGTTTCTTAATTGTTAGTGTTTTCAACTTATGGAAAATTATTATTATTATTATTATTATTATTATTATTATTGTTATTATTATTTTGTAGCTAAGTTTTGGTATTTGACGTTAATCGTATTATATGAGATTTTAATCAAGTGTTAATTTTAGTATGAATGATATGATACATATATTTATGGTATCTAAGTAATATAGTTAATGTGGTTATTTTATTAAGTGTTAAGGTTGTTTTTATGGTATGTCTTAATTTTATTATTGGCTTAATGTTTACCTAAAAGTAGTTTACTAGCTTTTAATTTTGGGTAGTGATCTTATAAGTGTTAATGGTTCTATCATGACATATATTAAGTAGTAATAATTGTTTAGTTGTTCAAAAGCTATATTTAGTAAGTGATGTTGGATAAGTCTATAATTAGTAAGTGAACGTCATGTGAGCTTATACTTTGGTTATGGGTATTTGGTTGTATGAACACGAATTTAATATTAAATAATAATTTATAGGAACGGAATTCGAAGTGGAATATTTCTAGAGGGTGATTTCATTCGCAGACTTGCTTATACAGGTAGGATACACTGGCCCCATATTTTATGTTTGGTTATGAATGTATGTGGTTCTATCTGTGTGGTTGCAAGCATGAATTGTTTGAGCATGATATCATATGATTAGTTTATTTTTGTGTTGCATTCACGAGCATGCATGTGCATTGGATATTGAGATAATTGTGGATCAGATGTTAATCTGGTATAAAGCCCAGGGTGGTTCTGCAGACCAGGCCTGGTGTCTTATCAGCTTTTGAGCTGGTGTTCGGCGACGGCCGATTATAGTCTGCCGGGAGGTTCGGTATGGCTGGGTGTTTCGGGTTTGAGATTGAGATTGTGATTGAGCTCGAGCATGACATACGCATTTGCATATTATTGTTGTGATGCATTATTATCTACTATTGTGTTATCCTACTCAACCGCGAGGTTGACAGTGTATTCGTGTTCACCTACAATGATCCGGAATGGGGAGTAGATCTTTCAGGTCAGAGACAGGTGGATTAGGATTGGGCATGGAAGAGAGGCATGGACTGGACCTACTTAGTCACTAGATCACTTAGTCTTATTTCATAGTCGCACGTTTGTTTTATTCATTTGTGGAAGTTTTGGACTAAGTTTGTAATAGATCAGTTTAACTATTTTTTTTTTTTAAGTACTGCGCTTCTTTCTCTATGTATATCTACTACTCTGGTTAAACCAGGATGGTAACAGTCTTATTTACCCTGGAAGTCCTAGTTCAGGCTCCTAGATAAATGGGGGTGTTACAGCATGAGTCAGATTCCTTATGCTTCAGCTATAGGATCGATCATGTATGCCATGATATGCACACGTCCAGACGTTGCATATGCATTGAGTATGACAAGCCGATTCCAAGCTCATCCAGGTGAACAACACTGGATGGCCGTGAAAAACATTCTTAAGTACCTACAGAGGACTAAAGATTGGGGATTGACTTACGGAGGCGACTCGACGCTCTGCGCCACGGTTTACGCAGATGCTAGCTTCCAAACGGATCGAGACGACTCGAAATCTCAGTCTGGATTCGTTTTCAGTCTTAATGGCGCTGCTGTCAGCTGGAAAAGTTCTAAACAAAGTGTTACAGCAGATTCTACGACTGAGTTCGAGTACTATGCCGCTTCGGAAGCAGCTAAGGAAGCAATATGGATGCGTCAATTCTTACAAGGACTATCTGTAGTGCCTTGTTCGAATGACCCGATCACCGTTTATTGTGACAATAAAGGTGCCATCTTCCAAGCTAAGGAGCATAAGTCTAGCAACAAAGCTAGACATGTACAACGGAAAGCTCATCTAATCAGAGATTACGTGGAGCAAAAGGAGATATTTATTGATAAGATCGCTACGGATGACAGCATAGCTGATCCTCTCACAAAAGCATTACCACGTGATAAGAATGAAGGGCACATTAATTCCATGGGAATCAGATGTGTTCCTAAGTTGTAGTGATCTTTTATGAATTCATGTTATAATTCATTTTCTCGTGTACTCTATTCAACCTCATTGTTATGATATTTAATATTTTGTTTTTCATGTGGAATTGTACGCCAATTTTGAACACCGCAAAGTGAACTGGATAACATTACATCATTTTGGTCCTTGATTACCCACTTGAGTTGATAACTCAGGTAATCATTTTGTGACGTTGGTTGATGGTGGGTTCAACGAGCCATAAGTCAAACGGTTGACTGACCAATCACAAAGGCGAGTTATACGGATATCTCGTAGGACACCCCTTGACAACGTTATGGAGTCCTAAATGTTCTATAACATTGGGTGCCAGGTCGTGGATAGGACCTCCATAGTGTTCCTTAGAGTCGAGTCTTTTGACTTTCAACTGTCTCTTGAGATTAAGGCAGATTTTGGGTAACTTTGGTTTCTTTCCCACGGTCTTCCGTAACAGGGGCCAAAAGGATTTTTTCTGGGTTATTTCATGATACGCTTACATCTGCAGGATTCGAGTTGAGGGAAATATTCAAACCCTTATCAGGATTTTATCACTGGCTTGTACGGTGTCATCCCGATCGGTGTTTTGTAAGTCGTTCTCAATGCCCATAAAACGTCATTGAGCTTTTGGGACCAATCTTTTCATTCTTTTAGACCTTCTTCTCTAGTATAGCCTTGATTTGATGGATAGATACTTCTACTGTTGGAGCCTTGTGTCCTCCACATGTAGTGTGATAACGTCATTGCACATACCCTTTTACGGACAAGTGGGAGATTGTTGGGGCTGGTGTCCTTGACAGTTAGTACAATGACTTACTAAATCTCTTAAAGGATCACAAGGGCATACTTCAGTATTATTATCAGTTGATCCACGTTTATCAATAACGATTGGCTTGCTAGATAAGTTTGACGTTATTGTCATACGGATGGCGGTGATCAACTGGTCCCTATACGTTACACTTTTAGGACACGTTTGAGAGATGTGAAGGTATGAAAATACAGTCACATTTATGCCGGATACGACTAAACAGTTAGTCAGAGGTATTGACTATTAAATTAGTCAATGAGATGTTGAGATTATTATTTAATACGGATTAAATAATTTTAGCTAATACGGATTACATGATTAATTCGTAAAGTTAAATATAAACGGTTATATTTAATTAAATATTGAATTTGCGTATTAATATAAACAGTTATATTAATTTGGCCAATTATACAATATCGTATTTTGTCAGACCATTATTGATGTTATCAAATGCATTAAAATCTGATAACATGCATACGATTTATAATAAATACCCGCGAATAATATTTAGCAAAACGGTTCGAATCACGCAAGGGAATGAGGTAAGAGTGGAAAAAGCCCACCCTTACCCTAAACCCGTTCGGCCGACCGTGTAGGTTACAAAAGGAGAGTATTTCTCCTTTTGTCAACGACTGGTAATTCATAATTCACAGTATTAGGGTTTTGAGAGCATCCTTCTCCCAAAACCTCAGATCTCACATCAAAACCTCACAAAACTCTCCCCATATTGCAAGGCAATTGGAGAGCCTTTCTAGCACACGCGGCATCGTCTTAAACAAAGTCTTGGGTGCAAGTTATAGGAGGGAATTTACTTTAATTCATGTTCTTAGGCCAATTCAAGCAAGGACCCAAGGTTGTAATTCTTTTCATGTTTTTATTAACTTATGACTATAATCACAATTGTATATTTCGTTATAATCTTTCATGTTTTAGGGCGAATACATGTTTTATTTCCCACATCTACTTGCCCACTCGTTTGAGAATGGTAGGCAAGTGCACTTTGTGAGTTATTCCATAAGAGGCCAATAGGGTATTCAAGGTGTACTTCCGGAAGTGAGATCCTTCATCACTCATCACGATTCGAGGCACCCTTAATCTAGAGAGAATGATTGTCTTGAAAAGCTTAACCACCACTTTGGAGTCATTTGTGGGGGAGGCAACCGCCTCAATCCATTTTGACACATAATCAACGACCACTAATATGTACTCATTTCCACAAGAGTTGGGAAACGGACCCATAAAGTCTATTCCGCAACAATCAAACAACTCTATCTCCAAGATGGTCTTTAGGACCATCTCATTCCTCTTGAAGACGAATGGAAGTTTTAAAGGTTTTGAGAAGGTATTGGGTTTCGGGGTTTGAATGTGGAAGATGAGAGAGAGTGTAGACCTGTTACAATTGTTTTTGTCAGTTTAGTAAAACGTTCAATGATTTAGTAGTTGGGTTAAATAAAAAAAATGTAGTATTTAGTTATTCTATGTTAATCTCAGGCATTCATCTTATTAGATCCAAAGGCTTATAATGGAACTCTAGGACTCAACATTAAAAGTGGACTTCAATGATCTGATATATATATGTATATATATGTATATATATACATACATACATACATACATATATATATATATATATATATATATATATATATATATATACATACATATCGGGTGAGAACGAACACTCGGTGAGAACGCATATCTACCATTAGATTACAATAATATTAAAGGCTGGGATTAAAATTTTAACAATCCCAACATCCAAGCAGACCACCATTTTCCTCAATAATTTTATAATTACTCATATCCCTAGATGCCAGAGCTCCGAGAAGTCCCTCATCGGAAAATTTCGCCTGCGTGATCAACCTACCTTCACCATTCTCCCCGCCGACGATGCATTAGAAGCCATATTTGCGGATAAATCAAGTTAAACTTTCTCCTACGTCCTCACCCTTACTCAAATTTCTGGTTCGATTTTCATATCCAGATTTTTGATGCCGATGAAGGTGAACCTTCAATTTCAGTGCCATTGTCAAACGCTCTCACTATCCTCATTATCACCTTCGTTTTTTCCTTTCAACCATTACCATTGTTGGAGTTGAGAGAAATTAGTGTACGTGAACCACGACCATTAGTCGTCACCACAACCAGACGAATGCGACGAGCACCTCGGCCACCACTAGACGCCAACGATTTTTCCTATCAATGTTTTACCCTTTCCCGTCCCGTTTTAGGAATACCTGGCCCCATGGTTTTCACCCGTCCCCCAAAAAAGGGTTCACCTGTCCCCATCTAGAGTGTCTTTTTGTTTTATTATCATTCGTATGTGTAGCAAGGGAAGGGTTTAGGGTTGGATTAGGGGGATCCGCGGTAGCGGATCCTCCTAATCCAACCCTAAACCCTTTCCCGTCCCGTTTTAGGAATACCCGTCCCCCAAAAAAGGGTTCACCCGTCCCCATCTAGGGTGTCTTTTTTTTATTTTCGTTCGTATGTGAAGCAAGGAAAGGGTTTAGGGTTGGATTAGGGGGATCCGCGGTAGCGATCCTCCTAATCCAACCCTAAACCCTTTCCCGTCCCGTTTTAGGAATACCCGGCTCCATGGTTTTCACCCGTCCCCCAAAAAAGGTTTCACCCGTCCTCATCTAGGGTGTCTTTTTGTTTTATTGTCGTTCGTATGTGAAGCAAGGGAAGGGTTTAGGGTTGGATTAGGGGGATCCTAATCCAACCCTAAACCCTTTCTCGTCCCGTTTTAGGAATACCCGGCCTCATGGTTTTCACCCGTCCCCCAAAAAAGGGTTCACCCGTCCCCATCTAGGGTGTCTTTTTGTTTTATTGTCGTTCGTTTGTGAAGCAAGGGAAGGGTTTAGGGTTGGATTAGGGGGATCCGCGGTAGCGGATCCGCCTAATCCAACCCTAAACCCTTCCACCGCGGATCCCCCTAATCCAACCCTAAACCCTTTCCCGTCCCGTTTTAGGAATACCCGGCCCCATGGTTTTCACCCGTCCCCCAAAAAAGGGTTCACCTGTCCCCATCTAGGGTGTCATTTTCTTTTATTGTCGTTCGTATGTGAAGCAAGGGAAGGGTTTAGGGTTGGATTAGAGGGATCCGCGGTAGGGGATCCGCCTAATCAACCCCTAAACCCTTCCACCATGGATCCCCCTAATCCAACCCTAAACCATTTCCCGTCCCGTTTTAGGAATACCCGGCCCTATGGTTTCCACCCGTCCCCCAAAAAAGGTTTCACCCGTCCCCATCTATGGTGTCTTTTTGTTTTATTGTTGTTCGTATGTGAAGCAAGGGAAGGGTTTAGGGTTGGATTAGGCGGTTCCGCGGTAGCGGATCCGCCTAATCCAACCCTAAACCATTCCCGTCCCGTTAGCAAGGGAAGGGTTTAGGGTTGGATTAGGGGGATCCGCGGTAGCGGATCCTCCTAATCCAACCCTAAACCCTTTCCCGTCCCGTTTTAGGAATACCCAGCCCCATGGTTTTCAGTCGTCCCCCAAAAAAGGGTTCACCCGTCCCCATCTAGGGTGTCTTTTTGTTTTATTGTCGTTCGTATGTGAAGCAAGGGAAGGGTTTAGGTTTGGATTAGGCGGTTCCGCGGTAGTGGATCCGCCTAATCCAACCCTAAACCCTTCCCGTCCCGTTAGCAAGGGAAGGGTTTAGGGTTGGATTAGGGGGAGCCGCTTCCAACCATAAACCCTTTCTCGTCCCGTTTTAGGAATACCCGGCCCCATGGTTTTCACCCGTCCCCCAAAAAAGGGTTCACCCGTCCCCATCTAGGGTGTCTTTTTGTTTTATTGTCGTTCGTTTGTGAAGCAAGGGAAGGGTTTAGGGTTGGATTAGGGGGATCCGCGGTAGCGGATCCGCCTAATCCAACCCTAAACCCTTCCACCGCGGATCCCCCTAATCCAACCCTAAACCCTTTCCCGCCCCGTTTTAGGAATACCCGGCCCCATGGTTTTCACCCGTCCCCCAAAAAAGGTTTCACCCATCCCCATCTAGGGTGTCTTTTTGTTTTATTGTCGTTCGTATGTGAAGCAAGGGAAGGGTTTCGGGTTGGATTAGGCGGTTCCGCGGTAGCGGGACCGCCTATTCCAACCCTAAACCCTTCCCGTCCCGTTAGCATAAAAACCTAAATTATATTGAAAAACAACAAAAATAACCCTCAATTTTTAGATGGGGAAAAACCAAAAACAATTACCTCACCTAAAAAAAACTATACATTAACTAAACATTCCTTATTTATTTATTTTTTTCTATATGTAGCATTACTAAGCTTGTATCTCAGTTGTATGTATTTCGTCCTTCAAACCTGGACATCTTGGGTTCGATTCACAGTGGCCTTTTTTTCTTTTTTTCTTTTTTAATTTAAAAAAAAAAGGAAATTCGTTTTATACTTTTACGCGCTGAAGTGTGAACGCCCTTCACAAACCGTTTAATCTCTTTCATTTCCCCCTTTTCACTTTCTCACTCATCTCTTTTTCTCCCTCTACATCATCATCATCTCCCTCAGCATTTTCGTGACAAATTAAGGTAATCTCCTTCTTAATTTACTTTCGATTTCACTCTATTTGTTTTCTTATATGTATTCCACTCATTGTTATATGTAGTTTATCGGCAATAGTTTGCCCCTAATTCGCTGTAACCCTAATTTGATGATGATTTCGGATATTAGTTATAGTTTTAGGTTTTTTTTCTTATATGTGTTAGCATGATAATCAGATTGTGTCGCATTAAATTAATTTTCAATCAAATTTGTACATGTTTCAATTCTTGCTGCACTAACATCAGATTAGGCTTAGGTTTTAGGTTCAAGAGTCAAAACTATGAATTGAACTTATTTACTCAGTTATTTTTAGTTAACTAGGCTTAGGTTTTAGGTTACCTGTCCTGGGAACATGCATGGAATAAGGTTCAGCGAGCATCAAATAAGGTTGAGCCTGCATCAAATAAGGTTCTGTGCGCATCGAATAAGGTTCTGTCTGCACGAATGTTTTGATGCTCAGTGAAGACTATGCATTGAACTCATTTGCATTGAAATTCATAGTTTATATGTTGCTTACAGTTTTGTTAGTTCTGCATTTTTGTTCTGATTGCAAAACTCATCGTTTATATTGTTAATCATTTACGATACCCGTCCTGTGAACATGCATGGAGTAAGGTTTAGTGTGCGTCAAATAGGGTCCAATGTGCATCAAATAAGGTTCCCTTAGCGTAAATTCGGCTTAGGTTTTAATGCGCTAAATTCTGTATTTGCTGAAATTAATACTTGTAGCCGTGTTAAAATCACTCAACACATTTACAGATATGAGGCGAAAAACTGTTGCAATGAAGAAAAAATCACCAGTCAAAAAATTACCAATACGAGGAGGTAGATCGGTGAAAGATTATTTCCCACCAAAACCAAGAAATCCAACCATAAATGATGTCGTTGACCAAAGTACGTTTAGTATGAAACTCTGTGTAGCTTCTTCTGTTTTTTCTATGTTGCATTCCCTTACCCCAAAATATGCATAATTTCTTTTGTTTACACACATACATTGTTTGCTTCATTACATGTTTCTATTTATGTACTTTCATCGTGTACCTTAGGCTTGTCATGCTTATAATTCATTCTCTGCTTTCTTCTTTATTAGTTATACATATCAAAGAATGGTTATCGCCAATTGGTGCAAGGGGTGGGTAGTCAATCGTGTTGCAACAGATTTAGAAGATTACGCTAATGCCAAAAAACAGAATATGAGTTTCCCGTTTCATCCATTAGCCAATGTCGACTTCACTAGAAACCGTAACCAAGCACCATTAGATTTTGTTCTCAACAATCAAGACTTAGTTCCTAACATATTTCAGCGACTTAGTAACGGCGATAAAGCAAACATGGCAATGGTTTGCAAAAATTGGTGTCAGCTTTTTCTTTTTCATCCAAGTGCGCCACTCATTCAAAGTTCATATCATGTTACCCTGCTCACAAACGACATCAACGGTGTCCGTATTATTCGTAGGGGTGGTAGAATCATCTACAAAAGGTGCAAGTGTTTCCAACCTACATTTTATGGAGTTTAAACTCTCTTGCATTACCGTCAACAACGAAATCAGTTCCAACGAGAACACCTTCGTGACCTCGAAGCTCATGAAATAGCAGAACTTAATAAGTTCATAAAGTCTTTGGAAACACCATCAGAAGCGAATAGCCTAATAGATATCTTCGCAAACATTTTGTTGGCACGGTTGACAGTATTTCCTCCTGACTTAGCTTCGTTGGAGTACTGAAGTTTGATGTGGTCACCTTTTGTGTTCTGCCAGCTAGCCTTGATTAAGCTTTGTATAAGCTATTTAACCTTTAGGATTTCTACTATATAGCATGCTGGCTGTTTAAACTTTTGGATTCGTTTTGGATTGTAAAAAATTATGTACGTATCTGGCTGTGTTTAAACTCTTTGATTCGTTTTGCGTTGTACAAATTATGTAGTCAGGTGGCTGGATTATGTTGTCCCTTGTTCAAATTAAGTATGATATTTTATCTTAATGTATTTTTATTTTCCTAGTTTTGTACAATGCACTACCTTCTGCTTGCATCAAAAAAAATATACATGCATGAAACAAGTTGCGTCTGTCACACTACTTAGACCGATACTCGTACCAAACCTATTTGTACTTACTACCGTTGTAGAACCACAATGTTTCTCTACTAAATTTCGTTTTCCATTTTTTGTCAAACATTGAGCTTCAATTGTTTCATGTTCACATGTTCAATTGTTAACATAGACGTTTTTTAGGTGCAGTAGACTTATAATTTTTTTGTAGTAGCCTTCTACTTGCATCAAAATCCTATCTACGTGCATGAAATAACACTATATATGCATTAAACAAGTTCCTCCCGAATTCTATTGACTTTCACAGGTACTTCTACCAAGGATGTTGCACCAGAACAAAGACCTCCACGTTGAACGAGTCCACGTATCCAACAAACAGTAACAAAGCAAGTGACATCAAATCTGCCTTCTACTGACAACAATGGTGAGCATTTACCCTTACTAATTTCGTTTTGCGTTTGATTAAGGAACTAAACATAGATTTTGATGACATTAGTAATTTTGTACCTATCAGTAACATCTATGCCTCTTCCGGATATTGCCATTTATTTACTAATGCATGAAACAACATTTACCCTTACATTTTTAATTTTAATCACTTATGCAGATAATCCTCCGTGCACAAGCAGTACAGCAGTTGCAGCAGCAGACCAAATATCAAAGCATCAACCTAGCAAGAAAAAGTGAAAGGCTCCTGACAGCAGCAGTAATGTTGCTGCCAAACAAATGAGAAGCGGTAAAACAGGAGCAGGAGCAGACCCAATCCACCCATGTCAACCTACCAAGAACAAGAGCAAGGCTCCCGACAGCAATTATGTTCCTGCCAAAACAAGGGTTAGGTCTGATCAGTACAAGCCTCTGCTGACCCGTATGAGTCCTTCGTTGATCACTAATCTGTTGAAGATGGACCCCTCTGAACAGCAAATTGAAGCCATCAAAAGTATGGGGTTCGGAGGTCTTTTGCAACTTCAGTCGGAAGAAATCAATGGGCATTTGGCCAGATGGATTGTCGAAAACTTTAATCCTTTCGACTGTTCATTGATGGACCACAAGTTGGTGATCTCGGATGAGGATGTCCATGTTGCAACTGGACTTCTTATGGGATGTATTGATGTTGTTCCAGCCGGGATGTTTTCTAAAGAAAAAGAGTACACAGAGGCTGTGAAGCATTATAGAGATCAATTCCCAACATCAGATATTACGAAAAAAGATCTTCTGGAAAAGATGATGGGGCAACGTGATGGTGGAGACGATTTCAAGAGGAATTTCCTCATCTATATCGTCAATGTTCTGTTGATGGTGTTAGGTTTAGTTATCTCATAAGCTAATTATTTTAGTCATACTAAACAAAACTTAATTAACATATTAATTAATATATATATAGATCTTATGCATGCTTATGAAAATGCGGAAATAAAGAGATTCGAACCCTTACACACGGTCCAAATAAAATGCAAGGACGATCTTCCAAGTATTCCACAAGAACACCTCCTTAGTGATGCACCAAGACACCCCTTAAAGAAACCGAAACTTGAGTATGCTAGTACTAAAACCAGTTTTTCCTTAATACAAATTCTAATCTTTATTTAGAATTAAAACTAATAAATAACTTATTATTATTAGTGCTATTATTATCTCAAATAATATATTGGAGGATTTTAGGATTATTTTTCTCACCTTAGAAAATTTGCCAAAATATTAGAATGAGCAATATTGTGAGTATACAACAATATTTATGAAGTGTGGCTAGGGTTTGTGGGTGGCCGGGTATGGGGAAGAACAAGGGGGAGACAACTTCTCTTACCCATACATCTTAGGGTGGCCTAGGTAGTGTTTCCAAGGCATGCTTTAAACACAATGATTAAAGTGTGTTTAACACACAATAATCACCCATAACCACCTCCACTTAGCCGCCCAACTTAAGCATCAAATGCTTCTTCATTTTATAAAATTGTCAAATGCATAATTGTATATTATGTGACATATCACATATCACAAGGTAATACAATTATCTTAAGTTAAAACATATGTATATACACATATTTATCAAATAAATATTGTTTATAAATAAATCACATTTATCAATTGACAAGTAATTCGAAATTACAAATATAAAATGATTATTTACAATAATCGTCAATACGATTTACAACCTTTGTATTAATTATAACCCGATTCATTCTAATTTCGATATTATAAAATATCGTTTATTGTTTAACAATTGACACGTTTCAATTTTAAACATAAATCTTACAATAAGATTTAACCTCTGATTTCTCGGTATACGAGTTTAAGGAATATGATCAAATCGTATCAATATACATTTGATCACTTTATCAATTAAGGGAATTGTCCTATTGGTGTGACCCAAAGGGATCAACTGACCACCACCGTCATACGACAGTAATGTCAAACTCTAGCTAGCCACTCATTACCGATTAATGTTGGTCAGTTGACTAATATATTTCGTATCATCCCTTGCGCATTCTCGTCATGATATTTAATTATGTGATCGCACACATTTCCCAACAATCTCACACTTGTCCTCGACAAGTGTGCGTCACCAATTCTCTTGTCCTATTACAATCTCCCACTCAATGCAAGGTGTCTCTCTGAGGTCGTACTTGCATTCGATCATATCATGAGTGGTTTCCTCGATCTGGAGAATAACTGTTTGACCGGAATTATCTACCATAGATACCTTCCGAGCGTGGCCACGCATTTCCAGTTAACTTCTCCTCGAGTGGCCTTGAGATTTGAACAACCCTGACAAGGGGTGGACAATTTCTATCGTACTACTTCCTTCAACTAGTCACAGTCAGTCACAACCCAAAGCAATCCCATTTGACTCCAATTACGAAAAGTCGTAGAGAATGGATCAAGGTTATGCCAAAACTGTACCATCTTGGGAGAGTAGTCATTAGTCTAAGAATTGACTCACAAGAATACTATAGCAGCTCTCGCCACGACCCGGCTATTATAAAATTTCCAGAACTCTATAAGCGGTCACTTTGCCCGACAGAGTGTCTCTTGCAGTCTGCCTATGTGATCGACTAGTCATCGCATATGACTCTACGGCACTTGAACTTGCCATCAGTCGCCTCACATTCTAGTCGCTTTGAGATGTCACCTCATGTAAGCGGGCCATGGGCTATACTAAGTCAATCCAGTTCACTTTATGGGGTTCAATATTGTCTCTTACAACCCATTTGGATTCTGACAAAGTATCTTTTATTTTGAGTTAGTTATAACTCAAATGACATTGTCATGCAAAAACAGTCAATACCGTTTCATTGCATTTGATGCACGATCATCAATTTGTATTAGTGTTTTACGAATAAACCTTTTATTCATGATTCTAAAACTTACAAATTTTGGTCTCCTTCCATCTCATATTATCTCATATAATATGATTTTATTTGAGCACATATCTAGAACTCATTCTAGATCTTGAGTTCCCTTTTCTGAGGGAAGCTCCCACTGTTAATTATCTTATAACTCGTGACGTATGGATATAATAGAGGGATTAAGGAATCACTCAAAATTACCAAGTCACTCATGTGCGGAAATCTATATTGTAGTTAATTTATGATTTCATAATTCCAATAATTTTCAATCATTTTGGCTATTTTGATCAAGGTTATTTATATCTAACCATTTTGATTTCTAATGGGCGACCCTTTATTATCAATATAATAAACCTTCCCGTGAAGCTCCATCATCGTATGATATAAGGTATTTTGTTCATCTAGAATTGAGAACCTCTTCTTCTTTACACTTTAAAGAATCATCCATCCTCTCTAAATGGTAGGTTCAATTATTTAATGAATATCGCTCCCACTAAAAACAATATCACTCGATCTCTTTAAATGAACCTTTCATTTCTCGCATGTAAATCTTTATTTATCACTTGAATCGTTATCACTATCACTATCCCTATAGTGATATATCTTCATTCAATCAATCATCACTTCTTTCATGTCTTTGTTTCCTCCAGACGAATATGACATGATAATTCCCTTATAACTACATTGAGAGAATTGAGATGATTTCTTCTCTTTTATCTTATAAATTTAGAAAAATCATTTATTAAGGAACCGTTTTCCTTCCGATTTCATACGGGGCTTCTTTTATCCTCTCTTTGAAACAATGAACATAAGGAACCTTTCCTCTTGTGTCCTCCCGTAGTTTCTTCAGTGTCCTCTCGTAGTTTCTTCAATTCATTCATTTAGGGTTCTTCTTAAGACTCCCATGTAGGAATCTTCTCTAAGATCCTGTATTTATATTATTGGTTTGCGGGCGAAATATTTTCTCCCACTCTATCCTTTTAACAATAACCTTTATTTGTATAAGGATAGCAATTTTCGATTTAACCAATGCATATGAATGTTTGAAGTTTTATAGGTGTGATGTATACATTCTCATTTTCACTTAAAATGATCATCGTATAATGAATTAATGATTTCTTAATTTGATTGAAAGTATCTCATGTGGTGTAGTTCTCCTTTTTAATCAACACTTTGATTATATTATATTGATCGTATCAATGTGACTTATTTTGTGATAAAATCACTATTATTCATGTTTTAACAAGGTATGCAATTCATTTTAGAAATCAAGGAATTGATTAAGAACAAAAGTAGTGACTCGGGTTGAAAACCAAGTCACTAACATCCAAAATTACAACCATTGTTTTAGGATTCAAATCCTTGTCTTACAAGAAAATAAATTGTTCTAGGAAATGAAATGCAAAATATGAAAGAAGACAATATGAAAATTAGAGCCTAGCTCTTAAGTCTTCAATCAATTGGATGCTACCATAGTCATCCAAGTAAGGAACTTCATGCTTCCTTCTCCTTGCCCTTATCATTAGTAGGTGGCCCTTTAAAACACTTAAAAAGGGTAAATATCAACAAATTTGTATCACTATACATAATTTGATAAATAACATGAATTTAAACGAGATACCTACGGCGGCTGCCTTTCCATTTTTGAGATCACTTAAGTATTTGGGGCAATTACGCTTCCAATGTCCTATTCTCGTGCAATAATGGCACTTGTCTTCGGATTTTGAAGATGAGGTGGAAGCACCTTTCGAAAAGGCCTTTTCTTTGGTCGCTTTGGGCTTGAACGTTTTCTTACCCTTGCCTTTAAAGGCATTCCTCTTGAAGTTAGTCTTCCCCTTCTTCTCGATGTTCAAGACATCTTTAGTGGAACTTTCATGAAGTCCCATATCCCTCTCGGCTTGGAAAAGCATCTTATGCAATTCATCCAATGTGGTCTCTTGATTTCGCATATTAAAATTCACCCGGAATTGTGCATACGATTTCACCTTGTTGAGAGAGTGAAGGACTCGGTCAATGATGAGAGAGTCGGGAACATCAACTCCTTGTATTTTTATAGTCTCCGCGAGCTTAACTAGTTTGAGCACATGAGGGCTTATCTTTTGCCCTTCCTTCAAGCTAATGTCGAAGAAGGCGGAAGCCGCCTCATATTGAATCACCCTTGGAGTTTACGAAAACATTGTCGCAAGCTTGGTGTATATCTCATATGATGTGGTTAACTTGATCATACTCCTTTGGAGATCCGGCTCCATGGAGAAGATAAGCACATTTTTAAGAGCGGAGGACTCTTTCATGTAGGCTTCATAGGCCTCACGAGTTTGGACCGCGGAACGAGCGGTCGGAGCGATCGGAGTGGCTTCGGATAGGTAACGAGTCTTATCGTCACCTTGAGCGGCCAAAAGTAATTGCGCATCCCAATCCTTGAAATTGGAACCATGCTTATCGAGTTTGCAACGATCCATGAAGGATCGAAGCCATGAAACGTTAGTGAGAGGTGGAGCGTTGGTTGCCATTGATGATGTTGAAAATTAATCTACAATAAAAATGAAGGAATTAAAACAACGTCATTTTTAAAACTCGTAAATAATTTTAAACAAGTTTAGTTATTTACTTAATGATCTCTTACCCAATTAAGTAAATAATCCCGAGAGCCAAACCCATACTAATTCGGGCACGGTATAGCCGATTCAACCTGTATTGGTATAATTTGGTGGATTAACCTTTTAATCGGTTCTACCTTAGAACTCTCGGTCGACAATTTTCTAAAAATCGTCTTTAGCCCGAACTTATTGCAACTACGGTTACGAATACTTTCGTTGAGATCAACCAAATTTCAAGGTGTAATCTTATTACCCCACTTACCCAACGTGACAATTTTAGCACCCCGGTGTAGCCGAGTCTACATTCTTGTGAAGAAGGGATTCATGGGTCCATACTTTTTTGTAAGGCTAAGTCTCAATATTCATATGTAAGAGATCTAGTCAAATTTTTATTATCTATCTCCGTTTAAGTGAACTAAATCGGTGAATTATCGATAAATTATTGACTAGGTCGATTAAATCGAAAGAGATGCATGACATGATATATGACGATTTGGCTATGCATGCAAACATATAAGCAAAATAAAAGCATAAAAATAAACCCTAGTATGGCCTTTCCTAGAAAATAAATAATAAAAGTACAAATTCGGAAACCAACTCCTTTGGTCCCTTGAACTTCACGAGGCACGCTTCCCAAGGTAAACTCCGTCTTGGTCGGAACTCCTTTCCGAATGGCATCGTCTTCAAGGCTCTCCGGAATTTTACAAAAATTACAACTTTTCTAGTCTACTTTATACATTATAAAATAGAAAACAATAAATAAAGTGATACGATATCACATTAATTACAACTGAATCGATAAACCCATACATTACGGGAAATACCGATTTAAAAAACTAAGGTCATACTAAGTAATTACATAATCCAAAATTACGTAAATAAAATCATGACAATCATAATTAAAATATGCAATGCTTATGAATATGAACTAACATGCAAACCCTAAGCCAAATCGTCCTATTTAAATATCATTTATATAAATAGTTATCGTATACCTCGATTTTATGGAATTGCGTGTTTTAACGATTAACAACACTATGCATTATGTGAATCGGAATTCACTCTTAAGTTAATCATCCCAACTCATTTAGGTTTCAAAATTTAGTCTTACTCAAACTTTGAACATGAATTAACTTATTATTATTATAATATTGTTCGGTATTACTCGGTTTTACGGAAAAAAATAATATTAAATTCAAAAAGAGTCATAAAAATTTCAAAATTCAAATTTTGAAAATTCTACAATGTTCTTAAAATTTCAGAACTTTAAAATATTAGTATTTATACGGTATTAATATTTATTCCGAAAATAATACGTAAAGCGAGCATTTTAAGTCGGAAAATTAAATAATTAGCTCCATAAATGCAAATAAAATACTAATAATATTTTTACACTTTCAAAAATACTTTAAGAACATGAAATGGACAGAAAATTAAATGGAACACTGCCCAATGAGCCGAAATTTTAATAAATATGACTCTTTTTATTCAATTTTAAATGCAACTTTTTAACAAATTAAAATTAAATAAAAACAGAAACTTTTGGCTCCCAAGAAAAGTATGGTGATGAACATATCATATATGACTATTATGGATTAAATTTTCCGGCCATTTTAACAACTATTGCTAATTTTAACGATTTTCGTCATATATCGTACAATTTTAACCATTAAAATTATTTCTCAAGCATAAAATTAAACAAAAATCTCGAAATTATTATACATGCTGGAAATAATATAAATATGACATCGTGTTAAATTTTTATGGCCAAATACCAACTTAAACTATTAAAATCGAAATAATGTCACTAATTACCCGATTTTTACATTAAAAATCAATAATAATGCAATATATGAGATAAATTTCTGGAAAATTTAGCATACATTTTAAATATTGCATGTGACATACTCATAAATTTTTATAGTCAAATTCGTAATATAACTATACAAACCCATTTTTATTCATTTTATGGCATTTAACATTTAAAATTCATAAACCATGTATTTCAACTCCATAATTTACAAAAAATCATATTCATATCATAGGAAATACATGTGAAAACATACTGAAAAATCTCGTCCATAAGCTTATTTTAACTATTTTTCCCAAAATAAACAATTTTAACCATTAAAATCAATAAAACCGAAAATAAAAAATACCAATGAACAATATATATATGCAAAATATATTCCAAATATCCTAAAAACATTCTAGAATCAGTAGTTATTCATGCATAAATTATTTCGGCCATATCATATACGAAATGAAATATCAATTTTATTTTTGTTATCCTAATAACTCCGTAAAAATTAAACGGAAAGCATGCAAACAACCTAGTTGCTCTGATACCAATTGTTAGGATTATTTTTCTCACCTTAGAAAATTTGCCAAAATATTAGAATGAGCAATATTGTGAGCATACAACAATAATTATGAAGTGTGGCTAGGGTTTGTGGGTGGCCGGGTATGGGGAAGAACAAGGGGGAGACAACTTCTCTTACCCATACATCTTAGGGTGGCCTAGGTAGTGTTTCCAAGGCATGCTTTAAACACAATGATTAAAGTGTGTTTAACACACAATAATCACCCATAACCACCTCCACTTAGCCGCCCAACTTAAGCATCAAATGCTTCTTCATTTTATAAAATTGTCAAATGCATAATTGTATATTATGTGACATATCACATATCACAAGGTAATACAATTATCTTAAGTTAAAACATATATATATATATACACATATTTATCAAATAAATATTGTTTATAAATAAATTACATTTATCAATTGACAAGTAATTCGAAATTACAAATATAATTTGTTTATTTACAATAATCGTCAATACGATTTACAACCTTTGTATTAATTATAACCCGATTCATTCTAATTTCGATATTATAAAATATCGTTTATTGTTTAACAATTGACACGTTTCAATTTTAAACATAAATCTTACAATAAGATTTAACCTATGATTTCTCGGTATACGAGTTTAAGGAATATGATCAAATCGTATCAATATACATTTGATCACTTTATCAATTAAGGGAATTGTCCTATAGGTGTGACCCAAAGGGATCAACTGACCACCACCGTCATACGACAGTAATGTCAAACTCTAGCTAGCCAATCATTACCGATTAATGTTGGTCAGTTGACTAATATATTTCGTATCATCCCTTGCGCATTCTCGTCATGAGATTTAATTATGTGATCGCACTATTGTTGAGGACACATTTCCCAACAGATGGGGGGTAGTAGGTGATCATCCGAGTCCTCGAATCTTAACCTGCATTTCAGATCTGGCTGATGTCCCTTCCATGAATTGGTGCAAATTTGCACGGTCAAATATGATTGAGAATGTCATGTCCTGGAAGGCGGCTATAGCTACCTCCCCTAAAGCTTATTTTAAGGGGCCGATTTTGATTTTCCAGATCATCTACTTGGATCGAGTTGTTTTCATGACGAGAACAGTGGCGAGATCATTTCCATTGTTAGCAAATTGGACAGATGAGAAGATCCGAGAAAGGGTGAAGTTGGAGAAGCATAAGGGGGGCGGCTTTGGTAAGGGGTCTGTTGAACCATTATTTGTATATGCTGGACCTAGACTTGATGCTCAACACGAGCCTCAACCTCAACCTGAACATGAACGCCAGTCCTTCCCTCAAGACGAGCCTCAATCTCAAGCTGAAACAGAAGTTGAAGCTGAACCGCTTGATGAAAAGAAAGAATCCATCAAGTATTTGGCGGAGACAGCTATTCGACTTGCAGATGCTTATGGTGAGTTCACCAAAGCAGTTAAAAAAGCTGAGTGTAAGGTTTCTGGTTTCCTAGATGTCGCCCAAATGTCAAATTTGGTAGAGTCCTTGTTTGAAGGCTTCTCCCTTTCACAGCAAAGTAGAGAAGAAGGTGAAAGGGAAGGTGATAAGGTTGCTACCGATGCTGCTGGATCAGGTGATCAGGTGGTGGATGATGACAATGGCAATGAAATAAAGAAGAGAAAGGAGGTGGGGGAAGTGGGGGAGGAGCTGAAAAAGGATAAGGGGGAAGAGGAGGAGCTGAAGAAGGATGAGGGGGCAATAGAGGAGGTGCTGAAGAAGGGGAGTTGAATAAGAGGGAATTCAATGGGCGTTCTATAGATGATGAATTTTTAGCCGATCCGTCTGTCATGGCTGAATTAGAAGGACTCCTTAATGATGCATATGACCATGTCGGCAAAGTTTTTGATTCGCACCATGCAGATTTGAAGGAAAAAAAGGCAAAGGAAAAAGCTCTCTTCGAAGGACCATCTTTCAGCCTTTTTAGTGGTGATGATGCATTGTATACCTCTCAAGAGTTCCTGGAGTCGAGGATGCAGGCCATGCATTTAAGTGTTCCCCATGCAAGCACAACAACTATGCCACCTATTATTCATGCAAGCACATCAGACCCAATATCGCCGATTTTGATTTCGTCTCAACTATCCTCTCAAGAACCATCTCCTGTTGTTATATCCTCTCAAGAAGCATTGGATTCGCCAGTAGAATAGCCCCCAACTGCCCCCACAGATTATACAATAGTGACTCGGCAATCTAAGAGGCAGATGGTTGCTAAGAGATGTCTTGTCTTACCTGCTGAGACTGTGCAAGCTAAGAGGGTGTAACCTAAGAGGTCTGTTGAGGTCGCTGATGTTTACTGGTCGCCTTTCTTTATCAGGAATGTGGACATGGTTCGTGACTTGACTCAGTTGGAAAGACTAGTGGGAGACTATGCATTTTCAAATGATTTAGTTGAAGAGTACGTATCAGTCTTATATTTTTTAATCTGATTCAGCATATATGTATTATATCTTATTTGTTTGACACTAATGTTTCATGCTTTCATATTTGTATAGGGAGGTTTTGTTTTGCATGCGGGTAAGACTCTCACACGAAGTCATATGAAGAGTTTTCTTTTTGGTGGTCAAGTTCATCCAGATGTCATTTCTATATGGTGTGATTATTTGAATGAGCTAAACAGATTCAGAAATCGTAAATCCCTTTGCCGTCTATTTTTAACAAATACAACTGACGTAAGTTTCTCATTTAAAGTTCTGTGATTGTTCAGACCTGTGAATCCATGAAGTAACCTTATAGATGCATTAAACAGCAATCTATATTCATTAAACAACATTGTACATGCATTAAATAAGAATCCAATTATTACATGATTTTTTCACTAATATGGGTCACCTAATGTAATGAACAGATTGCGGCATTGGATCTCAACTTTGAGGACGTGAAGTTGGTAAGTCCTTGAAGATTCTTACATTACTGTCTGTAAACTGAGATGAATTGATCTAAATTGAAGACAAACAACAGATTACACAACAGAAATTCATTGTTGTGTTTGTTTTCATTGTCGTCCAGGTTTTCATTCTTATTGTTACTCCCTTGCCACTTCTTTTCTGTTACTATGTTGACAAAAACGTTTTTCCTTTTTCTGTTTTCCCCCGTTAATCAATGGGCTTTTATTTTCCCTTTTTCACAGTAATCAAGGGCCACAAGTTGAAAGCGCAGATTTACAGTTGATCAACTATATTAGGGAAAATGCGGGAGATAAACAGTATGTTCTAACTGACCATACAACTTTTTTAAAACTTCTGTTTTTTATCCACTCTTTGTTGTTCTGTGGTTTCTAATTACGACATGTGCATCATCAGTGAGGTCGTTGTAGACACCGATTGGCTGCAAGTAACCAAAGACGGGTTGCACACCTTGCTGCCTGGAAATTGGCTCATGGATATGGTTATTGATGTTGTTGGTGTTCATACAACGCTAGCAAACCCAAGTGTTGTGTATTTTCCAACATAATAAGTGTATTCATCTTCCTTATTCAGCCCATCTGCTTGTTTTTTTGTTTTTGAAATTACAAAGAAGTTTGATAGATGAGATGTTCTCAAACTTCAGGCAATTGTCCGTAAAAACGGGTTTCGAAGTCAGTACATCCGACTTTCCTATTTGCCCCATGATCTAAGCACAGCCAAATGGGTAAATAAACATTCAATTTTTTTTCAAGGCTTAATGTTTAATTCAGGCCATTCACTGCCGACTTATATCATTCTTGACTTTGTAATATTTCAGGCTTTCTTTCCTTATTGTGTGGATAAAAATCATTGGTTTGCTTGTGTTACTGACTTCGAGAAAAGGATGAACTTCATACTTGACTCGAACCTGCCCAGGCGCCCTGATGTGAGACGTAAATTTTTAGTGGAGCAGGTATGATTTGTCTTGTATTGAGAACCCCAACTGCCATTTAATTGCTTCTAGAAAAGTTTGGTGTACCTAATATAGTTCCACTACTTGCAACTACCCAGATCTTTGTTTATGATCATTTATCTCAATTTGCCTCATTTAATGGCTCTTCTTGTACAATCACAATCACTCACTGTCTTGTTTTTGTATAGCCCCTGCCTGCTGTGGACATCATCACAAGGGACCTTCCGAGTTACTCAAGGTTGTTGGAGATGAAAGATTTTAAGTGGGAGTTTGTGAATGTGCCTCGACAAGATAACGGGTATGCTTGTGGAGGTTATATGTTGAAGTGGCTCGAAAATTTGTCTAATCAAGCATCATGGACTGATAAGCGTTCTTACGAGGTATAAATTTTTCTTCCTACTTTTGTAAACATTATTCAATATATTTTATTTCAAGCCTTTCAATATTTGTTGTCAAATGAAATTTATATGTAGGATTTGGATTAATATTGTACGAGTATGATTGCACGTCTCATCAAATGGGAGCTAAACAAGAGAAAGGTAAATATCAAGATCTTTCGAATGCCTAATTTAAATTTTGTCGTATTTTATTCTTCTTTTCATTAGTTTTTGTCTCAGGTGAATTTTACATAACGGTATTTCCCCCCCTTTTTTGTAGGATTATCACTAGGTGTTATTTTCTAAACACTTGAGTCTAGTGATGTGCAAAGGGAGTGGCAGATGACTTAATCCAACATTCGAAACCCTAAGACTTGCATTTTATGCAATGTTTTTTTCGAGTGAGGTGCAAAGGAAGTAAACCATGAAATATTAGATTCTTGGGACATAATTGATTCTAGAATATGTAATACACCATCAGGTCTTGAGAGTGCATATTAAATTCTTGGTACATAATTTATTCTAGAATATTTAATACACTACCAAGTCTTGAGATTGCATATTAGATTTTTGGTACATAATTGTACTAATTCTGAATGTATATTAGATTTTGGGGAAAAAAAAACATGTCACGAGGCAACGAAAATGATGAGATAAACGAATTTGAGCAGAAAAGCTCTCTTAACATTGTACATGCATTAAAAATTGTTCCACGTGCATGAAATATCTGTCTACGTGCATGAAATAAAGTCACGTATTCACCTACCCGTAACTTTTAATAATTAAACAAATAGGCCTATGAGCCCAATAAAAAAAGATAAGAAGGCCCACTAGTAACCATTAAAAACCAGGAAGTGGATTATCACATTGGATCACTACATAAAATCGAGGTGGTGCTACACAAGAGTTGGTCAGTCTACTGGTCAAACTATGAGCCCAATAAAGTCATGACTTTATTTCATGCCTATGAGCCCAATAAAGTCATACTTTTAATAATTAAACAAACAGGCCTATGAGCCCAATAAAAATAAGATAATAAGGTCCACTAGTAAACAAGAACCAAGAAGTGGGTTATTACATTGGACCATTACATGAATTATCTGTCTACGTGCATGAAATATCTGTCTACGTGCATGAAATAAAGTCATGTATCCGCCTACCCGTAACTTTTAATAATTAAACAAACAGGCCTATGAGCCCAATAAAAAAAAGATAAGAAGGCCCACTAGTAACCATTAAGAACCAGGAAGTGGGTTATCACATTGGACCACTACATAAAATCGAGGTGGTGCTACACTAGAGTTGGTCAGTCTACGGGTCAAACTATGAGCCCAATAAAGTCATGACTTTATTTCATGCCTATGAGCCCAATAAAGTCATACTTTCAATAATTAAACAAACAGGCCTATGAGCCCAATAAAAATAAGATAAGATAATGAGGCCCACTAGTAAACAAGAACCAGGAAGTGTGTTATTACATTGGACCATTACATGAAATATCTGTCTACGTGCATGAAATATCTGTCTAAGTGCATGAAATCAACGTGATTTTTGCATGTTATTTATTGAAGATCACAGTTAGCTACCTAATCGACATTTACGTTTGTATTGACTTTTTACGTTATCTAAATTTATTACTGCTTGCTTGCTTATATTTATTTACTGCTTACTTAAATTTATTACCTTGTTGATAAACTTCTTAGCCATAAACAATGAAAACACACTCAAAGGGTGGGAAGGGTGGGAAGTTTTTTACTCTTTTCGCTGTCAACGGATGTCGAACTTTGATTTTTCCCGTGTGTAACTCCTCAGCTATAACCATCCACGGTGATTGATCACTACCTTCTCAAGATAGCGACAAGAGAAGGCAGTGATCAATCACCGTGGATGGTCAATCACCGTGGATGGTCATGGCTAAGGAGTTGCACCCGGGAAAAATCAAAGTTCGACATCCGTTGACAGCGAAAAGAGTCAAAAACTTCCCACACTTCCCACCCTTCGAGTGTGTTTTCATTATTTATGATGAAGAAGTTTATCAACAAGGTAATAAACTTAAGCAAGCAGTAAATAAATATAAGCAAGCAAGCAGTAATAAATTTAGATAAGGTAAAAAGTCAATACAAACGTAAATGTCGATTAGACAGCTAAGTTGCACACCTTGCTAAAATGTCGAAAGAAAATTAATTACAGCCCTAGATAATTCTAATAAATTAGTCATCCGAGAGTACGAGACCGCCAATCCACGCTCCGAACAAAATTGTGACAGCCCTCTTTCTCCAAAACAGCTACTGAAAATTCTGGCCGTGCATGCTTCAGTTCATTCTTTGACATGTAAAATGTTATTAACTCCTGCAAGACTTTAGAAAAGAAACTAGTTAAAAGGCTGCTAAAATAAGGAATTAAAATATAGTAAACAACTAGTTAAGATACCTGCCTGCAATGTGAATAATCAGTCCTATTGTGTCTGCTCATCCTCGGTTGTCCTTCGGTCACAATTCCTGCTGTCATGGTTCGCCATCTCCCCACAAGCCCTGCATTTTCTTAGTGGTTTCTTCTTCAATTCCCCTGCTCGTTCTCTCTGTGAGATCATCCTTTTCCCTGAACCTTTATTTTTGCACTGTCTTGGAGGCAAAACAGTAATTTCAGTAGGCCTGCTTGTTCCTAAAAGCATTCTTGTCCTTTCCCTTTGACTACCAATATTGCTGCCACTTTCATCAGGCGCATTTTTTACCCTTTCCTTGAACTCACGCAAAATCCCAAGCAACTCATCACAATGCATCGGACTCTGTTCAACAAGTGCCACGCAACCAAACAACTCTGACCATAACTCTCCTACTTTGTTTTTATGTACATCCATTGATGTACAGTCAGCAAGCAACTGGCCATTAGGGCCGGAGATTGGCTTGCAGGTTGCTAGTTTGATCCACCGACTAAGTAGGAAGTCACTTGGAACTTTCTGAATTCCCCGATCTTTAAGGACACAGAGCATGCCGACAAAGTATTCCATGTCGTTCAAACTTCTTGCAAGTGCACACTGTTGCAGAATCATCCTGACCAAAACAACCTTATACGTTTTCTTTCGAACATGATCTATGATCTCTATGTATACAATTGGAAGGGCTGGATCTTTTTCTTTATCCCCAACACCACATGAGAAGCAAGCTGCTTCGACTTCCTTTTGAAACTCACCGAAGATTGTTGGAGTGTAGAATTCTGATGCATTCTTTTCTAGGGTTACTTTAGTCAACAACTGGGGGAATGAGTTCTTTGATTGTGCAATGAGTTTCGATTGAGTCCATCTTTGTGCATCCATCACACTCTCAAACCTCATCCAAAACTCAACTAGGGTTAAATTAGGATTAGTGAAGTTGCTGAAAAAGTGGTTTTCTGACTCGGACCTCGAGGTGGTTCTCATCAGACCTCCTAAAAATAGGTCGCGGAAATAAGCTGGAATCCACCTATTCCTAATCTTAAACTTATCCGTAAGCCACTCATTATCCGACAACCCATGAGCCTCAACTACTTCTGTCCACCTTTCCTCAAATTCAGGCGGCTCCAAATCATCACTCCAGACACACCGGTTTATGTCTTTCAGAAACTCGGTATCTTTACAAACTAAAGGTCCTACTTTCTCAGGAAGTTTTTTTAAGATATGCCACATGCAACATCTATGTTGCACTTTTTATCCCCATACAATATTCATTCCTTCCTCTATACCCAAATCTTCATCCGTAATCACACAAACGGGATGATGACCACCCATCGCCTCTCCAAATCTAGTAAAAAGCCATGAAAATGATTCCTTACTCTAATTAATAAGAAGTCTGATGCCCGTCGTTGAGGGTACCAAAGATAAATTTATAATTCCTAAACTTAAACTATAGATAGTGAAAGTCAGGGTCGAACCACAAGGAGGTGGGGAGTATTTATTGTTTGATGTTAATGTTAAAGGTAACAAATTTGGGGGTTTGATTGGTTGTTTACTAAGTCTAAGGCAAAGATTAAAACAAACAAATAATAAAAGATGAGAATAAAATATAATAAAAGGGATGCTAGGATGTTTGGGTAATAAATAGCTAAGGTAATATAAATCCTAAGGTCAACATGTATTGCAGTCGCGTAAGGGGTGTAACATATCCTTTCGGTCTATGGTACCTAATAGCTCTTTTCGGCCTATGCTATTAGTTCCTAGGTCTCACAATCATTGGGTGTCAACAATAAGGGTGATTCCTAAATTCTAGGTCACATACCTTTCAGTCTTGAGTAACCTAGCCGTCTTAAGGTGTAAACCAATGGCCTTCCCGTATCTCTCAATCTTGGGTAGGTCATTACTAATATCCTACAAGTCTTCTTTCAGTCTCATTGTAGGATATTATAGTCAACAAAGAAAGACGAAACAGAATACAGACGCGAGTGGGTCGACCGACCGGCTATTCCAGTCGGCCGACCACCGCCTTGGTCGACCGACCCATTAATTGAGTCGGCCGACCACGGCTCTGCTACAGGTTGGTCTCGGAATTCACGCTACCTATGCATATTCATCCCCTACATCCTAACATATGTATTTAGCTACGCATGATTACTAAAACAACGATGGAAACGGGAATAAACATGGAAAGCATAGTGAATAATAATCTAAGCATGCAATAATAAAGTTTTGGGATTCTATCTTAACCGAATGCAATAATAATAAGAACAATAATAAAACTAAATTAAGAGAATAATTACCAGAGACAGGATTAAGGCAGAAAAGGAACAAACTTTATTGAATGCTTGAGAATTATTGAAAGATTACAATTGAACTAAAGATTGAATAAAACTAAATTACGAACTTGATTATTATGGTGGGTGCTAATTGATAAAAGCTAGATGATAACTGATTGAATCCCTAACCCTAATCACAAGATTAGTTTATATAGGGCAGCAATTAAGAGTTTCCTAAAGACTCCATACTTCTAAACGATTTCCGAAAACGCTTCTGGGCTTCGCTGAGTTCGGTCGACCAGTTTTGTGGGTCGGTCGACCTCTTTTACGGGCTTCAGGAATTCTGGGCTTCCTTAAGATTCTGGACTTCTTAAAATTCAGGCGAGGTCGGCCGACCCATTTAGTAGGTCGGTCGACCCGTTTCTGCGTAGAAATACTCCGGTTCTTCTTGATTTGACTTTTGGTACTTAAATAATGACTCTAGTTGACTTTCCTTCGTTCCTTAATTATGCAAAAGTCCCGAGGGCATAAATTTGGTGCAAAATCGTCCTTTTCCGCATAAATCTGCAGAAGTGCATAAAAATACGAAAGTACACGATTGTTGGGAAATAAGGGCTAAAACATAGTAAATGAGCGACCAAATGCGTGTAAAAATAGATGTAAAACATCATAATATAGACACGCATCAAAGTCCATCCCCAAATGTCACACACCTCTTATGATTATCCACCCCCGTGAAAGGTGCAAAAATCATCCTATATTTATTTTTTCTAAAGGTGGTATCGAAAGAGGTCATGTCTCCAAAGATCAAATAGTTTTTAATGCTAATAGGGTCAGCCCAAAATACGTGTGACAATCGACCTAAATCATCAACCTCAAAATCAAAGTAAAATGAGGGACACATGTGTTTGGTCTTCATAAAATGCTCAATAAGCATTTGAGCATCCCCCTCAGACAAATAATTTTTGATATCTCTTGAAAAATTCTTAAAATCTTCCAATGACGCACACACATTCTTGTAACCCCTAACATACTCCTTAAATAACCTATAAAACTTAACTGGTCCAATGTTACTTTTGGAGTTATCAATTATCATTTTCTTGTGAAATATATTTAATTCTCTTGTTTGGGTCAAATGTACCATTGTTGTAGGTGTTTGTGGCATATGATTATGACCTTCATGAAAATCATAAATTTGGTATTTACCAATATCAGGACCTTCATTCATAATTCGCTTAAACTTAATACAAGAAGGACATTCTATCCTAGTCCTTTGCCTCCGGTGATTTTTCCCTTTGGGTTGACATACTCCAGCCTTATTACAAACGCATTTCTTATGGGTAATGACACCATTTTTAGACTTTTGGGAGCTTAACCTAGTAACAAATCCACATTCTTTGGCATATGTCTCATAAAACTCAACACCCAAGTCAAGCGTATCGAACAGCATACCAATAACAGGCTTAAGATGGATGGCACACTCAAAAATACGATTCGTGTTGCTTGAAGAACCTTCTGCTGCCTCCTCGTCCTCTGGCTGCTCTACAGGCTGCTCTACTACGATACCTGCATATGTGGTGCAATTAAAGTAAGAAAGATGAAGGGAGGTGCAAAAATATGAATTACACTCTCACAAAATAGTGTTAGTGTTGCTGGATAATCCAAGTACACTCCCCCTGACCATAAACATTCTATTACATAACCACATGTGTAGAACATCACCATTCAAACCTCCAAAGCGAGAGTCTCTAAATACTTGTCTTACACATGCATGGAAAAGTGTTATATGTGCATGGAATAATCTTCTACATGCATCAAATACGTAAAATCTTGTTCTGTAATAGACATCGAACAAAATATACACCACTGTACTACTGCACAATAAACATTGGCACCTTATTTGACGCAAACAGAACCTTATTTCGTGCACACTGATCCTTATTTCATGCATGTAAAGAGGACGGATATCCTCAAACCTAAGACTAATTGCCTAAAAAAACCTTAAAACATCAAGCAAGCAACTACCAGTTGGACTATTATCTCAGGTAGGTCCAAGCAATACAAATCATTAAAACCAAAAGATCATCAGACAACTAAGACAACCATGAAACTCAAAATTTAAGGATGAACAGAATTTTACCTTCAACAAATTCGAAAGTCACAACTTCAGGGTCATGTTCAACTGCTAGTGCAGATACTTCTGATACAACTTCAACAATCAATCCTTCTTTTGTAATGACATTTGAAGAAGAGCAGTGGTCATTATTGCTATTATTCCTGCAACACGAAATGTCAAAAGTTAAATAAACAACAATCTAACAGTATACATTCTCTATTAAGCGAATTTGATACACAAAATCACAATTTTATGCGCCTCAACAGGAATTTGATGCACATAATATACGAAATGAGATGCACATAAACAGTCTCCAGTGTCCAAATTTCAATAAATCTATGTGATTTCTCAATTTCTGCAGCCCTAATATCTCAATTAAGCCAATCTCATTCACAAAATCGTAATTTGATGCACATAAACATGTATTAGATGCACATAAACAATCTCCACTTCCATGATTTCAACAAATTTAGGAAGTCAGTTAAATTCCCTAAGCCTCATTCCTAAGTGTCCCCAATTGAATTCACGAAACTCCCTAACCCTAATTGAATTCACGAAACTCCCTAATTTTTCAGTTTTCCCAATTGAATTCACGAAACTCCCTAACCCTAATTTCTCAGTTTCCCTAATTGAATTCACGAAACTCTAATTTCAGAAGCATAATTCATCAAGCCAGAAAGTTAATCGATGAATCAAAACGATAATTCAGCCCTAATTCAACTAATTCACTACAAAACAATGCTCTGTTTGCGACGGAATTTTCCGTCGCAAAAAGGGTGAAATCCGTCGCAAATGATGTTTTTGCGACGGATTTGCGACGGACTGCGTCTGTCCCATATTTTTGTCGCAAAAAGTTAATTTGCGACGGATTTTTCCGTCGCAACTTATTTGCGACGGATTGACCTCATTTTGCGACGGATTGACCTTGACCAGAAGTCAAGGTCAGTCAAGATTTGCGACGGAAATTCCGTCGCAAATGGTCCTCTTTGCGACGGATTTTCCGTCGCAAATCTTGTCTGACCTTGACTTCTGGTCAAAGTCAGTCAAGATTTGCGACGGAAATTCCGTCGCAAAGAGGACCATTTGCGACGGAAATTCCGTCGCAAATCTTGACTGACCTTGACTTCTGGTCAAGGTTTGCGACGGAAAATCCGTCGCAAATTGAGACATTTCCGTCGCAAATACCTGTGTGATTTTCCGGTTTCAGCCGTTTTTCCAGCTCCCCATTTCCATTGAAATGATTCATTTTTTCCCTTTTGCATGATCTGTAAACCTGCAATTTCAGAAAAACGACCCAGCAACAAAAACTTGTCGGAGACAAGGGTTTTTAATATCTCTTTTCATAACTAATAAGAAAGTTTTACAAATGATAATCTAACTCAAAACTAAACATAGTCCGCGGTACGTATACATCAACTAAACAACCTAATGAAATCTATCTAACGGTCGTGTCGGTGGGCTGTGGGGTGGCGAAATGACTGGCCGCCCTAGCATTGTCGCCGCCATCATCGTCAAAGTCGCGTCTCGGCTGAGAAAAGCCTCCCGGGTTGCAGCTCTGAGTAGTGAACTGCGCCCCCTGTTGACTTAAGTATTCTTCAATTGCCTTCAGCCTTTGGGATGTCTCGAGGTCGTTTTGTCTTAGCTGAGCATTCTCTCGAAGAACTTTGCCGAGGATACCTGCAATGAATAGTCAAACATGATATTATATTCATTTAGTAAACAGTTAAATAATTGGTTAGTCTTAAATTTTAATAAACTATAAAATACAAACCTGGGGTGTATTGTGACTGGGTCCCAGCACTTGAGTGGCGACGACGCTCGTAAAGGACTGGGGCTGCATTTCCCATACCGAGTATCAACCCTTTCTTGTTGAAACCGCCTACTTCTTCGAAGTAGATCTCGTTGTCGTCGATATCTTGCTCCGGGATCCCTTCACTTATCATTTTGTTCTTTCTTGAAAAAACTTTTTCCTACAAAACAAAAATAAAATGTTATTAGTATACGTTAATTAATTAGTAAACCAAATTACTAAAATATAAAGAAAAGTTTCTGTTAACTTACAAATAGTGTTTTGGGTTTCGTTGATAGCCAACCCTTCTTGGGATGTTTTTTTGTCTTCTCAAGCAACTTCAAGGCCGATGGTACATCACTCCCATCTTCTCCAGCCTGCAATTTAAATCCAACGACACTTGTTGAAAAAAACATTCAAGATTATCAAAGGGTGAAAATTATTGAAGACAAGAAAAAGTGAAGTAAAAACTAAACAATTACCATTTCATCCATCATCTGTAGGGTGTTTTTACGACCCATAATGTGAGTACCTAAGGCCTTGCCCTTTTCGGTACTTCCCGACATCCGGTTGGTCTTGTTTTTGTCGGATTTCTCTTGGAATTTTGGATTGTCCTTTCTACCCTTCAGTTCTTCAAAAATATCCGCCGGTATCCACTGCGGCCTTTTCTCCGCTGGTTTCTGCATAGCGTAGTGGATTCTTTTGCGAAGGCGGTCTTTCATCATGTCTTCCCACGCCGACCTAACCGCTGCTCTATCACGAGGGTGAAAGGTAACTTTATTTTGTTTCAAGAAAAAAAATAGTTAAATAAATATGAAACAATAAATAGGTAATAAATAATAAAACGGAAATAGGTAGTAAACAGTTAATAAATACCTCAAACCAATTCCACCACTCTTCCTTAATGTAATCCGACGCTTCTGACCAGTTGGGCGCATACTCCTTGTAGTTGCAAATAATGGTCTGTGTTATAAGAGTAGAAACGTCTTTGTCACTGAACCTGAAAAAGAGTTAAATGTGAAAATAAAATAGTCAACAAGTAATCATATTATAATCAATATATACGTATATATAATCAATTATCCGTAAACAAATAAGATACTTACCACTTGGCGCCTTCGTAATCAGTCGGATCGAGGTGTATTCGATGTGTAGGCGGCTGAGTCTCAGGTACAATCTCGTCCTCATCATGATTAGCTCCCGATCGTCCTCCCTCAGGCTGACGACTACCACCACCTCGTCGTCTTCCGCCCGGCATATTATTATCAAACTAATATAGCAACAATTAGAAAGAAATGCTTTACGTAGTTAAAAACTTGAATAATAAGATTAATAAGATAATTTCATTGACATTAAGCCATACGGCATCTACAATAATTTCAACAAATACAAGATTATCGAATCTAATAGATAGTAGTCCTAATCATCATCATCATCACCACTTGAACAATTTATTCCTACATCCTTACAAAGATTATCGACACCTAATTTCTCTATTCCTAACGTATTCGTCTTGTTGCTTAACATAGTTAATGAATTCATTAACACCAATTACGAAATCCTGCCTTATTTTTTTCCTAGAATCCAACCTTTCATACATCCATTTTCTTTCTAATCTCTTCATAGTAAATCTACATATTTTAACAAACAATAACAACAACTAATTAACAACAACAATTAAATAAAAACTACATATATATATATATATATAACAACAACTAACAACAAAAACTAGTTAACAACTTATTAACAACAATAACAATTAATTAACAACAACAATTAAATAACAACTACATATATAACAACAACTAACAACAACTAACAACAACAACAACAACAACAACAACAACAACAACAACAACACCAACACCAACACCAACACCAACACCAACACCAACACCAACACCAACACCAACACCAACCTGCAAAAAAGAACAATTTACATATATTGGTCTGGGGTCCTTATCTCTCCAGCCTAAACCCATCTTTGAATCTTTCATACCATTAGTAAACACTCTTATATTTTCTTAATTGTAATGAGACAAAAATTGGGCAGCACTTCCCTATTGTTCTCCAAATACATTATATAGAATGTATTTGGAGAACAATAAGGAAGTGTTGCCCAATTTTTGTTTCATTACAATCAAGAAAATATAAGAATGTTTACTACCTAAATGGCATGAAAGATTCAAAGACAGTCCCAAAACGGGGACTATTCAACAATTACACCTAATGTGTAATTATTGAACGGGTACTATTCAAGAATATTCTAAACAAATCAACAACACTAACAATCAACAACAATGCAAATTTTATATCAAAAAACAAACCTCCTAAACATCTTAACAACAATATGCGACGGATTTGGGACGAAATTAGCTACTAACCTAATATTACTAACCACCTAACAATACTAACTAAACTAATCAAATAACAATTAAACTAAACTAACTATTCCTAATAACAATAAAAAAACAATAGTACGGAATTTGCGACGGAATTTTGCGACGGATTAAACAAAAAAAATTAAGACGGTATATTAATAAAATTAGTATACATACATAAGAAAGAAAGAAGTGGCAGTGAGGTGGCAGGTGGAGGAGGAAGGAGGGGCGGTTGGCCGGAGGAAGGAGGGGCGGCGAGGAGGAAGGAGGGGCGGCGAGGAGGAAGGAGGGGCGGAGGAGGAAGGAAAAGGAAGGAAGGAGAAGGAGAAGGAGGGGCGGTTGGGAGGCTCCGGCGACGGCGGCTCCGGCGGGGGAGGTAGGGTGGTTGGGTGGGTGGTGTGGTGATGAATCGCCGATAGATCTTAGGGTTTTTTTTTTTTAATTGTGAAATCGATTTGGGGGAAAAATGAGATCCGCGGGTCTGTATTAAAAAACTTTGCGACGGAATTTTGCGACGGAAATTCCGTCGCAAATCTGGTCAAGGTCAAATCTTGACCAGCTTTGCGACGGAATTTCCGTCGCAAATATTGACTCCTGCGACGGAAATTCCGTCGCAAATCTGGTCAAGATTTGACCTTGACCAACTTTTGGGCAAGTCTGGTCAATATGTTTGCGACGGAATTTCCGTCGCAAAAGTCAATATGTGCGACGGATTTTCCGTCGCAAACCTTCCCGCCATTTGACTTTCATTTCGCGGGTCTGGGAAATTCAGGTCCGTCGCAAATTCCGTCGCAAACAAAAAATCCGTCGCGAAATCCGTCGCAAAACTAAGTTTGCGACGGATTTCCTGTCCGTCGCAAAAAATCCGTCGCAATGGCAGTATTTTTTTGTAGTGATTTAATCAACTAATTTTCGCAAAAAAATCATAAAAATCGAAACTTTACCTCGAATTAAAAGGCTCCATTGATTGAAGCAACATCGAAAGTTTAATTGTCGAATAATTTAGTGAGTAAATTTGATAGTTGAAGAATAAGAGTAATGGCGAAAGTTTTCATGGTCGAAAAATTAGGGTTTAATGGCGGACGGTTTTCATATTCGAAGAGAGATAAAGTGGGAGGAGAGAGAAAGTGAATTTGGAAAATGAGGAAGTTCGGTCAGGTTTGGGTAGGGATGGCAACGGATCCTGGATCCGGTCCAGATCCGTAAGACCCGACCCTGCTGGACCGGATCTGGATCCTTATAATTTGGACCCGCCGGATCTGGATCGGATCTGGATCCATGAGTTTAAAAACGGATCTGGATCTGGATCTTGTTGACAAAACCCGGATCCGACCCTAAGACCCGTTTTTAATTAAAAAAAAAAACAAAAATCTCTGAATTACGCTGGACAGGGCCTCAATTCCTCATTTCTAATTTACACTTCCAAATCTAATTATTCTCTCAAAGACTCAAACCTTCACAAAAACCTAAAAACAAAATCCCCTTTTCATTCCCTGCCGCCTGCCGCCAGTGGATGCCGTCTAATCCCTTCAAACCCAAAATCCAAGATACACTTCCGACTTCCACTCTAGTTAACTTGATTCCAACATTTTCGTAGTCAAATTAGGCCTGACCACCGTTTTTCCTGGAGGTGAGGGCAGACGATATCCTTAAGAGATAAGCTAAGAGAGCTTTAAACTGGCAACGAGTTTTCTTTTAGAACCTAGCTAGCTGCAACATGTCGCCACTCGTATTTGCGAGTCTTACTTCTCTCGAAAAAAGCAGGAGTAGAAGAAATGAGGGAATTATTTACAAGTGGGAATCCTTTGCTTCTGAGTACTCCGTATATAATAATATCATTCAGAGTTACTTCACCCGCAACGAGTAGAGTAGCATCTTCGTTCTTTGTTGTTTTGCATTGGGTAATACCCGTATATAATAATACCATTGATGTAATTTTGGAAATCTAGGGTCAGTATGTGAAATATTTGTGGCTGGCAAATCTGCCATTTCAAGGTTTTTTTTGTTTTCTTTTAAAAAAATTTAAACAAGGGACCCGCGGATGACCCGGATCCTACCCGGATCCGCAGGGTCCGGATCTGGATCTGACCATTTTGGACCCGTCGGATCCGGGTCGGATCTGGATCCTACTGTAAAAAAACGGATCTGGATCTGGATCCTATTGGACCCTATCCAGATCCGACCCGTTGCCATCCCTAGGTTTGGGGGTGAACGCGCGTTGAAATTTTTGTTTTGGATTGCAAACTTAATCAGACTAACAGATCCAAGGGTTATTAATTGGTTCTCATGGTTCTCATCATATGGGTGGTTCTCACCTGATCTCGACCCTATATGTATATATGTATACATATATATTATATATATATATATATATATATATGTATATATATATGTACATATATGTATTCTCATCATATGGGTGGTTCTCACCTGATCTCGACCCTATATGTATATATATATACATATATGTATATATATTATATATATATATATATGTACATATATGTATATATATACATATATGTATATTATATACATATATGTACATATATATATACATATATATATATATATATATATATATATATATATATATACATATATATATATATATATATATATATATATATACATATATATATGTATACATATATATATATATATATCTCCAATGCTATGACTAAAAGTATTTCTTCCCGACGAGAATCATGTGTTGTCGGCGTTTTCACCATTCTTCCGCCAATATTGTTTCTCGGCGAAAACCATGTCTTGTTTATTGATGAGGGCTGAACCAGTAGAAAACGGAAGCTCCCTAAAAGAAATAAAAACAAAAAGAGCAAAAAACGCAACACCCGTGAAGTCATTAACAGATACAATAACTGAGTTTTCATAATACAATAATTGGATTAAGGTAGTACAATAATCAAAATGTAATATAATAAGCAAAAAACACAGGGGTACTATATAGAAAAACTAAATATATTACAATAACTGCGTATTTATAATACAATAACTATGTTAGAGTAATACAATAACTGCGTATTTAGAATAACAAAAACATAGGAAGAACAACATTAAAAAAAAAAAAAAAAAAAAAAAAAAAAAAAAAAAAACAGATACGAAAATGCAAAAACACAAATATGAAACCCTAGAATTATGCGAAAAATGTAAATTAACAGAAAAAACGACGAAATTGAACTACATTATGAAAACGACAAACTAAATTGAGGAATACACATATAAAACAAGTACAATAACTGAGTTTTTATAATACAATAACTGTGTAAACCATTACAATAACTGTCTTAACCCATTACAATAACTGTCTGAAACTATTAAAATAATTGTCTTAAACCATTACAATAATTGTCTGAACCCTTACAATAACTGTCTGAACCCATTACAATAACTGTCTGAAACTATTAAAATAACTGTCTTAAACCATTATAATAACTGTCTGACCTCATTATAATAACTGTCTGAAACTATTAAAATAACTGTCTGAAATTATTACAATAAATGTATGAAACCATTACAATAACTGTCTGAAACCATTAAAATAACTGAGTAAAAGAATAGCATAATTATGACAAAAACTAAATTACACAACACCCATGAAGTCACTAATTGATACAATAACTGAGTTTTATAATACAATAACTGTGTAAAAGGTAATACAATATGTGGAGAATAAACATGTATTCACCCTAAAATTTCCAGGATTTTAACGAAAATTACATATGTGAATTATGGTCATAAGATAAAAACATGAATAAGAAATACAACCTCAGGTCCTTTGTGCGAATGGCCTAAGAACAGGAATTAAAGTAAATTCCCTCCTATAACTTGCACCCAAGACTTTGTCTGAGACGATGTCGCGAGTGCTTGAAATGCTCTCCAATTGCCTTGCAATATGGGGAGAGGTTTTGTGAGGTTTTAGATGTGAGATCTAGGTTTTTGGGAAAGCAGTTCTCAAAAACCCTAATTTTCTGTGAGAGAGATAATCAGTCAGTAGAATGAGTAACCTGACAAAAGGAGAGTCCCTCTCCTTTTGTAATGCTCAATCCGGCCGAAATTAGGTCAAGGTGAGAGTGGGCTTTCACTCTTACCTTATTCTAATACGTGATTCAACCCTAATGCTAACATATAGTTCGCGGGATTTAATTATAAATCGCATACACGTTATCAGATATTATTGTAGTCGATACATTAATAATGGTCTGATAAAAAATACGATATTGTATAATTAGCTAAATTAATATAACTGTTTATATTAATACGCGAATTCAATATTTAATTAAATATTACCGTTTATATTTAATTTACGAATTAATCATCTAATCCGTATTAGCTAAAATTATTTAATCCGTATTAAATAATAATCTCAACATCTTATTGACTAATTTAATAGTCAATACCTCTAACTAACTGTTTAGTCATATCCGGCATAAATGTGACTGTATTTTCATACCTTCACATCTCTCAAACGTGTCCTATAGGTGTGACGTATAGGGACCACTTGATCACCGTCATCTGTATGACAATAACGTCAAACTTATCTAGCAAGCCAACCGTTATTGATAAACGTGGATCAACTGATAATAATACAGAAGTATGCCCTTGTGATCCTTTAAGAGATTTAAAAAGTCATTGTACTAACTGTCAAGGACACTAGCCCCAACAATCTCCCACTTGTCCGTATAAGGGTATGTGCAATGACATTATCGCACTACATGTGGAGGACACCAGCTCCAACAAACTCCCACTTGTCCGTACAAGTGTAGGTGCGATAATCGATTCTTATATCCTATTAAAATGTCTCCCACTCAATGTAAGACAATTTGCAAATCCATATTCGCAAAGGTCGTATCTTACAATCGATCTGTATCAAGAGCGGTTTCCCCGACTAGAGAGTAACTTAACTGATAAAACGAATTTGTATTCGAGCATGGCCATGCATTTCAGTTACTACTCCTCGAGTGGCCCTCAGAAATGATAAAATCCTGATAAGGGTTTCGATATTTCCCTCAACTCGAATCCTGCAGATGTAAGCGCAGCATGAAATAACCCAGAAAAAATCCTCTTGGCCCCTGTTACGGAAGACCGTGGGAAAGAAACCGAAGTTACCAAAAATCTGCCTTAATCTCAAGAGACAGTTGAAAGTCAAAGACCCGACTCTAAGGAACATTATGGAGGTCCTATCCACGACCTGGCACCCAATGTTATAAAACATTTAGGACTCCATAACGTTGTCACGGGGTGTCCTACGAGATATCTATATAACTCGCCTTTGTGATTGGTCCGTCAACTGTTTGACATATGGCTCGTTGAAACCACCATCAACCAACGTCACAAAATGATTACCTGAGTTATCAGCTCAAGTGGGTAATCAAGGACTAAAACGATGTAATGTTAATCAGTTCACTTTGTGGTGTTCAAAATTGGCGTACAATTCCACATGAAAAACAAAACATAAAATATCATAACGATGAGGTTGTAAAAGAGTACACAAGAAAATGAATTATAACATGTATTCATAAAAGAGTACTACAACTCAGGAACACATCTAATTCCCATGGAATTAATGTGCCCTTCATTCTTATCACGTGGTAATGCTTTAGTGAGAGGATCAGCTATGTTGTCATCCGTAGCGATCTTATCAATAAATATCTCCTTTTGCTCCACGTAATCTCTGATTAGATGAGCTTTCCGTTGTACATGTCTAGCTTTGTTGCTAGACTTATGCTCCTTAGCTTGGAAGATGGCACCTTTATTGTCACAATAAACGGTGATCGGGTCATTCGAACTAGGCACTATTGATAGTCCTTGTAAGAATTAACGCATCCATATTGCTTCCTTTGCTGCTTCCGAAGCGGCATAGTACTCGGACTCAGTTGTAGAATCTGCTGTAACACTTTGTTTAGAACTTTTCCAGCTAACAGCAGCGTCATTAAGAGTAAAAACGAATCCAGACTGAGATTTCGAGTCGTCTCGATCCGTTTGGAAGCTAGCATCTGCGTAAACAGTGGCGCAGAGCGTCGAGTCGCCTCCATAAGTCAATCCCCAGTCTTTAGTCCTCCGTAGGTACTTAAGAATGTTTTTCACGGCCATCCAGTGTTGTTCACCTGGATGAGCTTGGAATCGACTCATCATACTCAACGCATATGCAACGTCTGGACGTGTGCATATCATGGCATACATGATCGATCCTATAGCCGAAGCATAAGGAATCCGACTCATGCCCTCTTTCTCTCACAATGTCTTAGCTTCTTGAGATTTTCTAAAGTGAAGCCCAGTAGCCATAGGAAGGAACCCTTTTCTTGGAGTTCGTCATGCTGAATCTCTCTAGAATCTTATCTATATAAGACTCCTGACTGAGAGACAACATTCGTCGTGATCTATCCCTGTAGATACGGATGCCCAAAATTCTCTTTGCCTCTCCCAGATCTTTCATCTGGAAATGGTTTTCCAACCATGCTTTAACCGAATATAGGAGAGGTATGTCATTCCCAATCAAGAGTATGTCATCGACATACAGTACTAGGAAGACAATCTTGCTCCCACTCGACTTGATATAGAGACATGGTTCCTCGACTGATCGAATGAACCAATTCTCTTTTATCACTTGGTCGAAGCGATGATTCCAACTCCCTGATGCTTGCTTAAGTCCATAAATGGAACGCTTAAGCTTGCAAACCTTCTTATGATGTTCCGGATCAATAAAACCCTCGGGTTGTACCATGTATAACTCTTCCTCCAAATAACCGTTTAAGAATGCGGTTTTAACGTCCATATGCCAGATTTCATAGTCATGAAATGCGGCAATCGCTAAGATAATCCGAATGGAACGTAGCATGACTACGGGTGCAAAGATCTCATCGTAGTGCAAGCCTGGCACTTGGGTGAAACCTTTAGCAACTAGTCTTGCCTTGTGAATATCTTATTGTCCTTCCACGGCATGCTTTATCTTGTAAAGCCATTTGCATTGAAGGGGGCGTACCTTTGCAGGTAGGTCCACAAGATCTCACACGATGTTCTCATACATGGAGTCCATCTCGGATTGCATGGCTTCTAGCCATAGCTTTGAGTCAGAACTAGTCATGGCACCTTTATAGGTTGTGGGTTCGTTACCCTCTAGGAGTAAGATGTCATCTATGTCATGTTCCTCGACCATACCAATGTATCCGTCTGGAGACATAGAGACTCTTCCCGACATCCTAGGTTCCTCAGGAATATCTACCGCAGCCGAGGTTGAAGGAACTGCTTCCTCCAAAGGTTGCTCGGTAGTTGGTTCTTGAATCTCTGATAAATCGAAGGTTCTATTACTCGACTTGTTCTCGAGAAATTCTTTCTCTAAGAACGTCGCACTAGCCGCAACAAAAACACGTTGTTCGGTTGGCGAGTGAAAGTAATGACCAAAAGTTCCTTTTGGATAGCCTATAAAGTATGTCTTGACCGATCGCGGGCCGAGCTTGTCCTCGTGTCTCCACTTGACATAAGCCTCGCAGCCCCAAACCCAAATAAAGGACAAGTTAGGGACCGTTCCCTTCCATAACTCTTATGGAGTCTTGTCAACAGCTTTAGACGGACTTCGGTTAAGTATTAGAGCGACTGACAAAAGAGCATAGCCCCACAATGAATCAGGCACAACGGTGTGACTCATCATGGATCGAACCATATCAAGTAGAGTTCGATTTCTCCGTTCGGACACACCATTTAATTGTGGTGTTCCAGGTGGAGTCAACTGTAGAACGATGCCACAGTCTTTAATGTGTTGATCAAACTCGTGAGAGAGATACTCGCCACCACGATCAGATCGTAGTGCTTTAATCTTTCTTCCCAGTTGGTTATGTACCGATTCTGGTATTCTTTGAACTTGTCAAAGGATTCACTTTTATATTTCATTAAGTAGACATAGCCATATCTGCTCAAATCATCCGTGAAAGTGATGAAATACCTATAGCCTTCTCGTGCGTTGATCGACATAGGGCCACATACATCCGTATATATGAGTCCCAATAGGTCGGCAGCGTGCATTCCAACACCTTTGAAGGAAATACGAGTCATCTTACCGATGAGACATGATTCACACGTGCCATATGATTCAAAATCAAAGGCCGAGTTAGCTCCATTCTCTATGAGTTGTTTTACGCGTTTCTCATTTATATGTCTCATACGGCAGTGCCATAGGTAAGTTTGATCTTTGTCACCAACCTTTAACCTCTTGTTATTCACGTGTAATATTTCGGTGGTTTGATCTAAAACATAAATTATATTCATGGAAACTGCCTTGCCATAAATCATATTGTGTAATGAGAAAATACAGCTATTGTTCTCTATTACAAATGAAAAACCAAGTTTGTCAAGTGCAGAAACAGAAATAATGTTTTTGGATAAACTAGGAACATAATAACAGTTATGCAAAGATAACTCGAATCCACTTGGAAGCTGGATCACGTATGTTCCCCTCGAGACTGCAGCAACTCGTGCTCCATTCCCGACACGCAGGTCAACCTCACCCTTTATGAGGGGCTCTTGGTTTTGGAGGCCATGCACATGATTACACAGATGAGAACCACAACCTAGTACCCAAGTTCCGTAACTTGCATGGTTTATCTCAATCATGTGAATAGAAGAAGAAGAAGACATACCAACAGGAGTAACGCGGCCTGCCTTAATGTCCTCACGATACACGGGCACGTGCGCCTCCAATGTCCAGTCTTGTGGCAATGGTGGCATTTCATGCTTGTATCCATGCTCTTTGTCTTACCCTGTGAGTTGCTCGACTCACCGGGCCCACTCTTAGCAAATCCCGACTTCTTGAACTTAGGCTTACCTACCGCTAGGTCGCCTTGAGCTTTAGCTTTCCCTTTACCTTTACCCTTACTGGAGATCATGAGAACATCCTACTTCACGCTCCCACTTAATTTCAGATCATTCTCGGTCTGTACGAGAAGGGAGTGGAGCTCATGAGGAGTCTTCTTCATGTCGTTCATGTAATAGTTGGCCCTAAAGAGGGCGAACCCATCATGAAGCGAGTGAAGCATTCGATCAACGATAATGTTCTCACTGATCTTGCAGTTCAAGGCCTCCAGTTTCTCGATATTCTCAATCATGTTGAGAATATGTGGGCTAACAGCTTGGCCCTTCTGGAGTTTTGCTTCAAAGAAGCGACAGGTATGCTCATAAGAAACGATTCTCGGAGCTTTCGAGAATTCCTTAGTGAGCGTGGTGAAAATATTGTTTGCACCATGGGAAATGAAGCGTCTTTGCAAATTGGATTCCATTGCATAGATCAGTACGTTCATATCGCACCCGCTTCCATGACGAAGTCGCTATGAGCGCGAACTTCGTTAGCTCTAGCTCCAGTTCCTGGTGTGCTGGAATAGGCTCAGTCAAGTACTTGAGCTTTCCGTCAGCAATGGCAGCATTCTGTAATGCTGCCTCCCAGTCAGAGAAGTTTGACCCATCATTCCTCAGTCTAGTAGACTGATTCATGGAGTCCATGAAGGCTTTAAGCCACGATTCTCATGCTAGCTTGGCACTTGGCATTTGGTCTTCACCAACCATTTGTTATTTAGCAGTTTTAATTTGATCGTGTTCCACACTGAAAAGAAGATAAAAACAAAACGATATAAGCAACTCGTCGTTGTGATTTAAGTCTATTTTAAAATGAATTTAAACTCGTAGACTCATGCATTTATATAATTGATCTCTCTCAAGAATTATATAAACGATCCCAAGACTCAATTTCCGTAAATTGATAAGTCAACTGTTTGGCTAGTTCTACCGTTAGAACTCCTGGTCGATAGATTTATGTAAATCTCATCTTTTAGTCCATCATAGTCGCTAAATAGTATCTAGTGACCACAATGTTGAGATAAAATAAATCATCTGTTCCTACTTACCCGACGTAGAAGGGGTCATATTATGCCTACCGACGAAGAAGGGATTCATGGGAGTCTGATTTATAAAGACTAGTCTCAATTTGTGGTTATACGAGGAAGACCCCATCAACTTATATTTATCCATTTTAAGTGAAATAAAATCTAGCATAGTCGTGAATGAATGAAATAAAGTGATGGCTTTACATGTGACACGTGACATCTGTATGTCACAGAAAACTAACGCGTAACCTCTACATGAGTCAGTTTTCGGGCATGTTATAGGTGGTTTGGTTTTAGGCGGAATATGATGCAAGCTATTATCGATGAAAGCATAAAAGAAAGCAATAAACGTAAATAAAAATCCTAGTGTGGCCTATCCTACCAAAATAAACATTAAAACAACTTGGAATCCACCGTTGGACCCTAGAAGCTTGTCTTGATGTTCCATCTTGGTCTTTGCAGCGGGAGTGAACATCCGGTCTCCGTCTTTGGTCTTTGCAGCGGGAGTGAACATCCGTTCGTAGAATCCAACGTACTCGATCGAGTCACAAAGTGATCGATCGAGTGACTGGTTTCTGCAAAAACTGCTCAATCGAGCCAAAAATGCTCGATCGAGTGACGGGTAGCAGAAGAATGCTACGAACTGTTTAAAACAAAAACGTGTGTTTATTATTGATTTTAACCGTGTAAATCAACAATAAACAACAAAAAAACTTACATACTGTTAAAAATATCGATTAATCAACAATATGCAAATCAAAATCGAAAAACATGATCGATTTCACACAAAAATGGCACACGGCCGAGACATCTTACGAGATGCAAATTTTCAGTTTTAAAACATCTTATGAAAAACACAATTGTAAAATTTTCGTGGCCTTGGCTCTGATACCACTTGTGGGGAATAAACATCTATTCACCCTAAAAATTCCAGGATTATAACGAAAATTACATATGTGAATTATGGTCATAAGATAAAAACATGAATAAGAAATACAACCTCAGGTAAAGTAAATTCTCTCCTATAACTTGCACCCAAGACTTTGTCTGAGACGATGCCGCGTGTGCTAGAAATGCTCTCCAATTGCCTTGCAATATGGGGAGAGATTTTGTGAGGTTTTAGATGTGAGATCTAGGTTTTTGGGAAAACAGTTCTCAAAAACCCTAATTTTCTGTGAGAGAGATAATCAGTCAGTAGAGTGAGTAACCTGACAAAAGGAGAGTCCCTCTCCTTTTGTAATGCTCAATCCGGCCGAAATTAGGTCAAGGTGAGAGTGAGCTTTCACTCTTATCTTATTCTAATACGTGATTCGACCCTAATGCTAAAATATAGTTCGCGAGATTTAATTATAAATCGCATACACGTTATCAGATATTAATGTAGTCGATACATTAATAATGGTCTGATAAAAAATACGATATTGTATAATTAGCTAAATTAATATAACTGTTTATATTAATACGCGAATTCAATATTTAATTAAATATTACCGTTTATATTTAATTTACGAATTAATCATCTAATCCGTATTAGCTAAAATTATTTAATCCGTATTAAATAATAATCTCAACATTTTATTGACTAATTTAATAGTCAATACCTTTGACTAACTGTTTAGTCATATCCGGCATAAATGTGACTGTATTTTCATACCTTCACATCTCTCAAACGTGTCCTATAGGTGTGACGTATAGGGACCAGTTGATCACCGCCATCCGCATGACAATAACGTCAAACTTATCTAGCAAGTCAACCGTTATTGATAAACGTGGATCAGCTAATAATAATACAAAAGTATGCCCTTGTAATCCTTTAAGAGATTTAATAAGTCATTGTACTAATTGTCAAGGACACCAGCCCCAACACAATAATCAAGATGTAATGTTCCAATAACTACATTGAACTAAATGAAGTCACTACTCACTACTAGATACATTAAATGAACTTATCCAATACAATAACATAGGTTATACAATACAATAACTGCATTTATACAATACAATAACTGGGTATAAAAAATACACTAACTCGATACTATCCGTCTGACAAAAAAAGTAATACAATAATCAACATATAATGTTACAATAACTACATTATACACATGAAAGTCACTACTTGATACAATAACTGAATTTTCATAATACAATAAATGTGTAAAAGGTTACACAATAATCAGGATGTAATGTTACAATAACTACATTGTACAGATGAAAGTCACTACTAGATACAATAACTGAACTTTCATAATACAATAACTGTGTAAAAAGCTAATACAATAATCAACATGTAATGTTACAATAACTACATTGTACACATAAAGTCACTACTGGATACAATAACACAATAATATATAATAACTACATCAATAAATTACAATAACTGTGTGCCGATAATGCATAATCGACATGTGTAATACAATAACTGCATCAATATATTACAATAATACACACAGATTATTAGAGAATACACACAATCATATAGAATAACTACATCAATATATTACAATACCACACACAGATTATATCATTAGAACAACAGTACAAACTAATTTAAAGAAAAAGCACAAAAAACACATCAAAATTCGAAATCAGGTACAAATCTGGAAAATACAATTACAAAACCCTAAAATTAAGTGAAAACAATTGTAAAACGACTAATTGAACTATATAATGAAACCGACTGAGTAAATTGAAGAAAACAAACCAATTTCAAGTAGAAAACAACTACATAATACGAATTTTGTTCAAAAATTGACGAAAATGAAAGAAGGGAGATGAAAACCCTAAAATTATGTGAAAAAGTAACGAAAAATTGAAGAAAAACAAGTACCTGGAGATGAACGAAAATGACGAAGAAGATGAGCAAAGAAGTCGACGAAGAAGATGAGCAAGAAGATGAACGAAGAGACCGGAAAATGACGAAGAAGCTAAATGGCAAAAATAGAGGTTTTTGCTGTGTTTCAGTTGGGAAGTTGAGAAAAGGGGAAAAAGAGAAATCAATTGTCAAAAATCTTCTTTATATACTAGTGGTAAGATTTAATCTCAGCCACTCATCTAGACTAGATATGAATGGTCCAGATTTAAAGGTGTAACTCACCAATATTACCCCAACTCATTTGATCCCATCTATATATAAGTATAAAAGAACAACCGCTATCCATTAAACTTGACACGTGTCACGCTACTGTGAATTTTTTTCCCGCCTAACCCAGACCCTAAAAATACATGCAAATATTTCTTTAAATATGGTCATTTTAGATTATTACTTTCCTTAAAAAAAACTATTCTATCATTTTTCAAGATTATATTTCCCCAAAACACAAATTCTGTAGGTTTTAATGTAATACTCTCAAGTTACTCATACATCAATTTCTGCAAATATTTTTTTTTTAATTATAGTTGAATTTTAATGTAAGTTTATTTTCTTCATCCCGCTAAGTTCATTTATACAAATATTATCCATATATATCATGTTATACCTTTTCAAAACGGTGTAGATTTTTTCAAGGTATTTATTCATCATAACTTTTATCAACGAATTTAATTAGTATTTTTACTTATAAATGTGAATTGTAGGTTTTAATATGATTTTGTCACTCAACTTCGGGAAAAAAGGAAGATACATCAGATATACTACTTCAGGCATAACTTTTAATTTTTTATTTTTAATTGAGATTATGTGTATTTTTCCGTGTTTTTTTAAAGTTTATCAGTTACATTTTAATTTTTTTTCCGTCAAAAGCAAATTTAATTGATCTTATATGTAATGTTTTTGAGATATATTGTAATTTTTTTAGCATAATATTTAAATGACAAACTTAGATACTTTATAATAAAATTTATAGTCTTTAAAACAAAACTCGAAAAATTTATTTTAAAATTCCGAAACTATACAATTAGAACTGATGATACTACATCATATGAATAATCTACTTCATGCCGAGCTTTTAATAAATTTTGTACTTTGTAATATAATTTCACAGAGTTTAGGGTAAAAAATTACTTTTGGTGCTTATTGAATTCATTGACTGTAGTGCATGTAATTTACGTATCCTACTTTTTCTTAACTGCTACATATTTCTGGCAACTTTTATATTTTTTTTCAATATTTTGTGTTAAATTGGATCGACAAATGGCATGAAACTTTGTTCTTTAATGTCAAAAATGGAGTTTAATTTTTGAGAATATGGCTTGCTTAATACCGTCTTAACTTAAGACACTTCACAACCCTTTTTCCGTTTTCCTCTATTATAATGTGTTGTGAGAGTCGACTTAAATTAAGACGGTCTTAAATATTATGATAAGGTTAATGACAAAACTAATACATGTATGATTAAGTTGGTATAGTTTTTTTCATATATGGGTAAAAGATTATTAATTATGCACTCTTAAGCCTGTCAAACGGGTTGGGGAGGCGAGTCTCGGGTTGGTCATACATATACGGGTCGGTTATATGGGTATCGGAACGGACCGGGGTCAAAATACGGGTTTGAGAAAAGTTTATGACATCTTTTATATTATCATCTTATATTAATAATATTATTATATTCATTATTTTCATAATTATTTTATGATTTAATAATTTAAAAACTATATAAAATTGACATTTAAGTTATTTTTTTAATTAAATCTTAAAATTATATTCACTATTCCAAACATAATATAAAAATATTAATATTTAATAATATTCTTATTTATCTTCAAACCATTGGGTCGAATGAGCCAGTTCGAATTTCAACCATAAAATAACAGGTTATTTTAATTTTGGGTTCGGGTCATTTCGGGTTGTGGGTCAAGATTTATGGGTCTTTGACCCTGAAAAATCGGATCAAATCGAGTTGGGTCGGTCTAGATTACGGGCCGAGTCATGTTTTAACAGGCGTAGAGCACACATAACCTTTTTTTATCGTTTTAATTTTGGAAGCAGGTGTATATACATGCCAATTTTTATGAGGCGGTCCTGAAAATAATATAGCTTTCTCTTTTTATAAGAGAATCTTGCATATCATTATTAAATCAGTTTATGGTTAAGCAACATTTTAATTTTAATCTAAAGTGGATCATTTATGTAAAATGTTATATACTTAGCTTCTATTACTAATTTACTACAATGATAACATAGAATTGAAAATTTTCATCTATACATGCCCGTGCAACTTGCACGGGTTCTAAACTAGTTTCTATATATAATTATACGTAATTTATTTTCGCAGTACGTTTTTTACTCAATACAATACTTTTTACACCAAATTTTCCATTTGTTGCCCTTCCCTATAAAAACATTAAACTTAATTCTCTCTTCCTTCTCTAAAATATTGAAACCTTTACCATCTTGCACCCCATTAAAAATTTACAATTATGAACGATTATTCAAGTGACTAACAAGTAATTAATTCATTAATCTTATATTACTTAGTAATTTGATTGTTTTTTTTAAATAATATATTTTCTTTCTTAATTAGTGTTTGTTCATCAACCTGTAAAGAAGAATCATTGTTAATTATATAGAAACGAATAGACATGCTTAATACTACGTAGTACTTCAATTGATTTAGAAACCAAATCAACATATGTTAATTGCTTAATCAATCTTTGTCAATTAGTACTAAACAAACGTATTTCATTAATTTGTGTTTTTTTGGTTTTACTCAAAGTAGTATAGTTATTTTTTGTTTCTTTTCCTTTTTTTTCAATATATTCTTAATTATTATGTTACCTTACTTTAATTTTCGCGCATATTGTTTTTCTAAAATTACTTCTCGTGAAAATAGGGTACAAAAAAGTAATAAAATGATAAAAATAAAATAAAACTAATAATACTTATACTATTGATGTCCGTAGTACACATTTTACTGTATTGATTAAAAATGTACTGAGAACCTAAATTACTTTATGTAGTACACATTTTAATATTACTTAGAAAACATTAGAGAGACTGGAGAGAAAATGAAAACGAAAATAGGAGAGGTCGAGTAAAATGTGTAGGCCTAATTATATTATATCAATGTTGCAAAAAACTAGTTCTGAATAAAAGGAGCACGAGTTGCAAAAAAATGCACCGTCTTCGTTTTTCAATAACTCTGAAACCTGACGCTGATACGCTCCCTCCGTCATCTGACAACGCCAGTGCGGCACCACTGCCGTCACTCACCGGCGTTGGCCTCATCCTTGGTAAGTGGTAAGTTCTATTTTCGCCTCTCTCTCTGACGCTCTTGTTTTTCTATAGCGACGGTTAAATTTCTCCTATGTATTCTTATTTACTGATTTAGGTTGTTAATTTTGTCATCATGTCATTACTTCATCTTTTTAGCTAATTCTAACCACCATCCACCACCTTCACATTTCTTTCACTAGCTGCTCGATATCCAACTTTACTTGTTTTTTAAAGACAAAAAATCGGGTTCCGTGATTGGGAGTATGCTGGTGGTAGGGTCTGTTGTACTGTTGTGTAGAGCCTAGAGGCGATGGTTGGGTAGTTTTTGCTACCAAGGGCATTTTCATCCAAAGTTTACACTAGTCGGGTTTTGCCTGCAATTGTGGGTTGGGTGGGGATGGGGGTCATGTACGAAGCCTTACCCTAGCATCACAAAGAGGCTATTTCCGAATGACCCAATATGAAAATTGGGTCAAGAACCGCATCAAAGGACCACTATTTCACAAAAGAAAGAAGCGCAAACCCACTTTATTGAGCCATTTCGATTTATTCCATTATAATCCATAACCAAAGAGTAATAAGTCTTTGGCTCCATTGGAAATATGGAAACACTTTTGGACTAACAACGGAGTAATTTATTAAAAAACATTGAAAAGGGACTTTAAAAATTGTGTAATAAAGGGAGTAATTATTAACTTACTCAAAATATTAATAACAGAGTACAACGGTTTGTCAAGTTTTGGACACATATTTCTGAGTGTCGTGTTAGTGTTGATGTCTCCATACCGTGTTAAACATGTAAGTGCTAGTGCAGAAGTGTTGGGGTGCTTCCTGGATCATGCTCCTAGAAAGTAGAAATCATATGGCAGCATTATTTAGACAAGTATTTACTCCATTTTACAGAATATCGTGGGATTAAGTTAGGTTCAAGATTGGTGATGGAGTCTCAGAAGCTTCATCATCACTATGATCATACTGATTCTTCTAAAGATCTCCGTTGGACTGCCAGGTACCATTCTGCTCTCTTCAATCATTCATATTGTTTGTCACTTTGTCTTACTAATAAATCATATCTTTTCAATTGCATTTTGATCAGTTTGCTGTTAATTTACATTTGTTATTATTGGTTAGATTTGTGGGTTCCTTTAATTGATTTTATGTCATACTATTAGTCCCAAAATATTTGGATTATTTTGAGGTTTAGTGGTGTTACTTTGGATGTTATTAAGGTAACTTTGATTTTTCTCATGTTTTGTGCAAGACGGGTTGTGTATTCTAGTCATATAGTTTTTGACAATAGTATTCTTTTTATTTATGGTTTGCCAACATTAATTTGTTTCTTTGGGTTTTATTTTTTGTAGGGAGTGTTATGAGTATATGTATGCTAAGCCATGGTCACCGGTGAATGCTTTTTATTTGAATTTAGTAAATGGCCATTTCTCCTTATCAGAATTATTTGGGGCTGAGGTAGGCAATCACACATTTCATGATCTCAGCTGCTCTTTTGTTAATTTTTTTTCTCTCATCTCCCGTTATATATTTCTCTTATTGATATCTTTGGAGTTTGGTTAACTATGGGTTAAGAAGGGGATCTCAAATTGAAGATGAAACCTTTTTTTTTCTTTTTTTTAATGCATGTGGTAGCAAGGGCTCAAATCATGGCACTTTTCTAGCACTTTAGTAGTGGTCTTTCTATGTGTAGGGAATGGTACAGACTAAAGACTAAAGAGAGTTTTTGACATTGAATTTGTCACTTGTAGTAACTGATGTGAATATGTGATACTGTTTGGTTATTATTTGAATTGGTTAGATGGGGGCATGATTTTCAATAATTCGTATTGAAACATAAAGCAGCCATGAAAGTTTGTTTTAGTCTTTTGTTTTATAGAGAGAGGAGGGTTTGCTTGTTTCAATTCAAAATAGGTGAAAACACAATTTTGCACTTACTATCCATTGAATCTAACAATAAAAAAACATAATCTCTTTGCCTCAAAGTCTCTCACCATTGGTAGTGTATGTGTGTGTATGTGTTGGCATCCGGGGAGGGTCCAATAATAGTAACCTTACCCGTTTTGAAGAATAAAGAGAGACTAAGAAACTACATCAAGAATTCTAGTAAATTTCACAATGAAACAGCGCATAAAGTTTAGTGAGCCATTTCACTTTATTCGGTCATATACCAAGGTCAAATAATAGTGAGTCTCTAATGGAAAGTGAAATACTTTGCACTTGCTATCAGATGGGAAGTTAAAATAGTTTGTGACTTGAGTTGAATGACTCAATAGGATTTAGTTTACCGACTTACAGCTAAAATGCTGCCTGCTGAACTCGAAAGGATTAAAATGCAAACAAACAAGCTGATCCTTATGCTCAAATTATCTATTCAGTGTGAAAGAGCCTTACGCTTATATCACTTTTGGCCATTTGATGCTTTGTTCAACAGCTACACCGATAGTGTAGACCATCTAGCGAAGTACTAATATTTATGCGTAGCTTACAGAACAAACTCTTACCTGGTTTTAGAAATGTTCTGTTTTGTTCACTCATAGCCCAATGCAAAGACTAGGTAGCGAATATTATCCTTGCTTTGGTGATTACTTTGATAGTTAATCTTTTGGCTGTATTTAACGTGCTTATCATGTCTTTATGTACGTCCTTTGTTCGTGTTTATCATGTATGCGAAGATCCAGATAGAAGGTGATATGTTAAAAACGTCCTATGAGCATGCTCCAGTTATCACTCTTCCAGAGGATCAGTTGGGAAGGTGGGCTAGAGTAACGTATAAGATTGTATTGTCCTACCATGGGGCGTATTTCGATGGATGGCAGAAGCAGCCTGGCTTAAACACTGTTCAAGGGTAAGTATTTTTAGAAATGTGATTTATGATCCTTGGCAAGTTGGTACAGCAGAAAAAGAAATTATTCACATGTTGCTATGTCTTTGATGTCACTATGTTTTTTCATGGGGTGTATGAATATGAAATCTTTATTTTGGTTGAAACTTGAATCTGTGATTATCATAGCAAGTTCGACCCTGACCAGTTTACTTCATGATAATGTTTGTCGGTTTACATCTTAGCTGTAACCTCTGTGGTTGTGATCCCTCTTTCTTATTTTGTTTGTGCATCTTTGTCGGTTAATCTGACATGTTGCATACTTGGGAAACTAAGCTGAAGAATTTGTTATGCTAGATGATAAATTGATAACAGAAACAAATTAGAGAAAGCATGTTTATCGATATTGTAACTTCTTTGGTCCCGTAAGAACAATTCTTTTCCCACGTTAACATGACTACGCCGAATATATTGATTTAGACAAAGCTGATAATCAATCACAATTGTCAGTTCTAGATGGAGTTCTCTAGAAAAACACACTCCCTCTCATCCAATTCAAAGGTAACATGGACCCACTTTTCCCCTCACAAAAAGTGGGTACATGTTAACTTTGGATTGGGTGAGAGGGACTATTGTATATTGAATATCTTTTTTTTTTAATCATGAGTCCAGCAGCATATTGTCTTCTTCGAGATTATTTTGGGTATACTTGCCATTTTTTTCTTGTATTAATTGTCAAAGACTATTTAAAATTAGCAATTTGCAAAACACACCCTTCTTATTTTTTTCTTCCAAACTCCATTCCCCTTCTAAAATATTTTTTTAAAAAAAATGTTACACTCCTTAAACCCACTATTCGACATGGACCATTGAGAAAACATAGTTTTTGTAGTTTCAATTTTACACCATCGACATTTTCTTATGAACTATAACTTTTTTTAGCAACATTGTCGAAAACGGCATATTTAGTTAAACCTTGTGATTGTGATTGTTTCCCAAATTTAGGAGATAAAATGCGAGAGGAAACAAAAATGGCTAGAAGGAGTTTAGAAAAAGGAGGGAAAAACAAGTTTTGCATGTCACTTGGGTGGTCAACATCTGACAGTTGACTTATTTTGCCGGAAAGTGCATATGAGGAGTTTTAGACAACATAAATTGTTAAAGGGAGGAGTTTGTAAGAAAGTAATAAATATTAGGGTTTTAGTAACTGGGGTTTTAAAAGCAAGTGTTTCACAACTACTCCTTTCTATAGCGAGCGGCCTAGCTGATATTCTAACTTCATTTGTCTATTTTAGGGAGAATATAGGGCATGTGAGATGAGTTTGGTTCAAAATATTATTTCCGTTTTCCTGTAACTGCCTCATTTTTGTCACCGTGTCGAGAATTTTGTAATGATAAGATTATAGGCACCTCTATGATAATGGAGCTTAGGGCTGCTGCTTCTTTCTCTTTGGATTATGATGGAATACGAAAAGGAACTATTTAAAATGTTTGCCTTCTTATTTCATAAGTTACAAGTCAGTCGATGCAATTGTCATTATGGGTACAACAACAACAACATCAGAGCCTTAATCCCAAAATGATTCGGGGTGGGCTGACATGAATCATCCTTTACAACCGTCCATTGCTGACCGCACACCTCAAAATGTGAAAATATAGAAAAGGCAAAGTGAAAAACAAAAGGGGAGTGAAGCATAATACAAAAGTCAAGGTAATCTTAAAGTTTTTAAATTTGAAGTTCGGATTTCTTTTATAAAAACTTTAGAATTTAAATCTGTCATTATGGGTAATTTGAAATAAAATCTTTGTGTTGGGGGTAATCATGTGGTACATCTGACCCCCTTACCCACCATTTTGCAAAAGTGTTTGAGGCATTAGGTTATTGTTGTTATGTCGGTCAATATGTTGTTGCATCTGCCTTTTCCTTAAGACCTTGTAAAAGCATTGACTTTCATCTCATGACCATTAAACTTTCTTTCCTTCGGTTCTTTTTAAAGAGCTAATAGGGATTAAAAGTTCTTTCAAATATGTAGTCTGTTGTTTGAAGTAGATTGTTCTTGTCATAATACTTTTTGGATTGGGAAAGGTGAAGCTAGATAGTTTTAACAAAACCAAGCAGGGCCAGGGGTCTTCTACTGATAATAAATATTCGTGTAGCAGAAATTTGCTCCTAAGCTTCCTGATACAAAAATAAATGTACAGCTGGGTCACTACTTTTCTGAAGTTCTTGTATGAATATCTTTGGTATAGCTTACACCATTGATGCTCTTCAGTACACAAAATTGTAAATCTTCCCTCCATTTTCAAACTTTGAAAAACGTCGTAAACCAGTTAAGGTAAAATGTTTATTGATATCTGGGAATCCTTATATTTGTGCTTAGGCCTAGAGGATGCTAGCCTTGGTGAAGAAACATGGGTTTAATCTAAGTTATCCTTTTGAATTCACACTGAGTGTTTAAGTTTCTGCTTCCTCTAGATATGATTGCTGGCTTTTGAATTCTTATTTCTTAGATCTATTGGTAGTCTGGTGGAGGTTGAGTAAGGATTGCTCTTTCCACACTTTTGTTGATTGTCTACCATTCAATTTAATTCCGAGTGTCTGCTTCCTCTAGATATGATTGCTGGCTTTCCTCCTAATTGGCTAGATCAAAGAGAGACACGTGCCTCTTCTTCGAATGCTCAAATAGAACTTTATTGTGGTGGACTGGGAGTAGTTTTTTGGATGCTTTGATTTCTGTGTTCTTTCTCAAAAAATGTTACTTGACCAAATTGCCTTTTATTTTCCTTTGTTTGGCGAAGTTGTTTTAATCGTTTTTGTTTATCTTGATGGCCCCCAGACTAGCTAGGGGAATGGCCTTCTACCTTGGATCTCCCTAAATCTTACCTGGTTGGGGTTTTCAGTTTTGTATTAGCTGATTTACAGCTCCCATGTCTTAGGTTGTTGATCTTATTAGCTTAATGTCTTCTTTGATATTTACAGACTTGTTGAGAGATCGGTTGGAGCTTTTGTTGATGATAAGAAAGCTCAACAACGGAAGGCTAAGGGTTTACCAGTTGATGGAATGGTTGTTGTTGCTGGACGTACTGACAAAGGGGTTACTGGACTTAATCAAGTTTGCTCATTTTGTATGTTAATCCTGTTATATTTCCACAGCTTTTTTACTTCCTGGGTTGTGATATAATTTACTGGTTTTTGCATATATCTTATTAACAAAAGGGGAAATGCAAATAGCTAACTTGTTTGATGGGATGAGAACATATTGTACTAACTGACAAACCCTATTTATCGTCATTTTGCAAATTTCGTTCCACCACTTTCGGACCTGAGAATATTCATTGTTTAAAACTGTTCCTAAATATTTTAGCATTGACCACCCAACAAAACATTACTTGGGTGCTTTGCTTTCATCTATTTCAAGATAAAAGTGGCTGGGTATTCGTAGCCTTGCCTCCATGTTTTTTGGAATTTACCACTGTACAAAAAAAATTATAGAATTGGGTCAACCCAGGAGAAATTAGGAGTTACTGACAGGTCACGGCATTATAAGAAAGTGCTGCTTCTAAATAGCGCGGGTAATATATCTTAGCCTTAAGTTACTCTCACGTTGTTTAGATGCTGCTGGGTTCTTAGAATGCATCATTGTAGACTTGTTGCTGGAAATGGAATAACCTGAAGAAGCTTGCACAAGTAAAAGAAAGGAGTTAAGCAAGCAAAAAGGAAAGTAATTAGTTCTATATAGACATTGCTTAGTGTAGGTTTGACTGAGTTTATGTGTGTATTTTTGTCAATCTGGTATTTAAAGTTTAAACTATTGTAGATTTGTAGTGAGTGTTTTTGAGGCCTTGGGGGCATAGTGACCACTTAATTTTGTAACTGGGCGACTACTTTGAATCTCATAGGCTCTGCATTGAGTTGGCAATGCCCTTTGAAATCGAGTCTTAGCTTGGGATCTGAGTTTAATATTATAAAAAGTGAAGGAACCCTGTCTGTAGTCCAGAGTAAGGAAATAGATAACATCTGTAGGATAGTTTTGAGAAGCAGTTCCAACTTCCAAACCCTTTTATGCATGTGCTCTATTTGCTGTGTCTCAGCTTAATGTTTATTAACTCGAATTATTATCGGTGTTTGCATCGGACTATCATGCTAGGCGACAAATTAATACTCCTTCCAGCTCTTTGAAATTGCAAGATTTCCTTTTGGCACGACTATTACGGGTTGTGAGAAGGAGGTGGGTCTCTCTCAATGAAGTGGTATCATTTTATCCACAAAAACAAGACTAAAATAGAATGTTGCAATTCCATGAATCAGCCACATAAAGAAAATGTTGCAATTTCAAAGAATTGGAGGGAGTGTAAGATAGCGGAGTGGTACTGTGGTAGATGTCATGCAAAACATCACTCGTTCAATTTAAATAGTTGTCAAATATAGTCGAGGGCTAAGAAGTCTAAGAATCGATTTAAAATAAATAAATAAATGACAGGTTAATTTGTCTCACTGCCATAGAGCATATGGTAAGCTATATCCTATAAATGTACTCCATCAGTCCTTGTCACTTGTTTACATTTGCGTTTGGCACAATGGAAGGAGGGAATCAGTTATAGTTACTCACGCTTCTCATCTTTGGATTTTGATTTTAGATAAAAATTAGAACTGCAAAATTAAGCATGAGAATTGAGTAATGTCATGAAATATGTATTTTAATAAATATATATTTTGTTGCCACGAAGCTAATGGCGTTATTTTATGAATTTTTACTAATAACATATTAGCGACAACTTCCGATCATAAAAAGTTGATGAAATTTTTTATCATAAAAAGTCGGGAGGCAAACCTTCTATACGACAAATATGTCCAGATTGTGAGTTTTTAAATTTTATAAATATTTCAATGTCAAAGATTAGGCACATTTATAGTAGGATTAATTGATAAAAATACTCTGAACTATGGGTGTCCTGCTCGAAATACTCCAAACTTTATTTTAACTACCAATATAATCAACTAATTCTCTCACTCGCTTTTATTATAATATATGACCTGTTACTAGCTAATTAAGTGAAGATATTTTTAACCTTTTTTAACCCGTCTTTCTCTTTTTACTTCTATGTTAATCTATTTACCTAATCACAACATTAAAACATGCTACAACAACTTAACAAAACAACAAATTCTATTCAAAGCAAATGAGGTCAATAGTTAGTTATATTAGTAGTTAAAATAAAGTTTGGAGTATTTTGAGCAGGACACCCATAGTTTAGAGTATTCTTATCAATTAATCCTTTATAGTAACATACCTATTGAATAGACTACACAAGCTAGGCCAATTCTAGGTCGTAGTGTTAGTGGTTATCCGGAAAATTTTAGAGCTTCACTAATCTTTTAGTAAATAGGGGATTGTTGACAAGTAGACCAAAATGCAAGGGGGGGGGGGGGGGATCTATTCACACATGAAATGTATTACCAATATATAAAAGTACACAAATAACTCGAACACTAAAAATGGCATCAATGAACATATAGCCATTTTTTTGGCAGTTTATTATTATTATTATTTTTTTTTCGTGTGAACAGATACATGGCGAAAGGATGTAAAAACTGAGGAAATTGAACGTGCTATTGATGCTGCAGCACCGGGAAAACTCCGTGTTGTAACAGTCTCTCAGGTAGTAGAGTTGTTTGGCCCTTTTTTGGGAGCATGTGAAGTGCACTGCTGTGTATCAACAATATAACACATTAATTGTTTTTCTGTCATAGGTATCTCGTGCATTTCATCCCAATTTTTGTGCTAAGTGGAGACGGTATCTTTACATTTTTCCAATTGGTGAAGGAGTCGGTAGGGAAGAGAACATTGTGGGAGAGATGGAAACTTACAAATGTGAAACAATGGAAGGCAGTACGGACAAGAAGACTGATGGATGTCCCAATGACAATGTTTGTGATGGGATAAAGAAGCCAATGTGTTTTTCAATTGCCAAAGTTGACCAACTTCTTCGTTGTTTGGAAGGAAAGTTGCTTTCCTACAAGATGTTTGCTAGGGATACCAAAGCTTCTAGAAATACGTAAGTGCTACTCCCTGCCATCCTCTGGAATTATATCACTTTCTATTTTCAATTAACTGGATTCATACCATTTCCTTAATTTTTTTTGGTTCACATGAGCGCACTATGTCGCGGGTGAGAATCGAACCCCCAACTTCATGGTTGGAGTAGAAGAGCTCTTAGCACGTGAGCTGACTCTTGTTCTCATACCATTTCCTTAAATGATAATATAACATCCTAACAGATGACTTATCTACCCCTGTCATTACTCACCCCACCCATCTCCGCCACAATCCTTTCCAACAAACCCACCACTTCCTTCAGCATCACCAGACCACCCTCGTCACGTCCAAATGCTATGATCCAGTGAATAGGAGGAAGTATATGTTTCTAACAAGTTATGCTTAATTATTGGTGTAGGTCTTCCTGGAATGTAACTTATGCTCCCCTTGCCCCAATTGTTTGTTTACCCTCGTCACGTCCAAAGTTTGCATAATTCAATTGTTTCTAGTATAAGAATGAGGGAAATGCACAAACTAAAGATAGTTTTTTGGTTATTCTAGGACCTTAGATGCCCAAACATGCATGCCTGGGTTTGATATGTTCTGTTATCCTCATAATACTATTTCATTTTGTAGTGGTCCGGCAACAGAGTGTTTCGTCTATCACGCTAGAGCAATTGAAGCTAGATTGCCCTCCTCAAACAAGGTTAGTGTTTGCTTATCGTTAGAATTCGATACAGACAGACATTCGATACAGAGTGTCCACTTCAGAATCCCAAGGGAACTCCTCTTTCCTAAAACCAAGTGGCAATAGGAGAACCCCTAGGCCTTTTAAAGTGAACAACTCTCTACTCCATCACCAATGTGGGACTTCACATGTGGGTTTCTTACTTCCCACACTTATGTTTCCCTTCTTTTATTTAGTTTCTTTACATGTTTGAGTGGAGGATTGTGTTATTAATGAGTACGAATGGAATGGTCTTCGGCATATGGGTGTCAAGTTCAGAATAAAAATTAATCAAACTCCAATGAACCAAATAGTACTATATAATGAATTGAATTCAAATTAAATTTCCAGGGCTTCAAGGTGGACTTTTCCTCCCGACTCGCATTTCCATTTTGACTCTTCCATATGCTTCGTGGCTTCTTTAATGCCCTTCTGAACTTAAAGTTACTCCTTCAAGTTCAGTTTAGATCCTATAAATTCAATTCAAAAATTTTAGACTATGAATTCAAAAATTTTAGACTTCATAATTCGAGTTCGGAAAAGTTTAGATCCTCTAAGGGTTGGTTTGGTTTAATATGTAGAAATGGATGAGAAACCATAGTAGTATGTGGTTCCAATACCATTCCTTTTAAAACTTGTTTGGTTCATTTTAATAATAAACATGAAGGAATTGGGAATAGGAGAGGTGGGTATAGGATTCCAAGGGGTTGGGTGGAGTTAGAATGCATTGGGTATCTAACTACATTCCAAAATCACCCTACCAAACACTTGAATAGACTCAAATCAATTCCATTCGAAAGTACCCAACCAAACACCCCTTAAGTTCAGTTCGGTTAAGATCCTATAAGTTCAATTTAGAAAAGTTCGGTTCAATTCATACTCACTTTCCTATAAGTTCTGTTCTATAAGTTCAGTTCAGATGCTATAAATTCAGTTAAGAAAAGTTAAAATCCTTGTAAGGTTACTTCAGAAAAGTTAAGTCCACAAGAACAACTATGTCACTCTTATGGTTCAAATAAGCATTTAAAGGGTTGTTTGGTTACTAATGGAATTTGGTAAACATGAAGACTTGAAAAACGCATAATTTTTTTTCAAACAAGGAGGCTTGTTTGGTTGCCATTCTTGGCAATATTTTTGACAAATTTAGGCATTCAAAATTCCTAAAATTTCCAATGTCAATATAATGAAAGAATTGGCTTGTCTAATCCCCTAGGTAATTGGGAATGTTTAGGGAATTAAACTCATATACTGGCAACCAAATGACAATGTTATAGGCTTTCCCTGAATATAATTGTCTTTGCAAGTTGCTACTTTGTAAAGAAATGCAACTTTGCAAATTACAGTAGACAACTTCAGTGCCGATGAAACTACAAATTTTCATGGACATAAATATCAGCTGTTTATATGTGACCTTATAAATAATTTCTCCCCTTGCTACAAGCTGCATTGTATTGTCCCTACCTATTGTCCTTCCCTGACGCGCAATCACACTCTAATTGTTGCATGATTTGTGACTTCATAAATGTTGATAGTCACTACTTGACACTTGTGAGTGGTGTCCAGCTATTGCATTCTTTTATGACGCTAGAAAAAAATGCTGAATATAGAATATGTTGACTAAACATCATATACGAATCTTAATTCTGTCCAGGTTGTGTATTTATTAATTTCAAGGTAATAACTCTGGAGTAAAGTCCACAATGATGACCCAGACTATCAACAAATGTAGCTTTAAGGACCTCAACTATTATTATGGAGCTTTAAGGATCAGACCACATGTGTTGAACCGAAATACCCTTATATTTATTATTCACTCCTAATTTTTCTTCCCATTACCATTTTAAGGGTTAATTAAAAACTTTGACCATAACTAAACAAAAATTAAAATTATTAATAAGAACACTAAATGTTTACATTTATCTTGAAAAAAAATATTTCATTTAAAGTATATTCACAATACAAACAAGCTATATATTAAAGTCGAACTTTAAGGAAAAAGTCACAGTTTGAGCACCGTGTAAAAGGAAAATGGGAAGAATTAAGAAAAAAAATGAGAGTTAGTAAAATTGAGTAATATTTTCGTTGATATAAATGAATGCCTTAATAGAAGTAATGGATGATGATGTGGTGGGTGAGAAGTAATATATAAATTGAATCTATTAGAGGTAATGGACAAGAAATGTAGAGGAAGAAATAGAGAGGCTCTTTACTCATTTAATTAAATGACTAAGCTGGCTAGAGACTTATAATAGAGGTCACTTAACGTGCTGGTAAGTAGTGACATAATGGTGCACAAACTTATGTAAACCCACTTATGTAAAGGTAGGGCTGAGCAAAATTATATGATAGGTGTATTATACGGATCTGAGATGCTACACGATCTTAATTATACGGATTTTCGGATATCCGATACGAATTTCCAGATATCCGATACGGTGATATACGGTATTAGTCTTGGCAGGGACTGACCCACCGTGCCAGAACCCCAAAAATGGCCCGATCGTGCCGTGCTTATTTGCCCGCCGTGTATGCCGTGTCGTGCTTGGCCCGGTGACTGAAATCCCAGCCAGCCGTGGCTGTCCATGGAACGGTTGATTTGCGTGTCGGGTCGTGCCATGTACATGGGCCGACACGCGTGCTGAATTTTTTTTAAACAATTTTGTTTTTCATAATAATTGTATTTTTTAAGAGAATAGAATAGACTAACCTTTTTTTTAAAGAATTTTTTTTATAACTAAGAATTCAACTTTATTACTTGTATTTTTAATGTATACGATTTAATCAAATAATTAAGAAACGATGAAAAAAAAGGATTTTTTATTAAACGACTAAGAAACGATGTTAAAAAAAATACCTCAATCTTTTATTAAAAAAGTATGAAACGATACAAGTCTACAAGTTTATTTAATTAAAAATACGATAAGACGATTAGGAAACGATATTAATCTAATACTAAGAAAAAATACAAACAACAACAACAACATCAGAGCCTTAGTCCCAAAATGTTTTGGGGTCGGCTGACATGAATCAAGAATAAAGTTTAAAGTGATTTTGAGAAACCAAGTTAAAATTAAAATAAGAGTTTTGGAGGAAAAAGTGTAACCAATCCAAACATAAATTTTCATTTTTTTTTTTTAGAAAACTTAATAAAAACATCAAAGGCTAGAAGTCCACATGTATCATATCCCTCCATAGTGCCCTCTCCATCACCATCCCCTCCTGAAGCCCCAGAAATCTCATATCGTGCTCAATCACTCTTCTCCAAGTTTGTTTAGGTCTCCCTCTACCCCTAGCAACCGTTTCGGCACCCCATGTCTCCAACCTCGTAACCGGTGCGTCCATAGGTCTCCTTCTCACATGGCCAAACCATCTTAGTTTATTTAATATGATATGCAACTATTGATCTGACGAGGAGCTTGTTTCGTCGGAATCATCCTCTTTTTCATGATCAACCTTGTCTTGTTCTCGATTTTCGGCATCTATCCAATCCCTATAGCACACTAACATTCTAAGTGTAGCGGGTCTTAGACGAGTTCGCTTTTCATCCAATAGCAAATGTATTTGCTGCAATAAAGCAACTTTCGGATGCAACAGAAGACACTTGAATGCTTAAGAAGTCTCTTGCCATTGTCGACATCACCGGAAGCGACTTCGTTTGATTTCGCCACCACTGCAAAAGGTCAAGGTGGTTGGGCTTTTCTTCGGTCAAACCTCGCATATAACCGTAGCTAGTGTACATTTGATACTCGGCCAAGTTGGATGTTGCAGTAGATTGTTGTCGACTCGGTGTTACCCGACTCATCAAACCTTTAAGAGCGGTCAAACTCGCTTCTCGCGTAGCACCACCACTAGTACCTGCACTGAAAGTAGATTGAGAAGAAACACGAGTGGAATTGTTAATAATAGACTCCTAATGGCTATATACAATAAAAAATTGCGAACTAATTCTTTCTCTATGTTGAACTTCGTCAAAAGGTAAACATAATAGACTCCTATAAAAACCAACTAATTGTATAGTTTCCTCTAATTTCCACTTAGGGTCTAAAATCATTCAAAAAACGTAAATAATGAGAATATTTGACCAATACTTGAGCCACTTTGTCTCCACGCAAGAAATCCGCTAAACAAAGCATTATGACGATAGTGTTAAAAAGTTGCGCAACAGGAATAACATTACCAATGAAATAAAGAGCGTTAGGTTTATAAACATGTGAAAAAGAGAGTTGCAAAGTTAAAAGCACCTAATAAATCAATATACAAAGAAATTTTGGTCCAATCCTCCTCCGATATGATCGTTATCGGGAAAGGATCTATTCCAAAAAGTAGTAAGAGGTTCTTTATATGGAAGCATAACACTCAACATAGTATACATAGAATTACACCGAGTGTTATTTTCGTCGGGAAATTTTATGGATTTAATTTCTTCGGCCTTACAAAAATCTTTCCATTGTTTTTGTCTCCACTTTGTCGAGTTAAAATGCAAAACAATTTTTTTAAATTTCGCATGATAATCTTTATTGCCTTCAAGACCAATCTTTAACACATAAGTTTAAAACATGACATGCACATCTAACATGCAACAAATCACCATCTAAAAAAACATCATTTAAACTAGTTTTTAACTTGTTAGCAACATAAGTCATGGTAGATGTATTATCAAAAATACAAGTTAAAATTTTAGATGCAAATCCATAATCTTTAATACCGTTCAATTGCACGTGTATTATTGGCATTAGGGCTAAGTAAAAAATCCGATTATTCAAATTGATCCATTCGATCCGCATCCGATCTGAAATAATCGATATCTTATCCGAAAAGTGGTTCTGTTCGGATACCCGTATCTGAAATAATCGATATCTTATCCGAATTTTTTGGATATCGGATCAAATATGGATATCAGTTTTAAAAATGCGGATATCGGATATCCGAAAGTTATCGGATCGGATATCAAATATCGGACTATTGTACTCAGAATGTTATGTATATGGATATTTATCTTTGTATTTGGTGAACTATTACGCTAGTTTTCTTTGTTAGGTAGCGAGTTTATGTTTTGTATTATGTGAACTGTGTGAAGTGGCTTAGATGCCAAATTTCAAAAATTGTCTTTTTTATTACAATTTTGACAATATATCTAAACGGATCAGATCTCGGATATCGGATAATTGATCCGAAATTTTCAGATAGTAAATTTCGGAAAACTGATCATTTCGTATCAGATCATGGATAATGAAATTTTGGATTTTCGGATCGGATATTCTAGCCGAAGTATGGTTTCGGATCAGGTATCTCATCCGTACTCTGCCTTAATCGCCATTATGAGGGTATTCTAATTTAGCAAACTCAATGATTCGTTTTGCATAGTCCAAGTTTTATCCAACCAGTGAGTGGTAATGCATATATACAAATACTCGGTCCCCGAATCCCAACCCATCGGCGGTTATACTAAATTTACAATTACAAGGTTTTGTCGTGCCGTAAAAAATAATACCATGCTTTTATTTCCAACGGCCCGCCTACTTGTTTCTTTGTGGCGAGGTTGATTAGTCTTAACATATTCATTAAAAGCTCGGTGTTCAACTAGTGTAGACGGTTTATCCGTCTGAATAATCATTCTAGCCAATTTAGTGGTACATTCATCATAATTATAATTGGACGATTGGCTATCGGGGAGTTATGAATTGATCCATAGTAGGTTGGCTACTTTCGGGTCGTTTTTTACAAGCTTTTCAATGTCTATTTAAATGACCGGTACCACTAGAAGTAACGCAACTAAATATTTTATCACAATATATATACATTTGCAAACTAAATTATTTTCACACTTAATAGAATGATTCCACGCTTCAGTAGAACGACCGTTTTTACGTATGTCGTCCATTTCTTGTTCGGTTAACCATACATATTCTTGGGGTTGTTTGGGTTGTGTTTGGGGCTGCATTGGAATGGTAGAGGACCCATGTTCGGACGATGGTCTTCCCCCCGTCACAAAAGGCGTAACATTGTACTAGGTTTTTCATGAGGTTGATTTTCGTAAATCGTATTTTCAAAATGTAAATTTAATATATTGGTTCATGTTAAATTGTGGATCAGGGTTTAGTTCCGACTTACTAATATAACGTGACCTCTTTGATGAGTTTTGTGAGTCCATAAGTATAATATTTTTCAAAAAACAAATTAAAATTTAAATAGAATTAATTACTTAAATTATAACAATAAAATATAAGGTAGAGTTAGAAAATGCAAACAAAACTATCGGAACTTGGACCATCGAAATGAAGAATTGAACCCTTGCTTGAACCCGAATACCCGATTCAACAAATCCGATGTTATAAAACCTGATTGACTAATTACTCTTATTTGAACTTCCGAATTTCCGATTCAACAAACCCGATTAACTAATTATTTTATATTACTAATTATTTTATATAAGATTTTTATATGTTTATAAGTTATATTGTATAATTATAAGAATTATATAAGAATTAAGATAAGTAGAACAAAATAAGAGATGGATTGAATTGTGAAGAAATGATTTGAATTGAATTGTTATTTATAGGAGTTGGAATTATTAAAAAAAAAAAAAAAAATCTGGAAATGGAGGACAGCGGCTGAAAAACAGATCAAGTACAAAACTCCAACAACCATTTTTCCAACGTCTATAAACGGCTACTAGAGCCCACCGTGCCACCCATTGGGCCGGCCGTGCCCGGGCCTGGTGCGTGCCGTGGCCCATTGTGCTTCGGTTGTGCCGTGCCTGGGCACCGCGTTGGAGCCCGGAGCTAGCACGACCGTGCTGTGCTCGTGCCGCCTCGATTATGGCGCGTGCGGTGCCGAACTTCGTGCTGGGCCGTGCCGTCCACCGTGCCTCAGTCCATAATGCTACCCATAATGCCACTTCTATACGGTATCCAATACCCTTGCCTTTTTTCTTGAATATAATATTAAAATATATAAATCACAAAATATCCAATGTTGGTGATTAAATCTTATTAGTATTAAAATTTATAAGTTATTTACTCTTATAACTTTTTAAAACACTTTTAACTTGCTAATAAAACCATCAATCACACATGGAAAAGAAAAAAATATTAAATTAAAGAAGTGAGGCTGAAAACCGGATGCCGGATATATGAATTCTTGATGTACGGTTTCCGTATTTACGGAAAAACCATTTCAGATAAGGATACTAAAAAAAGAGATTAAAAAATCGGATCAGATATCGGGTTTTGCTCACCCCTATGTAAAAGGGAAGACCACTTATAAATCGAGTTTATATCAGCGAAAATATTTGTCAATATTCTTGAGACCTTCGTTTATATGTACGGAAATATTTGATAATTATACCAACCCTTATTTTTTTTATTTTTTCTTCAACTTTTTTCCTTTCACTCGTTGCCAAGACGTGATTTTCTCCGTAAAATTTGACTTGTATATATAGCTTTTTTGTATTGAGAATAAAAGTAGTGAAGCTTTTTCTTTCATGATAAATGTAAACTTTCATGATAATTTTAATTTTTGTTTAGCTATGGTCAAATGTTTTAATCAACCCTTAAAATGACAATGGGAAGAAAAAATAGGAGAGAATAATATATATATCTAAGGATATTTTGGTCCAACATATGTGGTGAGGTCCTTAAAACTCCATAATAATATTTGAGTCCTTAAAGCTACATTTGATGATAGTGTAGGTCCTTGTTGTGGACTTTACTCAATAACTCTGCCTCATACGAATTTATGAAACATAACCATTGGCATATCTTTTTTTAACTTTTCTGTAAAATGCCGTGTTCAAACTTAAAAGACAGTAGTCTTTGCTAATTGCAGGAAGAGTTCGAAGAGGGATCTAATTTATGGGTGTTGGAATGTTTGTTAAACTTGTTGGATTCGTTTCAAATTTAACATAGGTAGTCCAGAAAGACCAACTTAGATGTGTAATGATAGCTGCTACGACAAAGTAATTCAATATTACAAACTTAATTTTTGTCTTGTTTTCATTCAATATTGTGCAATGTTGGTTGGTCATCTATTACTGATGCCGACCTAGTCGCTGATAGTAGTGGCATTGTTGTCAGGATGAAGCAGATGGTATCAGAATTATGTGTGTTGAGCTTGTGGCCAATCGCTTTTTACGTAGGGTAAGTATCTTTATCGATTGTCTTTCATTAATTTGTGCAGTAATGACTCTAACGACATGCCACTGTATGCACATCAGCACAAGTGTTGAGATTTCCATTTCTAATAACTTCCTATGCAGAGAGCGATTCTATTTTCCATTCTATTACCAATTAGAGGATTATATAATCATGTATACATCTTGTAGCAGAGGCGGACCTTGTCGGGGCCAGGCCCCCTAAGTTTTGGGCCGATCTTAAGTGAAATACCAAATCTTCTCATAAATTACTCAATAAATGAAGAGTTGGGCCAATAAATGAAGAGTTGGGTCTTCCTGCCTTTCCATTCAAACCGTACCAATTATCAAAGTGAATAAAACTAATTTAAGTGGCCTAGAACCCAACATAACTGGCCCAAACATTAATTTAGTTTTCGTAGATTGTATTATTTGTACCGCCATGAAGTAAATACTATGTTATACGGGTACAAAAGTAGTTTATAATAAGTATTCTATTTTTCTGAAGTTGTCATAATTATAAAAATGTTACATTCAACCTAACCTCTTTTACAATTTTCGTAGTAGATAAACTGTATTGATTGTAATTTCAATGGAATAATGAGTAACGACTATAAGAATATTTTTACAATAAAATACTTCTTCATCAATGTGAATTTTAATTTATACCATTTTTGTTGTTTTGATTATTTTGATGGTAAAATTTGATATTATGCTATTTATTGGTTTAATGTTTTCTTTTTTTCTACTGGTATTATATATTTGTAGTTTATTAGATAATTTCTAATTTTATTTTGGTAATTTTAAGTCTCGTCCTATATATATTTTTATTAATTAAAAATATCAAATTTGATCTAAATTTAATTACTACCTCCGATTTCCTATGATGTTCCCCTTTCCGTTTTGGTCTAATAACATTGATGTTCCTCCTTTCCTCTTTTGGACAACTTTTTGTGGTCCAAAATCAATTTCATGTGGGGTCATGTGTATTGTGTGGTCCAAATTAATTTCCGTATTTCTTGTGTTAAAATCAAAAGGGAACAACATAAGAAATCGGAAAGAATATATACAATCATTTGTGCAAATAGTTTACTACTCAATACGTATTGGTACAAAGTAAAAATCTTTTAATTTCAAGCCGATTATTGACGATATGGGCCCTGGTTTTAGACTGAAAGCGTCTGAACTGAATTTAATGGAGTTAAATTGTTCAATATTCAAAACTGTAGGCTGAATTGTATGTAAAAATTCTCATTTTAATAAGCTACCTAGTTGTTTGAGTTAAAAACATAAAAAATAATGTGACTATACTCCGTCCCGGTTCCCCTAATAAAACTTATCAAGATCCGCCACTGTCTGGTAGTATAGATTTCGAGCTTTATAAGAATTAGAGCTATATATATATATATATATATATATATATATATATATATATATATATATATATATATATATATATATATATATATATATATATATATATGTTACGAGGTTTATTGAAAAGAATCTAAACGTCTTTATAAAAAAATTGTAAGTCAAACATTATATTCAAACTCAAAAATAATACATATAAAACCCAAAGATTTTAATTTTAACACTAAAAAATTATAGTGCAAGAAAAAATTGATAAAAGCTCAAAAAAATTGCATATAAACTCAATTAGATTTGTATTAGATGTACGATGCTCCTATATATCTGGATGTATAGTCGTATTTGTGTTCTATTACCCTCTCTTGTCCCACCGGCCACCGCCTTCTCCGTTGAAATATCACAACCAACAAAAATATTACCCCAATGATACCTGCCAATCTGCAATGGTTTAGTTTAGCATTTATAATGCTCAAAATCGACTCTTCAATTTTGAGCTTATACTATACCCGTCACTCACAAGATACTCATGGATGTGGTGTGGAATCCTTACCCCTGATATCTATCAGTACCATCCGTACGTGGATACGAAAGACCTATTTAGGAGCACTTGCATGGCAATTACTCCGTAGTAAAGAAATACAATACATGCAACACATCACGTCAATGTTAACTTCTACGTATAGATATAACACAACACATATGTAACACATCGCGTCAATCTTAACCGACACAACATATCTAACACATCATTTGACTTGTTAAGCCTTATGTTTCATACATCTTTGCACTTTATTCTCATTACTTCATATATTTAATCAAGCTTATGTGCTTGAGACACGTGCCCGTATCTGTGTCGTCTTAGGGTAGAGTCTATTTGTCTTATTGAGTCATGATTAGTCTTTTAGACTTAATATGTACCCCAGTCCAAGTGACAGTATTAAGTAGTGGTTGGTGTAAACGCAGATGATCAGGGTGCTTGTAGCGACAGTAGTGAGGGAGGCTGCTGCAGGTTCTGAAGATGATGTATTAATACAGCTGACAGAAGCGACTTGTAGACGGGCAACAGCACCTCCAGCACCCCCTGATGGTCTTTGCTTTGTCGATGTTGGTTACTCCGATTTTGATCCTCGTATCGGCTTTATTCACTGATTGCCCAACCATTCTACGGGTATCATACCCTGTCCCTAGCTCGACACTCAATATTGGGCTTGGGTGACACCTGATGCTAGGCTTGGCCATTGGGCATGACACATGGATCCTTGATTTTTAAGCTAAAAACAAGTGGCTTTTCCGTAGAATAGCCGTGGCTAAAAATTAGACATGCACCCAAGCAAATATTTCAGAAACGAGTCTCAGTAACACAAGTCTAAACTATTCATTCTGCCCTTATAGTATAATAATATTGGGTATGTTGAATGCCAGATTTTGCTCTTTTAGATGAAAGTAGCAATTATGACGTCAATGTTTCAAGTTCTTGCATTTTGTTTTAATGTCATTATATAGAAGCATCATTATCATGTTTGATTGTGTTGCTGAAGATAGAGCATGGTTCATGTGCGAAAATGAGGTGTTCTTCTCCGATTTCGAAAGAGGTACAGAAGATGGCGGAGGTGGAACTGATGGCTTCCGATTCTAAGACCATAGTGGTATTTTATGAACCTTTTTGTACAACAATTCCTGTATTCACATGTCAATTTTTTTTGGTTTGTTTCGCAACACGAAAGGAAAAAAACATGTCAAATCTCTTATCACCGTTACTTTACTTTTATCTTATTATTAACAGTCTTTTTAACAAGTTTTCAAGAAAATATCATAAAATACACGTGTCACCTGATGGAACGAAAGAGTGCCTGCCGGCTGCCGTGACCAACTCAAAGACAAGCCAAAAATAAACACAAAATCATGATTTAGTATGTGTTTGGCTTTGATTTTTAAAAAAATTTACAACGGAAGAAGTAGAAGTTGGGTCATCTATTTTTCAAAAAACAAAAAACTAATTTTATTAAACAATTTGTAAAATTGACCCTAGAAACAAAAGTAGCAAATTGTTGCTTCCGTTTATATTTTTACGTTACTCATGTGTTATTTGAGTACCAAAACCTAAAAAGAAATACCGCGAACTCGCCAAGTACTAATTTGCAGATTTTTTTTACCTCCTTTGTATATCTATATATAATTACATTTTAGCAAAAAAAAAAAATTGATAAAAACTAGTTGAGCCAAACACGATAAAACTGATAAATTCTTTTTTTAAAATTTTGGCCAAACGTGACCCGTTTTATCAAGAAATAGTTTTATAAAAACTCCTATATAAAAGATTTTTTTTCATAAGCGATAAACCCATTAGATGTATATTAAACATGGGAAGTCAAAATTTGAAAGAATAGTGAAAAATCATTTTCATACACTTTGAAAAGCCAAATTTCACAGGTACATTACAAAACTTAAAATTTTTTATTCATTAATATTCCAATGTAGGTACACACCTAACAAATCCAAAAATGTTGCCAGTCTTGTTTGCATTTCTACAACAACGATTATTAATGCAAATTGACACGACTGTCGCAACCCTATTAAAAATAAATCAAATGGTCATAAAACAAATGTAATAGAGGCAGTCGGGTATCGAATTCACATAGAGAGGGGAATCTTATGAGTTTAAACAAGTATGCTAAAGTAACCAAATAAGGGGGTGTGTTTGTTGTTTTGTGTTCTAAAATCTAGAAGTCAGAGAAGGGGTAACGAAATATAAAAGGGTAACTAGAGAAAAGAGAAACTAGGATCGTCGGTTCACCATAGCCTATGGTTTGAAGGAAAAAATTAAGAATGTATTAAATTAGGATAGGTGTAGTGAAAAGGTCCTTTCGATCCGCTATTCGCCCTAAGGCAAAACTAATAAACTTTCGCTCTAACTAGTCTATCTCAAAGTTTATTGCCGATCTACCTTTTTCAATCTTTCGATCTAGGTCAAGGAAATCCACACAATTAATTGAATGCGTCGACTCAAACAATCAAAAGCTATTAGGGGGCGTTTGTTTCGCGCATGGGTACGAGTTTGCAATCAGGAATCATACTTGGGTAGTATGAGGTTGGAACTCCATACTTGATACCTTATGTTTGTTTCAATTATAATTGGTATTGGTTTGAAACTAAGTTAGAGTTGAAATATGTAAAATCCAATACTTTTAAAAATCATTTTGACGTATAAAATCATGAAAATAAAGTTTTTATCAAATAATTATATAAAAGATGCGTTTACAATATGTTTTAATATTTATTTTTCACATTTTTGTTATTGTAATTTGATACCGATGGGTATCAATCTCATACCCACCCCCTCCTAGGATATGGGAAACTCATACCTCATGGGTTTGAGGTATGGGTATGAAATCCTCAAGTTTGCTAAACAAACACATGGTATAGGTTTGGCTCATTCCAAACCCATACCTTATACATTTTATGATTGAACCAAACACCCCCTAAATATGCAAAGATTACATGCAATCCCAATCTAAAATATTCACTACAACAACTAGCCTAAGCCATGGTTCCCCTAAATCCTAGTGGCAACCTAGCTAATCATGCTTAAACAATTAACAACAACAAAAAAGGGAAGGGAATTAAACATCATAAAAGAAGAGGAAATGGAAAACAATTAATTGACAAAGTAGAATAGAAATTTCGTGATTACAAGATTTCAAGTAACTGAAAGAGAAATCCAATCCAAAAGCAAAAGAATTAATCTATCTAACTAATTAGGGTTTTTGAGAATGAAAATGAAAATGAGATCTAAAATTGTCTACTGTTGTGGTGTGTCCGTCTACTGTCGCTTCTCTTCCCTTTTATGCTTTTTGAAACCCTTCGAAAATAGGAAGATTGCTGAAATCTCGCGGCCGTGCTCGATCGAGTAAGTGAGTTACTCGATCGAGTCTTCTTTTGCTCCTCCTTGCTCGATCGAGTAAATGTTGGACTCGATCGAGTAAACTGCAGATAGCAGTCGATAAGCGTAAGTGGCATGGGATGTTCGATCGATGCTGTCTCATCCTGCAACTAATCAATCAAGTGAAAATGGGTACTCGATAGAGTTGTTTCAGCGCTTTGGACGTGGATCACTTCCCTTTAGGGGTTTTTTTCCCAACGTGATACGATTCTTTCTTGACATCTTTGAAAGTGCTTGGCTATCGAGGATCAAGTAGGTTTTCCTTATTCCCGACTTTTATCTGCAATAAATATAAAACGAAACCGAGTAGACAATTCGGGGGATAAAAGTGGCCAAAAGTTATGAAATAGAAGATAAATACGTGCAGATTGGACCAAAAAGGTCTATATAAAATGCACGTATCACAAACATCAAACAAGCTATGCTCGATCTGCTAACACATCTTTCTTGCAAAAAATTACATCACAGCTTGTTGGTCAAAGCTTGCATAGTAGCGGAGTTCTCGTTCCTGGATACCATCTTAGCGCACAACCATCAAACAAGCTATGCTCTGATACCAATTGTGAACTCCCGCTCTTATACCAAAGAACACACAAAAACGCTCTAGAAAATACGTAAATTTTTTGAACACCGAGGCATAGTCACAGATGAAAACGTTTGAAAACTCCTAACATTATTACATTTACAAAATATATAAGAAATATACATACACGTATATATAGGGAACCTTGAATCATATAAAATGTACTTTTAATTTGTATATCCAAAATTACAAGTACGGGAGAAAACAAAAAATGAATGACACGGTCACGAACAGTGAAGAGTAACTCACCAAGACTCTTTGAAAAAGAAATGACACGAACAATGAAAAGTAACTCACGTATCTTCCCAAACATATTACTAGTACTTAATACCAACATACGCACAATACAAAGCAAATAATTTTATCAAACATACAACCAGGGGCGAAACCAGAAATTACATTCACGTAGGGTAAAATTTTAAATTAAACTCATGTCATATTACGTTAACCGAGGTGGTTAAATCAGGATTCGAATTTAGGGGCGTCAAAATATACCAACGAAGGTAAGTTGGTAATGTATAAGGTAAACTGAAAAAACGAAAATTTAGCTAAAATTTTCGAAAGCTTTATTGTAGCGGGGTCGAACGTTGGGGTGTTACATATCTAGTGAGATTTAAACCGACTCATTCTTTTGTGTCGATTTTATTGATAACTATGATAAATCGTATTATGCTAGGTTATATGTAATATGAATGATGATATTCAAATATCTTTATTACCAATTTAGCGTTGTAGAATTTAATTGAACAACTTTAGGAATAATAAAATAGAGCACTAATAAAGGATGTACTCTTATAGTAACCAAAATTTAGGTAAAACACTACTTATAGGGGAGAAAAATGAGTGTAAAGTTTAGAGATTGATTGACATTGGACAAAAGCCTAGATTATTGCATCTTTATCTCCCTCCTTTAATTTGCAAAAAATGAATAACATGTTTATGTAAGGAATCAAACCCATTTCTCTAGATTAAAAATTCAACAAAACATCAACTGAGCTATAAGTGGGATATGTCAATTGGGTGCACTAAATTTTACTGATCTTTTTTCCATGGGCTATAGCCCATATAGCCTTATGGCTGCCTCCGCCCCTGCATACAACATGGAAAGCTGACGTGCTTTTTAGTTGTAAGTCTCGCAAGAATAACGAGTGACTGTTGTAGCATGCGAGAGTTGAACCCAATTGACGGGATTATGACTCTTAAATTGTTCGTTTGTTTTCTAGTTTAGGTCTAGCAAATGCTTTGGGTGAATGTTAATCAAATTAGGGTTTTTCCCATTGATACCCCTGTGATTTTCGCTTTTCCCACTTGTACCCCTGCGTATAGCACTTTACTAGTCGTACCCCTAAACTTAATTAGTGTAATACCCGTACTTTAGTCTCGGTCAACGGCAGTCAAACTCTGTTTTATACAAGTATTTCAAATGAAATGTTTATAAAGTATTTTACGTCAACTGTTATTATTTTATAAATCGTATTCCTACGATTATTTTGTATTTCTTTGATTTGATAATACATTTATAATTTAACATATTTTATATTTTATATTTAGCTCCCATCTATACTTAATTTCTATTTTTTTTATTTAAGTCGTAATTCTATTTAAATTCTATATTCTTTGCTTATTCTTAAAATTAATTTAAATTATATTTACTAGTTTAAGTACGCAATTTAATTAGTATAAATAATTTTCACGTACTCGTTATTTTAAGTTACGAGTCGAGTTTAAATCTTTCGAAAACGCGATGAACTTGGGCTCGAGTAATTTAGTGGAACCGGGTGATCAAAACCCTAACCCTCATCTACCCATCGACAAACCCATATTCGGAAATCAGAACACACCCCACCAACATAGCAACCATCGACATACATTATACATCGACATAAAACCCTAATCCCTCATAATCTTCTGCCTCCATCAACTAATCAGAACACAAAACTCTCTTCTACCTCCTTACCCTATTACAATCTCAAACCCTAGTGCGAATTTGGGAAGAAGAAAGGAAGAAACAGGCCGCAACAATCGTCACCATTGTCGTTCTTAACCTTGCGCGCAGGCCTCCTTCGTAAGTAGTTATTGTATCGTTTTACATCGTTATACCTGAGTGCTATAGTGTTATATAATCCTTGTAATATGAGTAACACGTTTGTCGTCATTAGACCGCCATAGGACCACCGTGGGTGGCAGTAAAGCAGCCGTGGATGACGGCAGTGAACACGAAATAAAATGCTCTGTTTTATGGCGTTATATTGTGTTTGTTGTAGTTGTTATTTCGCTCGTGTTTTGGTGTGTTACTTGTTATGGGTCTTGAGTAGTGGTAGAGGGGTGATGGTATGTGGTGTTAATGGTGGTGGGAAAGACGTGTGGTGGTCGTAACAGGCTGTTTAAACAGCCTGTTCAAACCGTGAAACAGGGGAGTCACGGTGGTGGGCTGGTACTTGTAGTCGTTTGTTTCAGGCGTTACGTGGGTGTCGACGCCTGGGGGTTATCACCAAGGTGTCAGGGGTAGTATAGGGCGTTGAAGGTGGTGACTGGTGGTAGTAATGGTGGTGCTAGTTGGTGGTTCGGGGCTGATTATAGTGGGTTGACACACGGGTGAGTACGGGAAATAGAGGGTTGCTGTTGTGACCAGGGGGTTTCTGGGGCTGTGTCGATGGCTGCTGGGGTGGAGTCTAGGGTGGTGGTAGGTGTCGGTTGATGCACCATAGTCCAGGGAAGGTAGTCACGATGGAGTGGTGGTGGTTAAGGCGCTAGAAGGGTGTCGAAGTGGGGCTGGAAAACAGGCGGGTGCTGGCTGGCGGTGTCGTTTCCGGGGCTGTCTTGTTATGCGTTTAATGTGTGATGTGTTCATCATTGTTAATAGTATCATTATGTTATTATTATTATTATTACTAATGTGGTAATTAGTGTTTTTTTTATTAAAACTAGTTATTGTTGTTGGTGTTGATATGATTTTAATGGCATGATAAGAATGTTTTGATATTATTATTGTTGTTGTTGTTACTTATGGTTAATATTATTGTCAATGAGCATGGTGATTATTATTAATTACCTATATTGTTGTTGTCTTGATTTAGTAATATTTGGTTATTTGAAATCATGCTATATTTAGTAAGTTTGTGTATAGTGAGTTTATATTGACTAATGAGGATTTATAGGAGTAAGGAGAACATATTAATTGGTGTGTATATAAGTATGTTGATATGTATATTTACAGGGTGGGATAAGTGTGTCAATTATAAATATGATCGTATAAATTTAATAGTGGTGGTGGTATGATTAGAAATTGATGTTAAGTACTATTTATAGGAAATGAGTTCGAGGTGGAACAATTCTAGCAGATGTTCGGTTGTCATTCTTCAACTTCAGGTAGGGGAAGATATTGGTTATATTAATGTGTGATCTGTTTATCTTTGGTGTTAAGCATGTTTACGATATAATATCGTGAGTTCGTCATTTTGTGCTATTTTTATCATTCTGAGACATTATTACGATGTGCATATATATTGTATTGTTTTGTGATACGGAGGTGGATCGGTGCGGAGTATATTGGTGATGGATCGGTGCGGAGTTATTTGGTGTTGGATCGGTGCGGAGTTATTTGGTGTTGGATCGGTGCGGAGTTATTTGGCGTTGGATCGGTGCGGAGTTTATTTGGCGTTGGATCGGTGCGGAGTTTATTTGGAGTTGGATCGGTGCGGAGAAGGGATGTTGATCCCAATATATATGATAGTGTTTGTTATTTATTTTTCCTCTACTCAACCTCGTGGTTGACCCTGTGTATTCGTGTGACACCTGTGATGATCCGTAATGGGGAGCAGTTTTGACAGGAAAGATGGTGCTGTGGGAGCATGGGATGGCGTGAGCACTTGGAATGGACCGACTTAGATGTAGATCACCTACTTTGTAGTTATCAGTTGTACTTTTTTTCCGCTATGTAGTATCTGTAACACCAAAGCTTAAATTTTATCAGTTTTTATATAAAGTACTTTGGTTTGATTTACTTTGTTATTCACCACCTCGGATATTCCGAGATGGTAACAGCTCAATTTACTGAGGATGTCTTGCTAAAGGCTCCTTAATAAATCGGGGTGTTACAATTAGTTAATCCCATCCGTAGCCAAACATGTTTATGCCGTCTGTTTTAGACGTTAAGTGCCATGTTGGCACTCTATTTGCCAAATAAGCATCTGACTTGGCAAATGGTTTTTTCCATTGATGCCCCTATGTTTTTTTCTTTTCCCACTTGTATCCCTTCATTTTTGCATTTTCGGTTTCGATGTTGAACCTGATATCTTTAAAACCGCATTGCTTACTATACCCTTTTAAATTAATAAAAAGTTGTAATATATCGTTTATTATATCTCTTTTTATATCGCATGAGATAATACCGTTATATATTTGTTATGCCTTGGATTAATTAAACATCGGAAAATTTGAACTTTAAGTCGGATATCCGACTCATGTAATTTCAATTCCAACAATTTTTTCATTCCTTTTTATTATTTTTTACGCAGGGGCACAAATGGGAAAAATGAAAATTACAAGGGCATCAATGGGAAAATCATTTGCCAAGTCAGGTGCTTATTTGGCAAATAGAGTGCCAACATGACACTTAACGCCTAAAACAGACGGCATAAATATGTTTGGCTACTGATGGGTTTAACTAATTAAGTTTAGGGGTACGGCTAGTAAAGTGCTATACGCAGGGGTACAAGTGGGAAAAGTGAAAACCACAGGGGCATTAATGGGAACAACCCATTAACAAGACTAAAACTAACAAATAAATGAACAACGATTACTAAGCGATTAAGAAGATAATTAAATAAACTAGGTGACCGCCTGACCGGGTTCACTAGTGTAGACAATGGTTCAAGTTCTGACATAGATAAGCAAATAATTAAGGCAAATTTAAAGGTAAATTCCCACCTCTCGATGTGAGACTAACCCAAGGCTAAGCGTAATTGAACTCTCGTCCTAATTACCCATAACCCGCTAATTGTCAAATATTATCCAAACACAAGTCAAGCTCTCACCCAACAAGTCTTAATATAGTGAAAAAGGACTCAAATTCTCATTCAAGCAATTACACAAATACCTTATACGAATGTCAATTAAGGGATAAATTACCCATAAACTACTTATTCGTTCAGGCTAATAGTTTACCCATATCAACCACAAAAAGTTCTCCTACACCCTAGTATTACACTACTCAAACATGATATTAAAAATAGAAGTGAAAGATGAACAAAATAACAAGAGAAGACATAATAATAAAAGAAGTAATTAACCAATAATAAACATATAAACAAATGAAAGGAACTGAAAGAGAAGAATTGTACCAACAGTAATTAATGGTGTAAACTTGGATTGTAATAATAAGGCTGAAACACTTCCCTCTTTGAATTACAACCCAATACTAAGGATAAACTATTGAGAAATTGTAGGGCTTGTCTAAACTAATTAAAGAGTAATTAAACTATTAATGAAAAAAGATTACAACTTTAATTAAGTGAAGATTAAGGAATCATTATTAATATAAAAACAAAATGTCAAATTGCAGGCGCAATATTGTTTCAGCGTTCACTCTTTCTCGCACTCACATTCACCCTCACAAAATAATGTTTCGCAGACCAATCAGAAGGTCTCATTTATGTCACGTCATATATTCCATAAATATTTTAGCAATTAAATCAAATACAAAATATTTCATAAGTATTCAACCAATATATTCCATAAGTATACCTGGAATATTTCATTAAGATATTCCATAAGTATTCAACCATATTTCCGTCGAAATCAAAATCATTAAGATATCATTAAGATGTACAACCAATCAGATTATAAATTAAATCAAAATTCCAAATTAAATATTCCATAAATATTCCCTACCAATCACGGCTGATCCCAATCATGTATATCTTTATATGCCAAGTCAATATATTCCATAAGTATTCAACGATTATCATATTTCTGTCGAAATCAAAATCATTAAGATATACAACCAATCAGATTATAAATTAAATCAAATACAAAATAAAATCCTGGACATTGCATATTTTATTCCAAACAAAATATTCCATAAATTATAAAATATTCCATAAATCATATGCCAAGTCAATATGATTGCATATTTAATCCAAATAATACCCTACCAATCACGGATGATCCCAATCATGCAAATACACGCATATTAAGAGTTTTCCATACTTTGTATTTTCCAAAACCTGGGGTCTAACTACGTCTTTTATATACCCTACCTATACATTCTTATACAAACCCATCTAAACAACTTCTGCAATTCTCACGAAATTTTCTAACGTTTATCATATCAAATGGCTATGACAAATCATATATTATATTAACGCAAACACCAACATCCCCATTCGTCGACACGTGTCACACCATATTCGACCGCCACGTGTCACGCTTTTATTCGAATGCCACATGTCATATTCGGGTGTATTAATGCGATATATTATTGTCGATATAAGTTGAGCATTAATGTTAACAGAATAATTAAAATATTAACGGAAATTGAAACGAAATTGAAATATTAATTAGAATATTAATGGACATTATTGTTCTCTTTCAGAATAATTTTGAAATTGAAATGAAATTGATTCTCAAATTGATTACATTGAAACGTGTGATCAATATGAGAATCAATTTCATTTCATTCCGAAATAAGTGTTGAGCATTAATATGAAATGAATAATTATGGAATTGTGAATAATTTTGAAATGAAATTCATTCTCAAATTGATATAACATTTCAACTTAGGCAAATAATATGATGATAATTGGCAAAATAAGTGGTGTCCATTAATACAGAAGATATAGAATTTTAAATTAGGCAAATAATATATGACGTGTCATTTAATACAAAATAATGTAGAAATATCGACAATAATTATGAAATCATGAATAATTTTGAAATTGTAAATTGATTCTGAAATTGAATAATAGAATCTCGGGTGTAAAACATGAATAATTTTCGAAATAAATGGAGCATTTATATATTACGGAAATTATTCACGATTCCATAATTATTTATTTCACATTAATCCTTTAATATAATATATGATTTGTGCATTAATACTGTTGACTTTTCTACATCTACATGTAACTGGTGAAGGAGATGATTAAGGCATGTTTAATAGATGAATATTTAGTGTGTTTAATTAGGCTTTAAGTTAGGAAATTTACGTGTAATAATATTGTAACATCCCGTATTTTCGTAAATTATACTTTAAAGGTTTTAAATTAATTTTTTCGGATTAAAAATAATATTTTATTATTTATTGAGAAAGTATTTTTAATAACCATTGAGATCCGTCTTAAGAACCTTAAGTCCTTAAGACGAACACAACTTGGCAAACTTAAGTCCGTATCATTTAACCCGTTTTCATTTAAACGGAAAGGACAGTATAAACCCTTCTAGTCTTGAGAATGTCGACATTTTCATTCTCATAAAAATCAAAACACTGCTCTCCTTGTTCTTCATATTCTCATTAAACCTCCAAACTTCTTTTCGATTTTGCATCATCATCCGGACTCCAAATCAAGGCAAGTTATATATTTTCGGAATCCTCATGAAATTTGCAACTCATCTATCACTTTCGATTTTAGTTTCCTTCAACTCAGAAAAATGGCTGTTTTTGTAGAAATCCGTTTTCGGTCTCTTAAAACCGTATTTTTTGTTGTAGGTGAAGGCTTAGAAGACCCAGACGTTGATAGCTTCATTGTTGAGGAGGAGCTTTGATCAAAATCGCTTAAGAGGTGACGATAATGAGAAACTCGGCCTTTATGTGTATATTAGCAAGTTTGATGTGTTCTTATGATTTTTTTGAAGTATAATGTTTAAAGGACTTAGTAACATGATTAGGAATGTTTTATTGTGATGAATTCATGCTTGTTGATGTTCATATGCTCATATGTTGTTTTTTGAAAATTTACACATTTTGCGACGGATACTTGATATAATCATTTGAGGATTGTTATGGGATTTGTATGCTGTTAGGATAGTAGTATTGAATGTTTATAATGTTGGGCAAATCATACTTGTAGCCATTATTGAAGATTGTATGTCGATTTGTGAAGTTTTGAAAGGGCTGGAAAAACCCGAAATTCGTATCAGGCTCTCTGAGCCGGTCGACCGACCGGCCGCCGGTCGACCGGCTGGGAGCGCATCTTGAGTGTTTTTCGTATTTTGAAGTTTTTGGCCTTAGGACTGCCAGTCGGCCGACCGGCTGCCTGCCGACCGGCTGGTAGTCTCTTGTGTAGTGTTTTGTGTTGTTTTGCGAAGAACATAGGAAAGAAAGGGAGCCCAGCCGGCAGACCGGCCGCCTGCCAGCCGGCTGGGAGTACGTGTGGGAATGGTTTACGAGTTTATGAAGGCTAGGGTATTGGGTTCCCAGCCGGCCGACCGGCTGGGAGTCTCTTGTGATTCCTTGTTTTTAAAGAGAAAGTCTGAGAGGGTCACCAGCCGGCCGACCGGCTGCCTGCCGACCGGCTGGGGACCCCTGTAGGCGGTTTTGTTGTAATTCATTCGTAACTTTCAATCGGTTAATCGGTTTTTATTGAAAATCGTTTTGTGTACCCGTGATATGTATTTGAGGTCCCCGGAGGATGGGCAACATTATATTGGGTTCGGGAATGGAGTAAGGATAGAGACCCCCCGGTCGGGTAACCGAAAGGGAAACCGGCTCTCCCTCAACTTAGTTCCCGGGGTCAATTAAGTGTTGATTAGAAGTTAAAGGTAGAACTATAGAGTAGTTCATAGACTTGGATGATATTGTTTTGATGCGTATTAAGTTATGCCTTAAGCTGGCCTCTGAACTTAATACGTAGGTTGTTTGTCGTGTATGGGAACATGCGTTGAGTTTTCGCCTCTGAGTTCCATACATGTCTGTTTGTCGTGTCTGGGACATGCGTTGAGTTTTCGCCTCTGAGTCCAGACATGTATGTGTGATCGCGTCAGGACATGCTTTAAGCTGGCCTCTAAGTCTGACGAGTAGAGCAACTGCACGACGGGGCAGTCAGGTTGTCATACCTTACCCGGAGTGCAGGTGTTTGGTGCTAGAACATGCGTTGAGTTTTCGCCTCTGAGTTTAGTACCTTGTGATGTAGTAGGGGAACATGCGTTGAGTTTTCGCCTCTGAGTTCCTTACTTGTGATAGTGAATTGAATGCTAGTCCATGCGTTGAGTTTTCGCCTCTGAGTCTAGTGTTCTGTGATAGCCGGTCCATGCGTTGAGTTTTCGCCTCTGAGTCTAGTGTTCTGTGATACCGGTCCATGCGTTGAGTTTTCGCCTCTGAGTCCTTGCTTGATATTGTGAACTTGGTATCTAGGTTATGCGTTAAGATGTCGCCTCTGAACCTTTATACTTGCTGAATGTTTGGTAATTAGGTTATGTCTTAAGTTGACTGCTGAACCTCTTTACTTGATGTTATATCTGCTTGCCTTAGAGTTTGGTACAGTGTCAGATATGCATGTTGAAGTTTGTGAATATATCGCTTGAGTTGTAATCTGTTCATCCAAGGCATTGGATGACTCTTTTATCGGTTTCATAAATAATTGGATTGAAAAACCTCCCGACTGGGTAACCAGTAGGGAAACCGGCTCTCCTTCCTAACGGTTTATGAAGTTGGTTGAGAGCCGTGCACTAGAGTTTGCATGATAGTATGAGGACAGTTGATGAGTTGTTTATGCTTCACATGTTATATATGTTGGAGTATTCTGTATTGCTTTATGTGTTACGTGTTGTCACAAAAGGTGGCTAGGAGAACTCTAGTCACCCCCACTGATTGTGGCGTACATGTTTACATGTATGTAGGTACATGACAGGTGGTTGGCAGAGGGTTGCATGGAGCTAGCGAGCGATGATCCTATTCATCGATTGACTCACACGTTTACGTTAGCTAGACTTAGTTTACATTTCAGTTTGAGTGCCTGTAGGGATGTACCATCCCAGGCTGTTTGTATATGTATTTTACTTTCAGTTACAGTTTTTAATTCACCTCGCATGTTAGTTATGTTAAAAAGTTTTAATTCCGCTGCATTTTTAGTATTTTGTATGTTTTATATTTCCGCTTTCGCGAGGGGTTTTACAAATATGATGATTGACTAAAAATAAATGTATTAATACGATATATGATTCTTGAAATAAGTGAAGCATTAACATATTACGGAAATTATTCACTATTCGACGATATATGATTTTCGAAATTAGTGGAGCATTAATATATTAGGGAAATTTAATCAAGTTTATTTTTTCCGTAAATATTTTATCATATAATGTGAATTATTATATACTTAATTGAAATGATAGTATAGGCGATATTTAAGAAAATTCAGAAAAATCATCCCCTTCTTTCTAAAACCGTTTTTTTTCAAAACTCATTTGTATACTATGGCTCAAAGCACCATGGTCACCAAGTTCACCAAAATCAAACTCGAGGATCAGTACATCAATGTCCACGCAAAGGTCATCCGCAGATGGGAACGTCCTGATCTGTATAGCAAGAAATTCACATTATTTGTTGTCGATGTCATTTTATTGGATGATGAGGTTTATTTTATCTTTAAACTCACGTTTTTTATACTCCCATATTACAATATTGCAACACCAATCCAATCAATAAAACAATATTCACGTAAAACAAAATATTAAGCAAATGATTACTACGATTATACGAATAATTAATTCGTGTTTGTATCCTTTGTTTACCTCACACTTTTTTTATTACACGATAACTCATATTTGTTTTTTTCTTTAACCTTACTTTTTTTCTTTAATTACAGTCCACCACAATTCAAGCAACAGTACGGAGGAGATTAATTAAAAAGTTCTAAAAAACCATTGAGGAAGGCAAAGAATACAATTTTACCAACATGGAGATTTCTGAAAATATGGGTTCGGATGTTACTAGAGTCTCTGTAAATAATTTTTGACTAATAAGTATAAACATAGAATCTACTAGAGTACGTCTCTGTAAACCCGACCTATATACAAGGTATTATATTATTTACGAGTTACATCAATATAAGTATAAACATAGAATCTACTAATAATTTTAGGTTATTATTATACTTCATATAAAAAAATTTAAAATATACTTTTATTAGCAAGTTTCTATTTATGTTGCATCTGAGACACAAGTGTCGTATTTAAATGTTTGGCTCGATACCATTGTATGGTGATCGTTTCTTTTCATATATATTTGCACTTTATCAAATAGTAAAAGATGGACGATACCGTCTAAAATATACTCATAACATTACGCCTCTGGTCCAAAAAATATATACTTAATATATACTCAAAATATCAATTTACGTTACCACTCATGCAATGCACGGGTTCAAAAACTAGTTTTCTGACTATTAGCGACCTCAAGTATGGGTTGGTGTTACTCAGATCAACATCAGAGTCGTACACAAATGGGACAGGCCTAAATTAAATTTCAAAAACAAAAAATTTGAAAAAAAATCAGAGACGTTGGGCAAAAACAACAATTCAGACAGAAAGAAATTCGATGTAGTTGAGTTATCATTAATATGTGTTTTTTTTATTTATACAATATGTGACACCCCACGATATTACATAAAAATAAACAAGAAACTTGCAGCGGAAATACGGTATTTTAAAAACTTTCGACATATATAAATGATGCCCGTCGTTGAGGGTACCAAAGATAAATTTATAATTCCTAACCTTAACAATAGATAGTGAAAGTCAGGGTCGAACCGCAAAGAGGTGGGGAATGTTTATTGTCTTAATGTTAATGTTTAAGGTAACAATTTTGGGGATGATTGGTTGATTACTATATCTAAGGCGAAGATTAAAATAAAACAAGAATAAAAAGATGGGAATAAAAAGTATAATAAAAGGGATGCTAGGATGTTCGGGTAATAAATAGCTAAGGTAAAATAAATCCTAAGGTCAACATGTATTGCAGTCGCGTAAGGGGGTGTAACATATCTTTTTAGGTCTATGCTACCTAATAGCTCCTTTCGGCCTATGCTATTAGTTCCTAGGTCTCACAATTATTGGGTGTCAATAATAAGGGTGATTCCTAAATCTCAGGTTACATACTTTTCAGCCTTGAGTAACCTATCCGTCTTAAGGTGTAAACCAATGCCCTTCCCGTATCTTTCAATCTTGGGTAGGTCATTACTAACATCCTACAAGTCTCCTTATGGTCTCATTGCAGGATATTATAATTGACAAGAAAAGACGAAATAAGAATACATACGCGAGTGGTCGACCGACCGGCTACTCCAGTCGGCCGACCACGGCCTCGGTCGACCGACCGACTATTCCAGTCGGCCGACCGTGGTCCTGCTACAGGTCGGTTTTTCGGATTTTATTTACCTATGCATATTATCCCCTACATCCTAACATATGAAAATTAGCTACTCATAACTGTTAAGACGAATATAAAATTGGGAATAAACATGGAAAACATAGTAAATAATCTAAGCATGCAAGATTCAAATAAAGCTTGGGATTCTAACTTAACAATTGTAATAAAAGCAATAAGAAAAATAATGAAACTAGATCAAAGAAGAATTACCACAATTGGAATTAAGGCAGAACGGAATCAACTTTATTGAATACTTGGGAACTATTGAAAGATTGCAAAACTAAAAATATATGATGAGATTTTAGATAGTAAAAAGATGGTGTATTCGATGCCAAACTCTAAGTACAAGATTATCTTATATAGGGAAAAAACTAAGAGTTTCCTAAAAGCTAAAACTCTACTTTATTTCCGAAAAGAACTGTATTGGACTTCTGCGTTGGTCGGCCGACCTACTAAGTGGGTCGGTCGACCACTTCTTCTGGGCTTCTGCTTTCTTCGCGATTCTTGGGCCCTTTTTTGAGATTATGGACTTTATAGTAAATAGGCCTGGTCGGTCGACTTATTAAGTAAGTCGGTCGACCGCTTCTTCTGGGAAGTCTTCGGTTTTCCTCTTGGTTTGACTTTAGGCTCTTGACTTTGACTCCAGTTGACTTTCCATTTATTCCTTAATTTAAGCTAAAGACTTGAGGATACGAATTTGGTGCTAAATCGTCTCTTTTCCGCATAAATCTGCAAAAGTGCATAAAAATACGAAAGTACACAATTTGTGGGAAATAAAGGCTAAAACGTAGTAAATGAGCGACCAAATACGTGTAAAAATAGATGTAAAACATCATAAAATAGACACGTATCAAATTCCCCAAACCAAACCCTTGCTTGCCCTCAAGCAAGAAATAGACTCGATCTTAACTAATGGAACGATTTCAATCTCAGAGCGAAATTTACATGTAAGCCTGAACCAATGCCAAGTACAAAATGAGAAAGTATTTAAAATCATGCAAACGAGTTATGGTGTCGTCATTCTCGCATATATAAAAACTATAGAGACTTATACCATGGACTCTCGCGGTACGCTCGAGACACTCATGAAGCAAAGGGTGAGTATATGTAAAAGATAGAAAGAAGTATATTTGTCATGACACTCACCTAACTGCGACCCATGGAAACATGCCTGCAATCTAACATGAACAAGAATTCTACAACTTTGTATAACAATCTCATTAAATGGCCTAGATACATGCAATTGAGGTAATAAAAGATATGTGAGGTAAAAGGTAAAAGTGGTTAAGACGTTTTTGGATATGTGGGGTTAGTAGCCAAGCTAGTAACGAGTTGGAGATAAGCGGACTCGAACCGCTGGCATCCGCCACAGGGTAAACCACCGTCTCTCAGGCTTGTGGCACAACTCTCACATTATATAAGAAAGGACTCCCAAATATTTTGAGTGAAGTACGGGAGTGATAACATATAAAAGAAAGGGATTTCCGGAACGAAATTTTGAATCTGGTAGTGACAGGTGGTCGACCGACCTATAGAGGTGGTCGGTCGACTGGCTCTGTATTTTCCGGATTTTTTTTTCTTTTCTTTTCTTTCTTCCTTATTTTTTTTCCTCTGAATTTTTTTCTGTTCTTTTCTTTCTTTTGTTTCTTTCTTTCTTTTCTCTTTCTTCTCAAGAAGGCATACAAACCAAGATGCCTCAAAAAATAAACCAAAGACCACAAATACTAGCTTGGAAGGGTAGGCTAAGTATGGGATGTAGTTTTGGGGGAATAAAAAGGCAATTTTGGCTATGTAGGGCTTATGGGTAAATAAGAGAAAATGGATCCCAAATGCACGTACCAAGACTCACAAAACAAGAAAGTAAAACAAGCATATAACAATTCAAGTTCATGTTTATGCATATTGATGTAACATGTTCCAAGGGGAGTACTACTCGCATCCTAGACAACTGGTTTAAGAATGAAACCAGGAAATAAGCTCTAAACCTTAGAATGTATAGTAGGTTGCCAAGGTATAAGTCAAGTCTCAAGATATGCAAGTTAACAAAAACTCGTAGATATGCAAAAGACTCTTATACTAAAACAAGTTGATAAGGCAAGGTAAAGGCATAAACATGTAAGATAGCTAAATCATCCTTGAAATACTTTCGTTCCGACTCGACCTATATGCTAAAATAAACGTGCATTTTTTTGGAATTTTTGAAATTTTTTTTTAATTTTTTTGGATTTTTGTATATATAAGGAAAATAAAGAAAAGAACGATGCAAGACAGAAATGCAACAAACGTGTGACAGAGTGTAATGCATGTGACACGAAACCATTCCCCAAACCAACCCGCACAATGTCCCCATTGTGCATTAGCCTAAGTAAAGGTTTTAGAAAATTAAAAGAAAAATGTAAGTAAGATAAAAATTAAGGAAAAACTGGAAAGAACTCACTGGGGCAAAAGATGTATGAGAAAAACCTCCCCAAACCAGCGTAAGCTGGGAGGTTTTGGTGGCTAGCAGTGCCACTCAAGTACCCAAGTCGATTTCACGAGTCCCAGGGAAGAGAAACGAAAGTCTGCAGCGGACAGTAGGTCGACCGACCGGTATAACAGGTCGATCGACCTCCTGTGAACATCGGAAAAATCTTCGATACAGCGCGTCTGGTCGACCGACTGATGATTCTGGTCGGTCGACCAGCTGAGTCCTGGAGGTCTTTGTTCCTTCGGAAATCCTGACAAAGCAAGAAAATATGCGCCCAACAATGCGCGAGATGCCAAAACGATTCTTAAAGTCTTAACTACTAGCAAACAAAACTAAAAAGTCTCACACAACATAAAGTAAATTGTCTTAAAACTGTAATTTAAAAACAACTATCCGCTAAAGATGCGGAAGATATCCGACCACGGCTTTTGACGGCACGCCGTAGTCTCCACGGTGTTTGCTTTAGTGGCAAAACACATCTTCTTTCCGCCGTCGCAAAGCATATGCGACGGTCTCTCCTCTTGAGCCTGCCTCTTCTTCTTTTTCTCTTCTCGATCCACGACATCTGGATCTTCATCTTCTTCATAGCTTAGGCATCCCATTCCTCCTCTCTGGATGATGACTCCCTTCTCCTTGGGTTTCCCCAAACCAGTTCCTGCAATAATCATAACAAAAGTGTCTTCCCTACTGCTCCCAATCTGGGGCGGAGGTGTAAAAACAGATATAGGAACAGGTAATAAAGTGGGAGAAGTGGTGATGACCTCATACTTCTTTTCAGAAGTGATAGCATTACATGTGATGGGGGTCATAGCATCCTTCTTTCTATAGGACAGGCCATAGATGATAGAATGTTTGCCTACTTTGAAGGTTAGGGTTCCAGTGCCTACATCTATAATGGCACCTGCAGTGTGAAGAAAGGGTCTTCCTAGAATGATGGGTATAAGGGCATCCTCTGGGATGTCCAAAACAACAAAGTCTACTGGGAAGAAAAACCTGTCAATACGCACAGGGATGTTTTCTAACACCCCTACAGGTTCCATAGATGTGCGATCAGCCATCTGGACTGTCATACTGGTCACTGCAAATTCGGTCATTCCTAGTTTTAAGGCAACGCTTAGGGGCATGACACTTATACTAGCACCTAGGTCGCATAAAGCCTTTTTAACTGGGAAGGTTCCTATATTACAGGGGACAGAAAAACTTCCAGGGTCCTCTAGTTTATGAGGGGCAATGACATGCGATAAAAAGCTAGATGACTCTTCAGTGAGAGCCACCGACTCAACCTTTTCTAGAGACCTCTTTCTTGACAAAAGCTGTCTCATGAATTTTAGATAAGAAGGAACTTGTTGAACTAATTCTAAAAATGGAACTTGAACATTTAATGAACGAATTACATCTTTAAATTTGTCAAAAGATACCCGATCCTTCGAAGGCACGAGTCTCTCTGGAAAGGGAGCAGCTGAGGATTCCGTATTTGCAGCCCTTTTTAAAAACCTGGGGGTCTTATCACCCCGGAAAAGAAAATCCCGTAAGTTATTCGGCAATTCTGGACGAAAGGGAACTTCAGATTATGCTTCAGTGGTCGGTCGACCAGTATCCTCGGTCGGTCGACCAGTCTCCTGTTCAGTTGATATTTTCGGATCCTGCTCCGCGGTCGGTCGACCAGATTCTTCGGTCGGTCGACCGACTTCGCTGCTACTCGCTGTTTTTTCTTTCTCAGCCCCCACTTTAGCTCCACTTCGCAGGGTTACGATGTTTAGAGTCTCCTTCTTCTGGTCTGGTTTGGTCGGAAGTTGACCCGGAGCCCTAGTGTCATTCTTGCTCGCGATCTGAGCAATCTGGGACTCCAACATCTTCATCCCTGCCTCTCTAGCCTGTGACTCCTTCTGAACCAATCCAATAAGATTTTGGATAAGAGCATCTGTGTTGGGTGGTGGATTGGAAGGTGGTTGAGGGTTGAAAGGTGGTCTTTGGAAATTCTGTTTATGTGGGGGTACATATGTGGAATTTTGCTGAGGTTGCATATGCTGTGGGTTTTGAACATTCTGGCTTGTCCACCTTAAGTTGGGATGGACATTGTTATTATTTGGATCATAGAAATTGTTCCCACGGTAATGTTGAAAAGCGGCACATGTCTCATTAGATGAAGTACAGAATTTTGACACATGCCCTTCTCCGCCGCACCTCTCACAAGCAAAGGGTCCGTCCTGAACGGCGTTCACCTGGTAAATTCCTCCCTTGCTTCCACTCCCTAGATCGAGCTTTCCTGCAGCTTCAAATTTTTCTAACTTGGCCGTCAAGGCCTCAATTGCTGACAGGTTGTACTCAGGTTTTCTCTGGTTGCCTCTGGAAGTACCATGCTCAGCGCGGTGCACAGCAACGTCTTCTATTAACTTGAGACCTTTAGTCTCTCCTGAATTATCTTGGAATCTCCCATTAGCTGCAGCATCTAGGTAGGCCCTGTTGTCATCATAGAGGCCATTGTAGAACTGGTTGCAAAGAAACCATTGTTCGAATCCATGATGTGGTATGGATCGAACAAGTCTCTTGAACCTGTCCCACGCCTCGCTAAAGTCTTCATTGGGTCCTTGCTTGAAATTAGTAATCTGCGCTCTTAAGGCATTAGTCTTTGATGCAGAATAGTATTTCCTGTAGAAAGCTAGGGCTAAGGTGTTCCAATCTGTCACTCCCGCAGCAGTGCGGTCAAGGTCTCTGTACCACTCTCTCGCAGAGTCCCTAAGGGAGAAGATAAACATGGTCTGTTTAATCTGGTCCTGCGTCACTCCTTCTGGGGGTGCTATAGAACATATGTAATCTGTGAAGATTTCAATATGCTTAGCTGCATCCTCATTGGCCGAGCCTCCAAATTGGTTTCTTTCAACCATAGTAATATAGGCAGGCTTGGCCTCGAATGGCTTCCCAGTACCTGCAGGTAAAGTGAACCCTTTGTATAGGTCCTTTGCCTGAGGCATAGAGTGACTGGCAATAGTAGCTTCTTCTGTCATATTATCTTCTTCTTTAGGAAAAACTGGAAAGTAGGTGAAAGGTGGTGTTTTTGGTGAAGATGGTGGTAACTCGAAAAGGAGTTCCCTAAGAGTCCTCTCAATTTCGAGATCAAGTGGTAGGAGTTCTCCTTGAACTGACCTGCGCATAAGAGGAAACTACAAGAAAAAGGTGAGAAGGTTTAAGGAACAAAAAAGTTCCTTAAACAAAGAGAAACAAAAACAAAAAAAACAATAAACACTGGCGTCACCTCCCCGGCAACGGCGCCAAAATTTGATGCCCGTCGTTGAGGGTACCAAAGATAAATTTATAATTCCTAACCTTAACAATAGATAGTGAAAGTCAGGGTCGAACCGCAAAGAGGTGGGGAATGTTTATTGTCTTAATGTTAATGTTTAAGGTAACAATTTTGGGGATGATTGGTTGATTACTATATCTAAGGCGAAGATTAAAATAAAACAAGAATAAAAAGATGGGAATAAAAAGTATAATAAAAGGGATGCTAGGATGTTCGGGTAATAAATAGCTAAGGTAAAATAAATCCTAAGGTCAACATGTATTGCAGTCGCGTAAGGGGGTGTAACATATCTTTTTAGGTCTATGCTACCTAATAGCTCCTTTCGGCCTATGCTATTAGTTCCTAGGTCTCACAATTATTGGGTGTCAATAATAAGGGTGATTCCTAAATCCCAGGTTACATACTTTTCAGCCTTGAGTAACCTATCCGTCTTAAGGTGTAAACCAATGCCCTTCCCGTATCTTTCAATCTTGGGTAGGTCATTACTAACATCCTACAAGTCTCCTTATGGTCTCATTGCAGGATATTATAATTGACAAGAAAAGACGAAATAAGAATACATACGCGAGTGGTCGACCGACCGGCTACTCCAGTCGGCCGACCACGGCCTCGGTCGACCGACCGACTATTCCAGTCGGCCGACCGTGGTCCTGCTACAGGTCGGTTTTTCGGATTTTATTTACCTATGCATATTATCCCCTACATCCTAACATATGAAAATTAGCTACTCATAACTGTTAAGACGAATATAAAATTTGGAATAAACATGGAAAACATAGTAAATAATCTAAGCATGCAAGATTCAAATAAAGCTTGGGATTCTAACTTAACAATTGTAATAAAAGCAATAAGAAAAATAATGAAACTAGATCAAAGAAGAATTACCACAATTGGAATTAAGGCAGAACGGAATCAACTTTATTGAATACTTGGGAACTATTGAAAGATTGCAAAACTAAAAATATATGATGAGATTTTAGATAGTAAAAAGATGGTGTATTCGATGCCAAACTCTAAGTACAAGATTATCTTATATAGGGAAAAAACTAAGAGTTTCCTAAAAGCTAAAACTCTACTTTATTTCCGAAAAGAACTGTATTGGACTTCTGCGTTGGTCGGCCGACCTACTAAGTGGGTCGGTCGACCACTTCTTCTGGGCTTCTGCTTTCTTCGCGATTCTTGGGCCCTTTTTTGAGATTATGGACTTTATAGTAAATAGGCCTGGTTGGTCGACTTATTAAGTAAGTCGGTCGACCGCTTCTTCTGGGAAGTCTTCGGTTTTCCTCTTGGTTTGACTTTAGGCTCTTGACTTTGACTCCAGTTGACTTTCCATTTATTCCTTAATTTAAGCTAAAGACTTGAGGATACGAATTTGGTGCTAAATCGTCTCTTTTCCGCATAAATCTGCAAAAGTGCATAAAAATACGAAAGTACACAATTCGTGGGAAATAAAGGCTAAAACGTAGTAAATGAGCGACCAAATACGTGTAAAAATAGATGTAAAACATCATAAAATAGACACGTATCAATAAATAAACTTAATCGCGGAATATCAAACAACATGCGAAAGATTGGAACTAAAGAAAAAGTATAACTTATACAAGATAAATGAAAGTTGACAAGGGATAAGGTATCCCTCGATAGCAACATAATTAAATCTAAGCTAAACGTATATAGGTAACTGTCGACTAATCAACAATGCTCGCTAGCCACACGTCTTCCCCAAGCAGCACCAACCTACATACATGAAACATGTACGCCACAGTCAGTGGGGAGTAACTCGAGGTTCTCCCAGCCACTTTTTGTCAGAAAACACGTAAGCGGTAATACAACACAACATATACATATGAACATGCATATACAAAGATAAATGCTCAAATATGACATATTTAAATATGACAACATGATCAAGCATGAACCAACATGTGAACTACAAACAAGGTCATCATGTGAACTATATCAAACGGATAATCAACCAAGTGAATGACTCAGCAGCCAACACTTGATGGCATGTTCATTCACACAAACAACAAGCAAGTAATTGACTCAGAGGCCAACACTAGATGGCATGGCCAATTACAGAACATACAAGAATAGAATGAACGCCGTCAGGAAACATAATCGTTACCACTGACCGCTAGGTCGCATAACCACGACACTAGCTATCGGGACGCATAACCACGACACCGACTCTATGTATAGTGCATAACCGACAACTATATGCCTAAGACCTGGCCAGACCTCTCGATGTAATAACCTACACCGAACGGCACACGGGGACCGGGCCGCATAACCACGGACACCGACCAATCCCGAACATAGATAAAACCCCTAACCGGGGTGGCATTAGTTCATTACAATGATACACAAATCGTACCACCGCTATCCATTCACAATGCAATCAAGGTGACATAACTGTCACTAACATAACTTAGGATGACATAACCGTCACCCAAACACAAGCTAGGTAACATAACCGTTACCCGACTCAATTTAAGATAACATAACCGTTATCAAAACATAAGTCAAGCAACATAACCGTTACTCGACTCAACACAAGACAACATAACCGTTATCAATTTAACTCAAGCTAACATAACCGTTAACTAACTCATTTAACACCTACGAGCCTCAATTCAACCAAAACAACACTTAAGCTAGTTTATAGAAGTTAACTTGAAGCGGGAGCCGGTTTCCCTTCCGGTTGCCCGGCCGGGGGGTCTTCCTCCTCAACTTAGCTACTAAAACGGCTTAAGCATTCACCCATGCAACAACCACGAAAACACCCAATTACTTTACTCACATGAATAAACAGACAACAAGAATCCATTTAATGAGTCTCATTCTACAAGCTTACTTTTCATTCGAAAGTAAAACAAATTAGAATTTAAAGACAAGCTCAATGCCGTAAACATGTGAATTAAACAATGAACGATGAACGTAAGTCGACTCATGAATCATACATGATAAATATATACTTCCTCCTACAAGTGTTTTAGTGATCTAACACGTTCAACCCATGTCCGAACAAGCGGGAAAACAACGCTCGAAAGTAGCCCAAAACAGCCCCAAACAGTGCCCACAATCACGCCTAAAACAGCCCACGACCACACCCACGACCAGCCGCGAGCGCAGGCTGCGCAGGGTGGCCGCAGGCTGCGCAGGGTGGCCGCAGGCTGCGCAGGGTGGCCGCAGGCTGCGCAGGGTGGCCGCAGGCTGCGCAGGGTGGCCGCAGGCTGCGCCAACACGCCCGCAGGCCTGCGCCTAGGGCCGCAGGCCTGCGCCTAGGGCCCGCAGGCCATGCGCGACACACAACCTGTTCAGCCTTTTCTTTGCCTACAACGACTCGAGGCGTAGGACATACGTATTGTACGACATATGGGCAGCATAGCATCATCATAATGACACACATATATCAGCCCCCATGTATACAACCAATTGCAAGCATGATTAACAATCTCGAGCATGGATTAAAATCAATCGTAAGTCACAACATTGATAAGACGAACTAAGCATGTGACGGATACTAGCTTGCCCATTAACTATAGCTAACATTTATCATTCATTACCACCAAATTAAACATGAATTCCATTTCAATCGAATAAATGTACTAAATAGTACAATACATCAAAATTTCAGAAATTAACCAACAACAACTACACATGAACGATTTTGACTTAAAGTCGAGTAACCTCTCAAAGTTACCTTTAAAGCTCTTCAAATCTTCAAATTCATTGAAGTCCAAACATCCATTCTCGCCAACAAACAGTAAGAAAAACGAATTAAAAACGTAACCCTAGAAAGACGGGTTTTCAGAAAACTCAACAAGACTAGAAATTGTTTGTATCAAAAGAAGGAGGAGAAGAAGAGGAGAACAAACCTATAAAGAACTCGGAATTTGAGCAAGAAACGAAGGCGGTAGAGTTGGATTTGTGTTCTTGAGAAACACCAACAATGGTGAAATGGGGTTTTTCTGATTTTTGAAGAGGATGAAGAATTGGATGGGTTGTGTGAAATAAAACACAACATAGGGGTTATATGGGTTTTGAGTCAGAAATGACTTGAGTTTCATTTAATGAGTCGGGATGACTCGGAATTCACTAACTAAGACGGAAATAACATCATAAGACCAAACTTACCCAAGATAGAACCAATTATGCAAATAACCCACAACTCAAGAAATTATCCTACATACTTGTCATTTTCGAAAATTAAAGCCGAAACTTGAATTTATAAAACTCGAAATATCATTTGAAATAAAAATGTTTTAAAATGAAATATTCATATCACAAAAATATATTTACGAAATATAATAAAATATAAATTATTCTTTAAATTAAATTAAATCTTTAAATTTATAATACGGAAAATATCGGCGTGTTACACAATAACTGACCAATTTTTATTTTTATTCTTTTCAGAATGATTTTATCCAATTTTTATTTCTATTCTTTTGACGATATGAAGATATTAATTCTCACTATAACTGCAGGCACAGTAGAAAACCATGGTCAATATTTATTAATGCAGATAATCAGCATTTAGTTTCCCCAGAGGTGATGCACATATATGTTGTTGTTTATCTTTTGTTGGTTCCTTCAGTTTGTAGGTTGTGACCTTTTTAGCCGTTTATCTGCTGCAGGCTCTTGATTTTCTTGATGAACTCCTTCGTTATGACCATCAGGATAGGCTAACAGCAAAAGAAGCAATGGTGAGTTTATAGGACCGCTAACGTGTACAATGTTTCACGTCCATTGTTAACCGCTCACAACTATGCATATTTTTTGTAGGCACATCCATATTTCTCTCAAGTTAGAGCTGCAGAAAGTAGCAGAATGCGGCCACAATAATTGTCTCTATGGTATGCATTCCTCGAGTATTTTTAGGCCTTTGTGTGTCTGCTTTGAGGTAGGTCTTACCTATCTTAATCTCGCAGCTACTTCAAGCATTATATAGACCAGCTATGATGTAGCAAAAGTTTTCTTGTAAAATGCTATTGCCATTCATGTGCAATGTTTTTCATTGGAATCCCATGTGGTTTGGGATAAATGATTTTCAGAGTGTAACTTTTTAAAGGTTTTAAAACTTGACTAATGCATCACAATTTGATAAGGCTGCCATTCTTGTCTCGATTCCCTATATGATAACTTATCTTTGTTGCAATTTGGCAAGACTGCTTGAGGACGTTATCAGGACATCGAAATGATGTCTACACATACCATATATCAGGGAGAATGACAACTCATGGAACTTCCAAATTTTCTGTGCAACTGTATTTCGATTATTATTATTCCTTTCTTTCTGAGAAATATTTAGGCACATCCAATATAAATCATCTTACTCTACCCAGGATTAAATTGTTTCAAAATTTTGCTCCTTTGATAAACCGATTAAACAGCTACCGAGGGGTGCAATTCTCATTTGAAAATTTTGCAGTTGAGTTGCTTTGCTATGACTATTAACAAAAGTCAGGGTGAATCTCTATGTCGTATTGGACTTTATCTTCTGAAGAATTTGAAGAACAGGAAAATAAATTGGAAGTAATTATTATTGTTTTGAAGCAACACATAAGGCAGTTATTTTGAAGCAACACAATTGTTCAAATAAAAGATAGAACTCTTCAAACATATCTCATTACTCCCCTTCAAGTTGGAGCATCCGGTGATCCAATGCCCAACTTGCCTTGAAGATATCGAAACGTAAATCCGGCTAAGGCCTTGGTAAATATGTCGGCGATTTGGTCTTTGCTCCTTACGAACAAAGTTCTTATTGTGCCTTGCATTATATGATGCCGAATAAAATGACATTCCACTTCGATGTGCTTGGTTCGATCATGTGAGACCGGATTCTTGGCTATCCTTAGGGTTGCTTGATTATCACATAATATTGTCATTGGTTTGGTGTGATCCACCCCTAACGACTTCAAGAACGATTTTACCCATAACACCTCACTTGTCGTTGCTCCTAGAGCTCGATATTCTGCTTCCGCCGTTGATTTTGCAACTGTTTTTTGTTTCTTTGCTCTCCATGCAATTGGCGAATTACCGAGACAGACAAAATAGCCAGTAATAGACTTTCATGTGAGAGGACAATTTGCATAGTCGGAATCCGAATAACCTCGTACTTGTAAATCACAACTGCGACTTATGATTATCCCGCGTCCTGGTCCTCCTTTAATATATCTAATTACCTTGTAGACTGCCGCTAAATGCTCTTGCCTTGGACCGTGTACGAATTGTGATAAAATATGTACGGCATAGACTATGTCGGGCCTTGTAATAGTCAAATAAATAAGCTTCCCAACTAATCTTCTATATTTCATTGGATCACGTAATAGCTCCCCTTCAGCTCGAGCCAGAATATGCTTCGGCTGAATTGGTGTATCAGTAGGTTTTGCGCCTTCCAATCCCGCTTCTTTTATAATATCTAGCGCATATTTCCGTTGGCAAAGAAACAATCCTTTCAAACCCTCAGCTACTTCAATTCCTAAGAAGTACTTCAATTTTCCAAGATCTTTTATCCCAAAACTTTTATCCAAAAACTTCTTAAGACGGTCGCATGCTAAGGCATCATTACTCACAATTATCATATCATCTACATAGACTAATACCCCAAGAAAAATTCCATCTTTACTGTAGGTAAAAAGGGAATAATCAGCCAATGATTGATGAAATCCATACTTCGTCAACGACATAGTCAATTTTTCGAACCAATTTCTCGAAGCTTGCTTCAAGCCATATAAACTCTTCTGTAATCGGCAGACTTTATTCGAACTACTGTCATTAAATCCCGACGGCATTCTCATGTAAACTTCTTCATTCAAGTCGCCGTGTAGAAAAGCATTATTTACATCCAACTGTGCAATGTTCCAATTCTTTGCTACTGCTACTGCAAGTAAACATCGTACACTTGTCATCTTGGCCACCGGTGCAAAAGTTTCGTGATAATCTACCCCTTCAATTTGAGTATATCCTTGAGCAACTAATCGTGCCTTGTAACGCTCAATAGTTCCATCTGCATTATACTTAATCTTATAAACCCATCGACATCCAATAGGTCGTTTTCCCTTTGGTAATTCAACAATACTCCATGTACCATTGTTTTCAAGAGCTTTATATTCTTTCAGCATTGCTTCTCTCCACTCGGGTATACCGGCTGCTTCACTGTATTTTTGTGGCTCTACTATTGCATCAATTTTGCTCAAGAAACATTTGTGATTTTTAGAAAAACAATTATAAGTAACATAATTACTCAAGGGATAACGAGTACCTCTCCGTTTGAATGAAGTTTGAGCCGAGGGGATTATCGTTATTGGGTCTATTATTCTTGTTGATTTGCACAAGTAATCTTTCTTCCATGAGGGCTCAAATTTCTGTCGAGCTCCTCTTCCCATAGGCACGGAATCAGTAGCACTGTTATTCATCCTTTCTGGAATATTTTTGTTATCAATATGTTCCTGCTCATTAATTTGGATTTCTTGTTGGGTTTCTTCGTCATTTGATTCCACTTCATGTGTAAAGGCTTCATCATGATCAATAAAAAGTCTTTTGTATGTCTGGTGTTTATGACAAATGGGTTCACAATTTTGTTGCTCACTACGTATTTTACCAAAAGGGAATAAATGCTCATAGAAATTTACATCTCTTGACTCAAAAACGTCCCCTGTTTTGAGATCGTACACCCTCTAACCTTTTTTAGTAGATGGGTATCCGATAAAAATGCATCGTTTCCCTCGCTCACCAAATTTATCTTTTGGTTTTTCTTTGTTATGAACATAACATAAACTACCAAACACTCTTATAGAATCGAGAATGGGTCGTTCTCCGTGTAAGGCTTCATAAGGAGTTTGACCGTGTAAAACATGTGTGGGGGTTCGGTTTATTAAGTACGCAGCGGTAACAATACATTCTCCCCAAAATTCAAGAGGTAAATTGGCTTGGAAACGTAGAGCTCTAGCCTTTTCTAAGATATGTGGATGTTTTCGCTCTACCCTACCATTTTGTTGTGGGGTATCGACATTGCTAGTTTGAAAAAGCATTCCGTTTTCACTGTAATATTGTTTCAATGGTCCCGAAAAAAATTCCGACCCATTATCGCTTTGAACTATTTTGACTTGCCTTCCATACTGGGTTTTCACCATTTTGCAAAAATTAATAAGTATTTGAATAACTTCACTCTTTTCTCGCATAAGGTAGACCCAAACTGCCCTACTTTTGTCATCAACAATGGTAAGGAAAAAATGTGCCCCACTTAAACTCTTTACACTGTATTTCCCCCAAATATCACAGTGTATAAGACCAAACAAAGATTCATTACGCTTCTTATTTAACTTAAAAACTGACCGTGTTTGCTTAGCACGGCAACACGGATCACAAACGTCTTTAGAGTTCCAATGTAAATTCAAACCAATTAAATCAGAAAAGAGAGGTAACACACTACTAGAAGGATGTCCAAGTCTTTTGTGCCAAAGTCTTGCATCTCCAGTTGTCTCCACCTTTGCTATAGACTCTTTTCCTTGTACCTTCAAATAATAGACCCCGTCTTTATGCTCCCCCCGTCCAATCTTCATCCTCGAAGAGAGGTCCTGTATAACGCAATGATCAGAGTAAAAAGTTACTAAGTAATTGTTTTCACGAATTAATTGTTGAACCGCAATTAAATCACATTGCAATGTGGGAACATAAAGGACGTCTTTCAAAACGAAATTTGAATTTAAAGTCACCGTGCCATGCTCACAAGCAGTGATGTGAGAACCATTTGGCAAACCAACTGTTGAAATTGTTTTCTTTTCAATATTCTCAAGCAAATATCGCTTTCCAGTCATATGGTGCGAACATCCAGTATCAAGAAGCCAATTATCACAATTAATTTCCGTACCTTTATACGTTGAATTATTTTCACCTTTGTTGGCAATTAATGCCCGAAATTGCACAAGTTCTTCTGCAGTCAATCCGTGCCCCGTCGCATCTCCTTCATTTACAATTGCTGCATTGGCACGCTCAGAGTATCCTCTCCCACTACGGCCGCCGCGTCCTCAACGTCCACGACTGCGCCCCCGAGTCTGATTCTCGGGTTTATTCCAACAATAATCTTCAGTGTGCCACGGTTTTTGACAATATGTACAATAGAAAATATCTTTATCATCTTTCCTTTCTATATTACTGCGATTCTTGGATGCACTATCAGTAACTCGGGTTGCCATGGCAGTCGCTGCCTCAAGGATGTCTTCCTTCTCCTTGGTAACAGCCTTGTGGCTCTCTTCGCGAAGGATCAGCGAATATGCTCTTGTCAAGGTAGTGATTTCATCTTCCATCAACAAATGAGAACGGATATTCCCGTAGAGGCTATTGTCGAGTCCCATAAGGAATTGATGAACCTTTTCATCTTCTCGTTCCTTGAGGATTGATTCTGCCGCTCCACAAGTACATTGATGAATCTTGGTGTAATTTGCTAACTCATCCCAAATCGTTTTCATTTTGGTATAATAATCTATGACAGATTGGCCCTTTCTTTGTTTGCATTCTGCCAATTCCGTCTTTAATTGGTGAACCCGTGGAGAATTCCCAGTAGAATAACTATCTCGTAGTTCTTTCCAAATCTCCACCACGGTTCCAGAAAAATTGATGCTCGGATGAAGGTCTTCTTCAATTGAACATCGCAACCATGATTTCAACATGGCATTGCACTGTCGCCATGCCACTGCTTCTAGCGTTTCCTTTTGACCTTCGGCTAAGACCGGTCTCCTTAAATTCCCTTCGACGAAAGATAATTTATTCTTTGCATCAAGAGCGGTTTTGACCGCGTCTGCCCAAAGTTCATAATTTTTGCCATTAAATTTGCTCAGAACAAGTGAGTGATTCGTACTCTCACTTGGATGCAAATACAGAGGCGAGCAAGATGAAATTTGATCTGTTTTCTGCCCCTCAGTTTTTGTCATGATGAATGAGAGAAAAGAAAAAAAATCTGGAATTTGTGAAAAGAGAAAAAAAAAACGAAGAACCTGCTCTGTTATACCATGAAGAATTTGAAGAACAGGAAAATAAATTGGAAGTTATTATTATTGTTTATTATTTACAAAGTGCCTTATTTGTAGAAACACATAAAGCAGTTATTTTGAAGCAACACAATTGTTCAAATAAAAGATAGAACTCTTCAAACATATCTCATTATCTTCCTAGACCAGTCTTACCCATGGTCAATTGTAAGTTGTTATATTTAGGGTTACAAGTAATAAAAGTCTAAAAGTGCTACTAATTTTCGAGAAACTGTAATTTTTGTCGTAGATTTTTGAATTTTAATACACCCATTTAATTTAGATTTCTACCTGATTAGTTATTTTCTTCATCCTATTTGTCCGTCAACTTAAGTTCTTTCACCAATTCATCACAAGACAATAACTTTCCAAATTACTCATTATTAATTATTTAATATTTTTTTAATCGTTTATTGTTTTTTTTATTTCCCTTATTCATTCCTCTTATCATAATTAATCCAAATATTTTCATCATTTATAACAGATATTCGAAAATTAGTGCACAAGGAAATTCACATTTTGACCGAACATATATTATACGCAAAACAACCACGTTAAAATTGAATTTGTTCGAATAAATAGAATTGTTATATAATGAAATGAATTTACCTTTGTCATCTTTAAAAGTAAGTGTACACAACCCCGTAATTTTTCACGGGTGTTACACTAGTTAAGAAGATTAAAATGAGTTTTTATCTTACTAACAATGTATATATATGTCCTCGTACTCTAAAATTACAGAAAAACTAAGTTAGTAAAAAAAATGTAAAAATGATGTTAAACTAAGTAAGTCCCCCATGTAACTAAGTGACCAAGACTCCCAGTAAGATAAAAACCCAAACTTGACCCCCATCCCTTTTCTATTTTCCGCCGTTCTTTTTTACCCAAAAACACAAAGCAACCAAAAACGACCCAAAAGCTCTGAATACCCAACTCCCATACGGATGCCCAATCCAAAAACTCAAGTGTATGTGTATACATGGGATTCCAGCTGGGTGGCCGGTGGAGGGACCCCAAGACCTGAAAGAAGGACCATCAGACTATGAAAGTGTTACCATCTAGGTTTCCCGAGGTACAATATCAAAGTAAAGGTGCAAGCAACTTATTATAAAGATAAGTAAAGTAATGTACAACTGTCTCAAAGAATAACAAAACAATGAAAATAATCAAAATCATGAAAGAAAGAAAAAAAAAGCATATTTCAATTGAAAAAAAAAAGAAGAAGAAAAACAAATTCTCATTCATATTCTATTTTTTTTAGAATTATCTTTGTTTTTAATTGATAATTGAGTTGATTTTGGATTGATTATCCTTACATTTTGGATAGTTGTGTAACTCCCTCATAACCCAAGTCCTTTAGATAGGACCATTAGACTTTGAGGATTAGGGATGTCAATGGGGCGGGTCTTGGCTGGTCACGCCCCGCATCCGTCCCACGTGGGACGTGTGTGGGTAATGATTTGGTGGGTCGTGGGGTGGGGATGGGTTTCAAAAGCATCATTCGTCGCGGGTCGCGGGGTGGGTGCGGGTATCACATGAGATCCGCCCCATACCCACCCCGCCCCACACCCACCCCGCTCGCCCGCCCCACATGTCCCCACCCCGCTTATACCCACCTAATAAATAATAATATCTAATAGTAATATATATATAGATAAAAAAATATAACTTAAAATGGTAAATGTAGCGGAATAACTGAAGATGAAAAACTGAACAGTGTTCATTTGTTTTGTAGTTTTGTTTCTCTGTCAGAATTCGCACTTAGTTCCAATGATTAGTTCTTTTCTTGGCTCAAAACGTAAGATCCTGTACCTGTATTTAATCTACTTCTTTTACTTTTGGCATCGTTTCGAACCAGATCCAGATAAAGTCAGTCTTGATTCAACGTTCTTACACGGTGATAGGCCACTTCGGTCCTCTCCCGGTTTGTGCATGTGTTATTGGTATATTTGTATGTAAAACCGTTTCATGGCTCAATGGACTCTAGTTAATTGAATGTTAAGGCATTTTTGCGATTTTTTTTGTATAAGTTGTAACATCCCGTATTTTCGTAAAATCTAATTTCAGCTTTTAAATTATATTACGTAATAAAATCATATTTTAATAATTTATTGTGAAAGGTTTTAATTTAATTAGTAAGATCCGTCTTAAGAACCTTAAGTCCTTAAGACGAATACAAACTTGGTAAAGCTTAAACTCGTATCATAAATATCCGTTCAAATGTCTGACCCATTTAATTGACTCGGAAAGGACAGTCCATAAAACCCCATAAACCCCCTTTATGTCGACACATATCCTCCATCCTCAATATTTCCACTGTTAAACACTTTCTCATAAAACCTCCATTGTTAAACCTTTCTTTTGAGCTTTTCTTCATCATCCGGTAACCAAATCGAGGTAACAATAACATTTTCGGAATCCTCATTCGATTTCCAAGCCATCTATCACTTTCTTTTTGTAAATCCTTAAACTCGAAAATGGGGCTGTTTTCCTTAAATTCCGTTTTTGAGTCCTAAAATCCGTTCCTATGTTTGTAGGTGTGGGCTTAGACGATCCAGAGGTCGATAGCTACTTGGTTGAGGAGGATCTTTAGCCGGAATCGCTTGAAAGGTGACGATAATGAGATAACTCGGCCTTTATGTGTATATTAGCAAGTTTGTTGTGTTCTTGTATTTAGTTTCTGATTTTGTTGAAATATAATGCTTAAAGGACTTAGTAACATGTTTAGGAATGTGTTATTGTGTTGAATTCAAGCTTGTTGATGTTCTTAAGATCATATGTTGTTTTTCTGAAATTTGCACATTTTGCGACGGATACTCGATATAATCATTTGAGGATTGTTATGGGATTTGTATGGTGTTAGGATAGTGATATTTGATGTTTATAATGGTGGGCAAATCATACTTGTAGTGATTATTGAAGTTTATAGGTCGATTTGTGAAGTTTGAAAAGGATTGGAAAATGCGATTTTGCGTTACAGGCTCTCTGAGCCGGTCGACCGACCGGCCGCCGGTCGACCGGCTGAGAGTGCGTTTGTGTGTTTTTCGTATTTTGAGAATTTGGCCTTGGACTGTCAGCCGGCCGACCGGCTGCCTGCCGACCGGCTGGTAGTCCCTTGTGTTGTGTCTTGTTTGCGAAAAACCTAAGAAGAAGGGGAGCCCAGCCGGTAGACCGGCCGCCTGCCAGCCGGCTGGGAGTGCATTTGGGGTAGGGTTATATGTTGCGAAGGTTTGGGAATGGGGTTCCCAGCCGGCCGACCGGCTGCCTGCCAACCGGCTGGGAGTCCTTGTGTTGTTTTGTGAAAAAGAGAAAGGGAAGGCTGAGGAGGTCACCAGCCGGCCGACCGGCTGCCTGCCGACCGGCTGGGGACCCCTGTAAGCTATTTTGAAATAGTAATTCGTTCGTAACTTTCAAACGGTTAATCGGTTTTGATTGAAACTCGTTTTGTATACCCGTTGTATGTATTTGAGGTCCCCGGAGGACGGGCAACATTATATTGGGTTCGGGAATGGAGTAAGGATAGATACCCCCCGGTCGGGTAACCGAAAGGGAAACCGGCTCTCCCCCAACTTAGTGTTACGGATGTTTTATCTGCTTGCCTAGATGATGGTACAGTGTCAGATATGCATGATGAGTTATTGATGTTTATTGATTGTGGTTAAATCATCCAAGGCATTGGATGACTCTTGTTCGGTTTCATAAATAGTTGGATTGAAAGACCCCCCGACTGGGTAACCAGTAGGGAAACCGACTCTCCTTCCTATTTGTTTATGAAGTTGGTTGAGAGCCGTGCATTGTAATCGCATGATAGTAAGAGATCAGATGATGAGATGTTTATGCTTCGCATGTTGTTATATGTTGGAGTATTCTGTATTGTATTATGTGTTACGTGTTGTCACAAAAGGTGGCTAGGAGAACTCTAGTCACTCCCCACTGATTGTGGCGTACATGTTTTCATGTATGTAGGTACATGCAGGTTGGAGATGGGATCACAGGAGGGCTAGCGAGTGATGATCCTTCATCATATGACTTATACCCTATCGTTAGCTAGACTGTTAGACTTTTGTTACTTTACGTTTTGGTGCCTGTAGGGATGTTCCATCCCAGGCTGTGTATATATTTCATTTCAGTACTTAGAACTGTTACTTATCTATTTTGGTTTTATTTCAGTTTCAGTTTCCGTTTCAGTTTAAGACTTCTCGCATGTTGTTTAATTGTTAAAAAGTTTTAAATTCCGCTGCATTTTTGGTACTTTTGTATGTTTATATTTCCGCTTTCGCGAGGGGTTTTACATAAGTAGTACGACTAGTATATTTTAGATTCACGATTTACATTTCTTGAGGAGATAGGCGGGTCAACGGGTCCCCGCGGGGCGGGGACAGTTTTGAAAGGTTCAACCCGCCGCGGGTGCGCATTTATAGTTCGCGGCGCGGGCGCGGGTTGACCCCCCTCCGCACCTGCCTCCCCCCCATTGACATCTCTAATGAGGACACTACCATCTCAGTTACCTGAGGTACAATATAAGATAAACAACAATAGCCACTTTATTATAATTAAAGAACAAAAGTTTATATGTAATATACAACTGTCTGACAACCAAAACTTTAAACCAAAACACACTGCGGAAGCTAAACTCATATGACTCTACAACACTATCGGTGACCCATCCTCCCAAACCAGCAAACATTGCTCATCTACGAACCTGAGACTCTGCTCACTAATACATGGATCATCACAGTAAAACAACAACAAGCGTCAACAACTGAATAATAAGACGGATACAATACTAAAGCACAACACAATCTGATAACACCCATCACTGCTATCACCATTACACAACATCCGTGGGGCCCTTTAGCCCCACACCAATTCCCCGACTTACCGCAACAAGGGGTACCTAGACCATTAACGTGCACATCCTCTCCGTATCGGGTCCCACGAAAAGCGATCATAGGAGTGAGATTCGTTTTGCACAACGGTCCCACACATTACCTTTTAAAATCTCAACAGTCATACAATAACACAGTGATATTTGATAATACAACAATATTGTCACAATCAATATTACACAGAGACTGAGTAGGGGAAGCCCTACCTCAATAGCAACCATAACAAGATAAATACAAGACTGTTCTACCATGTTCCTCTACGAAACCTCCTCCTATGAATGATATGTATATACAAGTTACTCACCAATCAGGCAATCATAACAAACAACACTTACTTGATAATTACGGACTAGGCTAGTGTTGGAGGAAATGTCCTCGACAATAATGTGTTGACGTAATTAAAACTCATTTAAATGAAACACAACTGGCAGTGTTACTCTTTTAAAGTCGACTGGTCAACATTTATCGATAATGATTGGCTGTCTACAGTTTGACATTATCGTCATATGATGGTGGTGATCAGTTGATCCCTTAAGGTCATATCTTTAGGAAATTCCGTCTCAATGGAATAATTAATTAATATTGTATTGGATACTAATTAATTAATAACTAGAAATTTTGGAAATAATTTTATATGACGAATATTTTATAATGGGATTATAATAATAATAGTCAAAGTAATAAAATCGTTTTATTACTCGGTTTTTATTTATTCGTTTGGGAAACGATTAAATTGAGAATGAACACGGTTGATCATAAAATTACAAAGAGTTGTAATTAAATTATGATGTTACATTTTTATACATGCATAATTTCGAATTATTAGTATAATTATTTAAATGTAATAAATTTATAAATTATGAATTTTAATAGTTAAAATTGCACAATTAACAAATTGGGTCATGTGTTATGAAACATGTGTGGCATGTTACAAATTAGCACAATTGACAAAGATAAAATGGGTCCATAAAAGACCCATTTCAGCCGTGTATTAGTGTAGAATGTAGGTTGTGTGTGTAAGATGATTGTGTGTGTAAGTGGATGTGTAAGTGTGTAAGTATATGTAAGGCATATTTGATGCTTTATGTAAGTCTAAGAGAGCCATGCATTGGCTTCTCTTGTGTGTTGGCCGGCCATGTTGCTTGCTTAAGCAAGCTCATGTGCCTATAAATAATACATACACACACCTTACCAAGTTAGTTGATTTAGTCTCTTGGTTGATGCTTGCACACACATATCATACTACAATCTCTATACTAGCAACACTAAGAAAGTTGCCTTTCTAAGTAAACATTATTTCCATATTAATAATATTATAAGAGTAATATTATTATTTATTTTAGTATACTAATACTAATTTTCTAGTAACAAAATTGGTGTTAGTTTGAGATCGGGTCCTTGATACGTATCTTTTGGAGACGATTTTTGTTAGATCGTTTAAGGGTATTTCGGTTGTTTGAAGACTCAAATAATAGGTGATTATTGAGTATAAACCTTCTAAAACCATTGTAAGGACTATCACATCTTATGATATCATCATGCATGCATAAGATCCATTTAAGATTTTATGACTAAACTTAAAGAAACAAAACTCACATTAGATTTGAGTATAAAATCAGGAATTTCGGTTTCCAACAAGTGGTATCAGAGCATTACGGTTGTTGCATGCATGATCGGATTCATGTTTTATGTTAAACGGATTAACCTATAATTTTCGAAAAATTTTGTATTTATTATGATAAATCACAAAATAATTTTTCATGTTAAAGTTTCTGATTCTAAAATGGTTTTAGGACATAAAAATGATTTTATGGATTTTTATTGTTCATTTTTATATTTGTTTGTATATTTTGTAGTTTAAATCGGTTTTAAACAACAATTAATGGAAAAATAGTTAAAAATAGTTTCTGGCCGAGATTTTTTGATATGTTCTCACATGCATATTTAATATATTGTATATGATGTTTCGTAAGAAATGGAGTTAATATGCATGGATTATGAATTTTATGAGATAAATAGTCATAATATGAGTTAAAATGGGTATGGAAGTTTATATTTCGAATTTGACCTTAAAATTTTTATGAGAAGTCACATGCAATATATAAAATACCTGTATAAATTTTCGGATTTATTGGATTTATTTTGCATGATTAATGATTTTTATAGTAAAAATCGGATTAATAGTGACTTAAATTCGACTTTAATAGTTATAGTTGGAATTTTGCCATAAAAATTTTACACAATGTCACATGCAATATTTACAGAATGTATATAAATTTTGGGATTTTATTCTCAAGTGATGCATGATTTATGATTTTAATAGTTGAAATCGGATAAATAGTGACTTATTGTGTTAAAAATAGTTAATCTTAATATTATGGCATGAAATTTTACCCATAGATGTCTTATATAATTGGAACATCAGATCTAAAAGTTGGATGTCAAAAAGTTTCTGTTTTTATGATTATTAATTTTTAATGAGTTAATTAGCTAATAATCGTAAATTATGAGTCGAAAATAAAATTTTCGAGTGTGGTCTGTAATTTTTTGGTCATTTTCAGATTCTAATATATATTTTAGGATGACTAAAAATTTATGGCAAATTATTGCAAGTTTTTGTAATTAAATCGGATTTTTAACCATTAAAACGACTTTTATAGGATTTATTTAACAAATAAACTATAAATATTTGCATAAGACCATTTTAATAATTTCTGAATTTTTAGAAAATTTCCAGAAAGTTTAAAATTTTTGAATTTTAAATTTCGAATTTTATTGACTTATTTGGCCAATTTTTGTTTATTTTTCCCGAAAATACAAGTAATTTATGAACAATAATGCAAAATCAAGTTAAATCATGATCAAATATTGGTAGAGACTAAACATTGATTCCTAAAGTAAATTAGGATGATTAACTTGGACATAAATTAGATTTATGTAATTTTGATGATTTTAATAGTTAAAATCGCGCATATCCGTAAAAACCGTAAACAAATATGAGATATTTGCTCCCATAAGGCGATTTGGCATTAAAAATTGAGCATGTGCATACATATTTTATTATTGCAATTTTGTGAATGTCATATTTGAATGTTTTTATATAATTTGGAATTATGTAATTTTTTTTCTTAGTATGACCTTAGTTTTAATCAATATTACCCGTAATGAAAGGGAATATTGATTCGGTTGTAATTTATGTGATCTCGTATCACGGGTTTGTAATTTAAATTTAATTTTCAGTTTTACAATAGAGTAGTTGTATTATTTTATTGTAATTCCGGAGATCCAAAAGACGGTGCCATACGGAAAGGAGTTCCGACAAGACGGTGTTTTCTTGGATGGCGTGCCAATAAAGTTCAAGGGACCATGGAGTTGGTTTCCGAATTTGTAATAGTTAATTAGTTTTTACTATTACTAGGAAGGCCATACTAGGATTTTATTGCTTTATTGGTTTTATTTTTGCATTTTAATATGTTTGCATGCATAAGCCAAATCGCCATAAACATGCATATTAGTTTAGATCGTTAAAAACGACCGTGTCAATTATAATTATCGAGTTCACCAATTTAATTCACTTAAAGGAGATAGATAATAAATTGACAAGACCTCTATATTAAACAAAACAATTGAGAAATAGCCTTACCAAATAGTAGAACCCATGAGCTTCTATTTAGTGGGGTGGTGCTAGTCCAGTGGGCAGTACGAACCTCATTACGTAGGATAAGTGGGGCAATGGGGTGGATTCAGTCCAGTGGGCGGATCGCATCTCGAAGCATTTGAAATTTGGTTTGTACTCAACGGAAGTATAGAGGACCAGTGGTCAATGTGTTCCGGGCTAAGATGTATAAATTATGATTTGTCATCAACCAAGAGTTCTAGGGTAGAACCGGTTTATTTTAACCCACCAAGCCATATTGTTGGGTCGGAGTTCCAGTGGTTCACGATTTCGGTAGTATGGGTTTGGGTCTTGGAATCATTTATAAAATTGGATAGAGGTCATTTTATAGATGCATCAACTTAGTAAAAATGGTTACAAGTTAAAATGAAAATTAAAACGATTAGCATTTAATTTCTTCATATGATTAAAATTTTGTAGTTAAGTCTCCAAATCAATATCAATCATGACCGCTTCCACCACTACTACGAACACTTCATGGTTACGTTCCTTCATGGATCGTTGTAAGCTAGAAAAGAATGGGGCAAACTTTGCCGATTGGGATGCCCAACTGTTGTTGGCGGCACAGGGTGACGGTAGGACCGAATTCCTCATCGAAGAATCACCTCCTGAACTTGCAGAAAATGTCACCGCCGCAGCAAGACGACCATATGATACTTATCAAAAGGAGTCTGCGGCAATCAAAAATGTTTTGATTTTCTCGATGGAGCCAGAACTCCAAAGGAGTGCCATAAAGATTGGCACGGCCTATGAGATCTACTCCAGGCTTGTGACAATGTTCTCAAAGGCTTCGAGAATTTTCCAATACGAGGCGGCATCGGCCTTCTTTGATCTCAACCTTAAGGAGGGGCAAAAGGTTAGCCCACATGTGCTCAAGTTAATTGAGCATGTAGAAACCCTAAGGATGAATCAGGTGACATTCCTAAGGAACTTGTGATTGACAGAATCCTCCACTCCTTGTCTAAAGTGAAAACTTATGTACAATTCCGGGTGAATTTCAACATGAGAAACCAAGACATCTCTCTCGATGAATTGCACAATATGATCGTGCAAGCTGAAAGGGATATGGGCCTAAATGTTAGCGACCCTAAGGATGTGCTCAACATTGATGTTAAGATCAAAGGAAAGTTCAAGAGGAAGGGTAAGGCAAAGGGAAAGAAACCTTCCATAGGTTCAAAGAAAGTGTCTTCTGAGGCAAGTGACACGGCTGTCGCAACCCTATCAAAGATAACCAACTGGCCTAACTAATGTAGCAAGGTAGTCGGGATTGTATCCACAGGGAGACTAATATGAATTCTAAATGCTAGACTAAAGTCTGTCAAGGTAACAGATTTGGGGGTTTTGATTGTTGTTTTGACTAAACTAAAAGTAGTGAAGGAAAGAGAGAAAAGAAGAGCGTAAAGAAAAGAGTGTAAAAATATAAGGTAGAGAAACTAGGATAGTCGGTTCACCAATGATTGTGTAACGATAGGGGGTTTAGGTCGCAGATCAGTCGCAGTTACCGGTCTAAGGGGTAGTGAAAAGGTCCTCTCGGATCGCTATTCGCCCTAGAATGCTTCTAACGGGCTCTCGCAACTTATTAGGGCACTCTAATGTTTATGACAGGTCTAACCCTCACCAGGCTTTCGATCTTAGGTCGGGGTTTACCATACGATTAATTAGCTACGTCGACTTAACCAATCAAACACAAATAAATGTCATAATTAACAACAGAGACAAACTACCAACAACGGATCTAACCTAAACGAACATCATCACATTATCATTGGATCACCTATATCCTAGTCGAGAGGATTAGCTATGCATAAAGGGATTAACAATTGAAATGAAAGAAATGACTAAAGAGAAAATCATGATCGCGAAATAAGTAGAGATGAATAATGACAAAAGAAAGTAAGAGCAAAGAAATAAAATTACCAATAATCCAAAAGGTGTTGAGTACTGAATTCCGGAAGATTAGATCTTACAAGCATGAAGGTGAAATAAAATGAAAACAACTGACTAAAAATTTATCTGAGGAAAAGTAAGGAAAAAGATAAAAGATTAAAGTAAAAGTAGTCCTAAAGAAAACTCCAAAAGCTGCTTAAAAACGAAATGTTATGATTCCCCTTCGACGACCTAATGGGCTTAGGTCAAATTTGGGCTTCGGAAGAAAGAAACCGGTCGATCGACTAAGCATATGGTCGATCGACTTTCCTATCGACCAAAAGTGGTCGATCGACTAGATGAGCGGTCGATCGAATTACTTGTCGACTGGAAATGGTCGATCGGCTGGATTTGGTCTTGACTTGGACGTTGACTTCAAAAACGCGCTTCCTTGACTTGATACAAAGGGTGGTTCACTTCTCCTGACCTTCTAAATGCCACCTTGAGGACAATCTTCGGCTCCGAGTACATACTTCCGAGTATATTCCTGCAATTGATACAAGAAGGCTCAAAGTAGGCAATTCGGGGCTAAAAGTAGTAAGGTGTTTAGCAAAAAAGCATAAAAATGCATGCAAAAGAAGTCTAAAAGACTATAGAAATGGCATGCATCAAACCTCCCCAAACCGAACCTTTGCTTGTCCCCAAGCAAAAAGTGTAAAAACAAAGACTAGGAGTCAAACATGAACAAGTAAACAGTGGACACCAAAAACTAAGCAAGGGATCATCTCAAATCGACAAATGCTATGGCAAACGAATCTATGCATGTTTCTCAAACAGTTGGACTTTAGACTTATTTAGACTTATCAAGACCGGACTCTCACGGGTCACTCAATCACTCCTGTAAAGACAAGGGATTATATAGTGCAAGATAGAAAGAATTAAGATCACTCACCTAACTGCGACCTATAAGAACACGCATGCAATCTAACATGAATAGAGTCTCTACAACCGTACATATGCATTCCAACCAAACTGATGACCATGATACATGCCGAGGGTTTTCATATGGGTAAAGTGAGGCAATGGGTAAGAAGGGGCTAAAATGAGTTTGGTAGAGAGGAGTTAGTAGCCAAGCTAGCAACAATACGAACCAAACAAAGTGTATCATCCCAATCTTCGTACTCAAAATTATCAATACAAACGTTGTGCAAAATGAATGCACCCAACTCACAAAACCACAATTTTATTAACTCCCCATAAGATACAAGTTAAGCATGGGAGCGGAAATTGTCAAACGAACTTTTCACAATTTTTTTTTTTTTTTTTCATTCCGATTTCCTGAATTGTTTTTTTTTTTTTTTTTAACATCCTCTTTTTTTCTTCTTTTTCACCATTCCTTCTTTCGACGAGAAATAACCAAAATGCAAAACGATACATTCCCAAAATGCTACCATTACTAGCTCGGCTAGGGTGGGTAAAATTATGTATTGTAGCTATATGGGACAAAAATAGGCAAATTTGGCTTTGTGAAGCTTATGGGTAAAAAAAAGAATAAAAGGGAACCTCTGCCACATGTACCAACAAACCTCAAACCCGAATGCATACAGGTATAAAGAAGACTGAACTCATGTTTATGCAATTTGATGTTACGTGTCTTATAAGGAGTAACTACTCACTTTCCTAGATAAACCGGTCATGAATGTCACCGGTTAAAAGCTCTAAATCCTTAGAAAGTTTTTGTAGGTTGTCAGTAAATCAAGTCTAGTCCATAATCCAACATGCTTAGAAACGAGATTCGAGAGAAATTTGACACGGCTGTCGCAACCCTATCAAAAATAACCAACTGGCCTAACTAATGTAGTAAGGAAGTCGGGATCGTATCCACAGGGAGACAGATATGAATTCTAAAAGCTAAACTAAAGTCTGTCAAGGTAACTAGATTCTGGGGGTTTTTTATTGTTGTTTGAACTAAAACTAAGAGTACTGAAGGAAAGAGATAAAAGAAAAGCGTAAAGTAAAGAGTGTAAAAATATAAGGTAGAGAAAACTAGGATAGTCGGTTCACCAATGATTGTGTAACGATAAGGGGTTTAGGTCGCAGATCAGTCGCAGTTACCGGTCTAAAGGGCAGTGAAAAGGTCCTCTCGGATCGCTATTCGCCCTAGAATGCTTCTAACGGGCGCAACTTATTAGGGCACTCTAATGTTTATGACAGGTCTAACCCTCACCAGGCTTTCGATCTTAGGTCGGGGTTTACCATACGATTAATTAGCTACGTCGACTTAACCAATCAAACACAAATAAATGTCATAATTAACAACAGAGACAAACTACCAACAACGGATCTAACCTAAACGAACATCGTCACATTATCATTGGATCACCTATATCCTAGTCAAGAGGATTAGCTACGCATAATATAGGGAACGATTGAGATAGAATAATTAATGGAGAGGGAGTACATGATTGCGATAATGAAAATTGCAATATAAAACAATGGAAAACAAGTAGTAAAGAAATGAGAATAAAATGAACAAAGCAAATTAAATTACCGAATGTAAATGGCAAAACAGAATTCTTGAAGGCTAGGAAATGCTAAGAAAGATTAACTGATTACAAGTTCTTAGAGTATTAAGAGATAAAAGATAAAAGGTGAAGATTAAAGTAAAAGTAGTTCCTAAAGAAAACTCCAAAAGCTGCTTAAAAGCGAAAATGAACTGATTCCTATCTGACGAACTAATGGGCTTAGGTTAAAATTGGGCTTCGGAAAAGAAACTGGTCGATCGACCTGGGAACTGGTCGATCAACTTTTCTATCGACCAAAAGTGTTCGATCGACTAAGGGAGTGGTCGATCGACTTTGGTATCGACCAAAAGTGGTCGATCGACTGAATCTGTCGAACAGATTTCCTGCAATGCGCACTGAACTTCAAATGGCCGCCATTTCGTCGTTACTCGTGCAAATCAAGCGTTTTTGGTGGCGTTGGAAAGCTAAGAGGATAAGGTTTCACCTACAATTGGAATCACTTGATTATCTATTGTAGAACTCAAGTTATAGCTCTTCAAAGTAGGCACTAGCAACGTGAAGCTCTTCTTTCGCTCGATAGACTTCCATTACTTCTACGCGCATCTCAAGATGGTAGTAATAAGCTCTGACTCAACTCTTCTCCTAAATGCATGCATAGGGACATGTTTTAGTCTTGTTTATGATCTTCTCCGGCTCATATCTGCAAATAACACATGACAAACCAAAGTAAACTATTCGGGGGACATTTGTAGTAAAACACTACGAAATAAGCATGGAAATGCGTGCTAATATGGCCTAAAAGGTTTATATAAAATGCACGCATCAAACTTCCCCAAACCAAATCTTTGCTTGTCCCCAAGCAAAAAGTGTAACAAACAAGGACTAAAAAGATAGGAGTTAAACACGAACAAGTAATCCGTCGACTCAAGCATCTAAAGCAAGTGAATCATCACTAATTGTCAAATCTTAAGGCAAACGAATCTAAACATTCTTCATAAAGTGGTTGGACTTTGGACTTTGCAAGATTATCTAAACTGGACACTCACGGGTCGCTCAATCGCTCAAACAAATATAAGGCAATAAATAGTTCAAGATAGGAAAAATCGAGATCACTTACCTAACTGCGACCTATAAGAACATGCATGCAATCTAACATGAATATAGTCTCTACACCGTACGTATGCATTCCCACACTTTAATGACCATGGCACATGCCGAGGATAGTTATGGGATATGTGAGGCTATGGGTAAGAAGGTGATGAAAATGAATTTGGCAAAAACTGGAGTTAAAAGCCAAGCTAGTAACCATGAGAACCAAATTATATATATCTCTCAACTTCATACTCAATACATCAATACACAACAATGTAGATTGGGTGCATCCAACTCTCACTACCTCAAAAACTTATCAACCCCCTATAAGATACGATATAAAAAAAATGGGAGTAGAAAAATTGTCAATCGACTTCTTCAACTTTTCACACATGACTTTTTTTTCCTTTTTTTTCTTTTCTTCTTTTTCTTTTTCTTTTTCATGCCACTTTTCTGCATTTCTCTTTTTCTCCCTTTTTTTTCTCTTTTTTTTTCATCTTTGTTTCCCTTTTTTTTCTTTTGCATCTCATCTTTTCTCCTTTTTTTCCACCCATTCTTCGTTTGATAAGATAAAGCAACCGAAATGCAAAACAACACATTCCCAAAATGCTACCATTACTAGCTCGGCTAGGGTGGGCAAAATCATGGATTGTAGCTATATGGGACAATAAATAGGCAAATTTGGCTTTGTGAAACTTACGGGTAAGAAGAAAAAAGGGAAACCTCTACCATATGTGTCAACAAACCGCAAACCCGAATGCATACAGGTATAAAGAAGACTGAACTCATGTTTATGCAAATTGATGTTACATGTCTCATAAGGAGTAACTACTCACTTTCCTAGATGAACCGGTCATGAATGTCACCGGTTGTAGGCTCTAATTCCTTAGAAAGTTATTGTAGGTTGCCAGAATATCAAATCCAGTCTACTTGTCCAACATGCTTTGAAACGAGATTCGAGAAAATTGCCAAAACACTTGCTAAAAGATGTGAAACAATTACCTAGTTTGAGTTTTCTGACGGTTTAACAGCACTGAGAAACTCAAAACTGACTCTATCTAGTATGCAAAAGTAAACGTGAGTTTTTTTTTTTTTGGTAATTTTAGGATGCAAGGGAAATGATAAAACAATGCATATGTAAATGAAACGTGATAACAGAAATGTAATAAAAACAATATGCAGACCAAATATGGATGCATAACCTCCCCAAACCAAACCGTACAATGTCCTCATTGTACAAAGTAAAGGAAAAGAAATGCAAACGAAAGAGAATGAGTCAGAAACTTACAAGAATGCGCGCACCACGGACCTCCCCAAACCGAACCAGATATGGGAGGTAATCAGAGACTCGATCGAGTCATTTGTCGCATCAGCAAGCGACGAAGTTGCGGCTGATACTTTTCAGCTGACCAAGTGGTTACCCACGAATGTACATAATCAAAACAGCTCAGAGCCCTTAGAAGTCGGTCAAAAATTTGCGCATGTGCTACACAAAAGCATAAGTAGCACCAGCAATTAATAGGAGCAAATAAAAACAAAGTGAAATACCGTATCACCTTGCTAAACTTTCTTTGACAGCTCCTATAAAAATCAACCGAATAATTCCACCCTTTAGCCGAGGGTGGAACACCAAAGTTCAAATCACAGGAAAACAGTGAGTTGGAGACCACGGAAACATTTAAAAATGAAAGCATATGAGTAGAAATAACCTGCTTAGACGGGTATTCTACGTGAGGTGGAGGAGTCCAGTGTGTAATAAGAGAAAGTGAGTGGTCATCCCAAACGCAAGGGGCAGTAAAGTCAAATGTGTTAACGGGGTCACCCATAATATGCTCATCTACCATATCGTCATATTTGACACCCGTCGTTGAGGGGTGCCAAAGATAAGATTTATAAAACCTCAGCTTAAACTAGATAGGATAAGTCAAGGGTCGAACCACAAGGAGACAAGGTTAATTATGTTTGCGAATTTAGAGCCTATTGGAAGTAGCCAAAAAAAAGGGGGGTTTTGATTTGTTGATTGGAACTAACAACTAAAAGTAAAATAAACAAGAGAATTAAAACAAGGTAAAAAGGGGATTAGGAACTTCGGTTCCCCATGGTTAAAACAAGACAATGAAAGGTAAAATAACCAAATAACACAATCCTAAGGAACAAAGAATAAACCTTTAGGTCAATATTCTACCCAATCCTTACGGTCTTAGGGTTCCTAGAAAAGCACTAAACTTTCGTTCATACACTACAACAAATCCCATGCATTAATGACACTTTTTGAAGCGTTTTGTGACGCTTTAAAGTGTCGCATTTTTGTTTATCGACGCTTTTGAAAAGCGTCAGTTTATGAGCCGTCATTATTTTTCGACGCTTTTTTTTGTCACTATATGTGACGGTTAAAAGTGTCTTCATTCACTATTGACGCTTTTATTTGTCAACAAATGTGACACTTGAAAGTGTCTTGAGTGACTATTGACGCTTTTATTTGTCAACAAATGTGACGCTTAAAAGTGTCTTGAGTGACTATTGACACTTTTATTTGTCAACAAATGTGACGCTTAAAAGTGTCTTCAATGATTATTGATGCTTTTATTCGTCAACAAATGCGACGCTTAAAAGTGTCTTTAACACTATTGATGCTTTTTATTGTCAATGTAATAATTACCGTCACGATATAAACATTCTGGATAGTATTTGTTTAGAAATTTAATTTCCAAATAAAATCGTATAAATTAAATAAAACTATATATAGCAATACTCCTAGCTATTACTAATTAAATCATGAATATAATGAAATAGTACCAATGTAATTTTATAAATAATCATCGTACGTCTGATACATATATCGTCTTCATCACAAACACTAGCAATGACAATTTAACTAGTATAAATTAGTACTCCATAGTACAACAAAATCAAAAATATCAATAGGGATCCGAATGATAGTAAAATCTAACATAAAATCGTAACAAAAATCGTAAGTAGTGCTACGTAACTAACTAGAGACCAGGACACTCCGAGTTGTAGGAGCTTCAATCATGTAGTTGGCACAATTTCAAATGGGTTCAAAAACTAGCAGTACCATTCAGACCTTGATAGAAGCATGAGCAGCTACTCCACATATTCCGCCAAAAATGTAATTTTGCTTTATCTTTGAGACAAAACGAGCTTCATCCCCTCAGGTTACCCATTTTTCATCCAAAGACAACGTACATTAGATCATCATTGATATAGGTAATCAAGTCTTCTTTAAAAAGAAAGGTAAACAAATGAATCTGATACCACAAAAATGAAAATTATAACCAAATACCGGGTAAGCATGAGTAACAGAGTAACAACCCAAATAGGTTTGCAAAGTCGTGTTAGGTTTAACATACGGAACATGTTTCTTGAATTTGACATTAGAGAATCTAACATGAAAATAATTGTTCAGCAAGTCAAGGGTTTTTAATCCTACAAAAACGACAACATTACCCCCACCGTCTAAATGGCTCCCGTTAATTGCAAGATAAGGGGGTTGTATGTATGCAACATTACCCTTGAGTTAGCAACAATTAAAGGTTTAATAATATCCATGCCTCCAAAAAAGTAGTCCGTAAGTAAAAAAAAATGGAGAAGATATTGAAAAGTGAAACCTGAGCGATTAAAGCTTTATTTCTTGTAGAACAACCTGTGATACAGGGAAACCACGTCCTTGATTACTTAATGTTGGAACATTGATAACTAAATAATATAAGATTCTCAAGTAAAAGTGTTTAGAACAGGCAAAGCAGCTAATGACCTAATGTGCAGTATAGCACATAATGAGGAGTAGCTAGTAAAGTAAATGAGGTGTAAATGGACATAATGAGTAGCAAAAATTACACAGCATCAAGTAGGAATAAGTAAAGAGGGACATAGCAGGGTGTTAACTGTTAAGCTAAAGAATACAGTGCAATATAGTTAAAGATAAGGACCTTGAACGCACCTGAAAGAAGATCAAAAATGCCTGGAACGCGTCCTTCTTTAGCCAAAACCGAACCTAGGAAACCTGTGACAAAAGAGGTTAAGGTTTATGAGGAAACAGAGGGGCTGTTACACTTGGAAGTTCGAGGTGGACATTCCACAGTGCAAAATGCAGACGACTCAATCGACAATACAGAAACAAAGGCACTATAAAAGTAGTTGAGCCTTAAGAGTTGAGAGGCCCGTAATTTATTGGAGAATTGATGTTTTAACGAGCAGCAGTGAGGGGCCATGAATTTGAAGTTTCGAAAAACACGAGTAAACAGAGTCTAGTACTTATTTTATTGGCCATAAATGCACTTACTGATTTGGAGCTCTTTCTATTGCAGCAGTTATAAAGGGTAGGGAATGGATTCCGGTCTGTTGCAGCAGTTATTTCTGTTGCAGCACCGTGATTTGCACTTTCAACTAAATATTACATTAGCAATCAGACTTGCAAAGTAGTGAGATTGACTCAAATATGTAGGCAGTGAGGTAGACTGAAATATGCAGCAGTGAGGTAGACTAAGTCAACCTTATACTCCTTAAATCATTCTGAATAGATCTGTAGCTAAATTTGAATATGAATTGAATCATACCCATTAATGCAGAAATTTAAATGAGAGAAAATACCAAAAACACAAAAAATTTCATAAAGAACATAACTAAATTTCATAAAGAACATATTCAAATTTCTGCATTCCACTAAAAATGACAATTTCACATAGAACAGTCTATATACCCGGACAACCTAAAAGGATTCTATATTAAAGAACATAAAAATACCTGTGAATTCAAGGTCGATTTTACAAGTTGAGCTAACTCGGCCAACGATATTCCATAACTTATACCTTCCAAAATCTTAGACAAAATAAATTTGGTCTCATAGAATCAGAATTACGCTTTTGCAAATTGAGCTAACTAGGGACCAATAAACCACCATAAAATCAGAATTACGCTTTCAATTTTGAGAAAAAACTTCCCGGCAGCATTTGTGGAAGCAGTCTTCATAGACTTTCCAGTCTGCATTGACACTACATTGAGCATTTGAGGGGGCCAGCAATACAATTAGAGGAATTGTCTCTGGTATTAAGGGAATGAAAACACAAACTGAAAGACTACGTACTCCAAACATAAAAAATATGACTAGGACAATTTCTAAATGGCAATCGATAGAAGTACACTTAGAGGCAGCTAATAACATGTTCTATTAGGTTCTAAAGGTAAAAAATATCGTGCCATGAAAAAGTAATCTTATCTGTGAGGAACACAAGTTTAACAGTCTTACTCTAAAACAGAAAAGAGTTATTAAATCGAATATAACATTTCCTACGTTTTAAGATAGGTTGATATTCATTTAATCCCTTTCAAATGGAATCAAATTATTTATACTTATGCCTTGTTTGGGAACTTGGAACTGGAATTGAATTCTAGAGCCGAGCCAATTCCGATGTGTGGGAAACCCTATTGTTTGGAAATGAAATGGGCTCAATTCCACTCTAACTCAAAATTAGTTAAGTGTTCACTAAAATATGACATTCGTGGTTCTAATATAGACCCAAAAAAAACATTTGTGGTTCTAATAGTGATGCCAATCAACTCTGAAGTTACTAGTTCATTCGTCCATGCATAAGCTTCCTTGTTTGTTTCACACAGAAAGTAATGAGTATAGTAAGATTTGGATGAATGATGTGGGGTCAAGCGTGTCATTGAAGATAATCAACACAAATTAAGAAACAGAAAGATTCCAAACAGAAAGTTATTCATGCACATCACAAAATAAAAATCTTGGAAGTTTATTCAATGATAGAAGAATCACAACATGTTCAGCAAGAGAATACATTTCGTTGTAACAACACATTTTTTCTATACAACATATTCCAAGTGAAAACGTTTCATGTGACACATATCTCAAAGTTCATTACATGACTACTAAGCAAACAATTTATTCAAAAACCAACACATTGTCGGATAGGCAAAGGTAACATACCTCCTTTTTGCTACTTCACCTCATTCATAAGGCAGTCAATTACTGAAGATGAGTTGTTACTAACAGGGAAAACCCGACCGTTACTTTCAGTCTGATATGAGAAAAAAATCACAAATTACATCTTTGTAAGTTACAGTTCCGCAACAATAAATAAGAGTGAAAGAGGAAATGTTGCAAAACCTTGTTTTGCTCCATCAGCAGTAAACCAAGACATTGTATCACAAATGGGTCTTCGTTTTATGACACCCATTACAATGAGGTATTATGCACTCATGCAGTAGAGTATTCTTTCACATTGTATAATATAAATAAATTGCAAAAGAGAAAATTTGAGAATTTGATCCCAGCATCCATAATAAGAAAGTGGGGATCGGAATGTATGCATCAATTTATAAATTGCCAAAAGATAATAGCACAAAATAAGAAAGAATAAGGATGGACAAGAATGTAATCCAGCAGCTGAGTGCATCAAACACACCAGCATTGGGTGCTTCTCATCAACATATGCCAGTTCTAAATGATACGTGTGAGATGGTGTTATAGACTGAAATTCAGTGCCAACCCAGCGATGCCTTAAAATAAAAACAAAACAAAGAGAACGAGCAACAAATCATTCTTCAGTCTATAATACTTTGGTTTGAGTAGCATCCTACAGGCCCAAAGCGAAAGGGGGAAATCCGACATTTCAGAAGGCAGAGATGTAATTTGTAGTTTAAAAAAAAAATCTATTGATTAACAATTACCAAAAAAATGCAATTTGCACTCAAAAATGGAGGGCGTAAAAATGGCTACTTTGTAACATGGTGACCCCATAAATCGGCAAACATGGAACAAATAGAACTCCATGACGGCATGTGCTAGACCTCACTTGTTTGCCTCTATGAATTCTCTATACTCTCTCTTTATCTTTACTCCTGGAATACACCTAGATGAACGAAAGAGGTTTGTTACAGTAGCGAAGGAAAATTGATCGTTCTTAATACCAAATATAGAACCAAGGTAAAACATTACACAAAGCAAATAACGATGAACCATATACAAATACCTGCGATGACAATGATGTGAGACGGCGATCGAAAGTAATAAATTGATTGATTACATACCTATTTAAAAGACGATTATGGCGATCAAAGAGAATAACAATTCATCTAATAAAACTTGGAAGCAATCAAACCCAAATATCAGAATAGTACCGCAGTAGAACGAAGGTGCAAATTTAAGTCCATCAATTAACAATCGACAACTTTTCAACTTTTTAGATCAGATTATTAGATCTTGGCTGGAGTAAATGTATTCAGAGGGGGATGAATGAAAAAATTGGGGAAGAAGATGAATTGTCAGATGTACTATGGGGCGTTATTCAGGTTTTGGGGAAAAAATAAAATGTCGGCGGGGAAATGAATGTTTTTAGGATCCAGCGGTTTTCTTAATAATTACTCTGTATTATCTTATTAAAATGAATATAAGGGTGAAAATGGACTGACGCTTTTAAAAGCGTCAACAATGTAAGGTATTTGTTGTAGTGGAAGAACGGTGATCCATGAAGCTTTTAGGGTCCATGTGATTGGATTCCAAGTTGTATTTACTGTTTTTCATAATATAAGCCACACTAGGATTTTATGTTTTATGTTCTTTTCTTCATTGCTTGAATGTTGCATGTCATTATATTCCGCCTAAACCAAACCACCTATATGCATGTAAAATGACTCATGTAGATTATTTTGCATTTTGACATATGATGTTTTATTTATGCCATCACCTATTCCTACTCATCTCAAAATAGTTCACTTAAATGAGTTTAAAATAATGACGGGATCTCACTCTTCATAAAATTGAGAAATTAGCCTTTCTAGATCAAACAACTATGAATCCCTTGTTCGTCGGTGGGCATATAGGACCTGTTGCTATCTCCATATGGACCGCTTCTACCTCGGGTAAGTAGTGTGTTGTGACCTAGTTGAACTCAACACAATGATTCAATCAAGTTATTGAAGTCATTGTAGACTAATAGATAAATTTAAGAAATTTGTCGACTGAGAGTTCTAATGTAGAACAAGTTAAAGGGTTAACTCACCAAATCGGGATTTGGGTCTTGGTATACATTATATAATTCTTTAAGTGAGATTTTAAATTCAATGATTTACTCATGTTTATTTATTTTCTCATTTGTAGATCATTTAAAATCTGCTATTAAAAATGACTGATGCAAATGAAACTCCGGGCCCTAACGCCACCCTCACCAGGGAGTCGTGGTTACGCTCCTTTATGGACCACGTCTCCTACAATCAGAACTCCCGCCTTAAGAATGATGGGAGTAACTTTACCGATTGGGAGGCAGCATTACGGAATGCTATCATTGCTGATGGTAAATTAAAGTATTTGGTTGAGCCAATGTCGGCTGAACCAACCACTAGGACTGGAGCCCAACGAACTGCATATGATAAGTTCGTTCGTGAAGCTGGTGCGATTAAGAACGTACTTATTTACGCAATGGAAAGCAATTTGCAGCGCCTCTTCATTTCACAAGGTGCAAATAAGATTTTCACCACCCTCACCAATAAATTCTCGCAAGCTCCGAGAATCATGAGCTATGACGCAGCAGTTCGCTTCTTCGAAGCTAAACTGTCTAAGGGCCAAGCAAATGATTGAGAATGAGGAAGTTTTGGAGTCTCTTGGTTGCAATATTGAGGAGTCAGTCATTGTAGACCGAATCTTACACTCTCTTCATGATGGGTTCACCCAGTTTAGGCCGGGTGAACTATAACATGAATGACATGAAGAAAAGTCTTCATGAGCTCCACTCTCAGCTCGTGCAAGCTGAGAAAGATCTCAATTTGAGTGGGAGTGCTAAGAAGGACGCCCTTGTCATACAAGCTAATTGGAAAGGGAAAGGAAAGGCAAAGGCTCCCTTAAATGTTAAGAAGCCTCAGTTCAAAAGGAAGCAGCTGAAGCCCAAGAGTGGACCTGGTGAGACCAGTAACTCAAAGGCCAAAGCTAAGGGCAAAGGGAAAGAGGGAGAGTGTCACCATTGCCACGAGTCTGGGCATTGGAAGAGGAACTGCCCTAAGTTCCTCGATGATATCAAGGCTGGACGTGTGACAGCCACAGGTATATCTTCGTTTATTCATATGATTGAAATAAACCATGCAAGTTCAGCAACATGGGTATTTGATACTGGTTGTGGTTCTCACTTGTGTAATCACTTGTAGGGTTTAAGGGACGTCCGCAAACTTGAGAAGGGGGACATAAACCTTCGCGTTGGAAATGGAGCAAAGGTTGCACCTGTCTCCATAGGAACTTATGTACTCAAACTATATAGTGGTTTCGAGTTATTTTTAAATAATTGTTATTTTGTTCCTAGTTTGTCGAAAAACATTATTTCTATTTCTGTTTTGGATACGGAAGGAGTTTATTTTAATATTAAGCACAACTGTTGTACTTTTTCATTAAACGATATGATTTATGGAAAGGTTGTTTCCGTAAACGGAATATATGTTTTAGACCAAACCACCGAGGTTTATCATGTGAATAATAAAAGGGTTAAAGCAGGTGATAAAGAACAAACGTATTTATGGCATTGTCGAATGAGACACATCAATGAAAAACGCGTAGAGAAACTCATCAAGAATGGGTCAATACCACCATTTCTTTACAAATCAATTGGTACGTGTGAATCATGTCTCATCGGAAAGATGACTCGTATTTCCTTTAAAGGTATTGGAATGCGAGTTAGTGATCTTTTAGGACTCATACATACAGATGTGTGTGGTCCTATGACAATCACAGTAAGAGACGGCTATAGACATTTCATCACTTTTACGGAAGATTTAAGTAGATACGGGTATATCTATTTAACGAAACATAAGAGTGAATCCTTTGACAAGTTCAAGGAATTCCAAAATAAGGTTGAGAACCAATTGGATAGGAAGATATAAGCACTTCGATCTGATCGGGGTGGGAAGTATCTTTCGACTGAGTTTGATCAACACCTGAAAGACTGTGGTATTGTATCGCAGTTAACTCCACCTGGAACACCACAATTGAATGGTGTATCCGAACGGAGAAATCGAACTTTATTAGATATGGTTTGATCCATGATGAGTCACACGGTTGTGCCCGATTCATTATAGAGATTTGCTCGTCAATCGGCTGCTCTAATACTTAACCGAAGTCCGACTAAAGCAGCGGACAAGACTCCATATGAGATGTGGAAAGGAAAAGTTCCTGACTTGTCTTTTATTCGGATTTGGGGCCGTGAAGCTTATGTCAAGTGGAGACACGAAGACAAGATAGGCCCACGATCGGTCAAGACTTACTTTGTAGGTTATCCAAAAGAAATTTTTGGTCACTACTTCTATTCACCTACCGAACAAAGAGTGTTTGTTGCAGGTCCTGCGAAGTTTTTAGGGAAAGAGTTTCTCTCGAACAAACAGAGTAAGTAGAACTTTTGATCAGTCAGAGGTTCAAGAACCAGAAACCAACAGTGTAATGGAAGAAAGTGTTCCTTCCAAATCTGTTATGGTATCCATTCCAGAGGAACTTAGGAGGTCGGTTCGAGTTTCTCACCCCCCAGACCGATACATTGGTATGGTTGAGGAAGGTGGTGTACAAAACATTTTAATCCTTGAGAGTAACGAATCAGCTACCTACAAAGGAGCCATGACCTGTTCCGACTCCAAGCTATGGCTCGAAGCCATGCAGTCCGAAATAGATTCCATGCAAGAGAATTAAGTATGGGATTTGGTTGATTTGCCTGAAAAGGTAAGACCCCTTCCGTGCAAATGGCTTTATAAGATAAAGCGTGCATTAGATGGACAACCAGATGTTTATAAAGCACAATTGGTGGTAAAAGGTTTCACTCAAGTACACGGGTTGCACTATGATGAGATATTTGCTCCAGTCGTAATGCTTAGATCTATTCGGATTATCGTAGCGATAGCCACATTTCATGATTATGAGATTTGGCAAATGGATGTGAAAACCGCCTTCCTAAACGGGTTTTTGGAAGAAGAATTGTATATGATACAGCCTGAGGGTTTCATCAATCCTAAACATCCTAAGAAAGTGTGCAAGCTTAAGCGTTCCATTTATGGACTTAAGCAAGCATCACGGAGTTGGAATCATCGTTTTGATGACGTGATAAAACAGAACGGACTCATTCGAAGTGTCGAAGAACCATGTCTGTATATCAAGTCAAGTGGGAGTAAAATCGTGTTCATAGTTTTGTATGTAGATGACATACCACTGATTGGAAACGACATTCCCATGCTCTCGTCGGTTAAGACATGGTTAAAGAACCATTTCAAAATGAAAGATTTGGGTGAGTCACAGAGGATTCTAGGCATCCGTATCTATAGAGATAGATCGAAAAGGATGTTGGCATTGAGTCAAGAAAATTATATAGATAAGATTCTTGATAGATTCAGTATGACAAACTCCAAGAGAGGTTACCTTCCTGTTGTTCATGGGGTGCATCTGAGTAAAAAACAATCACCTACAACACTGGAAGAAATCGAACGCATGAGTCGGATACCTTATGCTTCGGCAGTAGGGTCGATCATGTATGCCATGATGTGCACACGTACAGATGTGGCATATGCATTGAGTATGGTCAGTCGTTACCAAAATAATCGAGGTGAAAGTCACTGGATAGCCGTCAAGAACATCCTTAAGTACTTACGAAGGACTAAGGATTGGGCTCTGGTATATGGTGGAAACACGGAGCTATTTGGTAAGGGTTACACAGATGCTAGTTTCCAAACCGATCGTGATGATTCCAAATCTCGGTCGGGTTTTGTCTTTACTCTTAATGGTGGAGCAGTCAGCTGGAAGAGTTCCAAGCAGAGCGTTACAACAGATATTCTACAACAGAGTCTGGGTACTTGGCAGCTTCCGAAGCTACAAAGGAAGCTATGTGGATGCGTTATTTCTTACAAGGACTAAAGGTAGTGCCTAGTGTGAAAGATCCAATCACCCTTTATTGTGATAACAGTGGTGTCAGAGTTGTAATAAACATTATTTGATTGATATTTAATCATTTCAATAATTACTTAATAAAATCATTAAATTTTTTTATATTGTATAACATGTGGATTGTATGACAATTTTGAACACCACACAGTGAACTGTTTTACTTTATATGTCTGAATTGTCCATAAACACCAATATGAGTTGATAACTCAGGTGATTATTTTGTTAGTTGAAGGATGGAAGGTTCAATATTCTATAAATCAAGCGTTTGACTGATCAATAACAAATATGGGTATATGATATCGCATAGGACATAGTGACCACAACATAGAGTCCTAAATGTTAAGATACATTAGGTGCCTGGTCGTGGATGGGACGTCTATTGTGATTCCTAAAGTCGGTTCTTTTGACCATTGTTTATTTCATGCGATATAGACAGTTTTTGGGTGGTTTAGGTTTCTGTCCTAGGTCGCACCGTAAAAGGAGGCCAATCAGACTTTTACTGGGCCATTTCATGTTGTGCTTCCATCGGCAGGTCATAAGTCAAGGAAAATATCCAGCCGTTATCAGGTTTTATATACATTTCTCAGGGCCACTCGAGGAGTAGTAACTTAAACGCATTGCCATGCTCGAATATGATTCGTATCAGTTATTGATGCCCGTCGTTGAGGGTATCAAAGATAAAATTTATAATTCCTAACTTTAACAATAGATAGTGAAAGTCAGGGTCGAACCACAAGGAGGTGGGGAATGTTTATTGTTTTAATGTTTAATGTTTAAAGGTAACAAATTTGGGGGTTTGATTGTTGATTACTATATCTAAGGCAAAGATTAAAATAAAACAAGAATTAAAAGATGAGAATAAAATATAATAAAAAGGGATGCTAGGATGTCTGGGTAACAAATAGCTAAGGTAAAATAGATCCTAAGGTCAACATGTATTGCAGTCGCGTAAGGGGTTGTAACATATCTTTTTAAGTCTATGCTACCTAATAGCTCCTTTCGGCCTATGCTATTAGTTCCTAGGTCTCACAATTATTGGGTGTCAACAATAAGGGTGATTCCTAAATCCCAGGTCACATACCTTTCAGCCTTGAGTAACCTATCCGTCTTAAGGTGTAAACCAATGCCCTTCCCGTATCTTTCAATCTTGGGTAGGTTATTACTAACATCCTACAAGTCTCCTTATGGTCTCATTGCAGGATATTATAATTGACAAGAAAAGACGAAATAAGAATACATACGCGGGTGGTCGACCGACCAGCTACTCCAGTCGGCCGACCACGACCTCGGTCGACCGACCAGTTATTCCAGTCGGCCGACCGTGGTCCTGCTACAAGTCGGTCTTTCGAATCTTATTTACCTATGCATATTCATCCCCTACATCCTAACATATGAAATTTAGCTACTCATAATACTTAAGATGATTATAAAATTTGGAATAAGCATGGTAAACATGGTAAACAATCTAAACATGCAAGAACTAACAAAGCTTGAGATTCTGACTTAAACAATTGTAATAAAAATAAGAACGATAATAAAAAGCTAGATTAAAAAGAGTAATACCACAATTGGAATTAGGGCAGAAAGAAACGAACTTTATTGAATGCTTGGGAATTGTTGAAAGATTACAAAACTAAAATTCTTCTAAATAAACTAGATGCTAATTGATACTTGATGATAAAACTTGATAGTTCCAAGATGATATGATCTCTAACCCTAATCACAAGATTAGTTTATATAGGTAGAAAAAGTAAGAGTTTCCTAAAAACTCTAATTCTACTTTATTTCCGAAAAAAAGATAAGTTCTGGGCTTCCGCTGCGGTCGGTCGACCTACTATGTGGGTCGGTCGACCGCTTCTTTCTGGGCTTCTTTTATTTTTGGCCTTCCTTGAGATTTTGGGCTTTATAAAAGTTCAGGCCTGGTCGGCCGACCCGTTTAGCTGGTCGGTCGACCGCCTCCGTACGGAAATCTTCGGAATTCTTCTTGTTTTGACTTTTGGCACTTGACTTTGACTCCAATTGACTTTTTATTTGTTCCTTAATTATGCAAAAGACTTGAGGATATGGATTTGGTGCTAAATCGTCTCTTTTCCGCATAAATCTGCAAAAGTGCATAAAAATACGAAAGTACACGATTGTTGGGAAATAAAGGCTAAAACATAGTAAATGAGCGACCAAGTGCGTGTAAAAATAGATGAAAAACATCATAAAATAGACACTCATCAGTTATTTTACTCTCTAGTCGAGGAAACCACTCTTGATATGATTACTTGGGAGATACGACCTTGTAAGATGAGACTTTGCAATTTGTCTTCCATTGAGTGGGAGAATAATTTATCGATATGAGAATCGTAATCGCACACACACTTGTAGGACAAGTGGGAGATTGTTGGTGTAAATAATCTCCACAGTGTGTGATTATTTGAATAAATATTTTACAGGATCACGCAGGGATAATTAGTATATTAATCATTTGGCTAACGTTTATCGGTAATGATTGGCTCAGTAGTAGTTTGACGTTACTGTCATATGATGGCGATAATCAGCTGATCCCTAAAGGTCACACCTATAGGATAGTACTGAATGTGATTATATATTGATATAATTACGTAAATGCTAAACTTAGCTAAATGTAGTTAAGTAGATGATAAACATTTAATAATAATTTGGAGAAATGAATTAAATGTTAATTCTAATAAATATATATATAATTATATTTATTAATTATATTTTAATATATGATATTTTAGAATAATATAATTGGGTTAATTAATTATAAGATAATTAATTAATGTTCTCCGGGAATTATAATTGTACACCGAAAATTATTAAAATATTTATGATATTTTAAGGAAATTCGGAATAAGGAATCTGGCTTAGAATATTATAATATAAGGAGGTTTCCAGGAAACTGACTTAGAATATTATAATATAAGGAGGTTTCCTAATAGAAGTACAATAACAACACAAACCAAAACCCTATAAGAAGGGATTTCGGCCGTGTGGTACAAGGACGAAAAAACATAAGTTGTTTTCTCTCTTGTTCTCTTTGATTACTTTATCATCTTAAAATCCCAAAACAAATCCTCTAAAATAATTAATATTAATTTAGGAGGAGCTTTGAAGGGCTCTGGCTTTTGCTCGATCGAGTAGATGCAGTAGAAGAAACACTCGATCGAGTGACTTGTTACTCGATCGAGAAGTCTACAGGAAGGACTATGGTCTCGAGGATTTTGAAGCTACTCGATCGAAGGGATGCAGGACAATTGTTGCTCGATCGAAGACTTTTTGAAGAATAGTTACTCGATCGAGTGATTCTGTCACTCGATCGAGCAACTCACTTACTGTACGGGATTCAGCATTTCGCATTTTTACGTTTGAGGATTAACCAGTTAACCTAATCCCTATATAAGGATTAGGTTAGCACTAATCACTCATCATCTACTATCTATTCACTAATCCACTTTTCACTTAGCATATCACATTTCAACAGTAGCTTTCGTCATTTTAATCTTTTTGTTCATTCCGGATTCCGTTCATCATTTCCAGCCAGTTATTGTAATATCTTTTACTTTTCCTCTTAATTTCATCATTGTCATTTTCATTGTTCATCATTTATGTTCTTTAGTTTATTTTCGTTATTTACCATGTCGTATTTTGTTAGTATCGTCATTGTTAGTTTAGATCCCGAAGCCATGCGTAGGTAATTTTTATAATATGTTAGGATGAGGGGACTCGCGGTAGTAATGTCGTAGGAATCACATGTTAGTCTCTTTGCGATGAAGTTCGTCTATAAGCAATTTAGTTAGAAAACTAGTCAAATAAGTGCACGCAGGAGACCGGTTTATCTAGTAAAACTGAACCTAGATCGAAAGATTGGTAAGGTAGGCTAGCTTAGGATGATCGATATAACCTTCCTAGATCGAAAGATTGGTTGGGGAGTCTAGGGCGATTTGAGACTGAAAGGAGATAATCACTACCCACTTCGTTAATAATTCGACTGACCTAGTTATCTCACATGATATGTATTACCGCGACAACCCGATTCCTGACAAATTTCCCTTTTATTGATTGAATTTATCGTTGTTGTATTCTGTTTTACTTTTATATCCGTCTTATTCTTAATTAAGACTTCTGAAATTTTGCTCGCCAGGTACATTGGTCGACCGACCACTATGCTCAGTCGGTCGACTGATGTACCTGATGTATCAATTCTCTTAGCTTCTGAAATCAGTCCTTTGGGCCTTGAAATGCGCACTAGACTTCATCCTTTCATTGTTCCTTCGTGTCCTTAGCCATGCAATCCACTTGAGGACGGGTTTGACTCAAAATCGACTCATTTCCGCATAAATCTGCAATAATGCACAAAAATACTAAAGTAGACGAAATAGGAGAAATAATAGCCATACTCATAATTGTGCTCTGAAAGGCGTGTAAAAATAGATGTAAAACATCATAAAATAGACACGCATCAAGACTCAATGATAGAACCATAGAACCCTGAACATACATCCTTAGTCATGAACCTATAGGTTGTACTATTGGTAGCATAACCCACAAAGACTGAAGCAACGGTTTTAGGTCCTATTTTGTCTCTTTCAAAAACCAGGTAAGGCAACTTTGGCTAAACATCCCCAAACCTTTAAAATCCTCAAAATAGATGGATAACCCTTCAAGATTTCAAAAGAAGTTACTTCAAATTTCTTATGAGGGACACGGTTTAAAACATGACAAGCAGATAAAAAAGCTTCCCCCACATAAAATCGGATAACCTAGAAGATAAAAACATGGCACTCATCATATCCTTCAAAGTTTTATTTTTTCTCTCGGCTATACCATTCTGTTTGGGAGTATAAGGGGCTAAAAACTCATGTATAATACCGTTTTTCTGACAAGATTCCACCAAAAAGTTAGATTTATATTTTCCACCATGATCATTACACCATCTCATAAAACAATCAAATCATCTGCCATCTCATAAAACAAACATCGGTAGTGAACCAGTATAGTACTCTCATCGCCGACCCTAAGACCAAGGACAAGGGGTGAGTGAACTGATAGATAAAGCTGCGAAATAATATTTCCATCTCAATATCGATTTCAACTCAAAGAATATAACTCAGTAACCATGGTCACTCCGGACCGTAAAAACAATATGGCACAACGGCCAAATACTCATAACTCAATACCAGTGACCAATTTCCATTTCAATTTTAATATCGATATTGTTAAAGGTTCAAAGAACCGTGCTCAACACTTAGAGTACAAACTCAAAGCTACTCACCCACAAGTCACAGTCAAAGGTACGGCAACTTAAACCCAAAATAAATATTCTCAATCCAAGTCTCAACTCAAAGCCATTGATAAAAGAAAAGTACTTCGTACAATCCGAAACAGGTGTACACTAGGTTTCGCCATCTCCCTGTTATCCAAACAAGTTATGCACTACCAATAAAACCATGTCCTCATTAACTCGGTAAAACAAGAAGATGACATACAAACATAAACACCACATCAAAATCCCATGTGTACTAGCTAATTAACATCTCTAAGCATCCACAAAACTTTAAATACTCGCTGTAAAAAGACGCTTCAAACTTACCAGCCCAATTCTAATTAATTCCAATCTACCGTTACATAAACTCTATTCTCGTCTCCGTATATCAAATCCATCTCAACAATAAAAGTAAATTACTAATATAAAATATTAGCTATCAGTATACAATAAATATTATAATAGGATTGTAATAACCCGTATTTTAAATATAGTTCTTTATGGGTCGACGATATTTTTATTCGTAGCTATCGATATAATATTAATAAAATTATGTGCTTGGTTATATATTGCATTTATATGGGGTTTGTGATAATAGAATTTTGTGCTTGGCGGGGTTCGAACTCATGACCAAGGGGTTAGTATAGGCCTCGAAATCTGTGCAAATATCAGCCCACACTTCACGTTACTTTTCTCTTCAAACTTATATCAACCCTAACTCATACCGTCACTTCTATAAATCAGAAACCCTAAACCTAGCTATCCTATCTCTCATACAAGCACATCAATCGTTAGCCGTCATCACAGAGTACACGTAGGAGGTCTTCACGGTGGCCATAGATCGGTCTAAGGGTGGTCGAACTTAACACGAAGTCGGTATGTCAACACAATTCTCTTCTGCATAGCGTTTTTCCTGTGGTAATTCAGTCGTGTTTATTATACTTTTAATTCTGATCTTTGCATAAAGTTTACACATGAAGTCAGTAGTAGCATTTTGATGATTAGAGGCTCACCCTCAACCACCGAGGACTGCCAGTCAGGGTGGTTTTGGCCGTCGTGTCAGGAGGTGTTTTATTTTAAAAACAGAGTTGCACTTGAGTCGTGTTATGGATGTTTCGAGTCTATGTTTGCTTTTATGATTTCTGGGTAAGTGTGTAGTTAGTTGTTGGTAGTTGGGACATGTCAGGGTGGCTGTGTCGGTGGTTACTAGGGTGGTGGCTGGTGGCAGGTACGGGAAAGAAAACAGGGGTTCAGCGAGGGTGTACACGGGTTCTGGGTTCACATGGGTGTTTTGGGGGTGGCACCGCCGATGACTAGGGGGAGGTCGGTGCGGTGGTGCCACCGTGGTTGGTGAGTCTGGTTAACGGGGAGTCTGTGGTGGTGGTCTGGGGTGGTCTGGCCGCGGTTATCAGCGGCTACAGGGCTTGGTTTCAGGCGTGTTAAGGTTGGTTGTGTGTTGGGTCAGGCCTGTTTAAGGCCCTAGTTGTCCTTGTCGGCGGGAGTCGGTGGTCTGCGCTAAGGTCGGTGGTAGAGTAGGTGGTGTGGGGGTGACGTGTGGTGGGTGTCGGCGACAAGGGAAGGGGTCTTGCGGCTGTTTTGGCTAGCGGAAGTCGGTCACGCAGTTTGTAGTTGTCGTGGGGTTGTGGGGCTGTTTAAGGGGTTTTATTATTATTATTATTATTATTATTATTATTATTATCCTATTATTATTATTATTATTATTATTATCACTTTTATGAATTAGTTGTTATGGATTAGTTTTGTTAGTAATTTATTTCGGGCTAGACGTTTTGTGTTTACGGAAAGACATTTTTAGAAAGTTACCATTTTTGGAAGTTACTATACTTAGAAAGTGGTTATTTTGGGTAACCTCCTTTGTGGGGAAACTTTCTAAATATAGGAAGTTCTATTAATAGAATGTGTACGTATATTACGAGAATTGGGAAGTTTATTAATTAAATAATATATATTTAGGTGGAAGTTTTCGTGTGGAGCACTTTTAAGAGCAGTTGTTCATTTTGCCATTTTCTTCTGCAGTTTCGAGGTAGGGGAAATACTGATAAATATTGATGTGTAATCTGTTCTTATTTGATGTTAAGCGTGTTGTTACATAATATCATGTGATCGTTATATTGTGCTGTTTATATCATTCTGTGATTGGTGCGGAGATAAAGGGTCTGTGATTGGTGCAGAGATAAAGGGTCTGTGATTGGTGCGGAGATAAAGGGTCTGTGATTGGTGTGGAGAATTATGGGTCTTGTGATTCGGAGTGGAGAAGTTCGACTTTCTATTTATAGTAATGTGGTTTGTTTACAGTTTTTCTCTACTCAACCTCGTGGTTGACCTTGTGTATTCGTGATCACCTGTGATGAACCAATTATTGGGGAGCAGATTGACAGGTGTTGAGACTATGGGAGCTAGGGGAAGAGAGAAGCTTGGATCCGGACCTGCTTAGAGTCTAGATCACCATAGTAGTTACTTATGAGTTGTACTTTTGTTTATCAAGACAGTGTGTTTTAATTCAGTTGTATATACTTGTTCTTTGAGATAACTTATCAATTTAAAGTACTGTTTATCTTCCTTTGTATCTACTGCCTCGGGAAACCGAGATGGTAACATTCTTATTTATTTAGGGAGTCCTAGTACAGGCCCTTAAATAAATGGGGGTGTTAAAGAACACGAGGATCATTTGAGGAAAGTACTTCAGGCCTTGGAGGAGCATAATCTCAATGCTAAGTTGAGCAAGTGTGAGTTTTGGTTGGAGAAAGTCGCATTTCTGGGGCATGTAATTTCAAAGGAGGGGGTATCTGTTGACCCTAGTAAGATTGAGGCAGTGACTAAGTGGCAGAGTCCGAAGAATGTGAGTGAGATTCGAAGCTTCCTGGGATTAGCTGGTTATTATCGAAGATTTGTCAAAGATTTTTCAAAGATAGCGAAGCCGTTGACATCGTTAATGAGGAAAGAGAACCGTTTCGTCTGGGATGAGAGTTGTGAGAAGGCATTCCTAACCCTTAAGGAACGCCTGACAACAGCTCCTATCCTGGCCTTGCCAGTTGGAAGTGATAATTTCGAAGTTTATACCGACGCTTCGAAGCATGGGTTGGGCTGTGTGCTAATGCAGAATGGGAGAGTGATAGCTTATGCATCTCGCCAGTTGAAGACCTACGAAGAGAATTATCCGATTCATGATCTGGAATTGGGCGCAGTCGTGTTTGCACTTAAATTGTGGCGCCATTACCTTTATGGAGCCACTTTTAAAGTGTTTTCTGATCATAAGAGCCTGAAGTATATCTACACCCAGAAGGAGTTGAACATGAGGCAGAGGAGGTGGATAGAGTTAATCGGAGACTATGATTTGCAGATTGTCTACCACGAGGGCAAGGCGAATGTGGTAGCTGATGCCCTAAGTAGGAAGTCAGTGCATGCTTTGAGTTGTGCCAGATCGAGGGTGAGGTTGCATGGCGAATTAAGGGAGATGGGAATTTTTATGATCCGGAAAGGGGATGCCCTTGGTGATTTGACAGTGGAACCTGAGCTGTATGGGGAGATTCGGGAGTTACAGAAGAACGATGAGAGAATCCAGAAGTGGCGTTTAATGGTGGAAAGTGGGGTTGGTGGAAATGCATCCAAGTTCAGTATTCATACCGACGGTAGCTTGAGATTCAGTGGGCGATGGTGTGTACCGAATGTTGAGGAGCTAAAGAAGAAGATCCTGACTGAAGCTCATGCTACTCCTTATTCTGTTTACCCAGGGGGTGATAAACTGTATAAGGACCTTAAGAAGACGTTTTGGTGGCCGAACATGAAGAAGGAGGTCGCAGAGTTTGTCTCGAGGTGTTTGACGTGTCAACGAGTGAAAGGGGAGCATAAGAGACCTCAAGGGAAGGTTCAGCCATTAGATGTGCCAGAGTGGAAGTGGGAGAATATTTCGATGGACTTTATCGTGGGGTTGCCTCGGACTCAGAGGGGCAACAACATGATTTGGGTGATTGTGGATCGCTTGACTAAGTCAGCTCACTTTATTCCAATGAAAGATACCTGGAGTAAAGTCGAATTGGCTAAGTCATATGTTCAGAATGTGGTCAAACTGCATGGCGTACCCAAGGACATTGTTTCAGATCGAGACTCGAGGTTTATATCCAGATTTTGGCAGGAGTTGCAGGCTACTTTGGGTACCCAGTTGAAGATGAGTACAGCTTTTCATCCAGCTACTGACGGTCAGACTGAGAGGACGATTCAGACTCTTGAGGATATGTTGAGAGCATGCGTACTTGAGTTCGGAGGATCTTGGGAGGACCGACTGGGGTTGATAGAGTTTTCGTATAACAACAGCTATCATGCCAGTATAGGGATGGCTCCTTTTGAGGCTTTGTATGGGAGGAAGTGTCGGAGCCCTGTGTGTTGGGATGATCGAGCTGATGTTGTGACATTAGGGCCCGATATGATCCAGGAGATGGTGGAGCAGGTTCAGATTATTCGACAGCGGATGAGGGCCGCTCAGGATCGACAGAAGAGCTATGCAGATCTAAAGAGGAGCGATATTTCATTCGAGGTCGGAGAGAAAGTACTACTGAAAGTATCTCCAATGAAGGGTGTTATGAGATTCGGCAAGCGTGGCAAACTGAGTCAGAAATTTATTGGACCGTTTGAGATTTTGGACAGAGTTGGAGAGGTGGCATACCGCTTAGCTTTACCTCCAGCCCTATCCAAGGTCCATAATGTGTTCCATGTGTCTCAGTTGAGAAGATATGTGAGTGATCCATCGCATGTGCTTCAGCACGAGGTGATTGAGGTCGATAAGCAGTTGACATACATAGAGACTCCGAAAGAGATTCTGGACAGGAAGGTGCGAAAGACTCGCAATGGGGTGACGTCCTTGGTGAAAGTTCTGTGGACCAATCATAATCGAGAGGAAGCTACGTGGGAGCCTGAGACATCCATGAGGGAGCGTTACCCGCTTTTGTTCGATTGTAGAGCTGATCATATGGCCCAGGCCCGATGGCCCGACCCGGCCCAGCCCGATTTTTTCTCGGGTTTGGGCCTCATAGTTTGGCCCAAAAAGCCCGTGGCCCGGCCCAAAAGAAGCCCGATATAAATATAGGGCCGGGTTTGGGCCAACGTAAAGGCCCGATTTTGGCCCGGCCCGACCCGAAATTATTATTTTTCTAAAAAAAATTTCAAAAGTTGGAATGGTATATCAGATCACGCTAATAATCTAATATCACTAATGCATTGAATTATCAACTTTGCGGATATTTTTATATTTTTATCGTACAACTTTAATTAATTAGTGTACTAATAATTTTTTGTCAACTCATGAGTTATGTATGGTATTTTGTCAACTTTAATTAATTAGTGTACTAATAATCGATTGAGGTAAGTTACGCGGACGTAACTTTTTCTTTAAGGGGGTGGAATGTAACATTCCGTGATTTAAGTAAACTTTTGTGATGGTTTGCATTTTGAGTTCGTTAGGGTTTGTTGTTTGTTTATTTCACTTTTCGGGTTGCCACCTAAGTGAGGATGAACTTCGGGACGAAGTTCAATTTAAGGGGGAAAGACTGTAATAACCCGTATTTTAAATATAGTTCTTTATGGGTCGACGATATTTTTATTCGTAGCTATCGATATAATATTAATAAAATTATGTGCTTGGTTATATATTGCATTTATATGGGGTTTGTGATAATAGAATTTTGTGCTTGGCGGGGTTCGAACTCATGACCAAGGGGTTAGTATGGGCCTCGAAATCTGTGCAAATATCAGCCCACACTTCACGTTACTTTTCTCTTCAAACTTATATCAACCCTAACTCATACCGTCACTTCTATAAATCAGAAACCCTAAACCTAGCTATCCTATCTCTCATACAAGCACATCAATCGTTAGCCGTCATCACAGAGTACACGTAGGAGGTCTTCACGGTGGCCATAGATCGGTCTAAGGGTGGTCGAACTTAACACGAAGTCGGTATGTCAACACAATTCTCTTCTGCATAGCGTTTTTCCTGTGGTAATTCAGTCGTGTTTATTATACTTTTAATTCTGATCTTTGCATAAAGTTGACACATGAAGTCAGTAGTAGCATTTTGATGATTAGAGGCTCACCCTCAACCACCGAGGACTGCCAGTTAGGGTGGTTTTGGCCGTCGTGTCAGGAGGTGTTTTATTTTAAAAACAGAGTTGCACTTGAGTCGTGTTATGGATGTTTCGAGTCTATGTTTGCTTTTATGCTTTCTGGGTAAGTGTGTAGTTAGTTGTTGGTAGTTGGGACATGTCAGGGTGGCTGTGTCGGTAGTTACTAGGGTGGTGGCTGGTGGCAGGTACGGGAAAGAAAACAGGGGTTCAGCGAGGGTGTACACGGGTTCTGGGTTCACATGGGTGTTTTGGGGGTGGCACCGCCGATGACTAGGGGGAGGTCGGTGCAGTGGTGCCACCGTGGTTGGTGAGTCTGGTTAACGGGGAGTCTGTGGTGGTGGTCTGGGGTGGTCTGGCCGCGGTTATCAGCGGCTACAGGGCTTGGTTTCAGGCGTGTTAAGGTTGATTGTGTGTTGGGTCAGGCCTGTTTAAGGCCCTAGTTGTCCTTGTCGGCGGGAGTCGGTGGTCTGCGCTAAGGTCGGTGGTAGAGTAGGTGGTGTGGGGGTGACGTGTGGTGGGTGTCGGCGACAAGGGAAGGGGTCTTGCGGCTGTTTTGGCTAGCGGAAGTCGGTCACGCAGTTTGTAGTTGTCGTGGGGTTGTGGGGCTGTTTAAGGGGTTTTATTATTATTATTATTATCCTATTATTATTATTATTATTATTATTATCACTTTTATGAATTAGTTGTTATGGATTAGTTTTGTTAGTAATTTATTTCGGGCTAGACGTTTTGTGTTTACGGAAAGACATTTTTAGAAAGTTACCATTTTTGGAAGTTACTATATTTAGAAAGTGGTTATTTTGGGTAACCTCCTTTGTGGAGAAACTTTCTAAATATAGGAAGTTCTATTAATAGAATGTGTACGTATATTACGAGAATTGGGAAGTTTATTAATTAAATAATATATATTTAGGTGGAAGTTTTCGTGTGGAGCACTTTTAAGAGCAGTTGTTCATTTTGCCATTTTCTTCTGCAGTTTCGAGGTAGGGGAAATACTGATAAATATTGATGTGTAATCTTTTCTTATTTGATGTTAAGCGTGTTGTTACATAATATCATGTGATCGTTATATTGTGCTGTTTATATCATTCTGTGATTGGTGCGGAGATAAAGGGTCTGTGATTGGTGCGGAGATAAAGGGTCTGTGATTGGTGCGGAGATAAAGGGTATGTGATTGGTGTGGAGAATTATGGGTCTTGTGATTCGGAGTGGAGAAGTTCGACTTTCTATTTATAGTAATGTGGTTTGTTTACAGTTTTTCTCTACTCAATCTCGTGGTTGACCCTGTGTATTCGTGATCACCTGTGATGAACCAATTATTGGGGAGCAGATTGACAGGTGTTGAGACTATGGGAGCTAGGGGAAGAGAGAAGCTTGGATCCGGACCTGCCTAGAGTCTAGATCACCATAGTAGTTACTTATGAGTTGTACTTTTGTTTATCAAGACAGTTTGTTTTAATTCAGTTGTATAAACTTGTTCTTTGAGATAACTTATCAATTTAAAGTACTGTTTATCTTCCTTTGTATCTACTGCCTCGAGAAACCGAGATGGTAACATTCTTATTTATTTAGGGAGTCCTAGTACAGGCCCTTAAATAAATGGGGGTGTTACAAGGATCATCAGAATCGTGTTACCTCAAAGTACCGACAATAAAGAGTTCATAAGCTCTCTTGAACAGTCTTGAAATATGACTCACAAGTTCAATGAACAAGAATATAAAAGGCGATGGTATTTACAACAGAATAAAGTAGCCTTGTTACAAATAAAGAATTTTTTTGTAACTGATAACAAAACTCTACATGAATTGGTAGACGGTAAATCATGGAACGTATAACGAAACACGGAGGATGAGTTTTTAGAAAAATTAGTGTGAATTTGATGGTGGAACAAGGGTCTAGTGGATAAGAAAATAAGAAGGGAAGTCACAAATAGGGTTGAATTTTCTGAAATTTCAACATTTGGTTTTATCATGATGAAATTGAGATAATGATAATAAAACAACAAGATCAGAATGTTCTCTAACTGATTTAGATTGAAGGATTAAGAACTAAATTGATCAGAAGTAACCTTTAATTGAAATGTCGTGTAAGAGACTTCCCTAAATCAGTTAAACCCCCACACAGGTGCTCCTTGGGTTCCTTGGTCACCGATTTCAGGGTTAACGCCTCCTTCCGAACTTTGTAGCACAACAAAGATGGAAGTGGAAACTGTTCTCAGAAAATATATAAAAGAGGAGTATTGTATAGAGGATGTTTTAGAGAAATATTTTGAGTGTGTATATTTTTCTGAAGTATGGAAGGGGTATTTATATATTTTGTAGGAGGCTTTTAACATTCACTTAGGATACCATAAGTTATGGGATTAATGATCCTAAAACCAATAATCAATAGTAATAAATCTGAATATTATTTAGTAATAATGTCCAATAACTATTTCATAATAACTAAGAAGAATCTTATGCGTAAGTGAAGACCAGTGCTGAAACGAACGTCGGAATAAGTCGATCGACCAACTCATCGACCAGGTTTAGTCGATCGACCACCTCATCGACCAAATTAAGTCTATCGACCAGATTTAGTCTATCTACCAAATTAAGTCGATCGACCAGATTTAGTTGATCGACCACCTCATCAACCAAATTAAGTCGATCGACCAAATTGTTCAGTAGTGTTCTCCCCCACTATTCTTCCGATATGGGATAATATACTACTCTTAAGTCTTAGAGTAATCTCCTACTCTAACAACCCTTATTGCTATATTTATTTGTGTTTATGAAAATTATTTTTTGTATAGATATACGACCGAACCTATAATAACTTTACGGCTATTATCGAAAGCTGGATGATAATTAGACTTTTCATTAAAATTCTCGCACATATTGACACCACAGTGTGATTAAAGCCAAATCAATTATAAGCGTGTATGCCCCAAAAGCAAAACTATTCACACTCATCTTGATTTTGGATTCCATCTTCTATCAAGGGGACAAATTGACATTTTAAGCCCCTATGTCACACTTTTACAAAGCAATAAAAACAACAATGATTTTGAGGACTTTTTACCAAGCAACAATGCGATCAATAAGAACACATATAAATTCGCATATATGACGATACAAATTAGTAACTTTTCATAAGAATTAAGTGGGAGAGTAATTGGGAGGGCAAGTAAAAGACGGGTATTAAGACATTACAAACTTATAATTGTCACAAGTAAACAAATTGTAATAAAGATATTGACAACAAGCAAGACGTTGTAATAATAATGAGAGAGTCTTGCTTGTGACGGAATTATATCCGTAATAAGTTGAAGACGAATATTTTATTCTCACAAAAATGGAAGTGAATATGCAAGTAGGAGAAAGTGAAGCATCATATAAATAGTGCAATTTGCATTGTGTAAGAGAGACGTTATTCGTTTTCAACTTGTGATGGATAGTACCCGTCTTCAATTAGAATTTGTGAATAATGATAACCTTCCACTAAGGGAATTCCTATAAATGAAGATAATGTAGAAAATAGGTAATTAGGGGTTTGAGATCTTAATTACTTTGGTATGTGGGGCATGTGACCCATTATAATGTGGTCATGTGAATTCCTATTGTGCGGTTGTCCTGGCCACAGTGACCAATTTGCCAAATCCAGCAAATTTCTTGTTTTGGGAATATGTCCACTTTTAGAAAGTTGCATAGTGGTCAAAAGAAGATAAGATAAGCATATTTTACGTCACAAATTCTCATTTAAACGAATATATTCGTCACAAGTTAAAGCGGATCAAGTAATATCCAAGTTGTTAGATAAGATAAAAGCATAATATTACTTCCTAAACAATTTGGTTTTGTCACATCTAACAACTTGGATATTACTTGACTTGTTTTCAACTTGTGACGAATATGTCTGTCTTCGATAAGATTTATTGATTTTATATATATATATCATGTACATTATTGCATGTTTAATAATCCCACACTTTCTATTTATTCACAGTACTATAAGTAGGTTACATGTAGAATGATGTTTGCACAATACAAAAAATGAGTAGTTAGTTATAAGAGCAAACAATAATTAAATGTAGTACTTGAGAGTACGTGTTAATAGTTTTGCATGAAGAGTTGTGGAGAGTTGAAATTGCAGCCAAGGATGACTTGCCGGCCGGAGTCGGGCCGACACTAGCATTGCATTGTGTATTGTAGTGATTGGTACGGACTTCGGCCGGCAAGTTGTCCTTGGCTACATTTTGCTCTCTTCTTCTCATGCTAGCCTATATACACAAACATACATCATGGATTGAACCAAGTTTAATTTGCATCTTGCTTGCCACAATGCCACAGGTTAGAAGGTAGTGATCATCCAGCCTCTCATTAACGTTAATTCTTGTCGTTTCTATGTCATTTTCTATTGAGGAATGAATAAACCGGAAGTCAACAGGTCGTGGTAAAAAAGTAGTATCCGCTTTATCTATAAAACTAACTATTTTTTTATGTTGGTACAAAAAATGTACGAGTATATTTTTAAATATTTGGTTATTCATAAATATGTTTAAATAATATAGTGTAATATAATTTAACATAAAAATTAAGTGGGAAATATACATATTATTATGAATCGTCAATGGCTAAGATAAGCCATTTTTCGACCATAAAATTCAATTTATTTTATTACTAATGTTATATATATATATATATATATATATATATATATATATATATATATATATATATATATATATATATATATATATATATATATATATATATATATATATATATATATATATATATATATAGATTTAGGATCGGGTGAGAACGATTATACGGTGCATACGGTGAGAACGAGTCATGTCCGTTGGATTAAAACAGAATCAACGGTTAAAAAATACCCACAACCCACATTCTAGATAGATTTTTTGACGGACTAGATAATTTTTTTTTTTTACCTTTTTACTTAAAATTAGATACATTTTTTTATGGAGTAAATACTTTTTTTTTTTTTACCTTTTTACGTAAACCTATATACATTTTTTTGACGGAGTAGATACATTTTTTTTACTTTTTTACGTAAACCTAGATATATTTTTTGACGGAGTAGATACATTTTTTTTTACTTTTTTTACATAAACCTAGATACATTTTTTGAAAGAGTAGATACATTTTTTTTACTTTTTTTACATAAACCTAGATACATTTTTTGAAATAGTAGATACATTTTTTTTTTTACTTTTTTACGTAAATCAAGATACATTTTTTGACGAAGTAGATACATTTTTTTTTACTTTTTTTACATAAACCTAGATACATTTTTTAAATGAGTAGATACATTTTTTTTTTTACTTTTTTACATAAACCTAGATACATTTTTTGAAGGAGTAGATACATTTTTTTTACTTTTTTACGTAAACCTAGATACATTTTTTGATGGAGTAGATACATTTTTTTAACTTTTTTTACGTAAACCTAGATACATTTTTTTTGAAGGAGTAGATACATTTTTTTTTACTTTTTTACATAAACCTAGATACATTTTTTGACGGAGTAAATACATTTTTTTTTACTTTTTTACGTAAACCTAGATACATTTTTTGACGGAGTAGATACATTTTTTTTTATTTTTACTTTTTTTACGTAAACTTAGATACATTTTTTGGAGGAGTAGATACATTTTTTTTTTACCTTTTTTTACCTAAACCTAGATACATTTTTTGACGGAATAGATACATTTTTTTTAGTTTTTACATAAACGTAAATATATTTTTGGACGGAGTAGATTAATGCGGTGATTTCTATCGCGTTTTGCAACAACAATGAACAAGCAACCACAAAGACTTCTATCAATAAAATCTCGTGATTTAGTTTATGAATACTCGACGATGAGCAACACATAGTTTTAACACCAAGTAGTCCATTACCTCAAGCAGGTAAGCAGTATGAACACTATCAGCCACCACTTCATCCTTCTATCTCAAATTCATCGGCGGATCATGCCGCAAGTAATCTTCAACAGTGGACGGAAACTCGACCCCATGAAACCCTTCACCATTATCATCATCACCCTTTAAACAAGTAGCCTTGCCCAACAGCAAATGCGCCAATCTAAAAGGCTCGATATTTTGATCTCGAAAATGCTTAATCCAACCATCCAACCTCTCCATCTCCTTCCCACATTTAGGACCCTTCAGCCCCACAACCTTCTCATAAAACCCGCCGACACAATGACAACATGAACATGTTGCATTAATCTCCTCCCCGTCATTCTCCGAACCAACCCGCTCAAATTTTAATTTTTTTTTTTTTTACAATACAGAACTTTGATGATGAGTAAGCATAAAGAAAATTTAATTAATAACCTTTAATATCAGTCGTTCATTCCTCTTCATCCAAGGGATAAGGGCCGTTCTCACCGTATGCACCGAATGATCGTTCTCACCGGATCTTGCTTCTATATATATATATATATATATATATATATATATATATATATATATATATATATATATATATATATATATATATATATATATAGACTTGGGATCCGGTGAGAACCACCTTACAATGAGAACCTTGTGAGAACTCTACCTTACGGACTTTTTTAAAAAAAATTAATAACATAATTGGATTCGGCATGACATTTTATAGCTAGAGAACATATTTTTTGGTCTAGAAAATAAATATTAGTGACGGAAATTAAGGTGAGATACATATTATTTATTTGCATGCACCTACTATCTATTTTTTCGTATCTATCATTTTTCCGCCACTAGTATTTATTTTCTAGACCAAGAAATATGTTCTCTGGCCATAAAATTCCATGCCGAATCCAATTATGTCATTAATTTTTTTAAAAAAACTCCGTAAGGAAGAGTTCTCACATATATATATATATATATATATATATATATATATATATATATATATATATATATATATATATATATATATATATATATATATATATATATATATATATATATGTTTAAAGTTGCACGGACATGTATAAATGAAGTTTTACAATTTTATATTATTATTGTAGTAATAAGAGTACATAACATTTTATGTAAATGATCTGATTTAGATTAAAATTAAAACGTTGCTTAACTGAGTTAACCGTAAACTGATTTAATAATGCTGCAATCGATTAACCAAAAGAATTTATATATAGTCTTTGCCAATTATTTATTTACTTATTTTTTGGTTTTGAGTTGTATTTTGCCAAATGTATACATATAATTGAGATGACGGGCAGGGATGAAGTGTGCATAAACAGTTTTAATTATCATGCAAGGACCCGAACTGATATCCATATGACCCGACCCATATCTATTTGACCCGTATTCTGACCCGACCCGAAACTCGATCCGCTCGACCCGGTTGGTTGGCTTAAGTGTGCATAATTATCAATCTTTTACCCATATATGAAAAAAATTATACCAACTTAATCATACATGTATATCCATTTCTATCATTAACATTATCCTAGTATTTACCGTCTTAATTTAAGTTGACCCTCACAACAAATCATAATAGAGGGAACAGAAAAAGGGTTGTGAAGTGTCTTAAGTTAAGACAGTATTAAGTAGACCTGACAAACAGATCGGGTCGTGTCGGGTTCGTGTTCGTATCACAGGTAAACGGGTCACAAAACCTCCAACCCAAACCCGACCCAATTAAATTTCGTGTCGTGTTCGTGTCGACCCACTTAGATAAATGGGTCATCAAGCCTCAACCCTAACCCGTTAATTTCGTGTCGGGTTCGTGTCGTGTTTTCGTGTCATGTCCATATTTAGAAAGTTTAAGTATATTTATGTGATGAAGGATAAAAAAATTACGATTAATTTAGTAAACAGGTCATTCGTGTCGGGTTCGTGTTTAAAGAGCTCAGCCCAAACCCGACCCAGTTAAATATCGTGTCGAGTTCGTGTCGACACACTTACATAAATGGGTCATTAAGCCTCAACCCAAACCCGCTAATTTCGTGTCGGGTTCGTGTCGTGTTTTCGTGTCGTGTCATTATTTGCCAGCTCTAGTATTAAGCAAGACATACAATCAAAAAATAATCTCCATTTTTGGACATTAAGAGTAAAATTTTCATGTCATTTGTCGATCCAATTTAATAGTAAATTTTAAAAACAAAAACATTGCCAAAAATATGTAGCAGTTAAAAAAAAGCAGGGTACGTAATTGGCATGCGCTATAGTCAATAAATTCAATGAACACCAATAATTTTCTGCAGTAAATTAAACTATGTGAAATTATATTACAAAGTACAAAATTTATTAGAAGCTCGGCATGAAGTAGATTATGCCTCTAATGTACTATGTCATCAGTTGTGGTAGTGCAGTTTCTGAATTTTATAATAAAATTTTCGAGTTTTATTTTACAGATTATGAATTTTATTATAAATTATCTAAGTTTGTTATTTAAACATTATGCTAAAAAAATTATAATATATCTCAAAAACATTTACACAAAGTTTATTATTTGGGTCTTAACAGAAAAAATTTAAAATATAGCTTATAAATTTCAAAAATCTCAGAAAAAATACACATAAACTCAATTAAAATTAAAAAAATTAAAAATCAAGAGGTAGGCCTGATGTATTAGTACATATGATGTATGCTTTTTATCCGGAATGGAGTGGCAAAATCATAATAAAACCTACAATTCACATTTATCCTTTTTATAACTTGGAATTAAATGATAAAAGTAAAAATATTAATTATATTCGTTGATGAATGTTATGATGCACAAATAATTTGAAAAAATTTACACCGTTCTGAAAAGGTATAACATGATATATTGATAATATTTGTATAAATCAACTTTGCGATGCGGAAAAGTTACATCAAAATAATTCAACTATAAGTCTATAATAAAAAAATTAATAGCGGAATTTGATGTATGACTAAATGGTGAATATGACATTAGAAGTTAAAGAATTTGTATTTTGGAAAGAATATAATCTTGAAGAATGATTGGATAATTTTTTTATGGAAGGTAGTAATCTAAAATGGTCATATTGAAAATAAATATTTTTATGTATCTTTAGGGTTTGGATTAGGCGGGAAAAAAATTAACAATAGCGTGACATGTGTCACATTTCATGGATAGCGGTTCTTACTTTATACTTATATATAGATATATATATATATATATATCAATATAATATACCATGATGATAGAGGAGATAAGAAACCCATATAAAAAAAGCTGAAATTAAAATAGAGGGTAATTAATTCTTTTTGAAAAACTGTGTGTCATTTTAACTCATAAATGCTCTAACTTTTATAGTAAAATGATACTTCTCGCATATCTTAAAAAAAGAGGAACATTAGCCGGAATAAAAAAAACATATAAGTACATTTATTTAATAAAGATGTATGCATTTAGTTAATATAACTTGATTTTAATATTTATTTCAAAATTTTGATAAACTACTGTGATAATTAATATGTATATAAATAACTTGATTTTAATTTTCGTAATTAACAAAAAAAATCGCTAAGTTTTTTTAACTTTCTTTTCAGATTTTTATTTTTATTTTTTTTGAGTATCTTTGTTCTAGATTTAAATTTGTAATTAAAAAAATCGGTAACTTTTCAGATTTGATATTATTTTGCTAATAGAGTACTTTTTTCTCTAATTTTTGTAAAAGTTAATATTTGAACAAACTATACGATCAATAATACTCTCTATATGACGAATAATAGTAACAATATCTCAATCTAGGCTATTTACTTGTTTGTTTCTTTGAAATAAAAGTTAATTGAATCTAATCTATAAAAACTTATTAAAAGGATAACTAAAAAAATGTGACATGACAAATTTTAATGTGACATGGCATAATTTTAATGTGACTTGGCATATTTAAATGTGACGTGGCATATTTTTAATGTGACATGGCGAATTTATGTGATGGATTATCAATTTATTATTACATGCCATTAATTTAATTCACTTATCTATAAATTAATTTAATTCAATTATCTATAATATTAAAGGATATTATCACTATTCTTAGATTAATTTTGTATATTAAATATATTATTTTCCAAAATTTATGTAACATTTCAAAACTTAAATCAAAATTTCGTTATTATAATCAATATTGACATTTTAATTGAAATTTTGGTAGTAAAATATGTTAATAAATTTTATAATTATAGTTAAAATATTTTTTTAATAAAACATGTTAATAATTAATAAAAACTCTTCATATTACTTAACACCCATCATTTTTATTAACATTTTTCCTATTTATTTCATTTTTGTATTTAAACATGGTAATAAATTGATTACAACTCTTCATAATACTTAATCCCCACAAAATTAATTAAAAGTTTTTCCTATTTAATTATTTTTTGTAATATAATATGTTAATAAATTGATCAAAACTCTTTATATTAATTAACACCCATAATTTGCATTAACATTTTTTCCCTATTTAATTCATCTCTTGAGTTTTTCAGCAATCAATTATCTAATCTAATAATACTACAAAGTAAATTAAGATTAAAATTAAAATATAGAAATTTATGGTTGTGTAATGTCTATAAAAAACCATAATAGCTATAATTATTTCTATTCGCTGTATTTATTTAAAATATATTTTCCATGAGTTTCTATTTTGTGGATTATATTTCATGGTTTAATTTATTTATTTGACGATGATGAATATATTGAGAATTATTGTTGAGTGTTGTTGTTCCAGTGGTGGTGTTTAATAGAATATATTTCAATTTGCGATATATTTTAAATCACTTTAATTTTAAACTGTTTAAATTTGCAATTTTCTGTTAACTCTTATTGTTATATAGTTACTCAATTTCGTTTAATTAGATATAATCTCATTAAATCAAATACATATATAAATCTATAAAAATAATATATAAATAAAATGCAAGGCAAAGAATGATTAAACAATTCTCATGAAATGTAGATTTTGTAAAAAAAATATATATAAAAAAGGGAAAAAATAATTAAAGCAAACTTTTACATTTCATTTCTCCCTACTCTATATTTATGTCTATTAAATTTGCTAATAATGAAAGCGGATGTTTGAAAGTCACAAAACATTGCTACATATTTATGTATATATTAAATTTGACAATAATATATAATAAAAAATATAAGTCGTTCAAAAGTCATAAAATGCATCATCAATTGGCTATAAATATTTAATGGAAGACAACATTGTGAGCCAAAATTCAAGCCAGTATTTTGTTTACCCCATCACCGAGAGAATTGTATCTGTAAATAATAATTCTTATCGTTGTAAGTGTATTACGGTAAGATAAGTGTATTAAGGTGTTAAATTAATAGTTTATTTATTTATTTTTAAGTTATATTGGTTATGAAGTACTATGACATTTTGGAACTTCAATTCACATTTGTTGTTTTTTGTTATTTAGGGGCTATCAATATTTGTGGAGTTGTGCTCTTAAAAGGTAAATATACTTACATTTTTATTATTCAATGTCCTAACTCTTTCATTATTTAAGAAAATTTTTATATTAATATAATAATAGTGTAATATTAAATAACTCAAATTCCACCATTTTGTTTGTTATTAATTGCTTATTGGATGTAGGGATGATTCATTGGAGAAAGAGAACTATATACGAAGAAGGGAATACTATAATTGCTTAAACAAATACTCCATATTTCCCTCAATTTTATATTATAAACTAACTACAAGATTGATAACATGAGTGTTATGGTTAATTATTTTTAGTTCCATGAATATAAAAATAGTATTTCATAAACTTTAAAATGTATGTTTTATTTTTTATTTATCATTCTCCCTTTGAAAAATAGTTCTCATAGAATGAAAGTGGAGTTGCAAAGATCTCAATCATATTAACAAGTTGGACAAAATAAATCTTATTGTTATGAATAATGGCTAAATGTACATTATTATTAATATTTATGCTTACAATATAGTTAAAAAAGCTACTTAAAACATTTAATTTTAGTCCACAATCATTTTTATATTGGTTAATACATAATTCATCTATATTGATTACTAGATTATTCATTTATTTTTACGATATTGTAAAATATCATCTGAGTTATCGATTGATTTATACAATATTATAAAAAGACAAGACTAAATATCTTATTAATACCACAAATCTTGATAGGCCTTAAATTTGAACAAAACAAATGCGTACGATAAAATTTGAAAATGTGATGAACATTTCATAACGCAACAATGGAACTTACATAAAAAAATTAAAAAATTATATAATTAATTTAAAACCTTAACACACTTAACTTGATGTGAATAGATAGATAAGACATCTTAGTGGCACATACAATTCTATTGACCATATGGATAGGAAAAAATATTGCTTACAAATTTTGCCTCTGTCAAAAAAATATAAACAATTGATGGGATACGTTTTATGAGTTTGAGCATTTTTTCTATTATTATTATCAAATTAAGATAGACATAAATATCAATCAAGGTTCATCACTTTTGTGCATCGATGTTAAAAAGACAATACTAAGTATCTTACTATGTCATGTGTTATTAAAAAGTCATATCGAAGATCATGTGTCACATGGTTATAAATAAAAAAAAATAAAAAAAATGTTAGTTGCGAACACAAAAATAAATTAATACAAACTATTTATTTTGCTTTTCTAAATTTGGTTATTAACTACATATTTATTTAACTTTTATTTCTCTTATTTAGTAAAATGACTTTTTGATTTCCCTCACCATTTAGGTTACTATATATATTTAACTTAATTTATCATTTTTGCAAAATTTAAAATTTAGGATTTTTGACAAATTGATATAGATGATATATTAAGACTAGCATTTATTAAACTTCATAACTATGCTACTATTCAAAAATATGATTTATAAGAAATAAAATATTGAGATAAAAAACCCTCTAATTTAATTGAAAAGTATGTTTTAGGCTTTTTACGTTACATAATTTATCATTCTCAAAAAAAAAAACAAAATCAAACATTATGCATTAATTAAATACGTAACTTTTAAGTATTTCAAAAGTCAAAACTATATATTTTTAAATGAATAAACTAATTGATCGGACAAATATTAACAATACGATAAAATAACAATACTAAAACATATAAACCCGTGAATGTCACGGGTCACAAAACTAGTTATTTTTGAAAACAAATTAATTTTAATGATTTTTGATGAGTTTATCAAATTAAGAAAGAAGAAATCATCCAAATTTAATAGAATAATTTAATAGAATAATATATAGAGAAAATGGGGAAGAGAGTAATTAATTAACTTTGGTGATCATGAAGGGTCCTACATCAACAAAAATCAACTTCCTACTTAAAATTCAACGGTCAATCAAATCTCTCTAAATGCTGTTCCTTTTATAGAAAGATTTAAATATTAATGCGTGTTGATAATAAAGACAATTTTTGAACTTTTTTAGACAATAACATATACGTCATTTATTTCTTCTATTTAATGGTTGATGAAATCAATGTCATGTTCACCAATTGAAAAAAAGTTATCGGTACTTATTTAGTTATATTTAAAAATTGTCGCTGGAATATTTAGATAGATCGTTTATGGATAATTTAATATAATTCGATTGTTTATGGTAAGGTCATAATTATGGTGAAGCGGCCGAACCCTTTCTATGTTGGATATGATTTTTAATGTCTATGGGACTAATTTCAATGGGATGGAAATTATGGAGTTATTTCTAGCATTTTATTTGGCCCAAATATATTCTCTATCTAAAAAAATTATCTATTTTGCTATTTTTCTTATTTCGTGAAACTTGGACTTAAAATATTTGTTTATTCACAAAATGTTTAATTTCTTATTTCGTAAATCTTGAACCTTAATTTATGAAACCGGAACCTTATTTCGTGAATCTTGTACTTAAAAGTTAGAATGTTTGTTTACTCACAAAATTTATAATTTTTTATTTCGTAAATCTTAGACCTTATTAATTTGTGAAACCGGGACCTTATTGCGTGAAATTTGGACTTAAAATGTTTGTTTACTCACAAAATGTTTAATTTTTATTTCGTGAATCTTGGACCTAAATTTGTGAAATCGGGACCTTATTTTGTGAAACTTGCACTTAAAATATTTGTTTACTCACGATATGTTTAATTTCTTAGTAACTAGGTTTCAGCTATCTTTTCAAGTAGTTTTGCCAAAGGGAGTTTAGTCATCCGTGTTAACCATTTTTTTAACAATCCCAATACTTCAAATCGGATAAGAACATCGGTCCATGCATTCTGATGAACCCACATTAGTATGGTGCTGCTACAGTAGTGTCGTTGATTTTCTATAATTGAAGATTTTATGTACATTAAGGTTTCAAATTAATGCAAATTAGTACATGGTTATTTCATATATAGTGGCAGAAAAGTAATTGGTTTTGTTTTTGGGTGTGGATGAAACACAACGTATGCTAGTAAGTCATCCGAGCGTGACGGAATTGAAGTTTAGTAGGTATGGACTCGGGTCATAAATATTTTAAAAATTGCTTTTGAGGCTTGAATCCGAGTCTTATGCGAATTCACTCAAGTTTTAACCATTAAACTACTCCTGTACGGACAATTAAAGGTTTATTATATGGTTATTGCACGGGCATGTTTTTTCTAAATTGTGACTTTATTTAGCTTGTTGACAAAATTGTTATTACTCTATCTATATTAAGATCTATATAATTCATCACATAAAATAGTGAAATTTGATAGTAATGATTATCAATTGTCCTTATTTTTCATCATAAAATTTTGGTCAATATTTTCATGTTTATTGAGTGTTTGTACATTGTTGTAATCAGACATTACAATTCACCTTTAGTCATGTAATTTAACATGATTCTGACAAAATATCTTTGAAAATTATAAGATTTTATTTTATATAATAAAATACTTACTAGTAAAGTAATAAGAGAGGTAGGTCTCATATTAAAAATATTAGATAAAAAATCTTATTTTTAAATTGGTAACATAAACATTCATCTATTATTTCTTACAATTATCAAGTTATTGACCGATCCCATTATATGTATAACTCAACCCGTATACGAACTGACGTGTGTGACCTGGTTTGTGGCCCAAGCATAAACCAACCCAGACCATTTGACATGTATCCCTAATATTTTTGTTCTTACGTACTTGCCACTTACCGGCCAAAAATATGAAATAATGATCAATATGATGATCATGATATTGAGAGAATTTTTTTTTTTGTTTTTTTTTTTTTTTTTGACAGTTGTTTATGACCTGTTCACAACACTGCTCTGGCAATGTCATGGGCAGATCTATTTAAAAGTCGAGGACAATGATTAAAAGAAAAACAATGACAACCTGCAACTAACTTTAAAAGATAAGCTACTGTAGATACTATATCCTTGTCGATATTGCCACAGCCATTTACTTATAGTACGAGGTTAAGGCAGTCTGAATGCACTTCCAAGTGATAGAATCCTGCAGAAATTGAATCCTCACATGCTAACAACAATGCCACGGCCTCAGCATGAATAGGCGAAATGGCCCAAAAACTTGCTGCACTTTCTTTAATTATTTCTCCATGCTGATTTTTAAGAATCCATCCTGCTGATGCCCTAAAATCCTTCATCCAGGCCGCATCACACTTTAGTCTTATATGTTGGTCACAGTTTTGAGGACCTAAGATGGATAACGGAAAATGATTCCGTAATAAATCCGCTGTGGACATATCTTCCTTTGAAGTGGTTTCAGAGGACAAATGCAGATCCTTATTTTTGATGGCAATTTTGTAAAGATTATCTGCTGTATCTCTATTTATTTTTTCCAGTGATTCCTGAGAATTAAAGATCTTGGATATTGAGAGAATTAGAGAGATGTAATTGTTGATGAATAGAAATCAGAATGTAATATTATTGATTGATGTGAAAACAGAATACAACATTAGCTTATATAGATAGTTTATTTCTAACAACCTTGACTAAAATACCTAACTAACTTTCTTCATACAGTATAACTAACTTTATATTAAGATAACTAAATTAATCTATTATCTCATATCCCCTCCTCAAGCTGGACAAGGCTTAAAACGTATTCCAAGCTTGACAAAAAGATGATGATGTTCATAAGCACCAAGAGCTTTTGTCATGATGTCTGCAATTTGTAGTTTGCTTCTGATATGTTTGGTAATTAAGAAACCTTCTTTTTGTTTGTCACAAACATAATGACAATCAACATTCAGATGTTTGGTCCTCTCATGAAATACAAGGTTCTCTGATATATGCTCTGTTGCAGTGTTGTCACATAAGAGTGTTAAAGGCAGAGCAATCTTTACTTGTAATTCCTGCAGGATGTTCACAAGCCAAACCAATTCACTTGTTGTATAAGACATAGATCTATATTCTGCTTCTGCAGAACTCTTGCTAACAGTAAGTAGTTTCTTGGTCTTCCAAGAAATCAAGGAATCACCCAGAAACACACAGAAGCTAGTCAAGGACCTACAACTGAATGCACAAGATGCCCAATCTGCATCACTATATGCTTGTAACTGCAAGGATCCTGATGCAGAATAGAAAAGTCATGCATTAACAGTCCCTTTTAGATACTTGAGAACATGGATAACAATAAGATGGTGAGGCTCTCTAGGTTGACTCAAAAACTGACTTATGTGTTGAACACTATATGAGATATCAGCTCTTGTCATATTAAGATAGAGAAATCTCCCTATGATTCTTCTGTATTTCTTTGGTTCATCTAATAAATCCCCTTGATTTACTGAAAGCTTGAGTCCCTTTTGCATCGGAAAAGAAACAGGAGTACAATCTTCAAGTCCTGCATCCATTAATATGTCAAGGACATATTTTCTTTGATTTAATAGAATACCACTAGTATTCCTAGTAACTTCCAAACCCAAAAAGTATTTAAGTCTCTCACATCTTTGATAGTAAACTTTTGATGTAGGCTGTCTTTTAAGCTTATGATGTCTGCAAGATCTTCTCCAGTTACAAGAGCATCATCAACATAGATTAAAACAGCCATAAACTTGTAAGAAACATGATCAATTTTGGTAAAGAGACTATAATCATATTTGGACTGTAAGAAGCCCAAACTAATTAGAAAATTTGTTAATTCCAAATTTCATTCGCGAGATGCATGCTTGCTTTAACCCATATAATATCTCTTAAGTCTGCATACTTGATTTGGTTTTGCTAAAGAATAACCTTGAGGGGGTTTCATATAAACTTCTTCTTCCAAAAAACCATGCAAGAATGCATTATCAATGTCCAACTGATGTAAAGGCCATTTCCTTATGGCAGCAATAACAATTAAGGTTCTAACAGTGGTGAACTTAGCAACAGGAGAGAAAGTGTGTTTATAATCCTTATCTTTAATCTGATTATAACCCTTTGCAACCAACCTTGCGTTGAACCTTTCTACAGTACCATCTGGTTTATATTTTATCTTGCAAACCCATTTGCTACCGATAGCATGTTTATCTTTAGGTAAAGTAGTTAATTACCAAGTGTCATTGTCTTCCAATGCTTTCAATTCTTGGCTAAGCAAGCTTGGAGAGTGGTGAAGGGGGAGCAGACGTTCTTTGGAGAGGTGTTTCGTAGCCTTTTACGGGTTAATGTGTGCTCTGAGTGGGGAGTTATTATTAAAGAAGGGGGCCTATGTCCTGGGGAAGGCGTAGTATTATTTATGGTTTTAAGGCGATTAAGGATCTTTTGGCTTGGAAACCGGGTATTAATACAAATTTGAATGTATGGACAAATCGATGGGTTGGAGAGGATCGACCGGAACCCAATGAGGATATTATTGGGGGGGATCATGACTACTTGAAGGATATATCGGTCGGGGAGTTGATCTCTGAGTATGGTGAGTGGGATAGGGATAAGTTGAAGATGATGTTTGATGAGGTTTCCGTTCAAAGGATCTTAACAATCCCTTTGAATAAAGAGTTTTTGGTGGATAGGATTATGTGGCCGTATACGACGTGTGGTGAGTATACTGTGAAGAGCGGGTATGGTATTATGTTTCAGAACTACTTCACAACTAAGATGTCAAATGCGGATGGAAGAAGAATCTCTGTGGGGGGTAGGAAGTTCTGTAGAACGAAACTCTGGAAGCTTTAGATACCGCAAGCATGGAAGGTGATGCTATGGAAGATTATCACTAATACTCTTCCGATGGGGGAAGAGTTTCAAAGACGTGGGATTGAGTTGTCTGAAGGATGGGGATGTCACTTGTGTAGAGACTGGATTGGCTATAGTTTGGAGTCTTTGGAACATTTGTTTAGGGATTGCTAGTTTGTGCAGAGGGTATGGGCATCTTCAAACTTGGGTATTAGGTCAGGACATATGAGTAATATTAGTCTAGGGGATTGGGTCTTGGAATGGATTCGTTACTTATCTGGGACAGAAGAGGCTGACAGGCGTATTATTCAATTTGTAGCCTTACTTTGGTGTATATGGGTCATGCGGAATAAGGTTATATTTTCAGAAGGAGAAAATAATGGTTGATGGTTTGTATGGGTTCTATAAATCCTTGGTTGTTGTGGCTTTAGAAGCATATGATAAGAAGGAGAAGAAGAATAAGGGAAGGGATCGAAGGGCGGAGCTGTTAGATAAGGAGTATGAAAATGCTAGGGACAAGGTTAAAAATTCAAAACCATTCTTATTGGTTGGGAATGGGGGGACGTGTATTGGAAAGCGGATTAAGGTTGATGCTAGCTGGAAAGGAGGAATGGAGGCAGGTATAGGGTGGGTGGTCTTTGATGAAGCTGGAAAGGTTTGTTTTCAGGGGGGTAGGAAGATCCCTGCGGCTTCCCCTCTTCAGGCCGAGGTGATTGGAATTAGAGTTGCTCTTCGATGGGCTTTTGATCACAATGAGAGACATGTGGTGATTCTCTCGGACTGCTTGAGCGGAGTTCTGCAGGTTGCGGGGTTGGAACAACAGAGCTACCTGATTCAAGATATTGTGGCTGAGTTTCAGCTGTTATTCTCATCGTTTCATTGTCTTAGCATTAGTTATATTCGCAGGTCGCTTAATAGGTCGGCACACAGTCAGGCTAAAAAGGCGATGTGTTCTTAAGTTATGCTTTCGAGTTCCAAAAAAAAAATAATTCTTGAGACATTGCTTTAATCATCTGCTATCTACTGCGACATGTTTATAGAACATAGGCTCATGTTCTGCAACCACATTGCAGAAATATTGAATAAAAGTAGGATCAAATTGAAAGTCCATAATCCTAATTAGAATTTCTAATTAGACTATCAATTTTAAATAAAAGGACGTAAGTACCATGCATGCATTATTAAGTAATAATTAAAATAAAAGAGTAAGGAAAAATTAGTTTCCTTACATTGCTTATTTAGAAATTATGGGAACAACAAGATCTCTTGTTGTTCTTAGCTATCATAATAGGGAAGATCCTCCAATAAGCACTCAAAGAAGAATGCCTCCTCACTTGTGCACCCAAGATAAAAACCCAAAAAATTACTATTAATATTAACTAGATATTATGTAATAATATTATATATCACTAATATTTACTAATATTACTGCCTTAGTAATAGTTGCTTAATATTAGTATTTGAATATGAGAGGAAATGAGGAGATGAGAGAGTTTTACATGTAGAGGCTTTTGTGAGAATAAGAGGAAAATAAGAACAACAAATGTTCCTTACTTGATTCACACGACATACACTACTAATATAGTGTATTTTTAGTCTTCTTAAATCATTACATGCAAAGACTTTAGAGTATCTATGTGAGGTAGAGTGTAGCTTTGTCATACTAGGCATAATAATGATGTTGGAAGCATCTTCTAAATACATACAAGACAAAAGCAAAGGAGCACAAATTGTGCATCATATACACGCCTCATATGGTGCATTATGGGTCAATTTTATCTTATAATTTTTGTCCACAAATGCTAATAAGTATTATACTTAATTATCTTATACAATTAAATATTAATTTGATCAAATAACTATTATGTGACACAAATTAATAAATAATATACACTCAACTTATTGAGTAAATTTACCGTTATATCAATATATATTGGGTCCCATAATAGCTAGTTAGTTAAATTTACAACCTCTTGTAAATATAATTAACAAATTACCTCTACCTCAAAATAAATACAAAACCTCAACTTTATTTAGTAATTAACTTATTAATCACTAAATCGAATCTTATTTAATCACATTACAATAAGACAAAAATCCAACTCACATAAATAAGGGATTAATTCATCTGTATCAAATACAATTAATTAATTATCCATTTGGGTCTCATCCTATAGGTGTGACCGTAAGGGGTCAGTTGATCATCGTCGTCATACGACAATAACGTCAAACTCTAGTCAACCAACCGTTATCGATATACGTTAATCAACTGACGAGGAAATACAAATATCCAGTTTATATTCCTTAAATGAGATTTATTATGTTTACGCACTATTGTGGAGGACACATCCTCCAACAATCTCCCACTTCTTCGATATAAGGTGTGCGCTACCAATTCTCTTGTCCGTTAAAATCTCCCACTCAATGCAAGGTGTCTTTCAGGTCACCCTTGCACATGAACATATCGCGAGTGGTTTCCTCGATCAGGAGTGTGACTGTAAGACCGGAAATCTACTATAGTTCATTTCTGAGCGTGGCCACGCATTTCAGTCATAACTCCTCGAGTGGCCCTGAGATATAATAAACCCAACGTGGGTGGACAATTCCTGTATGCCCTAACTATCTTTAATCAATCAAAGATCACCATGACCCAGTAGAAGTCCTTTGACCTCCTTTTACGGCACGACCTACGATAAGAACCAAAGTCACTCGAAAACTGTACTGACTTCAGATAATAGTCTACAGTCAAAACAATCGACTCATAGGAATATCATAGAGATCACTGCCCGACGAGGCGTCTATGAAAGAACTAAGGGACTCTATCAATGGTCACTGTCCGCCAATGGTCATACCTTTTGCCTGTGTAATCGACCAGTCATCTCATATGACTATATGGTGTTGAACCCAGCCATCAATTGACTTACAATCTAGTCACTCCGAGACGTCACCTCATTAAATGACTAGGGACAAAATACAAAGTTTATCTTGTTCACTTGAATAGTATTCAACAGTGTCTCCACAACTCATTCAGATAAACAGAGTAATAAATTTAGTCATACTAAAATAAATAATTCTAATTGAAAATATAACAATGAATGTGATTATCATATATGTCAAAATTGATACAATATCCAATCATTACATATCCATAATCTAAGCAAACTCTAGAACACGTTTAAATCCTATTGCGATGACGTGTGCATCATGCTTAGCCTTCGATAAAGGCTTGGTTGAAGGATCAACAATATTATCATCTGTCCCAACCTTACAAATGTCTATTTCCTTTCTATCCACGTAATCTTGTTGGAGCCTTGTGTCCTCCACATGTAGTGTGATAACGTCATTGCACATACCCCTGTACGGACAAGTGGGAGATTGTTGGGGCTGGTGTCCTTGACAGTTAGTACAATGACTTACTAAATCTCTTAAAGGATCACAAGGGCATACTTCAGTATTACTATCAGTTGATCCACGTTTATCAATAACGGTTGGCTTGCTAGATAAGTTTGACGTTATTGTCATACGGATGGCGGTGATCAACTGATCCCCATACGTCACACCTATAGGACACGTTTGAGAGATGTGAAGGTATGAAAATACAGTAACATTTATGCCGGATACGACTAAACAGTTAGTCAGAGGTATTGACTATTAAATTAGTCAATAAGATGTTGAGATTATTATTTAATATGGATTAAATAATTTTAGCTAATACGGATTACATGATTAATTCGTAAATTAAATATAAACAGTTATATTTAATTAAATATTTTATTCGCGTATTTGTAACATCCCGTATTTTCGTGATTTATATTTAAAGGCTTTTAATTATTTTAAGGAATACAATATATTTTTAAAGGTTTCAATTATTGTTACGGGATAAAATAATATTTTAAAATTTGATGTTAATCCACTTTAAAGTAACACCTTAATGATTATTGATAAGTTATTTTAAATGTTCCGTTAAGATCCGTCTTAAGAACCTTAAGTCCTTAAGACGAATATAAACTTGGCAATTCAAGTTCACATCTTAAAAACCGTTCAAGTATCCAACCCGTTTTCATTAGACGGAAAGGACACAACTTAAACCCTCCTAAACCCTTTTAGTCGACATATTGTCTTCCTCAAGAACAATAAAACAGTAAATCACATTTTCACAAAACCTCCATAAAAACTCATCTTCTTCTCCAATTTTCTTCATCATCCGTTCACCGAATTAAGGTAATAAATACATTTTCGGAATCCTCATCGAATTTGCAAGCCATCCGTCACTTCTGTTTTCCATTTCGTTCCACTTCAAAAATGGGCTGTTTTGGAGAAATCCGTTTATAGCTTACAATAATCGCTTTTCATGTTGTAGGAAGAAGCCTAGAAGATCCCAAGGAGGTTAGAGGCAAGATTGAAGAAGAGATTGGAGCTTAAACGCTTAAAAGGTGACGTTTACGAGTAACTCGACCTTTTTGTTAAAATAGCAAGTTTTGATGTGTTCTTGTTATTGTTTCTGATTTTGTTAAGGTTTGATAATTAATGGACTTAGTAACATGTTTAGGAATGTTCTTATGTGATGAATTCATGCCTTGTTGATGTTTCACATGTTCATAAGCTAATTTCTGAAATTTCATGTTTTGCGACGGATACTTCATATAATCGTATTGAGGATTGTTGTGGGATTGTTTGCTGTTAGATAGTGTTATTGGATGATTTGTAATGCCGGGTAAACTTCACTTGTAGCGATTCTTAAGATTTGGTGTCGAATTATGGAGTTTTTGCAAAGGCTGGAAAACGCGATTTTGTGTACAGGCTCTCTGAGCCGGTCGACCGGCTGGGAGTACCTTTAGTGGGTTTTGCGAGTTTTTGAGAAATTGGGTCTTGAGCTGCCAGCCGGTAGGCCGGCTGGTAGCCTCTTTGTGTTGTCTTGCGTAAAATTGAGAACATAGGAATAGGGTTCCCAGCCGGCAGACCGGCCGCCTGCCAGCCGGCTGGGAGTCCTTTGTTGTTGTATTGTTCAAAAAGAAGGAAGGCTGAGAGGGACCACCAGCCGAACGACCGGCTGCCTGCCGACCGGCTGGGGACCCCTGTAGCTTGTTTTCAATTCGTATTTCGTTCATAACTTTTAAACGGTTGATCGGTTTTGTATCTTTGATATGTGTTTGAGGTCCCCGGAGGATGGGCGACACTATATTGGGTTCGGGAATGGAGAGAGGATAGGGGTAACCGAATGGGAAACCGACTCTCCCTCAACTTAGTTCCCGGGGTCAATTAAGTGTTGATTAGGAGTTAAGAAAATAGAACTATAGATTAGTTCCTAGACTTGGATGATATTGTATTGATGTGTATTAAGGTATGCCTTAAGCTGGCCTCTGAGCTTAATACGTGAGCTTGTTGTCATATATGGGGATATGCTTTAAGCTGGCCTCTGAGCCCTATATGTGTATGATTGTCGTGTCTGGGATATGCCTTAAGCTGGCCTCTGAGCCCAGACATGTTTGTTGTGATCGCGTTGGAACATGCCTTAAGTTGGCCTCTGAGTCTGACGAGTAGAGCAGCTGCACAACGGGGAATTTAGGTCATAACACCTCACCCGGAGTGCAGATGTTTGATGCTAGAACATGCCTTAAGCTGACCTCTGAGTTTAGTATCTTGTGATGTGGTGAAGGGACATGCCTTAAGCTGGCCTCTGAGTCCTTTACTTTTGGATGCTAGTCTATGTCTTAAGTTGGCCTCTGAGTCTAGTGTCTTGCTGATTAGCAGGTCTATGCCTTAAGTTGGCCTCTGAGTCCTTGCTTGCTGAATGATTGGTATTTAGGTTATGTCTTAAGTTGACCGCTGAACCTTTATACTTGATGAATGATTGGTATTTAGGTTATGTCTTAAGTTGACCGCTGAACCTTTATACTTGCTGAATGATTGGTATTTAGGTTATGTCTTAAGTTGACTGTTGAACCTTATACTTGCTGTTTTTATCTGCTTGCCTTGAGTTGGTACAGTGTCAGATATATAGGATGATGGTGACGTTTATAGTACCTTGACTTTGATATTGTTCATCCAAGGCATTGGATGACTCTTTAGTCAGTTTCGTAAATGGTTTGGATTGAAAGACCCCCCGACCGGGTAACCGGTAGGGAAACCGGCTCTCCTTCCAAATAGTTTCCGAAGTTGGTTGAGAGCCGTGCATTAGTGTTGCATGCTAGTATGAGATAAGTTGATGAGATGTTTATGCTTCACATGTTTATATATGTTGGAGTATTCTATATTGCTTTACTTGTTACGTGTCGTTACAAAAGGTGGCTAGGAGAACTCTAGTCACTCCCCACTGATTGTGGCGTACATGTTTTCATGTATGTAGGTACATGCAGGTTGGACGGGGTTCACTTGAGAGCTAGCGAGTGATGATCCTTTCATCATATGACTTACACGTTTATCGATTAGCTAGACTCTTAGTTTTTGATACAGTTATCTTTTGGTGCCTGTAGGGATGTTTCATCCCAGGCTGTTGTATGTATTTTGTTTTCAGTACTTAGAACTGCTATTTATCTATTTTGTTTATATCAGTTTTCAGTTTCAGTTTCAGTTTATTTCTTCTCGCATGTTATTTATGTTTAAAAAGTTTTAATTCCGCTGCATTTTTAGTACTTTGTATGTTTTAATTTTCCGCTTTCGCGAGGGGTTTTACAGTTGGTATCTGAGCATTATTGCTCCTGACGCACTCATGTGACCCCCAACCTTAACTTGACTATATAATTGAATAATGAATGAGAGATGAGGTAGATTTAAGGACTTATATTGTAGTCTGATTGTGCCTTGTTAGGAATACGTCTAACAATTTATTCTCTTATGATTGAAGAATGACGGAGCCAACCAGTGAGGAGAATGCTGAGATGCAAGCCCTCATTCAAACTCTTCAGGATTGCATAGCTAGGTCATATATGCCTTCTTCTTCACCTCAAACCACGAGAAGTAGCCAACCTGGAGGATTTGCTCGGATTATAACCCAAATGTGGAGGAATGCAGCTAAGACATTCGACGGAGAGACCAGTGCTGCAACCCTCACCGCTTGGTTCTTTGACATGGAAAGGAACTTCATGATTTACGGTGTTCGACCTGAGGATCAGACCCGAGTAGCATCTCAGTTCTTAGTTCGTGAGGCTAGGAGTTGGTGGTTGACGATCAGTACTCCTGCTACTCGTGACCCTACTTTCACTTGGAGTCGTTTCAAGACTCTTCTTGGCATGAAGTTTTACCATAAGGACATCCGCCAAGATAAGTTGACCGGGTTCATGAACCTTCGCTAAGGAACCCTTTCTGTTCAAGCCTTCACCAATCGAGTTGAGGAGCTGATCCACTTTGTCCCACATCTAGTTGATAGAGAAGAAGACAAAGCCTATCTGTTTCGGAGCAAACTTAATGCTGAGACTAGGAGTGTAGCCAGTGGTGACCCGACTTCTTACTTCCAGAGTTACTACAGTGTCTTGCGAGCAGAGGACCCTTATGAGATCTATTATGAGAGAGCTAGAGCTTTCTCTCCTCCTCGACCACCTTTACATAGCTGTCTAAGCAAGAGACCTCTTAGTCATCCTTCCTCCTCCTCTCCTCCTGGAAGAGGAAAGCACCCACAATTCCTTGTGCAACCTGCTACAGTTAGACCAGGCAATAACCGCCGTGGTAGACCACGCATTTGCTACCGATGCAGAGAGCGGGGACACCTCTCTGAACAGTGCCCCCAAGGAAAGAGAGAACCTAACAGAGCTGAGGCCTCCCAGGATCGTGACGTGGAACCCTCGACAGAAGCTCCCCTGAAATGCTTCGAATGCCGCAAGGATCTTCATCCTAGAGTTGACTGTTACGGTGACCCTCACCAGTGCTTCACCTGTGAGGGGTTTGGACATCGCTCTTTCGAGTGCCGCGTAGGGAATGTCACCATCAACAAAGCTATCACTGCTGACCCAGAGGCTGAGACCAGTGGAGCTAGAGCTGTTCAGCTTCAGACTGAAACTGGAGTCCACCCTGACCCACCTATTGGTATGTTCATGCCTACCGTCTTACTTATGGTTTGATGTACTTGTGACCATTTGGATCTCTATCTCTTCCCTTAGACTTTCTTGACCTTCCTTGAGGACTGTCATTGTGTTCTCTTGACCTCACCTAATAGCTTGCTTATCCTGAACCACCTTGTGCGGTAACCTACCATAGACAGACTTGGGGAATTTCTCGAGGACAATTGTAGACCATGATTGAGAGAGTGTTGCTACCTGAGGAAAATCTAAGGAGCTGATGGAATGTGTTTTGTTGATCTTAGTGTCCATATGTTACTAATTGGAAGAGTGAGTGAGCGATGGGATAACTGTGCTAGGTAGAGTGTTACACATGGCTGTCGATGGAACTTAGGTGTGAGAACCGTGCCGAGTTATGGATGATTGTAAGTTGTAATTTCCATTTGAGAAATTATAGGAACTTAGGGTAGTAAGTAATTTCGAGGAATATGTTTAAGGTACTGAGGTTGTCTGATAAGTGAATGAGGTAAGTCAATGCTGTTTGAACTTGAGGAACGAGAGTTGTTGGTAATGGCGTGAGAACATTAGAACATTTACAGGAACATGTGGAATTGACTGAGTGGTTGATCTTAAGTTACTTAATGAATCTTAGCATTTATCTAATGAAGGACTTAAAGGAAATCTAGGATACATCATCAGTTTAAGAATGAATGACTCATTGAGAGATGTAAGTCCAGAAACGCGTTGATTTGGGTATGGTTATTTGTGGACTGTGATACAAGTATAGTAGATATATCACATGAGTCGAGTAGTCTGAGAGTTTGGTTGAATTGTCATTTGGGAACTATCTGAGATGGGTTATCTAAACTTTTGAGGAATAAATCATCGAAAGGATAATGTTGCTTTTGTTGGGGCTGGTGTCCTTGAAAATTAAGTACAATGACTTATTAAATCTCTTTAAGGATCACAAGGGCATACTTCAGTATTATTATCAGTTGATCCATGTCTATCAATAACGGTTGGCTTGCTAGATAAGTTTGACGTTATTGTCATACGGATGGCGGTGATCAACTGGTCCCTATACGTCACACCTATAGGACACGTTTGAGAGATGTGAAGGTATGAAAATACAGTCACATTTATGCCGGATATGACTAAACAGTTAGTCAGAGGTATTGACTATTAAATTAGTCAATAAGATGTTGAGATTATTATTTAATACGGATTAAATAATTTTAGCTAATACTGATTACATGATTAATTCGTAAATTAAATATAAACGGTTATATTTAATTAAATATTGTATTCACGTATTAATATAAACAGTTATATTAATTTGGGTAATTATACGATATCGTAATTTTATCAGACCATTATTAATACATCGACTGCATTAATATCTGATAACATGTATGCGATTTATAAATAAAACCCGCGAATTATATTTTTAGCGAATCGGGTCGAATCATGCAAAGGAATAAGGTAAGAGTGGAAAAAGCCCACTCTTACCCTATACCCATTCGGCCGGCCGACCCAGGGCTACATAAGGAGAGTACTTCTCCTTATGTCAGGGACTCTTGGAACTGTTGAATCATAATTCTCACAATTAGGGTTTTTAAGAGCATTCTTCTCCCAAAACTCAGAGCTCACATCTAAAACCTCAATAGCTCTCCCCATATTGCAAGGCAATTGGAGAGTATTTTCTAGCACACGCGGCATCATCTCAATCAAGTCTTGGGTGCAAGTTATAGGAGGGAATTTACTTTAATTCCTGTTCTTAGGCCTATTCAAGCAAGGACCCAAGGTTGTATTCTTTTTCATGTTTTTATTTATCTTATGACAATAATCACAACTGTAATTTTCATTATAATCCTTCAAGTTTAGGGTGAATACATGCTTTATTCCCCACAAGTGGTATCAGAGCCAAGACCATGAAATTTTACTTTTGTGTTTTTCATAAGTTTTATTTAAAAAATTTTGAAAAATATCGTTTCTGTCGCTGTGTCGGTCGGTCGACCCCTTGTAGCGGTCGGTCGACCGCCCCCGTATAAAGTTTGTGTTTTTCCGGCAGTTTCTCTTTTGTGCAATCGATCTTGTTTTCGATTCCTGTTTACATATTGTTAATTAATCGATATTCTTGACAATATGTGAACCCTTGTTGATATTTTCTTTGTTTTACTCGTTTTAATCAAAGATAAAAGGGTAAAAACTTGTTTTGATTTTAAAAGTGCAGCATTTTGCGTTTTTCAGAAACTCGTTTTTACTGTTTGTCGGTCGACCTGGTTTATGGGTCGGTCGACCCATAGTGCTGTTGCAGCAATTTTTTTTTTTCTGGAGGTCGGTCGACCTCGCCCCCTGTAACAGACTCGTTTTATTTTATCTTTCGAAAATAACCTGTTTTATTTTCCCATGGCCTTTAGTAATATACTATATACGGAAATAATATATTATTAATTTTGTGAAACGGTTCACCCTCGTTTGATACATATTATTTTAAAACGGTTTAAGATAATGAATTATAAATTTATTAAAATTGGGTGATTAAAACGGTATAATCACATAATTTTAAATCCCGTAAGGTGGTTTGGTAAAATTTGTTAATCATAATAACAATATTATGTCATGTATAAATTTTAATTTTAGTTGATGCATTTTATTTATCGTCTTGTTGAATGCCTTGTGAATGCTTTCAATAACGTATTTATTTTTGCAAACGGTTGTAACTTAGTGTGGCCTTAGTAGATTGTGTTACCGTAATGATGGAACACAGTCTTGCTTGTAATTTTGAGATGTTGAATCTCCGTTTTGGGTTTTTGCCATGTAATTACTTTTGTATTTAAATTAGAATGTAAATAGGTTATATTTGTAATTTAAATTAGTATTTTTGTGAAGACCAAAGACGGAGACCGGATGCTCACTCCCGCTGCAAGGACCAAGATGGAACATCAAGACAAGCTTCTAGGGTCCAACGGTGGATTCCAAGTTGTTTTATGTTTATTTTGGTAGGATAGGCCACACTAGGACTTTTATTTACGTTTATCGCATTTATTTTATGCTTTCATCGATAATAGCTTGCATCATATTCCGCCTAAAACCAAACCACCTATAACATGCCTGAAAACTGACTCATGTAGAGGTTACGCGTTAGTTTTCTGTGACAATACGGATGTCACATGTCAATTGCAAAGCCATCACTTTATTTCATTCATTCACGCATATGCTAGATATTAGTTCACTTAAAATGGATAAATAAAATTTGATGGGGTCTTCCTCGTATAACCAAAAATTGAGACTAGTCTTTATAAATCAGACTCCCATGAATCCCTTCTTCGTCGGTAGGCATAATATGACCCCTTCTACATCGGGTAAGTGGGAACAGATGATTTATTTTATCTCAACATCATGGTCACTCGATACTATCTAGCGACTGAGATGGACTAATAGATAGGATTTACGGAAATCTATCGACCAAGAGTTCCAACGGTGGAATTAGCCAAACTGTAGGCTTATCAATATACGAAAATTAAGTCTTGGGATCATTTATATAATTCTTGAGGGAGATCAGTTATATAAATGTATGAGTCTACGAGTTTAAATACATTTTAATATAGACTTAAATCACAACAATGAGTTGCTTATATGGTTCTGTTTTATCTTCTTTTCAGTGTAGAACACGTTCAAATTAAACTGCTGTATAACTAATGGCTGGTGAAGACCCAATGCCAAGTGCCAAGCTAGCACGTGAATCCTGGCTAAAAGCCTTCATGGACTCCATGAATCGGTCTACTAGACTGAGGAATGATGGGTCAAACTTCTCTGACTGGGAGGCAGCACTACGGAATGCTGCCATTGCTGACGGAAAGCTTAAGTACTTAACTGAGCCAATTCCGGCACACCCAGGAACTGGAGCTAGAGCTAACGAAGTTCGCGCTCATAGCGACTTCGTCATGGAAGCGGGTGCGATAAAGAACGTACTCATCTATGCAATGGAATCCAATTTGCAAAGACGCTTCATAGCCCATGGTGCAAACAAGATTTTCACCACGCTCACTAACGAATTCTCAAAGGCTCCGAGGATCGTTTCTTATGGGCATACCTGTCGCTTCTTTGAGGCGAAACTCCAGAAGGGCCAAGCTGTTAGCCCACATATTCTTCACATGATTGAGAATATCGAAAAACTGGAGGCCCTAAACTGCAAGATCAGTGAGAACATAATCGTTGATCGAATGCTTCATTCGCTTCATGATGGGTTCGCCCTCTTTAGGGCCAACTATTACATGAACGACATGAAGAAGACTCCTCATGAGCTCCACTCCCTTCTCGTACAGACCGAGAAGGATCTGAAATTAAGTGGGAGCGTGAAGCAGGATGTTCTCATGATCTCTAGCAAGGGTAAGGGTAAGGGAAAAGCTAAAGCTCAGGGCGACCTAACAGTAGGCAAGCCCAAGTTTAAGAAGTCAGGATTTACTAAGAGTGGGCCAGGTGAGTCGAGCAACTCACAGGGCAAAACAAAGAGCAAGGATATAAGCATGGAATGTCACCATTGCCACAAGACTGGGCATTGGAGGCGCTCATGCCCCGTGTATCGTGAGGACATTAAGGCAGGCCGCGTTACTCCTGTTGGTATGTCTTCTTCTTCTTTTATTCACATGATTGAGATTAACCATGCAAGTTACGGAACTTGGGTACTAGATACTGGTTTTGGTTCTCATCTATGTAATCATGTGCAGGGCCTCCGAAACCAAGAACCCCTCATCAAGGGTGAGGTTGACCTGCGTGTCGAGAATGGAGCACGTGTTGCTGCAGTCTCGAGGGGAACATACGTGATCCAGCTTCCAAGTGGATTCGAGTTATCTTTATATAACTGTTATTATGTTCCTTGTTTGTCCAAAAACATTATTTCAGTTTCTGCGCTTGACAAACTTGGTTTTTCATTTGTAATAGAAAATAACAGTTGTATTTTCTCATTACACAATATGATTTATGGCAAGGCAGTTTCCATGAATGGAATTTATGTTTTAGATCAAACCACCGAGATATTACATGTGAATAACAAGAGATTAAAGGTAGGTGACAAAGATCAAACTTACCTATGGCATTGTCGTATGGGACACATAAATGAGAAACGCGTGAAACAGCTCATACAGAATGGAGTCATCTCGCCCTTTGATTTCGAATCATATGGCACGTGTAATCATGTCTCATCGACAAGATGACTCGTATTTCCTTCAAAGGTGTTGGAATGCGCGCTGCCGACCTATTAGGACTCATACATACATACGTATGTGGCCCTATGTCGATCAACGCACGAGAAGGCTATAGGTATTTCATCACTTTCACGGATGATTTGAGTAGATATGGCTATGTCTACTTAATGAAGTACAACAGTGAATCCTTTGACAAGTTCAAAGAATACCAGAATCGGGTACAGAACCAGCTGGGAAGAAAGATTAAAGCACTACGTTCTGATCGTGGTGGTGAGTATCTTTCACACGAGTTTGATCAACACCTTAAAGACTGTGGCATCGTGCTACAGTTGACTCCACCTGGAACACCACAATTAAATGGTGTGTCCGAACGGAGAAATTGAACTTTACTTGATATGGTTCGATCCATGATGAGTCACACCGTTGTGCCTGATTCATTGTGGGGCTATGCTCTTTTGTCGGCCGCTCTAATACTTAACCGAAGTCCGTCTAAAGCTGTTGACAAGACTCCATATAAACTATGGAAGGGAACGGTCCCTAACTTGTCCTTTATTCGGGTTTGGGGCTGCGAGGCTTATGTCAAGTGGAGACACGAGGATAAGCTCGACCCGCGATCGGTCAAGACATACTTTATAGGTTATCCAAAGAGAACTTTTGGTCATTAATTCTACTCGCCAACCGAACAACGTGTTTTTGTTGCGGCTAGTGCGACGTTCTTAGAGAAAGAATTTCTCGAGAACAACTCGAGTAATAGAACCTTCGAATTATCGGAGGTTCAAGAACCAACTACCGAGCAACCATTGGAGGAAACAGTTCCTTCAACCGAGGCTGCGGTAGATATTCCTGAGGAACCTAGGAGGTCGGGAAGAGTCTCCATTCCTCCGGACAGGTACATTGGTATGGTCGAGGAACATGATATGGATGACGTCTTACTCCTAGAGGGTAATGAACCCTCAACCTATAAAGGTGCCATGACCAGTTCTGACTCAAAGCTATGGCTAGAAGCCATGCAATCCGAGATGGACTCCATGTATGAGAACAACGTGTGGGATCTTGTGGACCTACCTGCAAAGGTGCGTCCCCTTAAATGAAAATGGCTTTACAAAATAAAGCATGCCGTGGAAGGTAAATAAGACATCCATAAGGCAAGACTAGTTGCTAAAGGTTTCACCCAAATGCCAGGCTTGCACTACGATGAGATCTTTGCACCCGTAGTCATGCTACGTTCCATTCGGATTATCTTAGCGATAGCCGCATTTCATGACTATGAAATATGGCAAATGGACGTTAAAACCGCCTTCTTAAACGGTTATTTGGAGGAAGAGTTGTACATGGTACAACCCGAGGGTTTTATTGATCCAGAACATCCTAAGAAGGTTTGCAAGCTTAAGCGTTCCATCTATGGACTTAAGCAAGCATCGCGGAGTTGAAATCATCGCTTCGACCAAGTGATAAAAGAGAATGGATTCGTTCGATCAGTCGAGGAACCATGTCTCTATATCAAGTCGAGTGGGAGCAAGATTGTCTTCCTAGTACTGTATGTCGATGACATACTCTTGATTGGGAATGACATACCTCTCCTTTCTTCGGTTAAAGCATGGTTGAAAAACCATTTCCAGATGAAAGATCTGGGAGAGGCACAAAGAATTTTGGGCATCCGTATCTACAGGGATAGATCACGACGGATGTTGTCTCTCAGTCAGGAGTCTTACATAGATAAGATTCTAGAGAGATTCAGCATGACGAACTCCAAGAAAGGGTTCCTTCCTATGACTACTGGGCTTCACTTGAGCAAGACTCAAGACTCTAAGACATTGGAAGAGAAAGAGCGCATGAGTCGGATTCTTTATGCTTCGGCTATAGGATCGATCATATATGCCATGATATGCACACGTCCAGACGTTGCATATGCATTGAGTATGACCAGTCGATTCCAAGCTCATCCAGGTGAACAACACTGGATGGCCGTGAAAAACATTCTTAAGTACCTACGGAGGACTAAAGATTGGGGATTGACTTACGGAGGCGACTCGACGCTCTGCGCCACGGGTTACGCAGATGCTAGCTTCCAAACGGATCGAGATGACTCGAAATCTCAGTCTGGATTCGTTTTTACTCTTAATGCCGCTGCTGCCAGCTGGAAAAGTTCTAAACAGAGTGTTACAGCAGATTCTACTACTGAGTCCGAGTACTATGCCGCCTCAGAAGCAGCTAAGGAAGCAATATGGATGCGTCAATTCTTACAAGGACTATCAGTAGTGCCTAGTTCGAATGACCCAATCACCGTTTATTGTGGTAATAAAGGTGCCATCTTCCAAGCTAAGGAGCATAAGTCTAGCAACAAGGCTAGACATATACAACGGAAAGCTCATCTAATCAGAGATTACGTGGAGCAAAAGGAGATTTTCATTGATAAGATCGCTACGGATGACAACATAGCTGATCCTCTCACTAAAGCATTACCACGTGATAAGCATGAAGGGCACATTCATTCCATGGGAATTAGATGTGTTCCTAAGTTGTAGTACTCTTTTATGAATTCATGTAATAATTCATTTTCTCGTGTACTCTATTCAACCTCATTGTTATGATATATAATGTTTTGTTTTTCATGTGGAATTGTACGCCAATTTTGAACACCACAAAGTGAACTGAATAACATTACATCGTTTTAGTCCTTGATTACCCACTTGAGCTGATAACTCAGGTAATCATTTTGTGACGTTGGTTGATGGTGGGTTCAACGAGCCATAAGTCACGCGGATGACTGACCAATCACAAAGGCGAGTTATACGGATATCTCGTAGGACACCCCGTGACAACGTTATGGAGTCCTAAATGTTTTATAACATTGGGTGCCAGGTCGTGGATAGGACCTCGATAGTGTTCCTTAGAGTCGAGTCTTTTGACTTTCAACTGTATCTTGAGATTAAGGCAGATTTTGGGTAACTTTGGTTTCTTTCCCACGGTCATCGTAACAGGGGCCAAGAGGATTTTTTCTGGGTTATTTCATGTTGCGCGATATCGGCAGGATTCGAGTTGAGGGAAATATCCAAACCCTTATCAGGATTTTATCATTTCTCAGGGCCACTCGAGGAGTAGTAACTGAAATGCATGGCCATGCTCGAATACATATTCGTTTTATCAGTTAAGTTACTCTCTAGTCGGGGAAACCACTCTTGATACAGATTGCTTGTGAGATACGACCTTTGCGAATGCGGATTTGCAAATTGTCTTACATTGAGTGGGAGAAATTTTAAAAGGATATGAGAATCGGTTATCGCACCTACACTTGTACGGACAAGTGGGAGTTTGTTGGAGCTTGTGTCCTCCACATGTAGTGTGATAACGTCATTGCACATACCCTTGTACGGACAAGTGGGAGATTGTTGGGACTGGTGTCCTTGACAATTAAGTACAATGACTTATTAAATCTCTTTAAGGATCACAAGGGCATACTTCAGTATTATTATCAGTTGATCCACGTTTATCAATAACGGTTGGCTTGCTAGATAAGTTTGACGTTATTGTCATACGGATGGCGGTGATCAACTGGTCCCTATACGTCACACCTATAGGACACGTTTGAGAGATGTGAAGGTATGAAAATACAGTCACATTTATGCCGGATATGACTAAACAGTTAGTCAGAGGTATTGACTATTAAATTAGTCAATAAGATGTTGAGATTATTATTTAATACGGATTAAATAATTTTAGCTAATACGGATTACATGATTAATTCGTAAATTAAATATAAACGGTTATATTTAATTAAATATTGTATTCGCGTATTAATATAAACAGTTATATTAATTTGGGTAATTATACAATATCGTAATTTTATCAGACCATTATTAATGCATCGACTGCATTAATATCTGATAACATGTATGCGATTTATAAATAAAACCCGCGAATTATATTTTTAGCGAATCGGGTCGAATCATGCAAAGGAATAAGGTAAGAGTGTAAAAGGCCCACTCTTACCCTTTACCCATTCGGCCGGCCGACCCAGGGCTACATAAGGAGAGTACTTCTCCTTATGTCAGGGACTCTTGGAACTGTTGAATCATAATTCTCACAATTAGGGTTTTTGAGAGCATTCTTCTCCCAAAACTCAGATCTCACATCTAAAACCTCAATAGCTCTCCCCATATTGCAAGGCAATTGGAGAGTATTTTCTAGCACACGCGGCACCATCTCAATCAAATCTTGGGTGCAAGTTATAGGAGGGAATTTACGTTAATTCCCGTTCTTAGGCCTATTCAAGCAAGGACCCAAGGTTGTATTCTTTTTCATGTTTTTATTTATCTTATGACAATAATCACAACTGTAATTTTCATTATAATCCTTCAAGTTTAGGGTGAATACATGCTTTATTCCCCACAACTTTGGACTCCGAGGAACCTGGAGATCGGAATCATTTTGAGGAACTCGTCATGAGGACCAGTCATAGACTTGCTTGACTTAGAAGTTGTTACCTTAGTGAGACCTTACCTTGGAATGTTCGTTTTATGGTAATAGGTGACCTTGGAGAACTTAGAAATTTGAAGTACCCCCATAGGATGAATTTGATGGAATAGACCTACGTAGGATTAAAGGATATAGGTAATTTTGGTCATGGCCTGTCTAATGGAGAAAAGCCATAGCGTAGAAAGTTTGGTGTTCTAACTTCAGAATTCGATGTTGTGGATGACCGAATTCAGATTTAGACTTAGAAAGTGCGTAAACCTTGGTCCGAGTTATGTTGTTAGGTTCCCACCTTGAGTGAGAGATCCTTAACCCTAATAGAACAGATTTTTGGTAAACTGAGTGAGAGTTTGGAAACCTTCTTGTAGAGGAATACCATGTTTTGTGGATGAGGTAGGGGTAAGAGGGACCGTGAAACCCCTGTGAGCATCGAGGTTACTGAAATCACCCTTCTTGGGATATACTAGAAATCGTCGTAACGATGTTTTGATTGTGGATTGAGCGGTTAGTGTATCCATGTTTGGCAAAGGTTACCGTCTTCCTTAACCTCCAACTTGATTGTTCCGTTCCTTCAACCCTCCTTTTTGCGTTCTGACAGCCGCGAGGCTTGAAACCCCTAATTCTTCGTGTTGAAGGTAAGCTCTGCGACTGTTTCCGCGCTCTAAACGTTTGTTTTGAAACTTGTTCCCCAATTATTAACTTTAAACTCACTGTTGTTTTGAAGAATTGAAATCTGTTTCCTCTTCCGCTAGAAATAACTTTTCGTCATTTTTGCAATTTTACGTTCCAAAAATTTGAGAAAAAGGTTAATTTTGAAGGAAGCTTGATTTTGAAGAACAGAACATTTTACAATTTGGCAGACTTCAGCGTTGATTGCCACTAGAACGTGTTATTGGAGACGTCTGATAACCCGTACTGTGCTCATCAACACCGAGTCGACCTAAATTTCGAATTTTGACTGATTTAATTTTGGGACTTGTCTCAGATTTGGAATGATGGACTCTTGAATACGTAACGAGAATCCCAATGTCCATTGACAAGACTTGTGCCTTGAAATCTTTTGTTTCTTGAAACCTTTTTGCAAGATAAATTTTGGGTTATCATAAACCGCTTGAGATATTTTGCAAGTTAGGGTTGTTTTCATACTTACTTCTACCTTCGAGTTTCGAGGACGAAACTTTTTGAAGATTGGGTGATTGTAACATCCCGTATTTTCGTGATTTATATTTAAAGGCTTTCAATTATTTTAAGGAATACAATATATTTTTAAAGGTTTCAATTATTGTTACGGGATAAAATAATATTTTAAAATTTGATGTTAATCCACTTTAAAGTAACACCTTAATGATTATTGATAAGTTATTTTAAATGTTCCGTTAAGATTCGTCTTAAGAACCTTAAGTCCTTAAGACGAATATAAACTTGGCAATTCAAGTTCACATCTTAAAACCCGTTCAAGTATCCAACCCGTTTTCATTAGACGGAAAGGACACAACTTAAACCCTCCTAAACCCTTTTAGTCGACACATTGTCTTCCTCAAGAACAATAAAACAGTAAATCACATTTTCGCAAAACCTCCATAAAAACTCATCTTCTTCTCCAATTTTCTTCATCATCCGTTCACCGAATTGAGGTATTAAATACATTTTCGGAATCCTCATCGAATTTGCAAGCCATCCGTCACTTCTGTTTTCCATTTCGTTCCACTTCAAAAATGGGCTGTTTTGGAGAAATCCGTTTATAGCTTACAATAATCGCTTTTCATGTTTTAGGAAGAAGCCTAGAAGATCCCAGGGAGGTTAGAGGCAAGATTGAAGAAGAGATTGGAGCTTAAACGCTTAAAAGGTGACGTTTACGAGTAACTCGGCCTTTTTGTTAAAATAGCAAGTTTTGATGTGTTCTTGTTATTGTTTCTGATTTTGTTAAGGTTTGATAGTTAATGGACTTAGTAACATGTTTAGGAATGTTCTTATGTGATGAATTCATGCCTTGTTGATGTTTCACATGTTCATAAGCTAATTTCTGAAATTTCATGTTTTGCGACGGATACTTCATATAATCGTATTGAGGATTGTTGTGGGATTGTTTGTTGTTAGATAGTGTTATTGGATGATTTGTAATGCCGGGTAAACTTCACTTGTAGCGATTCTTAAGATTTGGTGTCGAATTATGGAGATTTTGCAAAGGCTGGAAAACGCGATTTTGTGTACAGGCTCTCTGAGCCGGTCGACCGGCTGGGAGTACCTTTAGTGGGTTTTGCGAGTTTTTGAGAAATTGGGTCTTGAGCTGCCAACCGGTAGGCCGGCTGGTAGCCTCTTTGTGTTGTCTTGCGTAAAATTGAGAACATAGGAATAGGGTTCCCAGCCGACAGACCGACCGCCTGCCAGCCGGCTGGGAGTCCTTTGTTGTTGTTTTGTTCAAAAAGAAGGAAGGCTGAGAGGGACCACCAGCCGGCCGACCGGCTGCCTGCCGACCGGCTGCCTGCCGACCGGCTGGGGACCCCTGTAGCTTGTTTTCTATTCGTATTTCGTTCATAACTTTTAAACGGTTAATCGGTTTTGATTGAAACTCGTTCCTTGTATCTTTGATATGTGTTTGAGGTCCCCGGAGGATGGGCGACACTATATTGGGTTCGGGAATGGAGAGAGGATAGAGACCCCCCGGTCGGGTAACCGAAAGGGAAACCGGCTCTCCCTCAACTTAGTTCCCGGGGTCAATTAAGTGTTGATTAGGAGTTAAGAAAATAGAACTATAGATTAGTTCCTAAACTTGGATGATATTGTATTGATGCGTATTAAGGTATGCCTTAAGCTGACCTCTGAGCTTAATACGTGAGCTTGTTGTCATATATGGGGATATGCCTTAAGCTGTCCTCTGAGCCCTATATGTGTATGGTTGTCGTGTCTGGGATATGCCTTAAGCTGGCCTCTGAGCCCAGACATGTTTGTTGTGATCGCGTTGGAACATGCCTTAAGTTGGCCTCTGAGTCTGACGAGTAGAGCAGCTGCACAACGGGGCATTTAGGTCGTAACACCTCACCCGGAGTGCAGATGTTTGATGCTAGAACATGCCTTAAGCTGGCCTCTAAGTTTAGTATCTTGTGATGTGGTGAAGGGACATGCCTTAAGCTGGCCTCTGAGTCCTTTACTTTTGGATGCTAGCCTATTCCTTAAGTTGGCCTCTGAGTCTAGTGTCTTGCTGATTAGCAGGTCTATGCCTTAAGTTGGCCTCTGAGTCCTTGCTTGCTGAATGATTGGTATTTAGGTTATGTCTTAAGTTGACCGCTGAACTTTTATACTTGCTGAATGATTGGTATTTAGGTTATGTCTTAAGTTGACCGCTGAACCTTTATACTTGCTGAATGATTGGTATTTAGGTTATGTCTTAAGTTGACTGCTGAACCTTATACTTGCTGTTTTTATCTGCTTGCCTTGAGTTGGTACAGTGTCAGATATATAGGATGATGGTGACGTTTATAGTACCTTGACTTTGATATTGTTCATCCAAGGCATTGGATGACTCTTTAGTCAGTTTCGTAAATGGTTTGGATTGAAAGACCCCCCGACCGGGTAACCGGTAGGGAAACCGGCTCTCCTTCCAAATAGTTTCCGAAGTTGGTTGAGAGCCGTGCATTAGTGTTGCATGCTAGTATGAGATAAGTTGATGAGATGTTTATGCTTCACATGTTTATATATGTTGGAGTATTCTATATTGCTTTACTTGTTACGTGTCGTTACAAAAGGTGGCTAGGAGAACTCTAGTCACTCCCCACTGATTGTGGCGTACATGTTTTCATGTATGTAGGTACATGCAGGTTGGACGGGGTTCACTTGAGAGCTAGCGAGTGATGATCCTTTCATCATATGACTTACAAGTTTATCGATTAGCTAGACTCTTAGTTTTTGATACAGTTATCTTTTGGTGCCTGTAGGGATGTTCCATCCCAGGCTGTTGTATGTATTTGGTTTTCAGTACTTAGAACTGCTACTTATCTATTTTGTTTATATCAGTTTTCAGTTTCAGTTTCGGTTTATTTCTTTTCGCATGTTGTTTATGTTTAAAAAGTTTTAATTCCGCTGCATTTTTAGTACTTTGTATGTTTTAATTTTCCGCTTTCGCGAGGGGTTTTACAGTATTAATATAAATATTTATATTAATTTGGGTAATTATACAATATCATAATTTTTTCAGACCATTATTAATATATCGACTGCATTAATATCTGATAACATGTGTGCGATTTATAAATAAAACCCGCGAATTATATTATTAGCAAAACGGGTCGAATCACGTATTAGAATAAGGTGAGAGTGGAAAGCCCACTCTCACCCTAACCCTTTTCGGCCGACCGTGTGGTACAAAAGGAGAAGACTTCTCCTTTTGTCAGGTTACTGATTCTACTGATAGAATAATCTCTCTCACAGAAATTAGGGTTTTGAGAACTGTCTTTTCCCAAAACCTATATCTCACATCTAAAACCTCACAAAACTCTCCCCATATTGCAAGGCAATTGGAGAGCCTTTCTAGCACACGCGGCATCGTCTCAAACAAAGTCTTGGGTGCAAGTTATAGGAGGTAATTTACTTTAATTCCTGTTTTTTAGGCAATTCAAGCAAGGACCCAAGGTTGTAATTCTTTTCATGTTTTTATTAACTTATGACTATAATCACAATTGTAAATTTCGTTATAATCCTTCATGTTTAGGGCGAATACATGTTTTATTCCCCACAAATCTCTTATTACATGATATTTCCTTTCGATGTATCTGGATTTGTTGTTAGACTTGGGCTCTTTAGCTTGAAAGATAGCCCCACTATTATCACAAAACAAGGTGATAGACTCTTCGACGGAAGGGACTACTTTTAGTCCATCCAAGAATTGCCTAATCCAAACAGCTTCTTTTGCAGCTCCTGACGCTGCAAGATACTCTGATTCTGTTGTAGAATCTGCAGTTACACTTTGTTTTAAGCTTTTCCAGCACACAGCTCCTCCATTCATCATAAAGACATAGCCTGATTGGGATTTCATATCATCCTTATCGATTTGGAAACTAGTGTCCGTGTAACCACTTACACGTAAGTTAGTTTCTCCTCCAAACACTAAGAACGAATCCTTAGTCCTTCTCAAGTACTTAAGGATGTTCTTCACGGCTATCCAGTGACTCTCTCCTAGCTTGGCTTGGTAACGACTCGTCATGCTCAAAGCATAAGCGACATCGGGACGAGTGCAAATCATAGCATACATGATAGACCCAACTGCGGAAGCATAAGGGATGAGCTTCATGCGTTCAAGTTCCTCAGGTGTAGAGCGAGACCGTGACTTGGTCAAAGTAATCCCTTGATACATAGGAAGAAAGCCTCTCGATCTTAGAGTCTTTCATATTGAAGCTATCAAGAATCTTATCACTATAAGTTTCTTAACTTAATGCTAGTATCCTTCTGGACCTATCTCTATAGATCCGGATACCTAAGATGCGTTGCGCCTCCCCCAAGTCCTTCATTTGGAAATGTTTCCCTAGTCACTCCTTAACGGAAGTGAGCATAGGTACATCATTCCCAATGAGTAATATGTCATCCACATATAAGACGAGGAAAGCTACCTTGCTCCCACTAAACTTCATGTATAAACAAGGCTCCTCAACACTTCTAGTAAAACCGTATTGTTTAATAACATGATCAAAGTTATGATTCCAACTCCTAGATGCTTGCTTAAGTCCATAGATGGATCTCTTTGTAGGGTTTATTAGTTACTCATAAACTAATCTTTTAGTCATACTAAACTAATACTTTAATTAACCCTTTAATTAACATATTATAATGATCTTATGCATGCTGAAACAAGCGGAAATAAGGAGATTTCGACCCTTACATATGGTCCGAATATAAAGCAAGTATGATCCTCCTAGTACCCAAATAAGAATACCTCCTTTGGATGCACCAAGACAACCCTTAACCAACCGAGATCTTGAACAAGCTAGCACAAAAACCGGTTTTCCTTAAACTATTCTAATCTCTCTAATTAGAATATTATTTCAATACTACAAATAGTATGTTTTTATTATCTTATAATATGAGTTTAGAGGTTATAAAATCTCTCCTTACTTAGTAATATTTTCGGCCAAGAGAGAGTGTGAATGAGGGTTTTGTGTTTATTATATAACACACATGCACTAGCTTGTTAAACAATTTACACAAGGAGCATGGGGAGGGGGGTAGCCGGCCTTAGGGAAGAGCAACAAGGGACAACTTCTCTTCTCAAGGCATCTTAGGGTGGCTATAGGTAGTCTTTCAAGACACCTTTAATGATTATGTTTATTTTACACTAATAAACACTAATCATGCCATTAACCATCCTCACCTAAAACCGGCACCCTTAATCCATAATATGGATTTCATTTTACAATTTGTCAATTGTACAATTTGTACAAGGTGTGACATCTCATATGTTATTAAGATATAAAATGTTTTAGAACATTTAAAACATATAAATATTTATCTTATAAACATTGTTCACAAATAAATCATATTTATTAATTAGCAAGTAATTCGAAATTACAATTGTAAAATGACATTTTATAATTATCGTCAATACGATTTACAACCTTTGTATTTATTATAACCCAATTCATTCTAATTACGATATTATAAAATATCGTTCAATGTTTAACAATTGACACATTTCAATTTTAAACATAAATCTTACATTAAGATTTAACCTCTAATTTCTCGATATACGAGTTTAAGGAATATGAGCAAATCGTATCAATATACATTTGATCATTTTTATCAATTAAGGGAATTGTCCTAAAGGTGTGACCTAAAGGGATCAACTGACCACCACTGTCATACGACAGTAATGTCAAACTCTAGCTAGCCAATCATTACCGATTAATGTTGGTCAGTTGACTAATAATTCGTATCATCCCTTGCGCATTCTCATTATGAGATTTAATTACGTGATCGCACTATTGTTGAGGACACATTTCCCAACAATCTCCCACTTGTCCTCGACAAGTGTGCGTCACCAATTCTCTTGTCCTATTACAATCTCCCACTCAATGCAAGGTGTCTCTCTGAGGTCGTACTTGCATTCGATCATATCATGAGTGGTTTCCTCGATCTGGAGAATAACTGTTTGACCGGAATTATCTACCAAAGATACCTTCCGAGCGTGGCCACGCATTTCCAGTTAACTTCTCCTCGAGTGGCCTTGAGATTTGAACAACCCTGACAAGGGGTGGACAATTTCTATCGCACTATTTCCTTTGACTAGTCACAGTCAGTCATAGCCTGAAGCAGTCCCATTTGACTCCAGTTACGAAAAGTCGTAGAGAACGGATCAAGGCTGTGCCTAAACTGTACCATCTCGGGAGAGTAGTCTTTAGTCTAAGAATTGACTCACAAGAATACTATAGCAGCTCTCGCCACGACCCGGCTATAAAATTTCCAGAACTCTATAAGCGGTCACATTGCCCGACAGAGTGTCTCTTACAGTCTGCCTATGTGATCGACTAGTCATCACATATGACTCTATGGCACTTGAACTTGCCATCAATCGCCTCACACTCTAGTCGCTTTGAGACGTCACCTCATGTAAGCGGCTAGGGACCATACTAAGTCAATCCAGTTCACTTATGGGGTTCAATATTGTCTCTTACAACCCATTTGGATTCTGACAAAGTATCTTTCACTTTGAGTTAATCATAACTCAAATGATGTTGTCATGCAACAATAGTCAATACTATTACATTGCATTTGATGCACAATCATCTATTTGTATTAGTGTTTTGTGAATAACCTTTATTCATGATTGCAAAACTTACAAATTTTGGTCTCCTTTATTCTCATATTATCCCGTATAATATGATTCTATTTGAGTACATATCTAGAACTCTTTCTAGATTTTGAGTTTCCTTTCCGGAGGAAAGCTCCCACTGTTATCTTATAACTTGTGACGTATCGATATACTGGAGGGATTAAAAATCACTCTCTACAGTCACTTATGTACTGAAAACTATATTGTAGTCTATTTATGATTTCATCATTCTAATAATTTTCACTCATCTTGGCTATTTGATAATGGTTTCATTCATCGTTATGAATAATGTATCCAACCATTCTAACTTCTAATGGGCGACCTTTTATTATCCATATAATAAACCTTCCCTTTAAAACTCCATCATCATATGATATAAATTATTTTATTCATCTAAATTGAGTACCTCTTAGTCTTTACTCTTAAAGAATCACCCATTCTCTCAAAATGGCAGGTTTCAATTCTTTAATGAATATTGCTCCCACTGAAAACAATATCTCTCGATATCTTAAATGAACCTTTCATTTCTCGCATGTTAAACTATTACTCGAATTATTATCACTATCTCTATAGTGATCCATCTCTTCAGATCATACCTTCTGACACAACATAAACTACTGTCGAGGGGACTGAGATGATTTCTCCTCTATTATCTTATAATCATAGAAAAATCATTATTTCAAGGAATCGGTCTTGCCTCCGAATAGATAGATGATTTCTCCTCTATTATCTTATAATCATTGAAAAATCACTATCTCATGGAGCCGATCTTCCTTCCGATTTCATACGGGGTTTGCCACTGAAACAATGAACACAAAGAACCTTTCTTCGAGTGTCCTCCCGTAGTTTCTTCAGTGTACCTTTCTTCGAGTGTCCTCTCATAGTTTCTTTGTTATCTTATTTAGGTTTCTTCTTAAGAATCCTTTCAGGAATCTTCTCTAAGATCCTATAGTTATATCATTGGTTTGTAGGTCGAAAATTTTCTCCCACTCTATCCTTGAAAATAACCCTTATTTGTACAAGGATAGCTTATTTCGATCGAACCAATGTATATAAGTTTATGGTATGATGAATACATTCTCATTTTCACTTAAAATGAAAATCTTATAATGAACTAATATTGTCTCATTTTGATTGAAAGTATCTCATGGGGTGTAGTTCTCCGTTTTAATCAACTCTTTGATTATTTTGTACGTGATCGTATCAATGTTTATTGCGTGATTAGATCACCATTATTCATGTTTTAACAAGGTATGCAATTTATTTGATAAATCAAAACATTGATTAAGAACAAAAGTAGTGACTCGGGTTGAAAACCAAGTCACTAATATCCAAAATTACAACCATTGTTTTAGGATTTTAATCCTTGTCTTACAAGAAAGTAAATTGTTCCAAAATAAAATGCAAAATATGAAAGAAGACAATATGAAAATTAGAGGCTAGTTCTTCAAGTCTTCGATCAATTTGGATGCTACCATAGCCATCCAAGTAAGGAACTTCAAGCTTCCTTCTCCTTGCCCTTATCATTATTTGGAGGCGCCCCTTTAAAACAATTAAAAAGGGTAAATATCAACACACATGTATCATTATACATAAGTTGATAAATGACATGAATTTAAACGAGAATTATTACCTACGGCGGTTGCCTTCCCATTTTTGAGATCGCTTAAGTATTTGGGGCAATTTCGCTTCCAATGACCGATCCTCGTGCAATAATGGCACTTGTCTTGCTCTTTTGAAGACGAGGTGAAAGCGCCTTTCGAAAAGGTCTTTTCTTTGGTCGCCTTGGGCTTGAACGTTTTCTTGCCCTTGCCTTTATAGGCATTCCTCTTGAAGCTCGTTTTCCCTTTCTTTTCGATGTTTAAAACATCCTTGGTGGAACTTTCATGAAGTCCCTGTTGGGGCTGGTGTCCTTGACAATTAAGTACAATGACTTATTAAATCTCTTTAAGGATCACAAGGGCATACTTCTGTATTATTACCAGTTGATCCACGTTTATCAATAACGGTTGGCTTGCTAGATAAGTTTGACGTTATTGTCATACGGATGGCGGTGGTCAACTGGTCCCTATACGTCACACCTATAGGACACGTTTGAGAGATGTGAAGGTATGAAAATACAGTCACATTTTGCCGGATATGACTAAACGGTTAGTCAGAGGTATTGACTATTAAATTAGTCAATAAGATGTTGAGATTATTATTTAATACGGATTAAATAATTTTAGCTAATACGGATTACATGATTAATTCGTAAATTAAATATAAACGGTTATATTTAATTAAGTATTGTATTCGCGTATTAATATAAACAGTTATATTAATTTGGGTAATTATACAATATCGTATTTTGTCAGACCATTATTATAAATATCGACTGTATTAATATCTGATAACATGTTACGATTTATAATTAATATACCGCGAATTATATTTAAGCAATTGGGTCGAATCACGCATTAGAATAAGGTAAGAGTGGAAAGCCCACTCCTACCTTATCTCCAATTCGGCCGAAACCTAGAGACTACATAAGGAGAGTTTTTCTCCTTATGTCAGTGACTCTTGGTGCACTGTTAAATTATCTCAGGGAAAAATTAGGGTTTGAGAGCATTCTTCTCCCAAAACCTCAGATCTCACATCTAAAACTCATTAGCTCTCCTTATATTGCAAGGCAATTGGAGAGGATTTCTAGCACACGCGGCCTCGTCTCAAACTAAGTCTTGGGTGCAAGTTATAGGAGGGAATTTGCATTAATTCCTGTTCTTAGGCCTTTTGCGCGAGGACTAAAGGTTGTACTTCTTTTCTCATGTTTTTTAATCTTATGACGATATTCACAATTGCATATTTCATTATAATCCTGCAAATTTAGGGTGAATACGCGTTTTATTCCCCACAAGTGGTATCAGAGCCTTAGGCCATGAAAATTTTACAATTGTGTCTTTCATAAGAATTAAATTTTTGAAAACCGTACATTCTGTCGCAGGCACTCGATCGAGTCCCTGTTGCACTCGATCGAGTGCCCTCGTACCAGGCCCGTGCGTGTGTTTTTTGTGAGAAATCGATCTTGTTTTTCGATTTTTATTTGCATATTGTTAATTAATCGATATTTTTAGCAATATGTGAATCTTTTGTTGTTGTTTATTTATGATTTACATGTTTTAAATCCAAGTTATAAACTCGTTTTAGATTTAAAAGTGCAGCGATTGCGTTTTAAAGAGTCACTCGATCGAGCCCCTGCTGCACTCGATCGAGTGACACTGGCACTCGATCGAGTGCCTCTGCTGCTCGGTCGAGTGCTCATGTTTCGGGCTCCCTTTTCGAAAATAACTTGTTTTCTTATTTTCACATGACTTAAAATAATATACTGTATACGGAAATAGTATATTATTTAGTGAAACGGTTCACCCTCGTTTGATACATATTGTTTTAAAACAGTTTAAAATAATGGATTATATGTTTATTAAAATTGGTGATTAAAGCGGTATAGTCACATAATTTTAATCTTAAAAGGTGGTTTGGTATAAATTTATTAATCATAATAACGGTATTATGTCATGTATAAATTTTATTTAGTTGATGCATTTTATTTATCGTCTTGTGAATGCCTTGAATGCTTTCAATAACGTATTTAATTATTGCAAACGGTTGTAACTTAGTGTGGCCTTAGAAGATTGTGTTACCATAATGATGGGACACGATCTTGCTTGTAATTTTGAGATCTTGAATCTCCGTTTTGGGTTTTTGCCATGTAATTACTTTTGTATTTAAATTAGAATGTATCTAGGATTACTTTTGTAATTTAAATTAGTAATTTTGTGAAGACCAAAGACAAGACGGAGACCGGATGCTCACTCCCGCTGCAAGGACCAAGATAGAACATCAAGACAAGCTTCTAGGGTCCAACGGTGGATTCCAAGTTGTTTTATGTTTATTTTGGTAGGATAGGCCACACTAGGACTTTTATTTACGTTTATTGCATTTATCTTTACGCTTTCATCGATAATAGCTTGCATCATATTCCGCCTAAAAACCAAACCACCTATATCATGCCTGAAAACTGACTCATGTAGAGGTCACGCGTTAGTTTTCTGTGACAATACAGATGTCACATGTCAATTTAAAAGCCATCACTTTATTTAATTCATTCACGCAAATGCTAGTTTTTAGTTCACTTAAATATGGATAAATAAGAGTTGATGGGGTCTTCCTCGTATAACCAAAAATTGAGATTAGTCTTTATAAATCAGCCTCCCATGAATCCCTTCTTCGTCGGTAGGCATAATATGACCCCTTCTACGTCGGGTAAGTGGGAACAGATGATTTATTTTATCTCAACATCATGGTCACTCGATAATATTCCAGTGACTGAGATGGACTAATAGATAGGATTTACGGAAATCTATCGACCAAGAGTTCCAACGATTGGAATTAGCCAAACTGTGGGCTTATCAATATACGGAAATTGAGTCTTGGGATCGTTTATATAATTCTTGAGGGAGATCAATTATATAAATGCATGAGTCTACGAGTTTAAATTCAATTTAATATAGACTTAAATCACAACAATAAGTTGCTTATATGGTTTTGTTTTATCTTCTTTTCAGTGTAGAACACGTTCATTAAAACTGCTGTAAAACTAAAATGGCTGGTGAAGACCCAATGCCAAGTGCCAAGCTAGCACGTGAATCCTGGCTAAAAGCCTTCATGGACTCCATGAATCAGTCAACTAGACTGAGGAATGATGGGTCAAACTTCTCTGACTGGGAGGCAGCACTACGGAATGCTGCCATTGCTGACGGAAAGCTCAAGTTCTTAACTGAGCCCATTCCGCCACACCCAGGAACTGGAGCTAGAGCCAACGAAATTCGCGCTCATAGCGATTTCGTTATGGAAGCGGGTGCGATAAAGAACGTACTCATCTATGCAATGGAATCCAATTTGCAAAGACGCTTCATAACCCATGGTGCAAACAAGATTTTCACCACGCTCACTAACGAATTCTCCAAGGCTCCGAGAATCGTTTCTTATGAGCATACCTGTCGCTTCTTTGAGGCGAAACTCCAGAAGGGCCAAGCTGTTAGCCCACATATTCTCAACATGATTGAGAATATCGAGAAACTGGAGTCCCTAAACTGCAAGATCAGTGAGAACATCATCGTTGATCGCATGCTTCATTCGCTTCATGATGGGTTCGCCCTCTTTAGGGCCAACTACTACATGAACGACATGAAGAAGACTCCCCATGAGCTCCACTCCCTTCTCGTACAGACTGAGAAGGATCTAAAGTTGACTGGGAGTCTAAAGCAGGATGTTCTCATGATCTCAAGTAAGGGAAAAGGTAAAGGGAAGGCTAAAGCTCAGGGCGACCTAGCGGTAGGCAGGCCCAGGTTCAAGAAACCAGGATTTGCTAAGAGTGGGCCTGGTGAGTCGAGTAACTCACAAGGCAAGACAAAGAGCAAGGATACAAGCATGGAATGTCACCATTGCCACAAGACTGGGCATTGGAGGCGCTCATGCCCCGTGTATCGCGAGGACATTAAAGCAGGCCGTGTTACTCCTGTTGGTATGTCTTCTACTTCTTTTATTCACATGATTGAGATTAACCACGCAAGTTGCGGAACTTGGGTACTTGATACTGGTTGTGGTTCTCATCTATGTAATCATGTGCAGGGCCTCCGAAACCAAGAACCCCTAATCAAGGGTGAGGTGGACCTGCGTGTCGGGAATGGAGCACGTGTGGCTGCAGTCTCGAAGGGAACATACGTAATCCAGCTTCCAAGTGGATTCGAGTTATTTTTATATAACTGTTATTATGTTCCTAGTTTATCCAAAAACATTATTTCAGTTTCTGCACTTGACAAACTTGGTTTTTCATTTGTAATAGAGAATAATAGCTGTATTTTCTCCTTACACAATATGATTTATGGCAAGGCAGTTTCCATGAATGGAATTTATGTTTTAGATCAAACTACCGAGATATTACATGTGAATAATAAAAGAATAAAGGTAGGTGACAAAGATCAAACTTACCTATGGCATTGTCGAATGGGACACATAAATGAGAAACGCGTAAAACAGCTCATACAGAATGGAGCTATTTCGCCCTTTGATTTCGAATCATATGGCACGTGTGAATCATGTCTCATCGGCAAAATGACTCGTATTTCCTTCAAAGGTGTTGGAATGCGCGCTGCCGACCTATTAGGACTCATACATACGGACGTATGTGGCCCTATGTCGATCAACGCACGAGAAGGCTATAGGTATTTCATCACTTTCACGGATGATTTGAGTAGATATGGCTATGTCTACTTAATGAAACATAAAAGTGAATCCTTTGACAAGTTCAAAGAATACCAGAATCGGGTACAGAACCAGCTGGGTAGAAAGATTAAAGCACTACGCTCGGATCGTGGTGGTGAGTATCTTTCACGCGAGTTTGATCAACACCTAAAAGACTGTGGGATCGTGCTACAGTTGACTCCACCTGGAACACCACAATTAAATGGTGTGTCCGAACGGAGAAATCGAACTTTACTTGATATGGTTCGATCCATGATGAGTCACACCGTTGTGCCTGATTCATTATGGGGCTATGCTCTTTTGTCGGCCGCTCTAATACTTAACCGAAGTCCGTCTAAAGCTGTTGACAAGACTCCATTCGAGTTATGGAAGGGAACGGTCCCTAACTTGTCCTTTATTCGGGTTTGGGGCTGCGAGGCTTATGTCAAGTGGAGACACGAGGATAAGCTCGGCCCGCGATCGGTCAAGACATACTTTATAGGCTATCCAAAGGGAACGTTTGGTCATTACTTCTACTCGCCTACCGAACAACGTGTTTTTGTTGCGGCTAGTGCGACGTTCTTAGAGAAAGAATTTCTCGAGAACAAGTCGAGTAATAGAACCTTCGAGTTATCGGAGGTTCAAGAACCAACTACCGAGCAACCATTAGAGGAAACAGTACCTTCAACTGAGGCTGCGGTAGATATCCCTGAGGAACATAGGAGGTCAGGAAGAGTCTTTATTCCACCGGACAGATACATTGGTATGGTCGAGGAACACGATACAGATGACGTCTTACTCCTAGAGGGTAATGAACCCACAACCTATAAAGGTGCCATGACCAGTTCTGAATCAAAGCTATGGCTAGAAGCCATGCAATCCGAGATGGACTCCATGTATGAGAACAACGTATGGGATCTTGTGGACCTACCTGCAAAGGTACGTCCCCTTCAATGCAAATGGCTTTACAAGATAAAGCATGCCGTGGAAGGACAACAAGATATCCACAAGGCTAGACTAGTTGCTAAAGGTTTCACTCAAGTGCCAGGCTTGCACTACGATGAGATCTTTGCACCCGTAGTCATGCTACGTTCCATTCGGATTATCTTAGCGATCGCTGCATTTCATGACTATGAAATATGGCAAATGGACGTTAAAACCGCCTTCTTAAACGGTTATTTGGAGGAAGAGTTGTACATGGTACAACCCGAGGGTTTTATCGATCCAGCACATCCTAAGAAAGTTTGCAAGCTTAAGCGTTCCATCTATGGACTTAAGCAAGCATCGCGGAGTTGGAATCATCGCTTCGACCAAGTGATAAAAGAGAATGGGTTCATTCGATCAGTCGAGGAACCATGTCTCTATATCAAGTCGAGTGGGAGTAAGATTGTATTCCTAGTACTGTATGTCGATGACATACTCTTGATTGGGAATGACATACCTCTCTTATCTTCGGTTAAAGCATGGTTGAAAAACCATTTCCAGATGAAAGATCTGGGAGAGGCACAAAGAATTTTGGGCATCCGTATCTACAGGGATAGATCACGACGGATGTTGTCTCTCAGTCAGGAGTCTTATATAGAGAAGATTCTGGAGAGATTCAGTATGACGAACTCCAAGAAGGGGTTCCTTCCCATGACTCCTGGGCTTCACTTGAGCAAGTCTCAAGAAGCTAAGTCAGTGGAAGAGAAAGAGCGCATGAATCGGATTCCTTATGCCTCGGCAATAGGATCGATCATGTATGCCATGATATGCACACGTCCAGACGTTGCATATGCATTGAGTATGACCAGTCGATTCCAAGCTCATCCAGGTGAACCACACTGGATGGCCGTGAAAAACATTCTTAAGTACCTACGGAGGACTAAAGATTGGGGATTGACTTATGGAGGCGACTCAACGCTCTGCGCCACGGGTTACGCAGATGCTAGCTTCCAAACGGATCGAGATGACTCGAAATCTCAGTCTGGATTCGTTTTTACTCTTAATGGCGCTACTGTCAGCTGGAGAAGTTCTAAACAGAGTGTTACAGCAGATTCTACGACTGAGTCCGAGTACTATGCCGCCTCAGAAGCAGCTAAGGAAGCAATATGGATGCGTCAATTCTTACAAGGACTCTCGGTAGTGCCTAGTTCGAATGACCCAATCACCGTTTATTGTGACAATAGCGGTGCCATCTTCCAAGCTAAGGAGCATAAGTCTAGCAGCAAGGCTAGACATGTACAACGGAAAGCTCATCTAATCAGAGATTACGTGGAGCAAAAGGAGATTTTTATTGAAAAGATCGCTACGGATGACAACATAGCTGATCCTCTCACAAAAGCATTACCACGTGATAAGCATGAAGGGCACATTCATTCCATGGGAATTGGATGTGTTCCTAAGTTGTAGTACTCTTTTAAGAATTCATGTAATAATTCATTTTCTCGTGTACTCTATTCAACCTTATTGTTATGATATAAAATGTTTTGTTTCTCATGTGGAATTGTACGCCAATTTTGAACACCACAAAGTGAACTGATTAACATTACATCGTTTTGGTCCTTGATTACCCACTTGAGCTGATAACTCAGGTAATCATTTTGTGACGTTGGTTGATGGTGGGTTCAACGAGCCATAAGTCACGTGGATGACTGACCAATCACAAAGGCGAGTTATACGGATATCTCGTAGGACACCCCGTGACATCGTTATGGAGTCCTAAATTTTTTTATAACATTGGGTGCCAGGTCGTGGATAGGACCTCCATAGTGTTCCTTAGAGTCGAGTCTTTTGACTTTCAACCGTTTCTTGAGATTAAGACAGATTTTGGGTAACTTTGGTTTCTTTCCCACGGTCACCGTAACAGGGGCCAAGAGGATTTTTTCTGGGTTATTACATGCTGCGCGATATCGGCAGGATTCGAGTTGAGGGAAATATCCAAACCCTTATCAGGATTTTATCATTTCTCAGGGCCACTCGAGGAGTAGTAACTGAAATGCATGGCCATGCTCGAATACAGATTCGTTTTATCAGTTAAGTTACTCTCTAGTCGGGGAAACCACTCTTGATACAGATCGCTTGTGAGATACGACCTTTGCGAATGCGGATTTGCAAATTGTCTTACATTGAGTGGGAGAAATTTTAAAAGGATATGAGATTCGGTTATCGCACCTACACTTGTACGGACAAGTGGGAGTTTGTTGGAGCTTGTGTCCTCCACATGTAGTGTGATAACGTCATTGAACATACCCTTGTGCGGACAAGTGGGAGATTGTAGGGGCTGGTGTCCTTGACAATTAAGTACAATGACTTATTAAATCTCTTTAAGGATCACAAGGGCATACTTCTGTATTATTACCAGTTGATCCACGTTTATCAATAACGGTTGGCTTGCTAGATAAGTTTGACGTTATTGTCATACGGATGGCGGTGGTCAACTGGTCCCTATACGTCACACCTATAGGACACGTTTGAGAGATGTGAAGGTATGAAAATACAGTCACATTTTGCCGGATATGACTAAACGGTTAGTCAGAGGTATTGACTATTAAATTAGTCAATAAGATGTTGAGATTATTATTTAATATGGATTAAATAATTTTAGCTAATACGGATTACATGATTAATTCGTAAATTAAATATAAACGGTTATATTTAATTAAGTATTGTATTCGCGTATTAATATAAACAGTTATATTAATTTGGGTAATTATACAATATCGTATTTTGTCAGACCATTATTATAAATATCGACTGTATTAATATCTAATAACATGTTACGATTTATAATTAATATACCGCGAATTATATTTAAGCAATTGGGTCGAATCACGCATTAGAATAAGGTAAGAGTGGAAAGCCCACTCCTACCTTATCTCCAATTCGGCCGAAACCTAGAGACTACATAAGGAGAGTTTTTCTCCTTATGTCAGTGACTCTTGGTGCACTGTTAAATTATCTCAGGGTAAAATTAGGGTTTGAGAGCATTCTTCTCCCAAAACCTCAGATCTCACATCTAAAACTCATTAGCTCTCCCTATATTGCAAGGCAATTGGAGAGGATTTCTAGCACACGCGGCCTCGTCTCAAACTAAGTCTTGGGTGCAAGTTATAGGAGGGAATTTGCATTAATTCCTGTTCTTAGGCCTTTTGCGCGAGGACTAAAGGTTGTACTTCTTTTCTCATGTTTTTTAATCTTATGACGATATTCACAATTGCATATTTCATTATAATCCTGCAAATTTAGGGTGAATACGCGTTTTATTCCCCACAGTCCCATGTCCCTTTCGGCTTGGACGAGCATCTTATGCAACTCTTCCAACGTGGTCTCTTGGTTTCGCATATTGAAATTCACCCGGATTTGAGCATACGCTTTAACCTTATTGAGCGAGTGAAGAACTCGGTCAATAATAAGAGAGTCGAGAACATCAACATCTTGAGCTTTTAGAGTCTCCGCTAGCTCAACGAGTTTGAGCACATGAGGGCTTATCTTTTGCCCTTCCTTGAATGTTATGTCAAAGAAGGCGGAAGCCGCCTCATATTGAATTACCCTTGGAGTTTGCGAAAACATGGTCGCAAGCTTGGTGTAAATTTCATACGATGTGGTCAACTTAATCATACTCCTTTGGAGATCCGGCTCCATGGAGAAGATGAGCACATTTTTAAGAGCGGAGGACTCTTTCATGTAGGCTTCATAGGCCTCACGAGTTTGGACCGATGAACGAGCGGTCGGAGCGGTCGGAGCGGCTTCGGATAGGTAACGACTCTTATCGTCACCTTGAGCGGCCAAAAGTAATTGCGCATCCCAATTCTTAAAGTTTGAACCATGCTTATCGAGTTTGCAACGATCCATAAAGGATCGAAGCCATGATACGTTAGTGAGAGATGGAGCGTTGGTTGCCATTGATGTTGTTGAAAATTAAACTACAATGATAAAAGGAAAAACAACACCATTTTAAAATTCATAATTTAAACTAGAAACTTTAACAAGTTTAGTTATATATTTACTTAATGATCTCTTACCCAATTAAGTAAACAATCCCGAGACCCAAACCCATACTAATCCGGGCACGGTGTAGCCGATTCAACCCGTATCGGTATAATTTGGTGGATTAACCTTTTAATCGGTTCTACTCTTAGAACTCTCGGTCGGCAATTTTCTTAAAATTATCTTTAGCCCGAACTTATTGCAACTACGGTTACGAATACTTTCGTTGAGATCGACCAAATTTCAAGGTGTAATCTTATTACCCCACTTACCCAACGTGACAATTTTAGCACCCCGGTGTAGCCGAGCCTACGTTCTTGTGAAGAAGGGATTCATGGGTCCGTACTTTTTGGTAAGGCTAAGTCTCAATATTTATATGTAAGAGATCTAGTCAAATTATTATCTATCTCCGTTTAAGTGAACTAAGTCGGTGAATTATCGATAAAATAAAAGACTAGGTCGACTAGGTCGAAACATGCATGATACGATGTATGACGATTTGGCTATGCATGCAAACATATAAAAAGCAAAAATAAAAGCATAAATAAACCCTAGTATAGCCTTTCCTAGAAAAGAAATAATAAAGTACAAATTCGGAAACCAACTCCTTTGGTCCCTTGAACTTCACGCGGCACGCACTTCGAGGTAAACACCGTCTTGTCGAAACTCCTTTCCGAATGGCACCGTCTTCAAGGAACTCCGGATTTTACAAATATTACTACTTTTCTAGTCTACTTTATACAATATAAAATAGAAATAAATTACAATTGGGTGATACGAGATCACAAAATTACAACCGAATCGGTAACCCCTTACATTACGGGAAATACCGATTTAAAACTAAGGCCATACTAAGTAAATTACATAATTCCCAAATTACGTAAAAATAAATCATGACATTCATAATATAATATGCAATGCTTATGTAAATATGAATTATCATGCAAATCCTAAGCCAAATCGTCCTATTTAAAACACTTATTTAAATAGTTATCGTAAACCTCGGTTTATGGAATCGCGTGTTTTAACGGTTAACAACACTATGCATTATATGAAACGGTTTTCATCCTTAAGTTAATCATCCTAACTCGCATAGGATTCAAATTTAGTCTTACTCAAACTTTGAACATGACTTAACTTAATATATTTCAATATTGATCGGTATTACTCGGTTTTACGGGAAAAATAATATAAAAATCCAAAAGAGTCATAAAAATTTCGAAAATTCAAAATTCAAATTCTGAAAAATCCAGAATGTTCTTAAAATTTTCAGAATCTTAAAATATTAGTATTTATACGGTTTTAACATTATTTCGTAAATAAGACGTAAAACGAGCATTTTAAGTCGGAAAATTCAATAATTAACTTCATAAATGCAAATTAAATACTAATAATATTTGTATACCTTCCAAAACATTTTAAGAACACAAAATGGACAGAAAAATTAAATGGCACATTGCCCTATAGCCGAAATTTTAAATAGATGACTCTAAATATTCAATTTTAAATGCTACTTTTAACAAATTAAAATTAAATCAGATCTGAAACTTTTGGCTCCCAAGAAAATTTTCATGATGAACATATCATATATGACTAATATGGGTTAAATTTTTCGGCCATTTTAACAACTATTGCAAATTTTAACGATTTTCGTCATATATCGTACGATTTTAACCTTTAAAATTATTTCTCAAGCATAAAATAAGATAAAAATCTCGAAATTTTTATACATGCTGGAAATAATATATATGACATCGTATTAAATTTTTATGGCCAAATTTCAACTTAAACTATTAAAGTCGAAATTATGTCACTAATTACCCAATTTTAACATTAAAAATCTATAATATTGCAATATTTGAGATAAATTTCTGGAAAATTCAACATAAATTTTAAATATTGCATGTGACATCCTCATAAATTTTTATAGTCAAATTCATAATATAACTATTTTAACCCATTTTTATTCATCTTATTGCATTTTAACACTTAAAATTCATATCACACGTTTTATAAGTACATAATTTACGAAAATTCATATTCATATTATAGAAAATACATGTGATAACATACTGAAAAATCTCGGTCAAAAGATGATTTTTGCTATTTTTCCCAAAATAAACGATTTTAACCATTAAAACTCTATAAAATCCGAGATTTAATATACCATAAGTCAATATTCATGCAAAATATATTCCAAATATTCTAAGACATTTTAGAAAACGGTAGGTAATCATGCTTAAATTATTTCGTCTATATCATATATTAAACGAAAATTCAAATTTTATTTTGTTATCACTATAACTCCGTAAAAACGTAAACGGAAAGCATGCAAACAACCTATTGCTCTGATACCAATTGTAGGGTTTATTAGTTACTCATAAACTAATCTTTTAGTCATACTAAACTAATACTTTAATTAACCCTTTAATTAACATATTATAATGATCTTATGCATGCTGAAACAAGCGGAAATAAGGAGAGTTCGACCCTTACATATGGTCCGAATATAAAGCAAGGATGATCCTCCTAGTACCCAAATAAGAATACCTCATTTGGATGCACCAAGACAACCCTTAACCAACCGAGATCTTGAACAAGCTAGCACAAAAACCGGTTTTCCTTAAACTATTCTAATCTCTCTAATTAGAATATTATTTCAATACTACAAATAGTATGTTTTTATTATCTTATAATATGAGTTTAGAGGTTATAAAATCTCTCCTTACTTAGTAATATTTTCGGCCAAGAGAGAGTGTGAATGAGGGTTTTGTGTTTATTATATAACACACATGCACTAGCTTGTTAAACAATTTACACAAGGAGCATGGGGAGGGGGGTAGCCGGCCTTAGGGAAGAGCAACAAGGGACAACTTCTCTTCTCAAGGCATCTTAGGGTGGCTATAAGTAGTTTTTCAAGACACCTTTAATGATTATGTTTATTTTACACTAATAAACACTAATCATGCCATTAACCATCCTCACCTAAAATCGGCACCCTTAATCCATAATATGGATTTCATTTTACAATTTGTCAATTGTACAATTTGTACAAGGTGTGACATCTCATATGTTATTAAGATATAAAATGTTTTAGAACATTTAAAACATATAAATATTTATCTTATAAACATTGTTCACAAATAAATCATATTTATTAATTAGCAAGTAATTCGAAATTACAATTGTAAAATGACATTTTATAATTATCGTCAATACGATTTACAACCTTTGTATTTATTATAACCCAATTCATTCTAATTACGATATTATAAAATATCGTTCAATGTTTAACAATTGACACATTTCAATTTTAAACATAAATCTTACATTAAGATTTAACCTCTAATTTCTCGATATACGAGTTTAAGGAATATGAGCAAATCGTATCAATATACATTTGATCATTTTTATCAATTAAGGGAATTGTCCTAAAGGTGTGACCTAAAGGGATCAACTGACCACCACTGTCATACGACAGTAATGTCAAACTCTAGCTAGCCAATCATTACCGATTAATGTTGGTCAGTTGACTAATAATTCGTATCATCCCTTGCGCATTCTCGTTATGAGATTTAATTACGTGATCGCACTATTGTTGAGGACACATTTCCCAACACTCTTAATTTTACACACCTTCTTAGGGTTAGATTTATCAACAAAACCTTCACGTTGTGTCATGTACACTTCCTCTTCTATAATCCCATTCAAGAAGGCGGTTTTGACATCCATTTGCCAAATTTCATAATCATGAAATGTGGCAACCGCTAAGATTATCCCAATGGACCGAAGCATAACGACTAGAGCAAAAGTTTCGTCATAGTGTAAACCATGAACTTGAGTGAAACCTTTTGCTACCAATCTAGCTTTGTAAACATCTATATGTTTATCTATGCCAAGTTTTATCTTGTAGATCCATTTACACTAAAGAGGTCTCACTCCTTCATGTAAATCCACCAAGTCTCATACTTGGTTTTCATACATGGATTCCATTTCGGATTGCATGGCCTCGAGCCAATGCGTGGAGTCGGGACTAGAGATGATCGATTTGTAGTTAATGGGTTCGTCACTTTCTAAAAGTAACAAAACGTTATCCTCTTCAATGTTACCGAGGTAGCGGTCACGTTGATAACTAATTCTACCTGGCTTCCTAGGAACAATTACCGTTTCAGAAGAAGAGGGAACGTTTTCCTCCACGTTCTCCTTCACCTCGCTCTCGGTTTGTGGCTCTCGAACTTCGTCAATTTCAAATTTTCTCCCATTTTGTCTCCTAGAAATAAATTCTCTTTCTAGGAAGACAACATCACGAGACGCAAACACTTTATCCTCGTCTTTGTGGTAGAAATAGTAACCACGTGTTTCCTTAGGATAACCTACAAATTGACATTTGTCAGATCTGGGTGCAAGCTTGTTGTCAGATCTAATCTTGACGTAAGCTTCACAACCCCAAATTCGCATGAAAGACAAATGAGGGACTTTCCCTGTCCATATCTCATATGGGGTCTTATCAGCCGCTTTAGTCAGGCTTCAATTTAGCGAAAAGATTGCAGACAACATTGCAAAACCCCAAAATGAATTGGGAAGCTCGGTTAGACTCATCATGGACCGAACCATATCTAATAGAGTTCGGTTTCTCCTTTTGGCCACACCATTAAATTGTGGTGTTCCAGGAGGTGTCCATTGTGATACAATACCACAATCTTTTAGTGAGAATCAAATTCTTTGTGTAAGTATTCACCACCACAATCGGATCGTAGGGTTTTAATCTTCTTATCCAATGATTTTCTATTTCGTTTGGAAACTCTTTGAACTTTTCAAAAGCTTAACTCTTGTTCTTCATTAAGTAGATATACACATATCTATTCAAATCATCAGTGAATGTAATGAAGTAGTGATAACCTCCTCTTGCCGTGATGGTCAAAGGTCCACATACATTCGATATGTATGAGAGCTAAGACCTCACTTGCTCGCGTTCCTTTTTCCGTAAAAGGAGCACGGGTCATCTTTCCCAAAAGACAAGACTCGCATGTACCATAAGATTCATAATCAAATGGTTCGAGCACTTTTGATGAAATAAGTCTCTTTATGCGTCTCTCGTTTACATGACCTAAACGACAATGCCAAAGGTAGGATTCATTTGGATCACCCTTTTTAAGTCTTTTACTTTCAATATGCTAGTATAGACTTCGTTTGATGTAGGACGGACAAGGGTTTTGTCATAAGATATTATAGTTACCTTATTTTTAGTTTCCATAAGTTAGCCAGTAAAAATAAGGTAATTTTATTTATTTCCTTATTGTTTATTTCCTAATTTCAGTTTTAAGAATAAGGCAAGTAGCTCTAAGGTAATAATTGATTTTTGGAAAGTCTTCCTTATCCACTTATGGAAAGGATCACATGTTTTTAGGAAGTCTTGTGTCCCCTATTCTACTATAAATAAGGACTTATGTATTCAGTTTTTATTGATCCAAATTTGAGAGATTAATACAAGTTTTCTTGTTTTCTAAAAAAAAAAAAAGAAGATTAAAAAAAAAAAATAACAATACTTTATTTCCGCTGCAAAGTTACTATAAGTTTTACATCAACTTGGTAAAACGTGTGGTTATTTTACATCATCGTTAACATCATTTAGAACATAAATACCTCCAATAGAAATGGCTTTGCCATAGACCATATCATTAAACATAAAAGTACAATAATTGTTCTTAATGATAAAACAAAAGCCTTGGCAACGGCCGCCACCTTGGCTCCATTTCCCATGCGAAGATCAACCTCCCCTCTTTCTAGGCTTCGCACGTCCTTTATCCCACGTAAATGATTATAAAGGTGAGAACCGCATCCGGTATCTAATACCCAGCATGAAGAGCTAGCAAGATGAACATTTATCACATAGAGAGAGGTGGAGAAAGTACCTATGGCCGTCACACGACCCGCTTTGAGATCGTCCAAATACTTGGGACAATTTCTCCTCCAATGGCCTTTGCTATTACAATGAAAACATTCAGCCTCAGATTTATATTCTTTGGAGTTGTCATTCTCAACGGCTTTGCCCTTCCTCTTTTCCTTTTTAGTGAATTTCCTTTTGAATTGGGATTTTCCTTTCCCCTTCCCTTTATTGACTCCTAGAGACATGTTCTTCAATTTCATTGTGAGAACATCTTTCTCACTCCCACTAGCCTCCATGTCTCTCTCCTCTTGGGTGAGAAGAGCATGGAGTTCATGATAGGACTTATCCATATTATTCATGTTAGTTCACCCTGAAATGGGCAAACTTCATGGGAAGTGAGTGGAGGATGCGATCCACCACAAGAGTCTTTGGAATCTCACACCCTAGACGCTCTAGAGTGTCAACATATTCCACCATTTTTAGAACATGAGGACTAACTTTTTGGCCTCTCTCAAGCTTTGCTTTAAAGAAGCATGTCGCCGCTTCGTATTGGCGGACTTTTGGTGTTTGTGAAAACATAGTAGACATACGAGTGAAAATCTCGTATGCATTCAAAGAAATGCATCGAAGCTTGAGACTAGGGGACATCGACCATATAAAAAAAAAATTGATATCATTTGACATCCTCAAATGGTCATCAAAAGGCGGTCCTTACCGCCGCACTAGCCCTTGCACCGGGCCCAATAGGAGGGGGTTCGGTTAAGTAAGCTACCACATTATCAGATAATGCAACACTTTTGATAGTGGATTCCCATTCAACGAAGTTACTACCATCTTCTTTTAAAGTACATTTGTCCATTACAGACCTTAGCCATGAGTCTTTGCCAAGTGGAGTCGTCGATGGAGTTGATGAAGTTGACATTGCGAATTGAAATGCTACAACAAAATAAGGAAATATAAACATTCATTGTTTTTAAAATTTTACTTGTAAACAAACTTTAACAAGTTTTAGCATTTATATAATGATTGTTGGAAATATCTGTATACATCCCAACTTATAAAAGTAGGATTATGACGAATTATACGATGCGGTTAGTCATAAACGAAAAACGAGATACAAAGATTGCCAGATTTCTGCCACCCACTTAGGCTTGGTCCTAATTGTCATCTCTAATTACCACTTCACTAAATATCGTTTCAAAACGAATGTGGAAGATCATATAAAATATGAGGAAGTATAAAAGTTGAATGTGTATAATAATTAAATTTTGTAAACTGATTCAAATGTTTATGGTTGTAGATTGATTATTGTCCATAAATAACTTGAAAACAGTTGATCTGAAAATGAGCCAAACCCAGAATAACTCGACCCAATCCGTAGTCTAGGGGCTTGATAAAACCTGATTCAAATTGACTTAACACAAATTGATTCGATTGACCCTTTTATCAGATTTACTTATTGCTATCGCTAATGACAACCCATAGAAAATGGTAGGCATAAATGAAGGCCCAATAAGCAGGAACCCTAAAGCTTAAAACCCTTAACTATCATTTCTGCCTCCAAAAATATAATACTGGCAGTATCTTCTTTTACACTGCGGTTTCCTCCTCTTTCATACCCACATTTCCGCCATGGTTAGCTTCTCTCCTTCTTAACTTTACACACCTACCATTCTTGTCTTCACTGTTTGTACTGCTTTCTGTTATATCATGTGTTTTCTTGTTGTATTATGCCGTTATCATGCTTTGTGATATCTCAGATATTCAATCACCATTTGAAATGCTATGCTATATTCAGTGTGTTCACTGATTTCTGTTTTTATTGAAGATTTCATAATTGTTCAATTTGTTCGGGTTTAAATACCATTGAGTTTAATTTAATCAAGTAATGAATATGAAACACTTCAGAGAAGATTTATGGATTGCACCTCCTCCGTCCCGATCACTTGCTTACCTTTTTAATTCTTTGTGACGGGTATTTTATGATTGATCGGTTGGGGCAAAGGGAGTATTTTACTATTGGTGATTTGTACAATTGTTACTTCTATGATCATTAAGTTTACTTTTAGTGTAAGACTTAATAAAAGTGGCATGAAATTAAAGAGTTTTCTTTTCTTATGATGCATAGAAAAATAGTTTTTTTTTTATGTTGGGGTTTGTTGGAGTTTGTTTGGTGTTTAGAAGAGCCGTTTTATTTTTTAGATTATGTGAATTTGGATTAGATTACATTATCACAATAACGGTCGACATAAACCGGATTGATTTTGAAGGCCCGAGCCACCAGTGAGATTCCCCTCTGTAAAGCTGGTAGGAAGGAAGTTCGTCAAAAATGTTAGAATACCCCTTACATATATAGGATATTTTAAGTGCATATATTTCTTAGTAGCAGGGGCTTCTCCCTTTCCTCCTTCCATACAGAAAGGTAGATAATTGTTTAGGGTATACTAAATCCTTTCCTCCTTCCATACAGAAAGGTAGATAATTGTTTAGGGTATGCTAAATCTTCCTTTTATTCAGCTTCTAGTATTGATCTTGTTGTATATCGAGTGGGTGTATGACTGTATCATGTATGCAAGTGTATTGGGAGGACTATGATTCATTTTTCTTGTTACAAAAATGGGTTTTGATCTTTTTTGTCTGCTTTAGTCGGATTGTTCTTTTTTAATCATGGTGTTCTTCATGTCTTGTAATCACCTGCTTCACTTTGTTGGTTCTCTTGCTTGGAATATTCATTGCGTATGTTTCAATTTACATGGCTCTATTCTCTTCTGTAGGCCTTTGTGAAGGCACAAAAGAGTAATTCTTACTTCAAACGTTACCAAGTCAAGTTGAAGAGAAGAAGAGGTGTGATATGTGTCGATGTTTTTTTGCTGTACTTGGGATTGCCCTTTGTTTGTTCTGATTGTTTTATTTTTTTCAACAGCGGGAAAGACTGATTACCGTGCAAGGACCCGTCTGATTAACCAGGACAAGAACAAGTACAACACTCCTAAGTACCGCTTTGTTGTTCGTTTTGTATCCTTTTACAAATATGGTGCTTTCTAAGAAGTTCGTTATTCTATGATAGTCTATACACCCTTTTTAATATTTATTGCTTTATTTATGCCTTTTTTTAACTCCTGTGTGTTAGCCTTAACCAATTTACAGACCAACAAAGATATTGTTGCCCAAATTATTTCTGCTAGCATAGCTGGTGATATCGTGCTTGCTTCTGCATATGCTCACGAGCTTCCTCGGTTTGGACTTGAAGTTGGACTTTCAAACTATGCTGCAGGTAATCTTTTTCCCTGGTCTTACCTTGATGCAGTCGATATTCTTTCCTCGTCTTACTTCAACATCATTGCAGCATACTGCACTGGACTTTTACTTGCCCGAAGGGTTTTGAAGCAGCTTGAGATGGATGAAGAATATGAAGGCAATGTTGAGGTACAAACTGAAATTTCTTCCTTTTTCCCCGTAATATTTGGTTTTGATTGATGGTAATTTTTACTTTTAATGCCTGTCAGGCTAGTGGCGAAGACTTCTCTGTTGAGCCAGCTGATACTAGGAGGCCCTTCCGTTCCCTGCTTGATGTTGGTCTTGTGAGGACAACAACTGGAAACCGCGTTTTTGGTGCTCTTAAGGTTTATTTTATACCCATTTTATGACCTATAGAGTAATGTCTAGTGAAAAATCCCTTTAGTGGTCACGGTGTTACTTAATTTTGATTGGATGTTTTAGTTTGCTATGGCTTGGATCTTCTCAGACTAAAAGGTTGTTCTAGCATCTCAATATTATTTTATGATTTGACTAATGTGAAAAGTAATATTTTTCCAAGCAATGATCTGCCTGGTGTGAAATTCAAAACTTTCACATAAAATCACTGTGCCCAACTCTCGCACTTTTGTGTGTTGAGGGTGTTATTGGATTATGTTTGTAGGTTCACTTTTTTGTTGGACGACAAGTTTTGTTGTGAGGGTATTAATTTTCTTAGGGAAGATGTTATGTTCAATTTCAATGGACCCAAAGACTTGTTTGTCTTTTCTTAGATTAGGATGGAATAGAATGAACCTACTTGCTTAATTTTTTCACTTTTTTTTTTTTTTCTAATGAGGAACCTATTTAATCAGGGATAAGTTTTGTACAGGAGTACATCCATCCAACACCCTACCTTGCCATTTGGGAGAAGGTTATCTTGATATATAATAACGAGTTTCTCCTGTGTCTTCTAGGGTGCATTAGATGGGGGATTGGATATTCCCCACAGTGACAAGAGGTTTGCTGGGTATGGAAAGGACAGCAAGCAGCTTGATGCCGAGGTGCACCGCAAGTACATCTATGGTGGTCACATTGCTTCATACATGAAGGTATGCATGTAGTATACTCTCTATCTTGGCATAGATGATCTGCCTTCCCTTTTTAATTGTGGAACTAACTGTTTTGTTTTGCTTTGGTAGACTTTGATTGAAGATGAACCCGAGAAGTACCAATCTCACTTTAGTGAGTACATCAAGAAAGGTATTGAGGCTGATGGCATGGAGGCATTATACAAGAAGGTTCACGCTGCTATCCGTGCAGATCCCAGTGTCAAAAAGTCCGAGAAACAGCCACCACAGGCTCATAAGAGGTAACCTTACATTTTTTTTTATTTTGGCTTATTATCATCTCTTCTATTTTACCCCCCACTCTATTGACATTTCAACCATGCCATTCTATACATGGCTTTTTTTAGCCTTTACCTCTGATTATAATGAAACTGGCCCCAGTTTGTTTGACATAGACATATAGGGTTAAAGTTCAGGTTTGGCGGGATATGCGCAAAGCCGAACATGTACTACGCATTCAATTTCCCCGGCCAAGCTGGCAAGCAATTTGGGAGATGTCCCCCAAGCCTGATGCCCTAAATTCACTTGACCTATCCCAATCATTGGTGACTCAGCTTATCCATAGCATGAAACTTCTCGATAACACACTTGAATCATACCCGAGCTTGAATAGACGTAACCCATCTCAATTGTAAATGCAATCATACTCTAATGATGTGACCCATTTCCACTTCAGTGATATGTTTGCTGGATTTATTTAGGAAGACAAGTGGCTTGAGCCTTTATATATATAAGTTGCATCCTGTTTTAGTCACAGTTGAAATAGAGCTGGATACTAGTTAAGTTGAACTATTGAGATGCAGATATAACGCAAAGAAGCTGACATATGAGGAGAGGAAAGCCAAGTTGGTAGAAAGGCTGAATAAGCTGAATGCCGCTGTTGGAGCTGGTGATGAAGATGATGATGAGGAAGACGATGATTAGAATACATCAGCAAGAGTTTGTCATTAATGTATTTTTCGCACTCTTCTTAGGAAGACCACTCCACAATGAGTTGATCTTATTGTCATTTTTGCTCCCTTGACGATGTATTTGTCACATGATGACCAGATGTTTAGCAACTGAAGGAAGGAAACAAACACCAATTATTAATCCTTTATGTTTCTCTTTTTGTTTGAGCCGTCCGTTCTTTCCCACTTTTCTGTGATATCTCTTGATATCCCCCATTTTCCCATCATGGGAGTTTGGGGGTATCAAGTTTCTGTTTCCTGTAGCTTTTATTTTATTTCGGGCACTTGTGGAGAAATGTCCACACTCTGCAATGTCCTCCCCTTCTGGCTAAGTTTGGGTGGCATACATGAGGAGGATAAGCTGGGACATTGGATTTATGTTTTGTTGGAATTTTAGTTAATAAGTTAGTTATATTAGTTATAACTAACTTATTTACTTTTCTATATAAGATAGTTTCCTCATCATCAATTGTAACAATTCAGAATGTTATAACTAACTTATTTACATTTCTATATGAGATAGTTTCCTCATCATCAATTGTAATGCTAAAGTATGGTTTTAAGAACCATACTACTCTAATGTAAGACTTTTGCTCTCTGCAAAAAAAAAAAAAAAAATTGTAACAATTCAGAATATTCATTCATTCAATTAATACAAGCAATTCATTATTCTCTCAATTCTCTTTCGTCTCTCTTCATCTTGCTTATTCAAATATCAAATCATCAAATCATGATCTCACATAAACTCTTTCATCGTATCAGAGCAGGTTCAATCTTTTGATTGTTCCTGTTTCTGTTTACATTCTTCCGCACTAAATTTTGCAAATTCTTTTCTGTTTCTTCTTTAAATCTTTTTCCTAAAATCTTCAAAGATATAGCAAGATGCCTGATAATGTGATTACTTCTGATGATCCTCATTTCATTCACAATAACGATCTAATTACTGGTGCAAAACTGGTAAACACACCATTTGAAGGCACTGGTTATGGAAATTGGAAACGCTCAATGCTCATTGCCCTCTCAGCAAAGAATAAGATTGGTTTTATTGAGGGTTCAATCCCTCAACCAGCTTCCACTGCGGCAACAACAAAACAATGGCAGCGTTGCAACAATATCGTATTTTCTTGGATACTAAGTTCAGTTTCTTCAGAAATTGCAGACTCTATCCTCTACAGCAGTACAGCAAAGGCTGCTTGGGTTGAGTTAGAAGAACGTTTTGGCCAATCAAATGGCTGTATGGAGTTCACAAGAAATTAAACGATTTTGCTCAAGGAAATGACTCCATTGTCACCTATTACACCAAACTTAAATCAATCTGGGATGAAGTTGACAGTATGGGCATGAATCCAAGTTGTTCTTGTGGTTGCACTTGTGCTAAAGTAAAACAAACCAAATACCAAGAAAACAAGAAAGTTGTTGAGTTCTTAATGGGTCTAAATGAATCTTTTGCTACTGTAAGGGGTACAATTCTACTCCAAAATCCTTTACCCAAACTCAGCATTGTGTACAACAACCTACTGCAAGAAGAACGACAGAGGGAAATCCACAACACAGTGGGTATTCAGGCAGATTCAGCAGCAATGTACTCAAATTTTCACAAAGGCTCTCAAAGAGGAAATTCAAACAATGGTTATAAGAAGCCAAATCCTCAGGCAAAAGGTTCAAGTAACAAGTCTGCTGATTCTGATGATAGACCTGTAATTTTCTGCAATTATTGCAAGAAATTTGGTCACACTATTGACAAATGCAGACATCTTGAAAGCAGAAATAGACGGTTTGCTGGAAATGCTGCTTATCAAAATCAAGAAAGGTCCGAATTCCACAACAGTAGACAACATGAATGGTCCTTGTTCCTCAGCAAACTTTACAGGTACCAATCTTTTCTAATGTTGTTTCCATAAATATAAATGATTTTTCTACTATTTGGATTTTAGACTCTGGTGCAAGTGATCATATGTGTTCAAATATGAGTTTGTTTTCTGAATCTAGATTAATTAATCAACCTTATACTATATCCTTGCCTAATGGACAAATTGTCAAGATCAGTGTTATTGGTATAGTTCATGTTACACCAGAATTGTCCTTGCATGATGTTTTGTATGTTCCTTGCTTCAAGTTTAATCTCCTATCTATAAGTAAGTTGAACAAACAACTAAATTCAGTAGTGAGTTTTACTCCTACTGTTTGCTATTTGCAGGATTATTTGATGAAGCCCTTGCTCCTTGGTAAAAATTACAATGACTTATACTTGCTGTATAACCAGACCACCAAGAAGCATAATAAAGATCATTTTGCTTCAGTTTCATCAAATTCTTCTGTAAATAATGCCTCTTCTATTGTTTCTAGCCATGTCTGGCACACTAGATTAGGCCATGTTCCTGTGTACAAACTTAAGCAACTACAACTCTGTGACTCCAAGTCTGTTGAAACTGATTTAGTCTCTTGTTGTATCTGTGCTCAAGCTAGACAACACAAACTGTCATTTCAGACTAGTACTTCTGTTTCTTTTTCTGCTTTTGAAGTAATACACATTGATTTGTGGGGGCCTTACCACACCTCTACTTATAATGGGTACAAGTACTTTCTTACTATAGTAGATGATTTCACACGCTGCACTTGGACTCATTTGTTAACTAGTACAAGACCTGACATGAAATTTGCGGTTCAGTTATTTAGTCAGTTCATGTCCTTTCCCAGAGAACAACACTGGACAACAGGTATTCATGTGCTCAAATACATAGCCAAAAATGTCTCTCAAGGAATCTTACTCAATAACAAACCAGATTATACTCTCAGTGGATATTGTGATGCAGATTGGGCAGCTTGCCCTCAAACCAGAAGATCAGTTAGTGGTTTCTTGGTATTCATGGGTGGTAGCCTTCTATCCTGGAAGTCTAAGAAGCAACAGACAGTATCCTTGTCTTCAGCAGAAGCTGAGTACATATCACTTAGACGCATAACAGCTGAATTATCTTGGCTCAGTAGATTGTTAGTAGAGTTACAAGTTTCTAACATCACAGCCATTCCCATCAAATATGATAGTCAGGCAGCTATACACATAGCTAAGAATCCTGTGTTTCATGAAAGGACGAAACACATTGATTTAGACTGTCATTTTGTACGCGAGAAACTGCAGGAATGCCTCATTAGTTTATCCTACATTCCTACTCTTCAACAACCTGCTGATCTATTTACTAAAGCATTGCCAGGACCTCAACATCATCAACTACAAAGCAAGTTGGGCTGTTTCATTCACACCCTCCAACTTGAGGGGGTTGTTGGAATATTAGTTATAAAGTTAGTTAATAAGTTAGTTATATTAGTTATAACTAACTTATTTACTTTTCTATATAAGATAGTTTCTTCATGATTAATTGTACCAATTCAGAATATTCATTCATTCAATTAATACAAGCAATTCATTATTCTCTCAATTCTCTTTCCTCTCTCTTCATCTTGCTTATTCAAATATCAAATCATCAAATCATGATCTCATATAAACTCTTTCATGTTTCACATGACTGGTTTGCTCTTTATTTTCCAACTTATCAGATACTATCATCAAAATAGAATTAGGGATATGTTTGTCCATAATGTAAAATTCCGGTGTCGCATATGTTTTGAATAAACAAGGTAAAACTTGTAAAAATACTAAGCACACGCTCATTACGTGAGCACTATAAGGTTGAGATACATCTGCCAACCCAAAAAAAACAAAAGGTTGAGATACATAGGCCTAGAGATGGTAATGGATTCCGAATCCTACCCAGATTCACCAGACCAGATCCTATATCCAAAGGTAGGATCTGGATCCCATTATTTTAGATCCTTAGGATTTGGGTCAGAACCGTATCCTTATACGAGGAATATAAGGGTCAGATGTGGATCCCGCCACTAAGATCCATCCTACCCTTGGGCCCACTTTTAATTTCTATAAGTATAATTTTTGAATAGATTCGATCCCTTAAAGGTAGATCATGAAAAATAGGAATGAAGTATTAATGTTTAGTTTGTTTGAACGATTTGTTTTATTATGAATTGTTGGAATTATAATTATTTTGTGGTTTGTAAACCTTATTTGTAATCTGCTAAAGACTTTTTAACACTTTGTATACTCTTTTTGTTTTTTCTTGGACTATGATTTTTAATTCGGTGAAGCTAATAGAGAGTAATTCGACTAAAACATTGTTTCTAATTGACAAGTAAAAGTGAAATAGTGTATAGTAATGACTTGGTGGCGGTTTCATTTAAATGTATCGTTGGAGATTGACGGATCTGGATTTTACCCAGATCCTTAGGATACAGATATGAATCTACAAATTTTGGACCTTAAGAATAAGAGTAGGATTTGAATATAACATTTTAAAATGAATCTGGATCTGGATCTGAATCCTATAGAATCCGGTCCAGATTGGTATTTGGAGGGAACTGATGTGTGAAAAGACAATTAAAGGTATTTGGGAGGATTACTGATAAACTTATGAAAAAACAGAGTTATAGAGATGGCTTGTGAGCCTCTTTGTATTAGAAAGGATCTCTCAAAACGTAGTACTGCATACAACATTTATACTAAGTAAAAGCAACCTTACAGATTCCCTAAGTAAAATCCTAAGAATCTGTAAACAGCAATTAAGTACATGATTAATATCATATTAAATAACTCGAGCATATTCCATGTATTACGAGAATATCCGAATAGGATATTTCATACTCCCCCTTAAGTTGGACCATTAGGTGCCCGAATGCCCAACTTATGACTCAAATATCCGAATGCTTCACTCCCAAGGGCCTTAGTGAAAAGATCCGCGATTTGCTCTTTACTGTGAACATGACTAGCCGCAATATTCTTGCTCATCAAGTGTTGCCGAATAAAATGACAGTCGACTTCAATATGCTTGGTACGATCATGAAAGACGGGATTTTTAGCAATATGTAAAGCCGACTTATTGTCACACAAAATTCGCATAGAATGAGTGTGGTCAATACCAAGTGAGGAAAGAAAAGACTTTAACCAAATTAACTCACTCGTGACCGCCGCCATAGCTCGATATTCCGCCTCCGCGGTGGACTTGGCAACCGTGGGCTGCTTTCGAACCTTCCAGGAAATGGGAGTCGGTCCCAACGCCACGAAATAACCAGTGAGAGACCTTCTCGTTAGGGGACAACGAGCATAGTCCGAGTCTGAATAGCCATTGAGTTGTATAGTCGTGTCTTTACTCATAACAATGCCTTTACCTGGGTCGCCTTTTAAGTATTTCACAACTCGGAGGGCAGCCTCCAAATGATCCTTTCTCGGTGCTTGAACGAATTGTGATAAGGTATGGACAGCGTACAATAAATCTGGTCTCGTAATGGTAAGGTAAACGAGCCGTCCTACCAATCGTCGATACATAACCGGATCTTTCAACAATGCACTCGAGGACAAAGCGAGTTCGTGATTTTGGACAATCGGTGTTGTAACCGGCTTAGCACCTTCCAACTTGGCTTCTTTGATAATTTCCATGGCATATTTGCGCTGGCAAAGGAAGAGTCCAGATTTTCCATGTGCGACTTCTATGCCCAAGAAGAATTTTAAACGGCCAAGATCTTTAATGCCAAACTTTGCATCGAGAAATCTTTTTAAATTATTACTTGCAGCGGAATTATTACTCACAATGATCATGTCGTCTACGTATACCAACAAACCAAGAAAAATCCCGGACTTGTGCATCGTAAATAACGAGTAATCAGCGAGTGATTGAGTAAACCCATATCCCCGTAATGCATCCGTCAATTTAGCAAACCAGTTTCTCGAAGCTTGTTTTAGACCGTATAATGACTTTAAAAGGCGGCACACTTTGCCTTTCGAGGATGCTTGAAATCCTTGAGGTAGTCTCATGTAAACTTCTTCGTCTAAGTCACCATGAAGGAAGGCGTTGTTGATGTCGAGTTGAGCAATGTCCCACTTCTTTGCCACGGCGACAGCGAGTAGGAGTCGTACACTGGTCATTTTAGCAACCGGTGCAAAAGTTTCGTGGTAATCAATACCTTCTATTTGAGTAAAACCTTGGGCTACTAAACGGGCTTTGTGCCTTTCAATCATTCCATCCGCTTTGAGTTTGGTTTTGAAAACCCATTTACATCCAATTGGTTTCTTTCCAGCAGGAAGATCAACAACTTTCCATGTCCCATTTTTTTCGAGCGCGTTAATTTCTTTACCCATTGCTTCTCTCCATTCGGGTTGTTTGGCTGCTTCATAATAATGTCGAGGTTCCCGAATAGCATCAACCGCTCCAATGAAATTTCTGTGAGACAATGAAAAACAACTACTAGTGGCATAATCAATTAATGGATAACGAGTACCTTTCACAGTTGACGGAGGCTTGGATGGGTGAGTTGTGTTTGACGAGATGACACGAGTGGATTGACAAACGTAGTCCTTTTTCCATGCCGGTTCAAATCTCTCACGAGCCCCTCTTCCTAGCCTTGGTTCATCCTCATTTTCATACTCCCCCTCAACAGTAATACCCCTGTCACGCTCATCATTAGTGGTTGGTGTCGGACTCTCGGTAGCGGTATTATCAATAGGTGGGATTTGGTCTGTAACAAATTCAGTCACAAGAGGGCTGTTTTCGGGTGATGTACCCGTTATCGTGGTCGAATTAGGAAAGGAATCAAAGGGAAGAGGCTGCTCTTGAGTAACATCACTGCTACGTTGATGAAAAATTTCGGTCTCAATGTGGAAAGGAAACACATTCTCATAAAATTGCACATCTCGAGAAACAAAATGTCGTTTTGTTTTTAAGTCATAAACACACCATCCCTTCTGGGTTTTTGGGTATCCCAGAAAAATACACCGAGTTCCACGTTCCTTAAATTTATCCTTTGGTCGTTGCTTATTATGAGCGTAGGCAAGGCATCCTAGGACACGTAAATTATCCAGATTGGGTACATGCCCATGCAACAATTCGAATGGTGTTTTCCCATCTAAAATTTTGGTGGGTGTTCTATTGATAAGATATACGGCCGTTAAGACACATTCCCCCCAAAATTCGATAGGAAGGTTGGCTTGGAAACGAAGTGCTCTCGCTTTTTCTAGGATATGTCTATGCTTCCTCTCAACACGGCCATTTTGCTGTGGGGTGTCAACTACACTAGTTTGAAACAACATGCCATTTTCTTTATAAAATTGTCGTAACGGTCCCGATAGGAATTCGGTGCCGTTATCACTTTGAACAATTTTTATTTTTTTTTCAAACTGGGTGTGTACCATTTTGCAGAAATATCTCATCAAATCACAGACTTCTCCTTTATCTTTCATAAGGTGAACCCAAACACTCCGGCTATGGTCGTCTACAATTGTCAAGAAATAATGTGCTCCGGATAAACTACTCACGCTATATGGCCCCCATATATCACAATGGATTAAATGAAATAAAGTGTCATGCCTCTTATTATTAAGTGAAAAACTCAATCGGGTTTGTTTCGATCGACAACAAGAATCACAAATAAAATCCGAGGTAATGGACACATGTTTGGGAATTAAATTTCCAAATTTAGTAAAAACATGACTTGAGGGGTGACCAAGTCTTCGATGCCATACCCGTGCGTCATCAATTCCAACACGTGCAAGAACATTGTCAACTCGTGTCAGATAATAAACTCCATCTCGCAACTCACCGCGTCCAATCTCCGTCGTCGTAGATTGGTCCTGTATTATGCAATAATTGGAATTAAAAACCACTGAGCAATTATTTTCACGTATAAGTTGCGGAATGGAAATAAGTTGACATTTTAATATTGGCACATATAAAACGTCCTGCAAAAACAAGTTATTTGCAAGCCTGACTTTCCCGTGTTCGTTGGCTTCAATAGTCGAACCATCGGGTAAGCTAACAGTAGAAGGAGCACCTTTCCACGACTCATGGAATATCTCTCGACAACCTGTCATATGGTGGGAACATCCGCTATCGAGCATCCAATCATTTAAATTAACAAAATAATTACCTTGTAACTTCTCACCATTGTCACCTTTAGTATTAAGAAGACTTCGTAATTGCTCGATTTCGTCCGCTGTAAAGACAGGTGTAGAGGAAGAACCTTCATCAGTAGCCGTGGTAGCATTCACGGTCTGATGATTGGTCCCTGAACCGCGTCCTCCACGCCCACCGCGTCCACCGCGGCGCCCCTTGCCGCGACCTCTGCCATTGATACCCAATTTCTCCCAACAATTCGCTTCTGTGTGGTACCATTTGTTGCAGTGTGTACAGCGCGGCGGATCAGTTTCTTTAGAATCTGGTTGTGGATTGGAGTTACGGTTATTGTCAGACCGCACACTCATCGCAACCTCAACATTCGGTTCTTCGCGAATTCGAATTACCGCCTTATGACGCTCCTCCCTCAACACAATTCCATAGACACGATTAAGAGAGGTGAGATCATCATCCATCAACAAGTTGGAACGGATGTTATCATACAAGGTATTGTTTAACCCCATAATGAATTGATGAATTTTTTCTTCTTCTTTCTCTTTGAGGAAAGCATTGGCAGCGCCACAGGTACAAGCGGGGACATGAGAATAAGTAGCTAATTCGTCCCATATTGATTTTAAATTTGTGTAATAATCAACGACGGAACGATTACCTTGTCTGCACGCAACCAAATCGCTTTTCAATTGATGAATACGTGCTGCATTACCGGCTGCATACCTCTCTTTGAGTTCCTGCCATATTTCAGCAATGGTTCCAGAAAACGCAATACTCGGGTGTAATTTGTCATCTATTACGCTTCGTAACCAAGCCTTTATCATAGCGTTACATTGACGCCATGCCACGACTTCACAATCCCCGTCATCTAGCCCTTCTGGTTTCGGCACTGTCCCATCAACAAGCCCCAATTTGTTCTTGGCCTCGAGTCCATTCTTAACAGCGTCAGCCCAGAGGTCGTAGTTCTCACCATTGAAAATGATTGAGGTTAGCTTGAGACTCGGACTTTCCGAAGGGTGTAAAAATAACGGTGAGGAAGGTGGAATTGTTTTGGGTTCAAGGTTTTCACTGTCGGAGTTTCCGATTTTGGTCATTGTGAAAAGATATGGTGATTTCGAAAAAAAAAGGAAACAGACGGATGCACGGAACTAAGCCTGCTCCGATGATACCATGATAAACTTATGAAAAAACAGAGTTATAGAGATGGCTTGTGAGCCTCTTTGTATTAGAAAGGATCTCTCAAAACGTAGTACTGCATACAACATTTATACTAAGTAAAAGCAACCTTACAGATTCCCTAAGTAAAATCCTAAGAATCTGTAAACAGCAATTAAGTACATGATTAATATCATATTAAATAACTCGAGCATATTCCATGTATTACGAGAATATCCGAATAGGATATTTCATAATTACTAAGGCTTGAATAGATCAAATGATTGGGATTTGAACTTTCCAAATCCATGTGTAAAGCATTTCCGATCTACTAATTATTTGATCACGGATAGATTTAAATTGACACAAGTTCAGTAAAGAATGAGAAAAAGGTGGGTGTTAGTGGTCAAGCCAAATTGGAACACGAACTGTAGGGGTTCTGAGTGCTCATCACTACTAAGAGGGCAACAATGAAATTGACGATTGAACATTAAAAAAAAGTGGAATAAACGTTATCATCACAGCAGTTGTTCGGGGTAACACATATTAAATAGATCATAAAGAAATATTTATTAATGTAAATCAACGTTTAAAGCGACCACATGATCCAAATCCGAAATGAAATTCCACGGATAAAACCAAAATTAAGTAAATGTGTAATAACTCACCGGAAGCTATGAAAAGTAAATGAATAATCGATGTCCCATCCAATCCAGCTCAAACAACAACACCTGCTAGACTGACTACTCCTCATTTGTCGGAAATATTAAGGCCCTGTTCTTTTGGACTTTAAGTCGCTTAATTTAAGTTCACTTCATATCATATCAGTTCAGTTCAGTTCAGTTCAGTTCAGTTCCTATAAGTTCAGTTCATTTCCTATAAGTTCAGTTCAGTTCAGTTCAGTTGCTATAAGTTCAGTTCAGTTCAGCTCATATAAACTCAATTCAAAAAAGATATATACAAACTATTATTTTAACAACCGATAAAAACATATTTCACTTTAATTATTCGATACACATTATGTTTTTTAAAAAAAACAACAAATTATTAATAATTGTACCCGTTTTTACTATCTCATTAATACCAAACGATCTTACACACACTCACCCTAACGCCATATGCCTGAATACAAGCATAGACCGCCTGAAGACATGGTAGAATACTTCAACTATCGACATTCATCATCGAGAATGAAAGTTGAAATTACGTTTGGTCAATTAAAGAAAAGGTGGAAGGTGTTAAAAATCATGCCCCAATATCATATAAGTATCAAATATCGATCATTATTTCTACATTCACCCTCCATAATTTTATAAGAATGCACGCCTTGAAATTATACAACATGATGTGAACATTCAAGGAACATTATATTCAGGCATGTTTGATAAAAACGGAAGACGGCCGTGTATAAAGTACAAAACATCATAGTCAAAAATATTTGGCGAGACTATGGATTCTTTGTCGACAGTGATATTGATAATGAAGATGAAGTAGATGATGATTATATTACCTTGTGTTTTAGATTATTTTTTTAATCAATATCTTCTCTTGGATAATAATAATAATAATAATAATAATAATAATAATAATAATAATAATAATTAACTTAAATTAAATTAAGTTAATTAAGTTTGGATCTTATAAATTTAGTTTAGTTCATATCTTATAAGTTCAGTTCAGTTCAGATCCTATAAGTTCAGTTCAGTTCAGTTCAGATCCTATAAGTTCAGTTCAGTTCCTATAAGTTCAGTTCACTTCCTATAAGTTCAGTTAAGTTCAGTTCCTATAAGATCAGTTCAGTTCAGATCCTATAAGTTCAGTTCAGATCCTATAAGTCCAGTTCAGTTCAGTTCAGCTAAGTTTCAGTCCAAAAGAACATGGCCTAAATGATTCGCCACAATTTTGAAAATATACGAAGGTCGATACAACCACTACATAACTAATCATAAGAAAAACACAAACACACATAGCTCATATGACCAACCAATATCATTCCGTCTACTCCGAACTCCAGAGTAACCTGTATCTAACCGTAACACTGTTCATCATAACTCCCACTCATCGCTGAAGGTTCCCTAGAGCTCTAATTAGGCTCTCTAATTAGATTTTCAAATTACTTTAATTTAGAACTCAGGATCTATGTAGAAGCATGTAATTATAAAGGCAAAAATATAAATAAGATAAGGAGAAAATCCCCACATAGGGTTTTCGGAAAAATACAACAACAAACACTTGTTGATGTAGAAATACTACGAACTTGGAAGATCCTCTTAGAAATCTTTAAATCTACATCTTAGAAGATCTCCTCAAGTAGCACCCAATAACAACCCTAAAACTCTAATTAATTTTGACTAGAAAATACAAATTAGAGTCCCTTGATAATATAAAATACTAGCTAATATATTAATCTTATTAGCAATATACGGTTTTTCTAATGCGTGCCCTATAGGCACGCATTAATACTTCATTAGGCACGCATTAAACATTATTGATTTAGGGGGTTACGAAACGTCGTCGACGTTTTATAACAAATCGTCGACGTTTTTCATAATAATTACCTCCCTTACCCTTCATCTATCTCTCTCTACCATATTTCTCCCAAACAAACAACAACATTTAAAAAAGGTCGGTAACAACGTTTAAACAACAAGAACGATTTAATGTCAAACAACGAACAATCAACATCAAACGCTAACAACGATTCATCGTAAGTGCCTAAAAATCTATTTCATAAAAAAAACTAATAAAATACAAAATAAATTCAAAATTACACAAAATTAACAACTTAAATAATATAGGATTATGCAAAATTATACGGTTAAAACGAAATAAAAAAGTTCGAACCATGGAGGGACTTTGAATCCCCACATCCCTCACCATGAGGGACTTGGAATCCCCACATCCCTCACCATGAGGGACTTGGAATCCCCATATCTCTCACCATGAGGGACGTCCATTCCCCATGTCCTCCCCCATGGGGGACCTTGAATCCGCACGTCCCACACCATGGGAGACTTTGAATCCCCACGTCCCTCACCATTAGGGACTTTGAATCCCTACATCCCTCACCATGAGGGACGTCAATTTCGCACGTCCTTCCCCATGGGGGACTTTGAGTCCACACGTCCCTCACCATGAGGGACGTCCGTGTTTTACGTCCTACCCCCAACCCGACGTGCGTGTTTCACGTCTTACCCCCACTCATCAATCCAATTTTTAATTTTTCATTCTTTCAATCTATGCAAACACTAACAACAATACTACCAACAATAACAACTACAAACAACACTAACTAACAATAACAACAACAAAAAAAATACACAAATTAGAGAGGAAAATTGAAAAAATTAACAAAAACAACAATAACAATTCGAATTACTAGCCTAATTAAAAATAATAACAACAACAACAAAATAATAACAAATTATACAACTTTAACAAAATTAATTAAAAAAAAACAACAAAAACAAAGCTTGCCGGAACAACGTTGGTCGCGTGGTGTCGGTGGTGGTCGTGTGGTGTGGTGGTCGTGTGGTGTCGGTGGTGGTGTGGTGTTGGTCGTGGTAGTGTGGTGAGGGAGGGGGTGAATTTTTGATTTAATTTGGTTTGAATGAATGAATGAGAGAGGAAGGGTAAGTTGGTAATTTTTATGAAAAACGTCGACGATTTGTTATAAAACGTCGACGACGTTTTGTAATCGGGTTGATTTAGGGTAGATAAAAATTGCTCATTGTTGATTTAGGGTAGATAAAAATTGATTTACGGAGTATAAAATTTGTATAAATTTAACTGATGATGAACTACTGTATAAATAAATTAAATGCTGAGAGAGAAAAATATTAGGGAGAATATAAGAATATTTAGGAGAGAAAAATAAGAGATAATAAAGGTAACTAAAAGATCTTATTATCTATGGATAATGTTTAATGCGTGCCTAATGAAGTATTAATGCGTTCCGATAGGGCACGCATTAGAAAAACCGACAATATATTACTAGTAATTTTTTTAAAGAAGGTTCTATTATTTTAGAGAGAGGTAATAACTTTTTTTTTTGCAAGGTAGATAGAGGTAATAACTTGTTGTGAACAACTTTCACAAGTGAGTTGGTGGAAAGTATAACGAGAGCAAAATAATCCTCTCTTTCTTATTCAAGAGGCTGGCCAACATAACCATAGGGCGAGGGAGTGTTTTTGCTTTTGTGCATTCCCATATCATTGGTAAGACAAGAGAGATTTGGAAAAGTGTAATTGCATTCAATTAAGTGGGTAATTATGGTGTCTAAGTGTCTAACCACCTTAATATATGTATCACACGTCCATATGGACCTTTTAGACCATCTCCAACCATACTCAATACTACCCCTCATCTCACTCTCTCTAATCACTTCTTACTCCTCCACCTCATTATTCCTCAACTTTTCAATTTACAATCAAAATATTCCTCCAACAATAATTTACACTTATTCTTCATTACTCTCTTTCATCATTTATCTCTCTTACTTTAATCTACCCCACACATTTTTTACATCAAACAATTGTTTTTGAAATTTGTTCGGGTTTTTAACTCGATAGTTATTCGATTTCGATTTTTTTCCAAGACAATTTCAAAAATAAAAAAGATACAACATTTAAAACATATAATTAATTTTACGGGACAAACCACAATTACGAAAATTAAAACATTCTAGCAGTACTTTTAATAAGCAAATTATTAAATAATGACCTAAACAAAACACGAAGTACGACCGTTGCAATAATAAGAAACATTAGTACACAACAACGACAGGGTACATAAATATATTGTTGTCGGTGAGAATCATCGTCATCAGATGTCATAATCAGAATCATCACCAGATAAAACATTATCGTTAGAAGAGTAAGTAAGGCGGTCTGCCGGTAAGTTTTGGTCGCGTAAATATTCGAGCTCTTCCTCCATGGTAGCCTCATTGTATACGTGATAATAATGGAGACGCTCACGTGGAATGAAAAATCTTCCATCTCCAGATAGTAGATCCAATAAAGTTTCTGGATTCATGACGTTGAACAAACGTCGAATAATTTCGACGACTTCTTTCCTTAATTTGCGATGTTCTTCGCCTTTCGAAAGATAAGTATCTGAAAAAACGCAATACAAAATATGTTGGATTTTATGTAAATACAATTTAGCTTTCTTGGTATAATTAATTAAAATAGGAATAACATTACCTATTGTTGCATTGTTCAAAACAGGTGGACTCAGCACAGTATCTGCGTTTTTGGATATGATTGAGATCAACATTGCTAATGGTGGTGAACAATGTAACATATTCATGTATACCGTTTCTGGCATGACTAGATTCAAATGAGCAACAAAGTTAGGAGCATGATCTTTTATCATGTCCATGTCTCTTTGAAACTCCCTAACTTTATCATCCCAGTAAGTCATTTTCGGGTAATTTGAATTTGATACAACAGAAATTAATAAAAGAGTGAGAATGTCGGAAATTGTTGGATGTGAGAAATTGTGAACTGAAAATATCAATTTAAATAGAGAGCTGAGGACAATATAACCGTTGGTAATAGTGACAATATAGCCTTTGGTAATAGTGACAATATAACCGTTGATAATTTAAATAGAGAAAATGTAAATTCAAAATACAACAAAATAATGACTCGGTTAATTTAATCAAATGGCTACATTCGAATATTACATTAATTTAATTAAATACAAAAATACATAAAACAATAAAGGAAATACAATAAATTAAAAAACCGTTGAAAAACATAATAATACAACATTAATTGAGGTCGCCAAATTTTTGCCAAATGTTTTCAATTAGATTTGCTCTTAACACTTGATGTGCCCTTGCATTTCTTATACGATTTCTATTTTGAATATACGCAGTTATAGAAGATGTATATCCTACTTCATACCGGGATCATCAACATTAATATGGCCTTCTTCATTCCCGTTATTGTCGAACTCAGTAGGGTCGGAGTAGTTAACATATGTATCTCTTTCATCTTCCACAATCATGTTATGTATTATTATGCAACATTTTAAAATTTTGCGCATCAATTGCTCGCTCCAAGTAAGTGCTGGTTTAAGAACGACTGCAAACCTAGCTTGTAGTACGCCGAATTCCCGCTCAACATCTTTACGAGCCGCTTCTTGGCGCTCTGCAAATAATCTATCTTTGGGTGTTTGTTGGAGTGGAATTGATTGTATGAAAGTCGACCATTGTGGATAGATCCCATCGGTTAGATAATACCCTGTGTTATAAAGATGACCATTAATATTAACCACATAGTTAACATGAGGTGCTCCCCATTCATCATATCATCAAAAATAGGAGAACGATGAAGTACAGTCAAGTCATTACAAGACTCTGGAGTCCCAAAAAAAGAATGCCATATCCACAGGTCTTGTGAGGCAACAACTTCAAGAATGATAGTTGCTCTACCACTCCGCCCCTGGTACATCCCCCTCCAACCAACCGGACAATTCTTCCATTGCCAATGCATGCAATCAATACTTCCCATCATTCCAGGAAACCCTCGCCGAGCACCGATTTGTAGGAGCCTTTGGAGATCATTTGCATTAGGTGATCATAAGTACTCATCTCCAAATGCATTGATAACAACTTCAGTAAATTTTTCTAATGCAACAAATGTTGTTGATTCACCAATACGGCAATACGCATCCGTTCTATCTGCTCCTTCTCCATATGCTAACATGCGTAAGGCTGCAGTGCACTTCTGCAAAGATGATATTGGCACCCTACCACTTCCATCAGGCCCTGGATTAAAAAACGTATCATAGGCTTCCGCTGCTTCAACTAAGCAAAGGAATACATGTCTATGCATTCAGAATCTAAGCCGAAACAAATTTGGAGGATAGACAGGATTAGGCGAGAAGTAATTCACGATTCCTCTCAATGTACCTTCTTTGATAAGGGCGTCTTCGACGGTTACGATTGACAATTCGAGGTACTTGAGATATAATGGAAATAATAGCTTCTTCTATTATTTCGTTTTCATTTTCATTATTGCTATCACTGGAGGATGAAGATGATGAGAATTCAAATAAAAAATCCATTTTAGGTGAAAAAGGAATATGAGTGCGTGTGATGAATAATACAACTAAGAAAATGAGTATATATTTACATATAGACAAGATAATTCATTTATGTAATGGATTTAATCCAATCTTATCTGTAATCTGGATAGAACCAACCATGATCAAACAACTGGGATTTCACTTATCCAAACGATATCATTCAATCTTATCTTATTTGTAATCTGGATAGAACCAACCATGATCAAACATCTAGGATTTCACTTATCCAAACGATATCATTCACCTTATCTTATATGTAATCTGGATAGAACCAACCATGATCAAACAACTACGATTTCACTTATCCAGTCGATATCATTCAATCTTATCTTATCTGTAATCTGGATAGAACCAACCATGATCAAACAACTAGGATTTCACTTATCCAAACGATATCATTCAATCTTATCTGTAATCTGGATAGAACCAACCATGATCAAACAACTAGGATTTCACTTATCCAATCGATATCATTTAATCTTATCTGTAATCTGGATAGAACCAACCATGATCAAACAACTGACTTATCATTAAAACATTATTTTACAAGGTAGACTTTGAAAACGACAAGACAACACTCTGAAAAGGTAAACACAACACTCTGAAAAAAGAAGAAAAGACAACACTCTGAAAACGATAAGACAACACTCTAAAAAAAGAAAAGACAACACTGATAACGAAAAGACAACACTCTGAAAAAAGAAAAGACAACACTCTGAAAAAAAAGAGACTATCTAGTTGCTCTGCAAGTCTTGAAACAGTGATAATTTCTACTGTTCTTCTCCCTGAGTTAAATCATTCCTTGATTGTAAAGATTGATATGCATTCCATTTGAACAACCTATTATCTTGTTGGAGCTTCTTATTGGCGAGCGCTAATTGCTCGGCCCTCATCTCTATTTTCTTCTTTTGATAATTTACTTTCTCCCATTGTAATTCCGCATCGCTAGACTTTTTTTCACCAAAACGGTCAATGCTTTCAGCCAAATAGGCAACCTCGCCTACTTTCATTTTTCCTTTATTTTTTTAGCCGCCTTTATACCTTCAGGCCGTTGGCTACCCATACCTTCTCCATCGCCTCCACTAGTTGGTGTAGAAAATCCGCCTTCATTAAACCTAGATCTTTTACCACTACAGGCCGAGTCTGGGTCACAAACAAATGTAGGGGTATCTGGATCAGGATACTCATCAACATCAACAGACATAGTCTTTTGAGACTTATCATTGCTGGCACTCGTACCAATATTTTCTTCAACATATCGCCCAACAATTTCTTTCCATTTATTGTATTTTTTTTAACAAAATCCATGCACGTTCAAATTGAAACTTACCACCCTCTGTTTCATTATGAAGTACATGAGCTTCTTGAATTACATCTTCCATATTCATTCCACTAGACTTTCTCCTTAAAGCTTCTTCGTAACAACCAACCCATTTCATAACACCGACAGATATTCTACGAAAACGACCACCCAACATGCCTGGATTTCAATCTTTAGGCATGAGAATTGGATTAGCTTCACGTGCGTCATCAATTAAGTTTTTGACTTTAACCCAAAGTGCATTTTTCTTTTGATTTGTGTCGATCACGTTATCAGTTGAATGCCTCATAAAAGATGAAATGAGTGCTTTCATCTTCTTGAATAGTCCATCTCGATGATACTCTTGATGATTGTTTTGATTTTTCAGTTACCCTTTGAGGTACTTGATTTCGCTCAACCACATCATCCCAATCACTCATAGAAGCTTGAGATAAGTTAATTGAGGGCGTTTGAGATGAAATTTGCGGATAACTTTGTTCATAATTTGAATAATTGTGGTCAGTTTGTGGAGAAGGATTATAACTCTGATTAGGGTTATATTGTGGAGTAACTGAGATGTTTTGCCTATATTCTTGAGGATTATAGACATTTTGAGGATTTTGAGGATTCAAATTTTTATCTTTCATTTTTGCTAAAAGTTCTAACATTTGCATCTCATAAGGATCCATGAAAAATAACTAGATAAGATTAAAAGAGTTTTTTAGGCTACAAGAAGTAAAAAACAAGTTAGAAAAATAATGGATGGTGTGTTGAAATATGTTAATATTATTACTTATTTATAGAAAAAAAAATAAAAATTGTAAATATTTTTTATTTTATCCAATCTTATCCGTAATCTCAATAGACCAACCATAATCAAGCAGTTGAGATATCCCTTATTCAATCTTATCGACTTCGGTTTTATTATAGAAAAAAGGTAAGACGGAACTATCCGTCTTAAGGTGAGGACGGGCCAAATAATGAGCCATTTGCATAAATAAGACAATTTTTTTGCTATTTCCGAAGCCTTTTCATTTTTGTCTTATTAATGCAAATTGATATTACTTGACCCGTCTTCATGTAAGACGGATATACATTATACAATATATATTAATATATGTCAAATATTACTACCTATTTGTAGAGAAAAAAAAATAGGAACTATAGTATAATTATTTTTCTGGTAAAAGTTTTGGCAAAAATTAGAAGTAAGTTAAAAAATATGGACATAGAAACACAAGTTAATTAAATGTGAATGTATGTAGGAATGAAGGTGATAAATTAAATGCATTGTCAATAAAAACATGAAAGATGGTCCCCAATAGCTTTTCACGCGCAACGTTTCATTCCTCGGTTTCTCGCTGATTGTTTGATTCCTCAATTGGTTGAGGATTAATAATTATTGTTGTAGGCTATATTTGCTCCTCAACTTCTCTTCCTCAATTTTACACTGAACTCAATACTCATGGTTGGAGGTGCCCTTATAGGTCCATTTTGATTTTTAATAGACAAATATGCATAAATCACCCATTTTATCATCTTATATGTAAAAGTGGTTACCAATTATTTTGTTTAATAACACTCCTAATATGCACATGTACATTTACATGTGCATAATATGTACTAACACTAGTCACATTAGTCAATTAGTCCATTTTTATTTAATTAACAATTAATTAATAAAACACATCTCCAATTATAGCATAATTAAATATTCCCTCCGAGTCAGAGTAATTGTTCCTCTTTCCTTTTCGATGTGACTTGAATGTTTATTCCTTATTCCTTTTTTAGTAAGTTTTTTTTGTCCAAAATCAATTCAATGTGGAGTAGGGTGTTTTGTGTGGTCTAAAATAATTTCCTTATTTTTGGTGCCCAAACCAAAAGGAACAATTACTCTGAACAAAGAGTCTTACTTGTGACGATATATCTGTTACAAGTTGAAGACGGATAATTTACTCTAACGATAAAGCAAGTGGACATGCAAGCGGGAAAAAATGGAGCAATTTATGGATAGTGCAACTTGAATTATGTGAGATGTCACTATCCGTCTTCAGCTTGTGACATATAGTGTCCGTCTTCAATGAGAATTTGTGTATTCTGAATTAGAGGGAGTAGTAAATTTCCGGCGGCGTGAGTTCTTAACTTGTTCTCTCTAAAATAATTTAATCGACTAACTTTAGTCAATTTTTAAGGGATTAATTTAATTGTATCACATACAAATAAATAATTTTTTTATTTATTTTAGGGCTTGTTCCTTTAGGTGTGACCAAAATGGATCAACTGAACACCGCCGTCTTACGACAGCAACGTCAAACCCTAAAAAATCCATAAATCATAATTTATAACCTAAAACATTTTAGGACCATATTGTAATACATGTAGAAATATTTTGTGGCTTTTATCTCATAAATCACAAATTTTAGTTTTATTTTTAGTTCATAACTCGTAAAAACTAATAAACGATTTTGCATGCACAACCATAGCTCTTGATGTCAATTGTTAGTTTCATAAACCTCATTAGTCTTTACTTGTGGGGAATAAAGCATGTATTCGCCCTAAATTTGCAGGATTATAATGAAAATTACAGTGTGATTATGGTCATAAGATTAAAAGACATGAAAAAGAGTACAACCTTTAGTCCTTGCGCGAAAGGCCTAAGAACAGGAATTAACGCAAATTCCCTCCTATAACGTGTGGGGAATAAAACGCGTATTCACCCTAAAAATTGCAGGATTATAATGAAATATACAACTGTGAATATCGTCATAAGATTAAAAACATGAGAAAAGTAATACAACCTTTAGTCCTCGCGCAAAAGGCCTAAGAACAGGAATTAATGCAAATTCCCTCCTATAACTTGCACCCAAGACTTTGTCTGAGACGAGGCCGCGTGTGCTAGAAATCCTCTCCAATTGCCTTGCAATATAGGGAGAGCCCTTGAGGTTTTAGATGTGAGATCTGAGGTTTTGGGAGAAGAATGCTCTCAAAACCCTAATTTTACTTGAGAATTATGTTACAGTGCAACAAGAGTAACTGATATAAGGAGAGTCCTCCTCCTTATATAGTTATTTCGGCCGAAATTAGAGTTTGGGTAGGAGTGGGCTTTCCACTCTTACCTTATTCTAATTCGTGATTCGACCCAATTAGCTTTAATATATTTCGCGGGTTTATGATTATAAATCGTAACATGTTATCAGATATTAATACAGTCGATATATTAATAATGGTCTGATAAGATACGATATTGTATAATTACCTAAATCAATATAACTGTTTATATTAATTCGCGAATACAATATTTAATTAAATATAACCGTTTATATTTGATTTACGAATTAATCTTGTAATCCGTATTAGCTAAAATTATTTAATCCGTATTAAATAATAATTCTCAACATCTTATTGACTAATTTAATAGTCAATACCTCTGACTAACCGTTTAGTCATATCCGGCAAAATGTGACTGTATTTTCATACCTTCACATCTCTCAAACGTGTCCTATAGGTGTGACGTATAGGGACCAGTTGACCACCGCCATCCGTATGACAATAACGTCAAACTTATCTAGCAAGCCAACCGTTATTGATAAACGTGGATCAACTGGTAATAATACAGAAGTATGCCCTTGTGATCCTTAAAGAGATTTAATAAGTCATTGTACTTAATTGTCAAGGACACCAGCCCCAACAATCTCCCACTTGTCCGTACAAGGGTATGTTCAATGACGTTATCACACTACATGTGGAGGACACAATCTCCAACAAACTCCCACTTGTCCGTACAAGTGTAGGTGCGATAACCGAATCTCATATCCTTTTAAAATTTCTCCCACTCAATGTAAGACAATTTGCAAATCCGCATTCGCAAAGGTCGTATCTCACAAGCGATCTGTATCAAGAGTGGTTTCCCCGACTAGAGAGTAACTTAACTGATAAAACGAATCTGTATTCGAGCATGGCCATGCATTTCAGTCACTACTCCTCGAGTGGCCCTGAGAAATGATAAAAGCCTGATAAGGGTTTGGATATTTCCCTCAACTCGAATCCTGCCGATATCGCCCAGCATGAAATAACCCAGAAAAAATCCTCTTGGCCCCTGTTACGGTGACCGTGGGAAAGAAACCAAAGTTACCCAAAATCTGTCTTAATCTCAAGAAACAGTTGAAAGTCAAAAGACTCGACTCTAAGGAACACTATGGAGGTCCTATCCACGACCTGGCACCCAATGTTATAAAACATTTAGGACTCCATAACGATGTCACGGGGTGTCCTACGAGATATCCGTATAACTCGCCTTTGTGATTGGTCAGTCATCCACGTGACTTATGGCTCGTTGAACCCACCATCAACCAACGTCACAAAATGATTACCTGAGTTATCAGCTCAAGTGGGTAATCAAGGACCAAAACGATGTAATGTTAATCAGTTCACTTTGTGGTGTTCAAAATTGGCGTACAATTCCACATGAGAAACAAAACATTTTATATCATAACAATAAGGTTGAATAGAGTACACGAGAAAATGAATTATTACATGAATTCATAAAAGAGTACTACAACTTAGGAACACATCCAATTCCCATGGAATGAATGTGCCCTTCATGCTTATCACGTGGTAATGCTTTTGTGAGAGGATCAGCTATGTTGTCATCCGTAGCGATCTTTTCAATAAAAATCTCCTTTTGCTCCACGTAATCCCGGATTAGATGAGCTTTCCGTTGTACATGCCTAGCCTTGCTGCTAGACTTATGCTCCTTAGCTTGGAAGATGGCACCACTATTGTCACAATAGACGGTGATTGGGTCATTCGAACTAGGCACTACTGATAGTCCTTGTAAGAATTGACGCATCCATATTGCTTCCTTAGCTGCTTCTGAGGCGGCATAGTACTCGGACTCAGTCGTAGAATCTGCTGTAACACTCTGTTTAGAACTTTTCCAGCTGACAGCAGCGCCATTAAGAGTAAAGACAAATCCAGACTGAGATTTCGAGTCATCTCGATCTGTTTGGAAGCTAGCATCTGCGTAACCCGTGGCGCAGAGCGTCGAGTCGCCTCCAAAAGTCAATCCCCAATCTTTAGTCCTCCGTAGGTACTTAAGAATGTTTTTCACGGCCATCCAGTGTTGTTCACCTGGATGAGCTTGGAATCGACTTGTCATACTCAATGCATATGCAACGTCAGGACGTGTGCATATCATGGCATACATGATCGATCCTATTGCCAAAGCATAAGGAATCCGACTCATGCGCTCTTTCTCTTCCACTGACTTAGCTTCTTGAGACTTGCTCAAGTGAAGCCCAGGAGTCATAGGAAGGAACCCCTTCTTGGAGTTCGTCATGCTGAATCTCTCCAGAATCTTCTCTATATAAGACTCCTGACTGAGAGACAACATCCGTCGTGATCTATCCCTGTAGATACGGATGCCCAAAATTCTTTGTGCCTCTCCCAGATCTTTCATCTGGAAGTGGTTTTTCAACCATGCTTTAACCGAAGATAAGAGAGGTATGTCATTCCCAATCAAGAGTATGTCGTCGACATACAGTACTAGGAATACAATCTTGCTCCCACTCGACTTGATATAGAGACATGGTTCCTCGACTGATCGAATGAACCCATTCTCTTTTATCACTTGGTCGAAGCGATGATTCCAACTCCGCGATGCTTGCTTAAGTCCATAGATGGAACGCTTAAGCTTGCAAACTTTCTTAGGATGTGCTGGATCGATAAAACCCCTGGGTTGTACCATGTACAACTCTTCCTCCAAATAACCGTTTAAGAAGGCGGTTTTAACGTCCATCTGCCATATTTCATAGTCATGAAATGCGGCGATCGCTAAGATAATCCGAATGGAACGTAGCATGACTACGGGTGCAAAGATCTCATCGTAGTGCAAGCCTGGCACTTGGGTGAAACCTTTAGCAACTAGTCTAGCCTTATGGATATCTTGTTGTCCTTCCACGGCATGCTTTATCTTGTAAAGCCATTTGCATTGAAGGGGACGTACCTTTGCAGGTAGGTCCACAAGATCCCACACGTTGTTCTCATACATGGAGTCCATCTCGGATTGCATGGCTTCTAGCCATAGCTTTGAGTCAGAACTGGTCATGGCACCTTTATAGGTTGTGGGTTCATTACCCTCTAGGGGTAAGACGTCATCTGTATCGTGTTCCTCGACCATACCAATGTATCTGTCCGGTGGAATAGAGACTCTTCCCGACCTCCTAGGTTCCTCAGGGATATCCACCGCAGCCTCGGTTGGAGGTACTGTTTCCTCCAATGGTTGCTCGGTAGTTGGTTCTTGAACCTCCGATAATTCGAAGGTTCTATTACTCGACTTGTTCTCGAGAAATTCTTTCTCTAAGAACGTCGCACTAGCCGCAACAAAAACACGTTGTTCGGTAGGCGAGTAGAAGTAATGACCAAACGTTCCCTTTGGGTAGCCTATAAAGTATGTCTTGACCGATCGCGGGCCGAGCTTATCCTCGTGTCTCCACTTGACATAAGCCTCGCAGCCCCAAACCCGAATAAAGGACAAGTTAGGGACCGTTCCCTTCCATAGCTCGAATGGAGTCTTGTCAACAGCTTTAGACGGACTTCGGTTAAGAATTAGAGCGGCTGACAAAAGAGCATAGCCCCACAATGAATCAGGCACAACGGTGTGACTCATCATGGATCGAACCATATCAAGTAGAGTTCGATTTCTCCGTTCGGACACACCATTTAATTGTGGTGTTCCAGGTGGAGTCAACTGTAGTACGATCCCACAGTCTTTTAGGTGTTGATCAAACTCGCGTGAAAGATACTCACCACCACGATCCGAGCGTAGTGCTTTAATCTTTCTACCCAGCTGGTTCTGTACCCGATTCTGGTATTCTTTGAACTTGTCAAAGGATTCACTTTTGTGCTTCATTAAGTAGACATAGCCATATCTACTTAAATCATCCGTGAAAGTGATGAAATACCTATAGCCATCTCGTGCGTTGATCGACATAGGGCCACATACGTCCGTATGTATGAGTCCTAATAGGTCGGCAGCGCGCATTCCAACACCTTTGAAGGAAATACGAGTCATTTTGCCGATGAGACATGATTCACACGTGCCATATGATTCGAAATCAAAGGGCGAAATAGCTCCATTCTGTATGAGCTGTTTAACGCGTTTCTCATTTATGTGTCCCATACGACAGTGCCATAGGTAAGTTTGATCTTTGTCACCTACCTTTATTCTTTTATTATTCACATGTAATATCTCGGTAGTTTGATCTAAAACATAAATTCCATTCATGGAAACTGCCTTGCCATAAATCATATTGTGCAAAGAGAAAATACAGCTATTATTCTCTATTACAAATGAAAATCCGAGTTTGTCAAGTGCAGAGACTGAAATAATGTTTTTGGATAAACTAGGAACATAATAACAGTTATACAAAAATAACTCGAATCCACTTGGAAGCTGGATTACGTATGTTCCCTTCGAGACTGCAGCCACACGTGCTCCATTCCCGACACGCAGGTCCACCTCACCCTTGATTAGGGGTTCTTGGTTTCGGAGGCCCTGCACATGATTACATAGATGAGAACCACAACCAGTATCAAGTACCCAAGTTCCGCAACTTGCGTGGTTAATCTCAATCATGTGAATAAAAGAAGAAGAAGACATACCAACAGGAGTAACACGGCCTGCTTTAATGTCCTCGCGATACACGGGGCAGGAGCGCCTCCAATGCCCAGTCTTGTGGCAATGGTGACATTCCATGCTTGTATCCTTGCTCTTTGTGTTGCCTTGTGAGTTACTCGACTCACCAGGCCCACTCTTAGCAAATCCTGGTTTCTTGAACCTGGGCTTACCTACTGCTAGGTCGCCCTGAGCTTTAGCCTTCCCTTTACCTTTCCCCTTACTGGAGATCATGAGAACATCCTGCTTAAGACTCCCACTCAACTTAAGATCCTTCTCAGTCTGTACGAGAAGGGAGTGGAGCTCATGGGGAGTCTTCTTCATGTCGTTCATGTAGTAGTTGGCCCTAAAGAGGGCGAACCCGTCATGAAGCGAATGAAGCATGCGATCAACGATGATGTTCTCACTGATCTTGCAGTTTAGGGACTCCAGTTTCTCGATATTCTCAATCATGTTGAGAATATGTGGGCTAACAGCTTGGCCCTTCTGGAGTTTCGCCTCAAAGAAGCGACAGGTATGCTCATAAGAAACGATTCTCGGAGCCTTGGAGAATTCGTTAGTGAGCGTGGTGAAAATCTTGTTTGCACCATGGGTTATGAAGCGTCTTTGCAAATTGGATTCCATTGCATAGATGAGTACGTTCTTTATCGCACCCGCTTCCATAACGAAATCGCTATGAGCGCGAATTTCGTTGGCTCTAGCTCCAGTTCCTGGGTTTGGCGGAATGGGCTCAGTTAAGAACTTGAGCTTTCCGTCAGCAATGGCAGCATTCCGTAGTGCTGCCTCCCAGTCAGAGAAGTTTGACCCATCATTCCTCAGTCTAGTTGACTGATTCATGGAGTCCATGAAGGCTTTTAGCCAGGATTCACGTGCTAGCTTGGCACTTGGCATTGGGTCTTCACCAGCCATTTTAGTTTTACAGCAGTTTTATTGAACGTGTTCTACACTGAAAAAGAAGATAAAACAAAACCATATAAGCAACTCATTGTTGTGATTTAAGTCTATATTAAATTGAATTTAAACTCGTAGACTCATGCATTTATATAATTGATCTCCCTCAAGAATTATATAAACGATCCCAAGACTCAATTTCCGTATATTGATAAGCCCACAGTTTGGCTAATTCCAATCGTTGGAACTCTTGGTCGATAGATTTCCGGAAATCCTATCTATTAGTCCATCAGAGTCACTGGAATATTATCGAGTGACCATGATGTTGAGATAAAATAAATCATCTGTTCCCACTTACCCGACGTAGAAGGGGTCATATTATGCCTACCGACGAAGAAGGGATTCATGGGAGGCTGATTTATAAAGACTAATCTCAATTTTTGGTTATACGAGGAAGACCCCATCAACTTTTATTTATCCATATATAAGTGAACTAAAAACTAGCAATTGCGTGAATGAATTAAATAAAGTGATGGCTTTTAAAAGACATGTGACATCTGTATTGTCACAGAAAACTAACGCGAGACCTCTACATGAGTCAGTTTTCAGGCATGATATAGGTGGTTTGGTTTTTAGGCGGAATATGATGCAAGCTATTATCGATGAAAGCGTAAAGATAAATGCAATAAACGTAAATAAAAGTCCTAGTGTGGCCTATCCTACCAAAATAAACATAAAACAACTTGGAATCCACTGTTGGACCCTAGAAGCTTGTCTTGATGTTCCATCTTGGTCCTTGCAGCGGGAGTGAGCATCCGGTCTCCGTCTTGTCTTTGGTCTTCACAAAATTACTAATTTAAATTACATGAGTAGACCTAGATACATTCTAATTTAAATACAAAAGTAATTACATGGCAAAAACCCAAAACGGAGATTCAAGATCTCAAAATTACAAGCAAGATCGTGTCCCATCATTACGGTGACACAATCTTCTAAGGCCACACTAAGTTACAACCGTTTGCAAAAATTAAATACGTTATTGAAAGCATTCAAGGCATTCACAAGACGATAAATAAAATGCATCAACTAAATAAAAATTTATGCATGACATAATACTGTTATTATGATAAATTTATACCAAACCACCTTTTAGGATTAAAATTAAGTGACTATACCGTTTTAATCACCAATTTTAATAAACATATAATCCATTGTTTTAAACTGTTTTAAAAACAATATGTATCAAACGAGGGTGAACCGTTTCACTAAATAATATACTATTTCCGTATACAGTATATTATTTTAAGCCATGTGAAAATAAGAAAACGAGTTATTTTCGAAAATTAATACCCCGAAACGAGAGCACTCGATCGAGTAACAGGAGCACTCGATCGAGTGTCAGGGTCACTCGATCGAGTGCAGCAGGGCTCGATCGAGTGGCTTATTAAATTTGCAAATCGCTGCACTTTTACATTAAAACGAGTTTATAACTTGGATTTAAAACTTGTAAATCATATATAAACAACAACAAAAGATTTACATATTGCTAAAAATATCGATTAATTAACAATATGCAAATTATAATCGAAAAACAAGATCGATTTCTCACAAAAATCACACGCACGGCAGCCTGGTACGGGGGCACTCGATCGAGTGTCACAGGGACTCGATCGAGTGCCTAGGCAGATGCACGGTTTTCTCAAAATTTTGATTTTATGAAAGACACAATTGTAAAAATTTCATGGCCTAAGGCTCTGATACCACTTGTGGGGAATAAAACGCGTATTCACCCTAAAAATTGCAGGATTATAATGAAATATACAACTGTGAATATCGTCATAAGATTAAAAACATGAGAAAAGTAATACAACCTTTAGTCCTCGCGCAAAAGGCCTAAGAACAGGAATTAATGCAAATTCCCTCCTATAACTTGCACCCAAGACTTTGTCTGAGACGAGGCCGCGTGTGCTAGAAATCCTCTCCAATTGCCTTGCAATATAGGGAGAGCCCTTGAGGTTTTAGATGTGAGATCTGAGGTTTTGGGAGAAGAATGCTCTCAAAACCCTAATTTTACTTGAGAATTATGTTACAGTGCAACAAGAGTAACTGATATAAGGAGAGTCCTCCTCCTTATATAGTTATTTCGGCCGAAATTAGAGTTTGGGTAGGAGTGGGCTTTCCACTCTTACCTTATTCTAATTCGTGATTCGACCCAATTAGCTTTAATATATTTCGCGGGTTTATGATTATAAATCGTAACATGTTATCAGATATTAATACAGTCGATATATTAATAATGGTCTGATAAGATACGATATTGTATAATTACCTAAATCAATATAACTGTTTATATTAATTCGCGAATACAATATTTAATTAAATATAACCGTTTATATTTGATTTACGAATTAATCTTGTAATCCGTATTAGCTAAAATTATTTAATCCGTATTAAATAATAATTCTCAACATCTTATTGACTAATTTAATAGTCAATACCTCTGACTAACCGTTTAGTCATATCCGGCAAAATGTGACTGTATTTTCATACCTTCACATCTCTCAAACGTGTCCTATAGGTGTGACGTATAGGGACCAGTTGACCACCGCCATCCGTATGACAATAACGTCAAACTTATCTAGCAAGCCAACCGTTATTGATAAACGTGGATCAACTGGTAATAATACAGAAGTATGCCCTTGTGATCCTTAAAGAGATTTAATAAGTCATTGTACTTAATTGTCAAGGACACCAGCCCCAACAATCTCCCACTTGTCCGTACAAGGGTATGTTCAATGACGTTATCACACTACATGTGGAGGACACAATCTCCAACATAACGTGCACCCAAGACTTAGATTGAGACGTTGCCGCGTGTGCTAGAAATCCTCTCCAACTGCCTTGCAATATCGGGAGAGCCTTTTGAGTTTTTAGATGTGAGATCTGGGTTATGGGAGAGGAATGCTCTCAAACCCTAATTTTTCCTTGAGATTGATTTAATCAGTGCAACAAGAGTCACCTGACATAAGGAGAAGTATTCTCCTTATGTAGTATACTCGGCCGAAATAAACGAGTAGGGTAAGAGTGGGCTTTCCCACTCTTACCTTATTCTGATTCGTGATTCGACCTATTTAGCTATAAGTTATTTGCGGGATTTTAATTATAAATCGTACACTTGTTATCAGATATTAACGCAGTCGATGTATTAATAATGGTCTGATAAAATACGATATTGTATAATTACCCAAATTAATATAACTGTTTATATTAATACGCGAATACAATATTTAATTAAATATAACCGTTTATATTTAATTTACGAATTAATCATGTAATCCGTATTAGCTAAAATTATTTAATCCGTATTAAATAATAATCTCAACATCTTATTGACTAATTTAATAGTCAATACCTCTGACTAACTGTTTAGTCGTATTCGGCATAAATGTGACTGTATTTTCATACCTTCACATCTCTCAAACGTGTCCTATAGGTGTGACGTATATGGACCAGTTGATCACCGCCATCCGTATGACAATAACGTCAAACTTATCTAGCAAGCCAACCGTTATTGATAAACGTGGATCAACTGGTAATAATACTGAAGTATGCCATTGTGATCCTTAAAGAGATTTAATAAGTCATTGTACTTAATTGTCAAGGACACCAGCCCCAACAATCTCCCACTTGTCCGTACAAGGGTATGTGCAATGACGTTATCACACTACATGTGGAGGACACAAGCTCCAACAAACTCCCACTTGTCCGTACAAGTGTAGGTGCGATAACCGATTCTCATATCCTTTTAAAATTTCTCCCACTCGATGTAAGACAATTTGCAAATCCGCATTCGCAAAGGTCGTATCTCACAAGCGATCTGTATCAAGTGTGGTTTCCCCGACTAGAGAGTAACTTAACTGATAAAACGAATCTGTATTCGAGCATGGCCATGCATTTCAGTTACTACTCCTCGAGTGGCCCTGAGAAATGATAAAATCCCGATAAGGGTTTGGATATTTCCCTCAACTCGAATCCTGTCGATATCGCGCAGCATGAAATAACCCAGAAAAAATCCTCTTGGCCCCTGTTACGATGACCGTGGGAAAGAAACCAAAGTTACCCAAAATCTGCCTTAATCTCAAGAGACAGTTGAAAGTCAAAAGACTCGACTCTAAGGAACACTATGGAGGTCCTATCCACGACCTGACACCCAATGTTATAAAACATTTAGGACTCCATAACGTTGTCACAGGGTGTCCTACGAGATATATGTGGGGAATAAAGCATGTATTCGCCCCAAACTTGCAGGATTATAATGAAACATACTATTGTGATTATAGTCATAAGTTAAAAAGGATAAGAAAAGAAGTACAACCTTTAGTCCTTGTGCGAATGGCCTAAGAACAGGAATTAACACAAATTCCCTCCTATAACTTGCACCCAAGACTTAGAATGAGACGTGGCCGCGTGTGCTAGAAATCCTCTCCAACTGCCTTGCAATATTGGGAGAGCTATTAAGGTTTTAGATGTGAGATCTGAGGTTTTGGGAGAAGAATGCTCTCAAAACCCTAATTTTCTTGAGAATTATTTAGTCAGTGCAACAACAGTGAAACAAGAGTCCCTGACATAAGGAGAGTCCTCCTCCTTATGTAGCTCTTTTGGCCGAAATTTTCAATAGGGTAGGAGTGGGCTTTCCACTCTTACCTTATTCTAATTTGTGATTCGACCCATTTAGCTAAACTTTATTCGCGGGTTTTTTTTATAAATCGTATGCATGTTATCAGATATTAATGCAGTCGATGTATTAATAATGGTCTGATAAAATTACGATATTGTATAATTACCCAAATTAATATAACTGTTTATATTAATACAGGAATACAATATTTAATTAAATATAACCGTTTATATTTAATTTTACGAATTAATCATGCAATCCGTATTAGCTAAAATTATTTAATCCGTATTAAATAATAATCTCAACATCTTATTGACTAATTTAATAGTCAATACCTCTGACTAACTGTTTAGTCATATCCGGCATAAATGTGATTGTATTTTCATACCTTCACATCTCTCAAACGTGTCCTATAGGTGTGACGTATAGGGACCAGTTGATCACCGCCATCCGTATGACAATAACGTCAAACTTATCTAGCAAGCCAACCGTTATTGATAAACGTGGATCAACTGGTAATAATACAAAAGTATGCCCTTGTGATCCTTAAAGAGATTTAATAAGTCATTGTACTTAATTGTCAAGGACACCAGCCCCAACAATCTCCCACTTGTCCGTACAAGGGTATGTGCAATGACGTTATCACACTACATGTGGAGGACACAAGCTCCAACAAACTCCCACTTGTCCGTACAAGTGTAGGTGCGATAACCAAATCTCATATCCTTTTAAAATTTCTCCCACTCAATGTAAGACAATTTGCAAATCCGCATTCGCAAAGGTCGTATCTCACAAGCGATCTGTATCAAGAGTGGTTTCCCCGACTAGAGAGTAACTTAACTGATAAAACGAATTTGTATTCGAGCATGGCCATGCATTTCAGTTACTACTCCTCGAGTGGCCCTGAGAAATGATAAAATCCTGATAAGGGTTTGGATATTTCCCTCAACTCGAATCCTGCCGATATCGCCCAGCATGAAATAACCCAGAAAAAATCCTCTTGGCCCCTGTTACGGTGACCGTGGGAAAGAAACCAAAGTTACCCAAAATCTGTCTTAATCTCAAGAGACAGTTGAAGGTCAAAATACTCGACTCTAAGGAACACTATGGAGGTCCTATCCACGACCCGACACCCAATGTTATAAAACATTTAGGACTCCATAACGTTGTCACGGGGTGTCCTACGAGATATCCGTATAACTCGCCTTTGTGATTGGTCAGTCAGCCGCGTGACTTATGGCTCGTTGAACCCACCATCAACCAACGTCACAAAATGATTACCTGAGTTATCAGCTCAAGTGGGTAATCAAGGACCAAAACGATGTAATGTTAATCAGTTCACTTTGTGGTGTTCAAAATTGGCGTACAATTCCACATGAAAAACAAAACATTTTATATCATAACAATAAGGTTGAATAGAGTACACGAGAAAATGAATTATTACATGAATTCATAAAAGAGTACTACAACTTAGGAACACATCTAATTCCCATGGAATGAATGTGTCCTTCATGCTTATCACGTGGTAATGCTTTAGTGAGAGGATCAGCTATGTTGTCATCCGTAGCGATCTTATCAATGAAAATCTCCTTTTGCTCCACGTAATCTCTGATTAGATGAGCTTTCCGTTGTACATGCCTAGCCTTGTTGCTAGACTTATGCTCCATAGCTTGGAAGATGGCACCTTTATTATCACAATAAATGGTGATTGGGTCATTCGAACTAGGCACTACTGATAGTCCTTGTAAGAATTGACGCATCCATATTGCTTCCTTAGCTGCTTCTGAGGCGGCATAGTACTCAGACTCAGTCGTAGAATCTGCTGTAACCATCTGTTTAGAACTTTTCCAGCTGACAGCAGCGCCATTAAGAGTAAAAACGAATCCAGACTGAGATTTCGAGTCGTCTCGATCCGTTTGGAAGCTAGCATCTGCGTAACCCGTGGCGCAGAGCGTTGAGTCGCCTCCATAAGTCAATCCCCAATCTTTAGTCCTCCGTAGGTACTTAAGAATGTTTTTCACGGCCATCCATTGTTGTTCACCTGGATGAGCTTGGAATCGACTGGTCATACTCAATGCATATGCAACGTCTGGACGTGTGCATATCATGGCATACATGATCGATCCTATTGCCGAAGCATAAGGAATCCGACTCATGCGCTCTTTCTCTTCCAATGTCTTAGATTCTTGATACTTGCTCAAGTGAAGCCCAGTAGTCATAGGAATGAACCCTTTCTTGGAGTTCGTCATGCTGAATCTCTCTAGAATCTTATCTATGTAAGACTCCTGACGGAGAGACAACATCCGTCGTGATCTATCCCTGTAGATACGGATGCCCAAAATTCTTTGTGCCTCTCCCAGATCTTTCATCTGGAAATGGTTTTTCAACCATGCTTTAACCGAAGATAAGAGAGGTATGTCATTCCCAATCAAGAGTATGTCATCGACATACAGTACTAGGAAAACAATCTTGCTCCCACTCGACTTGATATAGAGACATGGTTCCTCGACTGATCGAATGAATCCATTCTCTTTTATCACTTGGTCGAAGCGATGATTCCAACTCCGCGATGCTTGCTTAAGTCCATAGATGGAACGGTTAAGCTTGCAAACCTTCTTAGGATGTTCTGGATCAATAAAACCCTCGGGTTGTACCATGTACAACTCTTCCTCAAAATAACCGTTTAAGAAGGCGTTTTTAACGTCCATTTGCCATATTTCATAGTCATGAAATGCGGCTATCTCATCGTAGCATGACTACGGGTGCAAAGATCTCATCGTAGTGCAAGCCTGGCACTTGGGTGAAACCTTTAGCAACTAGTCTTGCCTTATGGATATCTTGTTTACCTTCCACGGCATGTTTTATTTTGTAAAGCCATTTGCATTGAAGGGGGCGTACCTTTGCAGGTAGGTCCACAAGATCCCACACGTTGTTCTCATACATGGAGTCCATCTCGGATTGCATGGCTTCTAGCCATAGTTTTGAGTCAGAACTGGTCATGGCACCTTTATAGGTTGAGGGGTCATTACCCTCTAGGAGTAAGACGTCATCCATATCATGTTCCTCGACCATACCAATGTATCTGTCCGGAGGAATGAAGACTCTTCCCGACCTCCTAGGTTCCTCAGGAATATCTACCGCAGCCTCGGTTGAAGGAACTGTTTCCTCCAATGGTTGCTCGGTATTTGGTTCTTGAATCTCCGATAAATCGAAGGTTCTATTACTCGACTTGTTCTCGAGAAATTCTTTCTCTAAGAACGTCGCATTAGCCGCAACAAAAACACGTTGTTCGGTTGGCGAGTAGAAGTAATGACCAAAAGTTCCCTTTGGATAGCCTATAAAGTATGTCTTGACCGATCGCGGGCCGAGCTTATCCTCGTGTCTCCACTTGACATAAGCCTCGCAGCCCCAAACCCGAATAAAGGACAAGTTAGGGACCGTTCCCTTTCATAATTCGTATGGAGTCTGGTCAACAGCTTTAGACGGACTTCGGTTAAGTATTAGAGCGGCCGACAAAAGAGCATAGCCCCACAATGAATCAGGCACAACGGTGTGACTCGTCATGGATCGAACCATATCGAGTAGAGTTCGATTTCTCCGTTCAGACACACCATTTAATTGTGGTGTTCCAGGTGGAGTCAACTGTAGCACGATGCCACAGTCTTTAAGGTGTTGATCAAACTCGTGTGAAAGATACTCACCACCACGATCAGAACGTAGTGCTTTAATCTTTCTTCCCAGCTGGTTCTGTACCCGATTCTGGTATTCTTTGAACTTGTCAAAGGATTCACTTTTATGCTTCATTAAGTAGACATAGCCATATCTACTCAAATCATCCGTGAAAGTGATGAAATACCTATAGCCTTCTCATGCGTTGATCGACATAGGGCCACATACGTCCGTATGTATGAGTCCTAATAGGTCGACAGCGCGCATTCCAACACCTTTGAAGGAAATACGGGTCATCTTACCGATGAGACATGATTCACACGTGCCATATGATTCGAAATAAAAGGGCGAGATAGCTCCATTCTGTATGAGCTGTTTCACGCGTTTCTCATTTATGTGTCCCATATGACAATGCCATAGGTAAGTTTGATCTTTGTCACCTACCTTTAACCTCTTGTTATTCACATGTAATATCTCGGTGGTTTGATCTAAAACATAAATTCCATTCATGGAAACTGCCTTGCCATAAATCATATTGTGTAAGGAGAAAATACAGCTATTATTCTCTATTACAAATCAAAAACCGAGTTTGTCAAGCGCAGAGACTGAAATAATGTTTTTGGACAAACAAGGAACATAATAACAGTTATATAAAGATAACTCGAATCCACTTGGAAGCTGGATCACGTATGTTCCCCTCGAGATTGCAGCAACACGTGCTCCATTCCCGACACGCAGGTCAACCTCACCCTTGATGAGGGGTTCTTGGTTTCGGAGGCCCTGCACATGATTACATAGATGAGAACCACAACCAGTATCTAGTACCCAAGTTCCGTAACTTGCATGGTTAATCTCAATCATGTGAATAAAAGAAGAAGAAGACATACCAACAGGAGTAACGCGGCCTGCCTTAATGTCCTCACGATACACGGGGCATGAGCGCCTCGAATGCCCAGTCTTGTGACAATGGTGACATTCCATGCTTGTATCCTTGCTCTTTGTTTTGCCCTGTGAGTTGCTCGACTCACCTGGCCCACTCTTAGTAAATCCTGACTTCTTAAACTTGGGCTTGCCTACTGTTAGGTCGCCCTGAGCTTTAGCTTTTCCCTTACCCTTACCCTTGCTGGAGATCATGAGAACATCCTGCTTCACGCTCCCACTTAATTTCAGATCCTTCTCGGTCTGTACGAGAAGGGAGTGGAGCTCATGAGGAGTCTTCTTCATGTCGTTCATGTAATAGTTGGCCCTGAAGAGGGCGAACCCATCATGAAGCGAATGAAGCATTCGATCAACGATTATGTTCTCACTGATCTTGCGGTTTAGGGCCTCCAGTTTTTCGATATTCTCAATCATGTGAAGAATATGTGGGCTAACAGCTTGGCCCTTCTGGAGTTTCGCCTCAAAGAAGCGACAGGTATGCTCATAAGAAACGATCCTCGGAGCCTTTGAGAATTCGTTAGTGAGCGTGGTGAAAATCTTGTTTGCACCATGGGCTATGAAGCGTCTTTGCAAATTGGATTCCATTGCATAGATGAGTACGTTCTTTATCGCACCCGCTTCCATGACGAAGTCGCTATGAGCGCGAACTTCGTTAGCTCTAGCTCCTGTTCCTGGGTGTGCCGGAATTGGCTCAGTTAAGTACTTAAGCTTTCCGTCAGCAATGGCAGCATTCCGTAGTGCTGCCTCCCAGTCAGAGAAGTTTGACCCATCATTCCTCAGTCTAGTAGACTGATTCATGGAGTCCATGAAGGCTTTTAGCCAGGATTCACGTGCTAGCTTGGCACTTGGCATTGGGTCTTGACCAGCCATTAGTTATACAGCAGTTTAATTTGAACGTGTTCTACACTGAAAAGAAGATAAAACAGAACCATATAAGCAACTCATTGTTGTGATTTAAGTCTATATGAATTTAAACTCGTAGACTCATGCGTTTATATAATTGATCTCCCTCAAGAATTATATAAACGATGCCAAGACTCAATTTCCGTATATTGATAAGCCCACAGCTTGGCTAATTCCACCGTTGGAACTCTTGGTCGATAGATTTCCGTAAATCCTATCTGTTAGTCCATCTCAGTCGCTAGATAGTATCGAGTGACCATGATGTTGAGATAAAATAAATCATCTGTTCCCACTTACCCGACGTAGAAGGGGTCATATTATGCCTACCGACGAAGAAGGGATTCATGGGAGTCTGATTTATAAAGACTAGTCTCAATTTTTGGTTATACGAGGAAGACCCCATCAACTTATATTTATCCATTTTAAGTGAACTAAAATATAGCATATGCGTGAATGAATTAAATAAAGTGATGGCTTTGCAATTGACATGTGACATCTGTATTGTCACAAAAAACTAACGCGTAACCTCTACATGAGTCAGTTTTCAGGCATGTTATAGGTGGTTTGGTTTTAGGCGGAATATGATGCAAGCTATTATCGATGAAAGCATAAAATAAATGCAATAAACATAAATAAAAGTCCTAGTGTGGCCTATCCTACCAAAATAAACATAAAACAACTTGGAATCCACCGTTGGACCCTAGAAGCTTGTCTTGATGTTCCATCTTGGTCCTTGCAGCGGGAGTGAGCATCCGGTCTCCGTCTTTGGTCTTCACAAAATTACTAATTTAAATTACAAATATAACCCTATTTACATTCTAATTTAAATACAAAATTAATTACATGGCAAAACCCAAAACGGAGATTCAAGATATCAAAATTACAAGCAAGACTGTGTCCCATCATTACGGTAACACAATCTACTAAGGCCACACTAAGTTACAACCGTTTGCAAAATTAAATACGTTATTGAAAGCATTCACAAGGCATTCAACAAGACGATAAATAAAATGCATCAACTAAAAAAAATTTATACATGACATAATACTGTTATTATGATTAACAAATTTTACCAAACCACCTTACGGGATTAAAATTATGTGATTATACCGTTTTAATCACCTAATTTTAATAAATTTATAATCCATTATCTTAAACCGCTTTATAATAATATGTATCAAACGAGTGTGAATCGTGTCACAAAATTAATAATATACTATTTCCGTATATAGTATATTACTAAAGGCCATGGGAAAATAAAACAGGTTATTTTCGAAAAGGAAAAAAAAAACGACGCCTGTTACAGGGGGGAGGTCGACCGACCTCAACACAGGGTCGACCGACCTCCAGACGAGAGACGGAATTTTCTGCAACAGCATAAGCGGTCGTCCGACCTATCAATCAGGTCGACCGACCACCAGACAGTAAAAATGAGTTTCAGAAAACGCAAAACGCTGTAACTTTTGAAATCAAAACAAGTTTTTACCTTTTAAACTTTGATTAAAACGAGTAAATCAAAATTAACATCAACAAGGGTTCACATATTGTCAAGAATATCGATTAATTAACAATATGTAAACAGGAATCGAAAACAAGATCGATTACTCACAAAAGAAAGACTGTCGAAACAGAAACATACGCAGGAGGCGGTCGACCGACCGCAACAGGGGGTCGATCGACCGACTTAGCGGCAGAACACGTTTTTCAGTTTTTAAACCTTTATGAAAAACACAAAAGTAAAATTTCATGGCCTTGGCTCTGATACCACTTGTGAGGAATAAAGCATGTATTCGCCCTAAAATTGCAGGATTATAATGAAAATTACAGTTGTGATTATGGTCATAAGATTAAAAGACATGAAAAAGAATACAACCTTTAGTCCTTGCGCGAAAGGCCTAAGAACAGGAATTAACGCAAATTCCCTCCTATAACGTGCACCCAAGACTTAGATTGAGACGTTGCCGCGTGTGCTAGAAATCCTCTCCAACTGCCTTGCAATATCGGGAGAGCCTTTTGAGTTTTTAGATGTGAGATCTGGGTTATGGGAGAGGAATGCTCTCAAACCCTAATTTTTCCTTGAGATTGATTTAATCAGTGCAACAAGAGTCACCTGACATAAGGAGAAGTATTCTCCTTATGTAGTATACTCGGCCGAAATAAACGAGTAGGGTAAGAGTGGGCTTTCCACTCTTACCTTATTCTGATTCGTGATTCGACCTATTTAGCTATAAGTTATTTGCGGGATTTTAATTATAAATCGTACACTTGTTATCAGATATTAACGCAGTCGATGTATTAATAATGGTCTGATAAAATACGATATTGTATAATTACCCAAATTAATATAACTGTTTATATTAATACGCGAATACAATATTTAATTAAATATAACCGTTTATATTTAATTTACGAATTAATCATGTAATCCGTATTAGCTAAAATTATTTAATCCGTATTAAATAATAATCTCAACATCTTATTGACTAATTTAATAGTCAATACCTCTGACTAACTGTTTAGTCGTATTCGGCATAAATGTGACTGTATTTTCATACCTTCACATCTCTCAAACGTGTCCTATAAGTGTGACGTATAGGGACCAGTTGATCACCGCCATCCGTATGACAATAACGTCAAACTTATCTAGCAAGCCAACCGTTATTGATAAACGTGGATCAACTGGTAATAATACTGAAGTATGCCCTTGTGATCCTTAAAGAGATTTAATAAGTCATTATACTTATTAATTGTCAAGAACATACACCAGCCCCAACATTACTAATGCTAAAATTTTAACTCATTTTTACATAAAATCTAGTATATACATAACAAACTAGAAGAATAATTGTCCTTACATTGGATATTTAGAAATTAATTTACCAAAATCGGTCTCCTACCAATTTTGTTCTTAAGCTATAAACAAAGATGATCCTCCTAGGTTTCAATGTAAAACCCCTCTAATAGAGATGCATCCAAGACTTAGCCCAAACACTACTAATAATTTTAGTCGATAAATTAATATTAGCTTACCTTAAAATTAATCTAATATTAGTAATTTTACGACTTTAGTAAAATGTGAATATATTAGATTTTAGGAGAACAATACATAAACTATTTTATGAGAGATGAATGAGAAAATATGCACAACACCTATGAACAAAAGTCCTCAAATAGAAGAAGGGGTGGATGGTTGGGAAGGGGAAAAAGGAGTGATATATAGTGACTTCTCACAATTGCTTTTTATCTTACTCATAATGGAAAAATGCAACAGTTTTATTTGTGTTCACAATGATGTGAGTATACACAATTAAAAACTCATTTTCTTTTTTCTTTTTTTCTTCCCAAAACCGTCACCCATAATGTCCTAATATGGACTTCATTTTATTTTTGTATTTTGTCAATTGTAATGTGTGACATGTAATACATGACATGTTACTAGAGTTAATTATGCATATTTAACAAATTAAATATCACAACTCATAATTAATTACAATTGATAATCATACAAGTAATTCATAATTACATATATGTAAAATAAGTCACTTTAATTATAATTCACAACATTTATAATTAAACTTTTATTCTTATCTCGCATGTTTCCTAAACATCGATTAATAATTAGTTATATAACATTTTATTTACTATTTTTGAATCTCATTTAATCATATTAAAATAATATTTTATTTTCTCATTTTGTTCAAATTAAGGAATTTATTAATCTGTATCGATATACGATCAATTAACTTTACTGTTTGGGAATCGTCCTATTGGTGTGACCTAAAGGGATCAACTGAACACCACAGTCATATGATAATAACGCCAAACTCTAGCTAGCCAATCGTTACTGATTAATGTTGATCAGTTGACTATGTATAAGAATCATCTCTTGCATATTCTTATTATGAGATTTGAATATGTGATCGCACTATCGTCGACGACACATACCCCAACAAATTAATTCTTTATTATCACAATTTTGGTGGAATGGAACCTGCAATGGGAAAGCTTACACTGGTGTAGTAGCCTTAGCGCCCCTAAATTACAAGGTGGTTTTGATTTCCGTAATGTGACTTGTTTAAATCAAAGTTTATTAGCAAAGTTTGGTTGGCCTATCTTATACTCTCTGGATTCCCTTCATTGACGAACAATAAGACTTATGCTTAATATTCAAAAAGAGATAATATTCACTTCTCAACCTGTTGTGAGTACGGCCTTGTCTTGGGGTACCTAAAGTATTTTATGGGGTCTTGATCTTCTTCGTCCTTGTCTGTCCTGAGATTTTGGCTTTCCGTCTTGCGTAAATGTTTGGAAAGACAGATGGATTAATGGCTCCACTCTAGCACATCACCTCCATCTGCCTGGAGAAGCTCTCTTAAACAAGCCACATTTATTACCGGTCTCTCAATTGCAAACCCAAACCCCCATAGGAGGATGGCACTATGAACTATAATGATAGAACAATGACAGGAACAATTGAACATGAATTGTTGTTATGTTTATTGAACCAATTACAACCTATTTATATAAATTGTCTACGCATAATATATTGTATCTTGTAAGCAGATACAATGAGTAACATTATTGGAAATACAAATAGCATAGAAAATGAAATAATCATTGTCTCGAAAGTTGGCCAAAGACCATCCAAGGAATCCGTGTGTTTACACGGCTTTTTCCCACCACCCCCTCCCTCAAACTGGAGCATGAAGATCAAGAGTGCCCAGTTTGCGAAGAAGATAATGAAATTGTGGGGTCCTAAGGGCCTTAGTAAAGATATCATTGGTGGAAACATGACTTGGTTTGACCAAACCTTCAACGATAGCATACCGAACAAAATGACAATCAATTTCGATGTGCTTGGTCCGCCCATGGAAAATGGGATTTTGGGCAAGGTGCAAGGCGGACTGATTGTCATAGGAAAGCTTCATGGAAAGAGAGAAAGAAACATCCAGACTGTCTAAGAGACCTTTGACCCATTTGAGCTGACAAACCACAACGGCCATGGAACGATACTCAGTCTCGGTAGAAGAAAAGAGAAACGGTGTGCTGTTTAGTTTTCCAAAAGATGGGAAAGCCACCCAAAAAAACGAACCAACCGGTAACTGAACGACGTGTTAAAGGGAATCGTCCCCAATCGGAATCACACCAACCGGGGATAGAAAAATCGATGTCGGAATAACGTAAAAGTATTCCTTGGCCAGGACTTCCTTTGAGATACCGAACGACGCGGAGAACAGTTGTCATATGCTCTTGACGGGGTTGAGATGGAAAAAGAGAAAGAATATGAATGGCATAAGACGAATCGGACGCGTCACAGAAAGATAAACGAGGCGGCCAACAAGCCTTCGATAGGACTCAATATCTTCCAAAACCGGTCCGTGGGCCAGACCAAGTTTATGATTTTGCTCAATGGGAGTAGTAGCGGGCTTTGCACTAAGTAAACCCATTTCAGAAATAATATCAAGAGCATATTTTCGTTGGCTAACATTGATACCTTTCTTGCTTCGAGCAATTTCAAAACTGAGAAAATATTTAAAAGGTCCGAGGTCTTTCATATGAAAACAAGCTCCCAAGTACTCTTTGAAACAGGCTATAGTAGCTCCATCATTTCCCGCGCGCGATGACAAGATCGTCAACATACACAAGGACAAACAATTGTACCTCATTTTGCGAATAAGAAAATAAGGAATAATCAGAATACGACTGACGAAAACCATATTCCCGAAGTGTCGAAGCAAGTTTGGCGAACCAACACCGAGGAGCTTGCTGGAGACCGTATACATATTTTTTTAAACAACATACTTTATCTTCCTTCCCACAACTAAAACCCGGAGGTAGCCTCATATAGACCTCTTCATGGAGATCACCGTGGAGAAAAGCATTGTGTACATCCATCTGGTGAAGTTCCTAGTTGTTTATGGCAGCGACAGCTAAGAAAGCCCGAATAGTGACCATTTTTACGACAGGTGCAAAGGTTTCCTCGTAGTCCAAGCCTTTCACTTGGTGATTTCCAAAGACCACCAACCTAGATAGCCTTAAGATGCTCAATAGTTCCGTCAGACTTATATTTGATTTTATACACCTAGCGGCATCCTAACGCTTTCTTATCGTGTGGATAAGCTAGGTAAGCTCCCAAGTGTGATTGCATTTGAGAGCATCAAGTTCGGCTTTCGTAGCAACCAATCATCATCACATATGGCTTCTTTGAAAGATTGTGGCTCAAGTCCGGTCGTAATTGCTGCGAGAAAAAGGCGGTGTTTCTCCGAGAAAGAACGACAATCAACATAATTTGCTAAAGAGTAAGACGTTCCCGAGGGCGATGGGGGGACTGGATGAGCGGGAGGATGGATATGGACTGCGTGTGGTGCCAAGGACATAACCACGGAGACGGGAATTAGGAAATTTCAGCCGACGACCACGACCAAGTTCAACAGAATCATTTGGGGACCCTATAGCACCCGTAGTATCCTCGTTATCCGAGGATACCAATATAGTAGTTTCAGCACCCGATGTTACAACACCTAATGTGGGCTTCTGAATAGTTAGGGCCCCGCTTGTGGGTTCCGGGAAAGGTGTGTCATCCCCAAAAAAAGGGCTCATCCGAAAGAGGAAGGGGAGATGAGGACGTGGGGGAGGGAGAGGTAGGAGTGGCGAAAGGGAAATAGTCTCGTGAAACATGACATCTCGGGAGATAAAATAGGTTTTTGTCTCTAGGTCAAACATCTTTCAACCTTTTTTTATTGTGAGGATACCCTACAAAGACGCATTTACGACTTGTTTTGGAAAATTTATCACCATGAGTAACTTGATTAATTATGAGCATAAGAGAGACACCCAAAAACGCGTAAGTTGTTGTAGGACGGAGGGACACCAAACAAACATTCGTAAGGAGTTTTATTCTCAAGTCAAGAAGATGGTGTTCTGTTGATTAAGTAAGCTGCTGTAAGAGTACATTCTCCCCAAAAAGACCGAGGCAAATAAGCTTGAAAAGGAAGAGCTTGCGAAACATTTAAAATGTGACGATGTTTACGTTCGACACGGCCTTTTGTTGAGGCGTGCCGACGCACGAGGTTTGAAAATGAATATCATGACTAACAAAATAATCGGCCATGCAATTAAAGTCATTTCCGTTGTCACTACAAACTTGCTTGATGGTTTTAGAGAATTGAGTAGCAACCGTATTCAGAAAATTCATAAACATGTCGGTGACTTCCGTTTTATCGAGAAGTAAGTAAATCCATGTAGCGCGAGAAAAATCATCAACAATTGTTAAAAAATATTTTGCACCACAATATTAGGTAAGACGATAAGGGCCGCATAAATCGCAATGAATTAACTCAAAAATATCTGAAGCACGCTTAGAATACAAGAAAAATTGATTACCATGTTGGTTGGCAAAGTGACATGCATCGCATACCAAAGGTTTATTAGAAGGAATATTGCTAATAAAAGGAATATTGTTAACAACTTTATGATAAGGGTGCCCAAGTCGTTGATGCCAAAGTTCAGGAGAGCTCGAATTTCCCACAAGATTGACTACCAATGACGGAGCACACGCTCGAATCCAATAAAGACCATCCCGCAACTCACCGACTCCAATCGTTGTCCTCAAAGAACGGTCCTGAATAAGACAAGAATTTTTATTAAATTCAAAGAAAAAATTATGATCGGAAGTAAGTTATGAAATAGAAATTAAGTTACAAGTTAAACTAGGTACGTATAAAACACGAGATAACGTGAGAGAAGCATTAATATAGACGGAACCCATGATTGTGGCTTCGACATAATGCCCATTGGGAAGCCCAACAGGCCAAGTAAACAGTGTAAGGTTTTGCCAAATATGAGAAGTCACCCGTGACGTGATTGGACGCTCCGGAATCAAGAATCCACATAACGCTTAAACGATCCGAAAGTTGGACATTATTTGCAGAAACCCCAGCAGCCACCATGTGTGCTTGAACGACGGGGGTAGCAGAACCAGGCGTACTGATGGAGGCACCACTACCAGACCGACAGGAAGCACAGAGACGACGGAGTTCGGCCAGAGTGCATGGTTTATCACCCCACCAATCAGGAAAGCGCTGGCTTTTAATATAACAGCGATCAGGTTCATGCCCACGAGACTCACAATAAGAAAAAAAAGAGGGAACGACGGTCAACCTTCTTCTTGTCACCGAGTGCTCGCCAGTCAGAGGAGCACGACGACGGTGTTGCGAAGACAGTAATTTCGGCAGTTTCAGGCAGAGAATCAGAGGAAGCGCGCAACCGTTCCTCTTGAAGGACGGCGTGATAGGCACGAGTGAGATAAGGCATAGGATTGAGTTGAAGCTGGTGGGAGCGGACATTACCGTACAAATTCGTATCCTAACCCATGAAGAATTGATGAAGAAGTTCATTGTCAAGACGGTTAATTGCAACGGGACAATTGGCATTCGCATTTACCACATTGGCACGCGAACGGAGGTTCATGAACAACAATTGAGTCCCAAAGGGACTTGAGTTTGCCGAAATAAGCAGTTACAGTTATGCCTTTAACTTGTTTACAACGATTGCGTTGAGCTTTGAGAGAGTGAATACGGGTACCATCAACGACGACGAACTGTGATTCCAAGTCAGCCCATAAAACAACGGCATCCTCGACATAAGAGACGGTGTCGAGTAGGGATGGGTCAATGGTGTTGCGTATCCATTGTACCAAAGTGCAATGAACAACTTCCCAATGTTCAAGATAAAAATCATCATCATCAGCGGGTTTTGGAATAGAGCCGACAACAAAACCGTATTTGCGTCGGGATTTGAGCGACATTTTCATCAAATTTCTCCAATCGTCATAATTATCACGGCGGAGTACGGCCTTAGAGATTTTAGCCTCGGGTACATCATGGGAACCGAGGTAGTATGGTGAGGTGTGATCGATTTTGGGTGTTTCTGAAGGATTGGGGCCAGCTTCTCCAACCATGGCTTCTGCCGGTCAAGATGAGTTTCTGATTTTCTTTTTTTTTGTTTGAAGAAAAAAGTAACGATAACCTAAGCTCGATACCATGATAGAACAATGACAGGAACAAATGAACATGAATTGTTGTTATGTTTATTGAACCAATTACAACCTATTTATACAAATTGTTTAAGCATAATGCATTGTACCTTGTAAGCAGATACAATGAGTAACATTATTGAAAATACAAATAACATAGAAAATGTAATAATCATTGTCTCGGAAGTTGGCCAAAGACCATCCAAGGAATCCGTGTGATTACACGGCTAGTTCCCAACTATGAAGTAATTAGAAAATTATGTGGAACACATGTGATCCCTCCGATTCTATTAATCCCTCTCCCTTCTGAGGAAACCCAGGCTACCAACATATATTGGACAACTACAAACAATGGTAAATACTCGGTTAAAAGTGGTTACTTCACAGCCTTTAATAGACTTTGGTGCTCCAAAGCTACTAAATCCGATTTGCATCGAGAGTATCCTCGAAAATTATTTCATTTTACAAATCCAAACTATAGGTACCTTAAATTCTAGAAAAATGGAAAACCTTCCTCTGGAAAATCATGACTAATAATCTTCCTATTGGATTCGAAGCTCATAAACGTAACTTGGACTGGAACTACAATTACTGTTTCTTCTCTTTCAATCCCCATATGGAGACCCTAGCACATCTGCTTCGTGATTGTCCTCTTTCTTTGCGTATATGGTTTGTTTCACCTCTAGGAATTCGTGTTGAATATGGTAACAAGCTTGTTCTGCCAGATTGGATCATCCTTCATCTCCAACAGACTAATCCCATTTTCTTAGTTTCTTCCTTTGTAGGCAACCTTTGGAGAATCTGGTGTATGCGCAACTCAATAAAATTTAACAGTTTAGACCTTTAAATTGTTTTCTCCATCAGATAGATTTTTCAAGAATCCACCATGGTTGCAAATTCTTTAATAATGAACAATGGGTCACAGGACTCCACCACTCTGTTTAATTCTTGTCTTTTTTTCTGAAGCTACTGCCATCATATTGGTTTGAAGACACGCCCACATAGGCACAGAGTACTCGAATCAAGTGCGATGCTTCCTGGCTCCCTAACCTTAAGGCTTTTGCAGGATGGATCTTCCGAGATGCACATGGCAACATCTCTCATTCTGGGACTGCTTGTTTTTGGGCAGGTTCAGCTCTCCATGCATAAACTGTTGCTTTACTGAATGCGGTCTCATATGCTCTCTTCTTGGGTTACAAACACATTGAGGCAACATCTAACTGCTTAAATCTGGTTTACCAAATGACAGGGATTTCTAAACCCGACCATGATATCATAGCTCTACTATCTACTCTTTTCTCCAGAACTATGAATTTTCGTTGCTTTTCGATAAGTTTTTGTCCCAAGAACTTGAATAGGATCGCTCATTCAATAACAAGGAATGCTATATGTTGATCTTCCTATTTTATTCACTTGTCCAAAAAAACTCTTTCGGTTTTTGGGTTTCTAACATGAAATATTCATATGTGATACCCTATGAAGCAAGCTTTTCTTCATACTCTCTTTCAAATGCATGTCATGTATGCAAGTACACAATACAAATGACTGTTTGTACTAAGGATAGATACAATTCCTTAGTAGGTCTCCCTTACAACGGGTATATCTATCACAAGTTTGTGATTCATGTATAAATCACATGGTTAGCTAAGACAAGAACTAAAGTGCTACACGGTTAGCATGTGGGTTTTATTTGACCTCACAAGCTTGCGACGATATCGATCGTCACAAATGAGAATTTGTGACAATCCTTTGTCAAACGACAATTTCATCGGTCAAGCCAATTGGTTTTAACTTTATGTAAGCCCAGCCAGACCCAATTCGCTATTTACCGATCACCAGCCAAAATTGTGATTTGTGAAGAGAACATTTCAAAACACTAGCATATCCTCTGCTGCAATCGCAGATTAGGGCAAATTCTTGTAGCAAAAACTTGAGTTATTACTAAATTCATCAGTTACTCAAATCATCTTTTATACAAATTACAGTGCCACGGTTACATTTCTTCTTATTCAGTAATAATTTCAGTCAACCCTGCAAACCCAGGTACAAAATTAGAATTGGAGCTACAACATGCCTTCCGGAAACTCTGACAGCATGAACCAACTTCCCTCTTCCTCAAACCGGTACAAGAATGACCAGACACCACATTTTTGTGACACGTCCCATGCTCCACCAAATCATGATTTGCTGCATGGATTTCAAGGGAACTATCACATTGGTCCGAGCAAGCTGAGACATTGTTCGCTTCGTGATGCAAAACGACAGTGCTTTGCTGCCCTGTGATGTTGTGATCAGTGCTCTCGCAGCAAGTCTTGTGCTCATGATGGGACTTTGGCAAGGTCTTGTGCTTCTCGTGTTCACCTGCATGACAATGGACTTGGCTTTCAAGCGCTACAGGGCAATGATGTTCATGACAGTGGGTTGCTTGGTGATTCTGATGACGGCTTTTTGGCAAGTTCTCGTGCTTATCGTGTTCACCTCCCTTACCACTGACCTGGCTTTCAAGTGCTTCAGGACAATGAGTTTCATGAAAGCAGGTTGCTTGTTGATGCTCATGACCCGTTCTTTTGGGATCACGATGGCATTTTGGCAAGGTGTCGTGCATATCATGTTCACCTGCGTCACAACAGACCTGGCTTTCAAGTGCTTCAGGGCAATGATTTTCATGACAGTAGGTTGCATGGTGATGCTCATGGCCGTCTTTCTTGGGCTCATGATGGCATTTTGGCAAGTTCTCGTGCTTATCGTGTTCACCTCCGTTACAACTGACCTGGCTTTCAAGTGCTTCGGGGCAATGATCTTCATGACAGCAGCTTGCTTGATGATACTCATAACCGTCTCTTTTAGGAGACTCGGAAAGAGGACGTTGAGGAACATGTTTGTCACTTGTTTCACAAGTAGTCGAACAATCGTGCAAAAGACATCTTGAGGATTCAGATAGTTTATTGTGTGGCTTAGGGGCAGATTTTGCAGAACAACACTGCCGGATTTTCACAGTATGACATTTAGTGCTAGTCTCACAAGGAGAAACAGTTTTGGAACAACATTGTTGGATCACCCCAGAGTGCTGATGACCAGTAGAATGGCACTTGCTCTTGTGTGAATGACATGAAAAGAGTCCGAACCACTTCCTTCCATGTTTATGACCTTCATGACCTCCTCGTAAAAGTAGCATACTATTAAAGATCACAATTAAGCACGTCAGGACATCAGCAAGAACTGCCAGCCAAACAAGTGGGTGCCAAGCAATGGCCGAAGCTAGAACACAGGCCTTTGTGAAGATGGAGATGAATATGTTTTCTATCACCTTTCTTCGGGTTTTTCTTGCCAATTTTATGGCTTTTGGAATTTTCCTGATATCATTAGACATGAGAATCACGTGGCCTGTCTCCGTTGCAAGGGCTGAACCAGAAACTCCCATCGATATTCCAACATCAGCTGTGGCTAAGGCCGGGGCGTCGTTTACACCATCCCCGACCATAGCTGTGGCTCCATGTTTTTTGTAGTCCTTGATGATACTTGCTTTGTTCTCTGGGAGTAGTTCTGAGTGAACAAAATCTAATGAATATCCAAGCTGCAGATTTAGTAACATTTCAGGTTAGCAGATTATACAATTAGAACTAAGTAAGCTTGCCTAAAAAAACTAGTTAAGCTTACTGTTAACCCGGCAAAATTGGCCTGATATGAACGTCCTACCCAAACCCGATTTGAAAAGGAACCCGTAGTAAACCTATTTTGAGTTGACCCAATACAAACAACTCAGCCTGAAGTGAGTCGAAAGACATAAACCTCTAATAGCTATGACTTGAACGACCTGAAAGATAATCCATTTGACCCAAAATTACAGACCGAGCTCGAAATTATCAAATAATAGCGCATTAAGCCGGTCCTGAAGGCCGAAAAAGCAATGACCAGACCCAAATCGGTCTAGAATACCCCATTTGTCAGGTCTACAGTATGATACAAAGATGTATCAAATCACTGAGTAACAGCCATGACAGTGTTTTCCTAGTGTGTTTCAGATGTGAACACGAGTCAGGATTCAAGAACATATGAACACATGAACACAATACATTTGAAAGTGTATTTGTTTAATGATATTCTAATATATAAAATACAGGCAACGACATGAAACTAACCTGTTGTTGCGCATGCATTGCAGCGGACTGATTATCTCCGGTGAGCAAAGCAGTTCTTATACCCATGGCTTTGAGCTGTTTGACCGCATCTACTGCCCCTGATCGACAATTATCCGAGAGACTAAAGGTACCGATCAAAACTCCTTCACAAAATACGTACCCTGAGGTCGCTCCATCCTTTGTATCATCTCCGTCACTCAAGGCTAGCAGTTAATACATCAAAATATTCAGTAAAATGCAGAACTATATAGTATTACCTTCTAAATTTGAACAAAACAGTCATAGATTGTTACCTATGGCACAATTGGCCCTATGGGCTAGCTTCTTGTTCCCAATGTAAAGATTCCTCCCATCAATAATTCCAAAAACACCTTCCCCGGGGAAATTCTGAAACTCCTCCACCTTTTCAGGCTTGGGTTCAATGCACTGGGATCGTCCATAATCGACAAGTACAGATGCTATCGGATGGCTAGATTTGCTCTCAATGCTTGATACCCTTCAAAAATTCAATATATTTAGATAAACCTGAAAACCTTTTCAATCATCGTTATTCTATGCTACTCGGACTTGGTTAGAACAGAAAGTGTTAGATTTGGCTGTTTGATGAATATATAGTCATATTATTTTACATGAAATGATATGTTCAAGTGCCAAACCCATGTCAAAATGTTGAGTTTCTTACACACATACACAAGGTAATATGAAGAGTCAGAGTTGCATGGCCAACATAGAAGGCAAAAGCCAATGGAACTTACCAGTACAATAGTGAATTCAATTTAACATCATCAGCTAGGGTTAGGAAGCTCATCAGCGTGAATTCACCTCGAGTTATAGTCCCAGTCTTATCAAATCCGATGGTTTTAATTTTTGCCAGAGTTTCAAGATGTTCGCCTCCTTTAATCAACAGTCCTGAGGTAGCTGCTCTTGAAAGTGCACAAAAAGTAGCCACTGGAGTTGATAGGATGAGCCCACAAGGGCATGCGCTGACTAAAACCACTAAAGCCAAGTAAAACCAATGTCTTAGGTTATGAGCTTTTAATATGACAGGAACGACAGCTACGCCAAGAGAGATCAATACAACAGCTGCAAGCCATAGCAAAGAAAGACGATGTCATGGATATGATTTGAGACCATACAAAAGGAGGGAAGATGTACTCAAAATTCTGTTGAATCTAGTCATGAAGATGGGACGGAAAGAAGAAATAGGGATTTAAACGAAAAGAAAAAATGTAAAAGAAATTTTTTCAATCATAGCCAACAATAAGGAGATGCAGCAACCTGGTGTGTAATACTTGGCACATTTATCGATCAACCTTTGAACATTAGATCTACTGTTTTGAGCCGCTTCAACTAGCCTTGCCATTTTCGCAACAGCACTATCTTCAGCAAGGGCAGTCGTCTTTACACTGATGTAACCTGTATATATAATAAAAAAAAGTCCTTCAACAGAAAATAAAAACGACAAAATTTGAGATGATAAGAAAAGTGCAGAAATATACCATTTACATTGACAGTTCCGGCCCAAACAATAGAATCCTTTTGCTTAGGAACAGGATAGGATTCCCCCGTTAATGTCTTCTCATCTACCTCACAGGTTCCATCCACAACCAACCCATCAACGGGTATCATATCACCCGATTTGACAGCGACAACGGTATTCAGCTTAACATCTTCTACGTTTACTACTTCTCCTGTTTCTTCTATGGTGGCTTTCTGTGGTGCCATGCTCAAAAGTGATGACATCACTGCTGTTGCCTGAGGCCAAAATTATCAGTTTAGCTCATTTAACTTAAATTATCACGATTGTAATGAACGTTCCTTTATTTAGCTTAAACCAAAATCACTTCCCCACTTTGACCCAAACTCAATCCGTTTGGCAGGTCTCGGGGTGCAGAGACTTACTTAATGTCATGCTTCAATAGCTGAAATTTAGGCTAGCATAGAAGATGGGGCCATTTCTGAACCATCAAGATCAGCTGATCATGTGCAATGCACAAAACAAAAACCGACTCCAAACAACTATAGAGCAGGAAATGGTTGTACTAGAGCTCGAGTGAGGACTGGAGTCAGAAGTAAAAACCTAAACACTAGAAACTGAATTGTGAGATACTTAAAATAGGCCCCCAGTTTATATATTCCCTAACCCTCTGATAAATCGTACAAGAAAGCCTAATGAACTGACAAGTGTAAGAGAGAGAGACTGAAAACCTTATGACTGGCCCTCGATTCAAGCCATTCTGCAATTGTGAAAAGGAAAACGATAGTGCCGGCCTCTGTATAATCCCTCATTATTATTGTACATATAACTGCAAGAAAAGGGTCATCAGGTCAAACACAACTAGAGTGACTATTGTTCATCATAGCCACTATATATTTCACTATTATTGTTCGCAATGGATGATCAATACAATTAATTACCTGCTATGATCATAAGAATGTTAACATCAAGAGTGAAATTACGAAGTGCAACTACGCCCCTTGTTAAAATAGGCCGAACACCAACTACAACAGCAGCAACAGCTAGCCATTGCAAAGGGTGGTATACATACTTCAAAAACGACAATGCCAGAAGCAATCCTGACAGCATCACATAAGTGTTTGGCCATTTCGCCTTGTAGTTAGATTTTCCGTTAACTCGGACATTGGCCTCGAGTCTTGCTTGATTCAACGCCTTCACTGTAGTACAAAAATTCTACAAGTTAGATATAGAACGGATTGAGAATCAAGCATCCCGCTCAAACCAAAACTTTTGGTTGAGATGTCTCACACTCACATGAGTGAACGGGAAGTGTGAAGAAGAGTTCAAATCCAAACGTGTAATATGTGAGTGTTGATCATTTCATAAGGAGGTACTTTTATCCCAATTGGTTCTGGTTCTGAGTTAGAACCTCATTTAAGTTTATATAAAGTGATGTCTCTTATGAAGTGGACACTCTCTACTCCTCAAGTCCTCAATGGCGCCGCCTAAGCCCATATCCAAATCTAACAATACGTCAATACCTTCTCTTTTTTCGTTGATTAAAGACAGTCGTACGTATGTGTTATTATATGTTTCGTTTCTTATTCTGAGATGCCTCAACTTGACACTTTGAACACAATAGACCGGGCTGTGAAGCTCATTATTGATTAGCCTACCAATTGTTTCTATTCAACATTATTCATAAACCTCGAGTCCAGTGGTGACGCCAACCATCCCTAGACAATGAAAATTTTAATTCAAATTTCCGAGATTTATTTGAGTTTAGTTAATTGTGTAATTGGGGATCGCTTTCCTAAAACTTTTTTCCGCCTAAATATATATCTTGACGCGGCCAGTCTGTCACTAGGTCTATAATTCTGACTCATTCAGAGGTGTAATTGATCAGATATGGAGTATTACACAACTTCTCACAAGGACTGTACATTTCTGGTTTGCAAATGCAAGAAGCAAATGTTGCGTCCAAACTTGGGTTCTTATGCACTGATGCACGTTGTTATCAAATAACAGACTTATAATTGTTTTTTTTTTTTTGAATTCTAAATAAAACTGTTACACGAACGCTGTACGCAGGGGCGGATCCAGTAGGGGGGCCGGTGGGGCAGGTGCCCACCATGAAATTTCCGAAATAAGTTTTTATAAGCATCTATAATAGATAGTAAGTTATCATGGCATAGTTGGTATGAGTGCATAATTTTATCCATGAGGTACAAGGTTCGAATCCTGGTAGCACATAAATATTTTATTTTATTTTTAATTAAAAAATTGTTTGAAAAGATATTTGAACCCATGACTTTTAGGTAACTTACCAAACTAAGCCATTGAACCACTTTGATTTATTGTTAATTGTAGTAATAAAATGTATTATATTCTATGAATGAGATATCTTTTTACATATACTTACAATTTAAATTATTTTTAAAAAAGAAGCTGAAAAAAGATATGTCTATGACCAATATGTTTTCATTCTTTACTAATATGATGACTAATTAAGGAAAACATCTCCAAAATATAAAAATATTATCTTAGATGTGCTTACATAATACGTTTAAAAAAAATTTGTGCCCCCCAAGAACTAAATTTCTGGGTCCGCCACTGGCTGTACGTACAGAGCTCTTATACGAGGAGTTGCGAATGAATGATTGTGAGCACTCCGTATCAATTATTTGCCTTTTTTTTATTTCTTTGTAAGGAATATAAACATTTAGGACGAAGGGAGTAATATAATATAAATGTCATAAAAACGTAACAAATACAAGTTCTTTAATTTTAAAAAAGAGTATGTCACGCATCTTTGACAAGAGTTTTTGTTTGTTTAAAAGTTAAAACCCACTATTAATTTGATAATCAGACGCACTAAATATTAAGTTGATTATAAACAACGACTGCTGTTATTAATTACTACTACTACTTTCTCCTAAACTAGTTTTACTCTCGTGCAAAAAATGCACGAATTTATTTGTATTAAATTGAAAAAATTAATTAATAAGGAATATATTTAAAACAAAAGTGTGATTTTAGGATTACATTTATATCAATCTAACATGTATAAATAATTTATACGCTTAACTTAAATGTAGTAAAACAAAGCGTTAGTTCGACAATATAAAGATAAACAAATTTTTATTTAAGACGACTCAAATATATATGTGTAGGATGAATACGACCATATAATATAAACTCCGTCTATCTACCTACCCAAAAATAACCTGACCATATATAAGGTTGATTTTTTCAACCTACAAAATGATTATTCATGATTTTTATTTCCGATAATTAATTTTAATTGATTTCTTTTTGGTTATTTTCATCAAGATATTATAAATTGGATCTTTGTGTTAGATTTGGTGTATAATTATATAAATTACTTGTCTATATTTTATTTGTTATTATTCATTTTGGTTGTTATTTTTTAATTTAGTAGTTTGAGATTTATTAATTTATAATATGTTTTTAAAACATATGAATTTCAAAACATTTTTTCATTTTTTTTTCTTTTTGTTCTGCATAAAATTTTATGTAAATAAACTTTGTATCATAAACTTAAAATATGAAAATGAATATTTTGAAATTGAAAGTTTGTAAAAAAAAAAAATGGAGGATAGAGATTAATTAAATAGAAGAAGATAATGGTAGGACCCATCTACCCTAAATGATCGGCCAATGAAAAGCCTCTAAAAGCTATCCCTTTTATAGTAAAGGGATTTGTTGGGGTCCCTTTATATCTTAATTATAATTGCTGATTATGACCCCTAAATTTGTCTCCTTCATTCATATCACTTCAATTTGGTTGCATTAAATTATATTTTACCGTACATTATATCTTTTTATCTTGTCCCTAATTTTATTATAGTAAGTCTTGCTTGCGACGGGTCACAATTTGTGACGGATATTTTGTGAGATAAAATGGATATAAAATGAGTTAGTGGAGAAAGGGGACCACAGGAATAGTGTTGGAGAGAGAGAAAAAGTGGGTATTTTGTGAGAGAAAACGGTATCCGTCATAAGCTTGTGACGGATAGTGCCGTTGCAAATAAGAATTTGTGATTTTATTATTACAAGCATTCTAAGAGTAATAATTAACAAATATTCTAAGGTCCACCGGGTGCACAAAAATATCGTACACTCTAGCCAATGAGAGTAATAATTTTATCGTACACTCTAGTTGGAGTATCATTTTTGCCTACATCCAAATCAACTACAAACCTTCATTTTCTGTTTCACTTACATTATTCTTTCTTTATATCCGTCATTACTTTAATTTTTTTATTCTTAGGAAAACATAGGAAGGGAGGGGATACTTGGGTATTCACCAACACAAGTTCTCATTTATGTCGGGTAATATCCGTCGCAAGCTTATGACGGCTCAAATAAAATTCATTTGGGAAAATAAAGGACAAACTTTGTGATTACCTATACATTTTTACTTTTGTTTTATTTACCTACGTGGTGTTATTCGACCCGTCACAAGTTTGTGACGGATAATTCGTCGCTTTCAAGCGAGACTTATTGACGAACGAAAGAGTGTTTTAGTTTATGTTTTCTCATATCATTGCTTATTTAAGTCGTACGATATGACATCTTATTCTTGAGTTATTCCATGTGCAACTAAGAAGTTGTGGTACAACTAAGAGGACCAAAATGCGGATGAAAGCGTAAAGAAAACAAACCAAACTTGAAAGAAAACAAAAGATGAGCAGCAAAAATCTATTTTGTGTTTTAAGATAAATATGTAGAATAATTCTTCTAGTGTGGACTCCACTACTCAGTAACGTACGAAGTTAGAATAATTTTTGTACGTAATTATGTGAATATATCAGGTCTTTTTCTGTGCTGATTCGTAATAAACTTGTTGTCAATAAAAAAGGTAAAATAAAGTACTACTTCTTAAATAATACTCCCTCTTATTCCGAATAAATGTCACATTTGCCATTTTCGTCTATTCACCTAATTGTCACATATTCCATTTTGGGACATTTTTTATACTTATTTTATTCACTCTAACCCACAATAATACCCCACCTTACCCCACAACACTACTTATTTTAATCACATCTACTCACAATAATAATCAATAATACATTCACTCTCTCCAATCTTCCCACCCCACACATTACTTTACATTAAACAAATGAATTCCTTAATTCCCGTACCAAACCCGAAATGTGACAGTTATTGGGAATAGGAGGGAGTACCTTATTTTAATTTTATCTATTTAGAGTAATATATAAATATATAATTAATCGGTTATAAATTTACCATGAATATGTCCAACTGAAATGAGTGGTATGTGAATATGTGATGCAACCTAAATAGGTTCGTGATGGTGGGAAATTATAGAGATTTGTCATGTTGTCTTTAATACATTTGCAAATTTATTTATTTCTCATAAACTGCATGCCACCAAACTCATTCTGCTGGTAGCACCTAATGCTACGATATGAAATTTGTTAAAAGGTGGCTTCTTCCCCTCATGCCACTAAGCATACCAAATTACTTATGGGCTTATCACTTCTTTTCATCCTAAACATTAAAAAAAGAAAAATAAGAATATTAACGTCCTTATTAATAATAGTTGGGCATCAACCATGTCACGGGTTCAAATCCTGACAACCTCAAAAATTCACGAAGTAGAAATCCGACACACGGTATGGGGAATATTAATAATAATTTGGGCCTCAACCATCACCTGTTTTCTTTAGTCATGGACTGTTTGTGCAACGAAAGAAAAGTAATCATTTTACGATAAATAGTGACCCAACTTATAAAATGATCATTTTCTATGTTGTACATTATATAAAGCTGTCGTGTAGTTTAATTAGTGAATTCTGAGAATGATAAACTGAGCAAGATTGCCAAGATACATAGTCTCGAAGGCAGGCAAAACACAGTTGATGAGTCACCTACTAAATCTTAGTTAAAAAAATGCAGAAGGCTATAATTAGGATTAGTTGAGTTCATGAAGACACGGAAAGTAAGAATGGCAAAAAGAGAGTGGATAGTGGAAATGGGTTCATGGGTTGGGAAAGGAAGATGCGTGAACGTTACTGAATCTTACGAGGATGCACTGGCTATTGCATAATATTAGGGGTTTATACATACCATCTTTCAATAAATTTATTGAGAGATTATTATCTAAATTTAAGTAAAAATTGATATTAAATGTAATATAATAAATATAAATTATAATTAAAGATAAAATGAACATATTTATTATGTAAATAAGTACGAAATAACTATGGTACGATCAATGACAAAATGGTTACGAATTACAAATAAAAGTTACAAAAGACCTCTCAATAATTTATTGATAGACTGTCTCTTTCAAGTTGTAGTGATTGCATAATACCATCCAATACTGGAGATGATCTTATAGAGCAAATCTCTTTTATGATGGACATATCTATTACAAGTTTGCGACGGAATTTGTACTAGTTACGTGGGCGAATAATACAAAACAATTTGCTACCACCTAAACTCTCTACTTTTCTCTCATCTACCACGCATGGGTATTACTCGATCCATCGCAAAGTTACGCCGGGTATATGCATCACAAGCTTGCGACGCATACGACCACAAATAAGTATCTATAATTTTATAAAAAGATAAACTATAAATTAGTAAAAATTGAAGACGATAGTATATCATTTATGGAAGGTAAATCAATATTTGTTTACTCTCTCCATTCTTTTTATATCACCTCATTTCTTTATACACGTTTGTCGATGTTCATTTTGTTTTGATTATATCTTTAGCTACATACTACTAAAAATTTTAAAAGTTTGATATTCTTAATTCTCTTGTCAAGACAATCCAAAAAAGATCTCACATGAATATATTTCCGTGAACAGATTGAGAGAAAACTGACGTTGAATACTCGATTGTAAATAGCGTCAAAATGGATTTTGGCCCATATAAAAAGAATGGAGTGAGTAACTCCATCTTAATTTAAGATGGTTCTCTCACTGGAGTGAGATAAAATTGTAATTAAATAAAGGAAAGTTGAGGAATTTTGAAATTAATACCATGAGAATCTAATAAGAAACGAAAAGTTGATGATAATATCGAGATGAAACTATATTTTTGAAAATACAACAATTGTGACTCGTGACAATTGTGACGTATCCTGAAGTTGGTCTCACAGTATCATGTGTCATGCATTTCTGATGTATTTTGCGCAACTCAAACTACTATACAGTACTACTACATCCACAAGGAAACACAAACTCGTTTCTCATGCATTTGCATACTTGTACTACTGGTGTACGACGGGGTACTAATTAGGCCATTCCAACTTTCACACTATATTCATGCACTAATTCTCATTTAAGACAGACGAAAGTATCCGTCTTATGTATAGATAGAACAAATTCTTTGTTTTTCTCTACATTTTTTCATTTTTTTCTTATTTATATAATTTGATATTATTTAACCCGTTTGAAGAATTAAGACGCATATATTTATTTTAATTAAGACTTATTGATATTCATGACTCACTAAAACTGCTTTTATTTAGTGTACATAAATCCTTAATTGAATCGTTGTTTTATTCGCCAATTTGTTATTATAAATTACGGATTAGGATCCTCTTCTTTTTTAGGGAGATTCAATAGAATTATTTATATGATCACATCCTCGTATTGTCTATTCAGTAGACAAAAGACATTTTATTTTAGTGGCTAAGACGAACGTATTTTGAACAATGAGTCTCATGTTCAATTCTCCCTCCCCCTATTATAATAGGATGAAGTGCGCTATATTAGACAAAGAAATTGGAACTATTTTTCACGTACGAAAAAATTTGCACGAAAGTTTATCCATTATTTGGAATTATGAGTTATGAATTATGAGTTATGACTATCAGATTATTCCAAAGATGGAATGAAATAAGATGACGATGAGTTATTGCTCGTGACCGTTACCAAATTTCAAAAAACTGAAAGAAATAAATAGATGAAGAAAATCCAAACTCTCCAAAATGGCGTTGCCATAAATTTCAGTAACAAGAAATGACCGACAAATGGCAATCATCTTCGAAAAAACCAAGAGGCAGTCATTTCACGAATTCTTCGTTATGGGATTCACGTTTTTTTCCCAGTGACAAATGGTGATGCGTAAAAGAATGAAATTTCGGGAGACAGAAATCATAGAAATTAGAACATAATCAAATTTAAGTGTATTTTAGTTCGGTATGAAATGATTAAATTCTCAGAAATATTAAATTTATATGTATTTAAAAATTTCGTGAATTATATAAATGTTAGTATTTGGTTAGATGTGGGAGGGCTTTCTACAAGAGGTTCTAATTCCATAAATTATATATCCTGCTTTCCATAATTTTCTAATTTCATAATTTTAAAAGCAACCAAACAAGCCTTAAAATTTCACAAATTCTCCCTACGTACCCTTATTTGTTTCCTCTTGTTTTCAATAATCCCCCCATTTTTACTTTTTAGCTTCTCACAAGAAAAAGTACTAAAAGGAAGGGAATAGACGAGAAAAAGAGCGTGATATGAGAATAAATGTTAGGCAAAGTTGCGTGATCGCGCAAACTTTACCAACTAAACTAATCGATATATGTACAAATAAACTAATTCCACACTCCACAGTAACAATTACTATCTCAAGTCTCAACTAACTGACATTTGGTGTGTGTATGTATCAGTATATATACACATTAACATAATGAAAATAAGGAGAAATTAAGTACTAACCAATTTGGTCCTGGGTGATGAGGGTGTTGTCATGTTGAACAATAACTGTTCTCGTCGGAACAATTACTGACACTTCCTTAACTCCTTCCAGTGATTTCAATATCTTCTCGATTAATGGTACTTCAGATGAACAACATAATCCCAATACATCAAAGTAGCTCTTTTGGACTTTTTCTTTACTCATTATTAATTAATTAATCTCTATGTTTTTTTTTTTTATTCTTTAATGCGCTTCAACAAGTAATCAAATTCTGCACCAAAGCAACAATATAAATAAGATTTTGAAAAATGGGATATTCTCAGGACAACAATTTATCATCTGGGTACTCAAAAAAATAAGATTTTGAAATTAACATTTCATGATGATTTAATTGAAACAATTATAACAATTATGTATCAAAGGATTTTGTATATTTGTAAGAAAATAGTAGAAAAAAGAATGAGAAATGAAAAGAGAATGGACCAACCTTGAGAAATATTAGGGAGAAAGATGTAAGCATGAAGAATAAGAAGGTGAAATAGGGAAGAAATAAGAGACAGAGGAAGGTGGCAAAGACAAGCAGAAAACAGAGAAACCAAATAATGAGGTTTAAAAAGACATGAGATTAATATGACCTTATTTCTGCTAATATTATAAAGGAAAGACCTTTATATATAGAGTGGAAGGGATGGGGGACCAATTAAAAGGAGGTCATTTAATGACACTTTAAGGAACTTTATGCAAATAAGACTAACAATATCATATTTGATATTCTACTATATATATGAATAAAACATTCAATGAGTCTTGTTTCAGACGATAACTTTTGGTTTGAAACCTCAGACGGATTATATGTAATCATTTTATAATTAAATATAACCCCAATAATATGATCAATGTTATAACTTATGATAACTTGTTTGTCAACTATGGTCACATTTGACTGTAAAATGTTAACATATGAGCCGTCGAAAACTTCAGACCAAAAGTAACCGTTTGACTGAAAAAATTATACCTATTGTTTAACTAATTACATTTCTTACTTTATTTATTTGATATTTGACACTAAACGTAAATTTTATTTGTATTAATATAAACCTTACAATTTAAAAAGAAAATTGATTTACGATAAACTATTCACATTTAAGAATTCAATTGTAGTTTGGAAAGTTGAAATAAAATAAAATAAATACTATTTAACTTTTTTTTTTTTTTTATGAAAAGTGAATAAAAGTGATGACTTTATCGCAATCTAATATGCTTAATAAATTAATTTATTTCGTCATTATAACTTTAACTTATATCTTACATAATTTTTGCATTTTATTTCTTTAGAACATATTTATATACTTCTTCTATCGCACTTATTTGCTATTATCAACTGTTATTTATTTCTAATTTTATATTTAATAAGTTTTGGACAAGTGAGAAGTGGACACCCGTGCTTAAAATACACATTTGACAAAGGTACTTATTTTATAAATAATGTTACCATTTCTTATTTTCTTAATTTTCATGTAAAAACTAATAAATAACAAATAACCAGAGCATGGAATATATTATTGTGAGACTCTCGGTTAATATTAATTTGAGTATAATACTAAATTGTCTATAAAAAATAATCTAATTCGATTTATAATCTAATTTAATACCATATATATAATCGTGACACCTGGATTATCAATTTTCGATATTTTTATAGTTTAATTGGATGAAAACTAAAACATATCAGAAATAGGTAATTGTTGATTTAAGGAAAGTATTTTATTTAAATAATATAAGGCTACCAACTTACGACTGGTATAAAAATAATTGTCTAGTAAAATTTTGTAATTAATCATTATAGAGATGTAAATGTAACACCCCGGTCCAAACTGTGGACAAAAATAGTCGTTTATGGAAGCTCGTTGAGAAAGCTCGAACCTTATTATCACCTTTAATTTTGCCATAAAATGAAATGTTATGTTCGCGAATTTATTATATGCTAAAATTAGTTAATAAATAAATATTTTGTAATAAAATAAATGAGCATTAATGTTGAGAATTGCATCATTGACACCAATAAAAAACCACAGGTTCTTGTTTAGATAAGCTTTTTTTTTAATTTTTTTTAAGAAAAACGGAATTTTGTGATTATTATGGCTCGATTAGTTTTACATTGCAAATACACAATGGTAAATGTGTTGTACTTTATCATGGGACGTTGGAGAGTCAAAGAAATATTAATCAACTTGCTTTATTGAAAAGGAAAAAAAAAGAACTGAAAGAAGTTTGATTATTGTTAAACAAAGAAGGAAGAAGCCATGCATAATTGTATATGGTGGAGTTGAAGAGAGTGGTACTTGTGTAGGAGTTTGATTTAGGTGGGGAAAAGAATGGAGTCCAGCTCTGAACTCAACTTACTAGTAAATGCTCCTATTGTGTGTTTGCACCACCAAGTGTTATAGGAAAAGTAACAAATTAGGGTGATCCTTTGGGTTTTCCTAGAGATGTTTAGTTATAGTGCCAACCTTTTATGTAAGGCTTTCCTTTCTAGCTATAATACCAAGTCTTGTTTACACGCTTAAATTATTGATTATTCATTACTTTTTAAATGCAATCATGTTCTTTCCTTCTTCAGAAACAACTTTTTGTTTGCATCAAGGTTTTCGATGATGGTTTTTTTTTTTTTTTTATAAGGTAAGGAAACTAGGTTGATTTTTTAGGGTAGGACTAACCTATCTCGATCATCTTTTCGAATGAGTGAGGTAAGTTGAAGTCATTGGCTTTCAACCCACCTCGAAAGAGAAGGACACAAATGTCCAATAGAAGCCATACAGTCGGCGACTTTGCTGGCTTCTTGAAAGCAATGATTAATTTTCACTTCATCAAAGCAATGAAGATCTAATTTTATATCCTTGATAATATTAGAAATTTCTCAAGGAATTTGCCAAGTGCGTGCTACGGATTGAATTGATAGCACATAAGTTATCACCTTCCACCATTAATTTTGAGTTTCCTAAATTTTTTATTCCTCGGATACCTTCTCTTAATTTTTTTTTTTTTTTTTTTTTTTTTTGTTCAAATGAGCGCACTAAGTCGCAGGTGAGAATCGAACCCCCAACTTCATGGTTGGGGTACTTTTGCAATAAGAATGTTATTAGATCCACACATTTTTGCTCCCAACAATATAACTTTACCATTATGATCTAGAGTAACCCTCGCGATGCCAATGAACACTAATGTTCCCAAATATCTGAGTTAGGTGTGATGGTACGTGTTAGGAAGCTTAAACTTGAACACCTAAACTCGTCCGCCTCGATAGCAACCTCTACTAATGATCAGGGAATATCATTTATACTCTAGATGTTATTAGTTATATGCATCAATACAACAAATAACGTTTTGATCCTAGCATGTGAATTAAAGCTTTTTCGGTTAGACACATTATTTAGTATACAATAAACAAATGAATAGAAGACAAATTACAAGAGTGAATTAAAAAGACTAAGTCACAACCATGACTAAAAAGGTTTTTACAAATTAATGTAAGAAATACACAACAATATTACGGATAATAGTCGATTAATAACCGATTTGAAAGGCTATGTCACAACAAGATGAGATCATAGGCAAAAACCATCCTAGAACAGACGCATTACTAGGTGCGTCCTCTAAAAGAGGTGCAAGTCTTGGTGCGTTTGTTCTGAGGGTGTTTTCTGATTGTGAATGTAACACCCACAATTTTCAAGGAGCCTTATCAAGACCTTCCTCAGTCAGGATGGGTGCTACCATCTTGGTTTCCCGAGGAGTATATATCAAATAGACCATCAAAGGACAACTTAAAGCTTGTTACAAGTGTATACAAGATGGTCATAAAAGGAAAATACAAAGGTGAGACGCTATATACATGACTGTCGGCAACATGATAATCCTCTTTGTGAGTTCACCCTCATATAGCACATAAGCATTCAGCAGCACTGCAATCAAACATCCACACCTGAAACCTGTCGCACTGCTCCCCATTTACATACAACAATGGATCACCGCAGACACAGATAGAAGACAATACACAAAACATACATCAGTTCAAGTATTGCAAGTATCCCGGAGAAATTAAAGAATGCAAAATAAAAGTACAACCAATCAATACCATGGCCGAAGCCTCAAGTCTCATGAATCAACCATACTCTCTGTATTGTCACACCGTCACACCAAACCACCGAATCATCTTAGTGTATCATTCCCCACTTGCTCGCGGCAAGGGGTACCCAAATCATTACTTAATATGCACACCCTCTCAGTAGCGGTCCCACAAAAAGCGATCGTAAGAGTGTGAGTCATTTCCCGCAATAATCCGACAGATATGTTCCAATCTCAATCACATCATAACCAATGCAATAACGCCAACACTGATATCAGCCATGTATAGAAGTCACACGGCAGTACCATCATAATAGATATGTAATTCAATACAACGGAAGTACTTGGCTGAGTAGGATCACATACCTGATGGCTGATGTATGCATCCATGAACTTCTCACGTGACTCTAGAACGATATCCACAATTTTCGCGATAACTAGCGGGGTGACAGGTGTTAGGTCTCGGATTTGATAGGCTCGTCGGCAAAGGTCTTCTAGCATCCATGGGAGTTTGAAGGGGGAGGGAGCAGAGATGGGGAAGTTCTTTTTTTTGGTTTAGGGTTACAAAGTCTGACGAAATGATAGAATGAATTAGGTTTTCTTAAATGTCGACGCGGAAACAGGTCTGCTGAAACCATCGCACTCGGTCGAGTACGACTAACTTGGCCGAGTTGGACTTACTCGACCAAGTTGGACTAACTCAACCGAGTTAGACTAACTCAATCGAGTTAGACTAACTCAACCGAGTTGGTCTCATTCGGTCGAGCCTACCATAAACAGCTCAGCGTCCTACCTATGGATGGTCTAACCTCATACTTACAAGCCGATCTCAAGTCAGATGGTCCACGGTTTCAGGTCCAGAAATGAGTCTTTAAACCCGGGTGTTACAATCATCCCCCCTTAAAAGAAATTTCATCCTCGAAGTTTTGCCTCCCCTGAGAAATGAGGGTCTACATGCATTACATGTTATCCCTCGGTCACGACTTGTGAGGTTGTTTGGATTCCCTTGCTTATTTGTTCCTCCTCCCCACCTCCTACGATCGTCTAGCAGTCGGGATCCCATCATATGCATAACTTAGTTCTGTCTACATCCTACCCCAAGGCTCTTATAACCACCTACGCGTAACACTTTGTGAATATCTTTTCTCCTGATATCTTGCCCACATAATTAAAACCTGTCTTTCACTAGTTCGGCGCATATTGTAACACCCCCATTTACCTAGGAGCTTGTACTAGGACTTCCAGAGTAAATAAGACTATTACCATCCTGGATAAACCAGGGTAGTAGATAATCACAGTGAAAGAAACACAGTACTTTAAGTTATTAAACGATCGTCTGAAAAACTGTTACAAGTATAGTCCAAAACAAAAATCCAAACAACTGAAATTGTAATCAAATGAACTAATACAAGTGAGACTATGTGAACTATAGCTAAGTAAGTCCAACCCATGTCTCTCTCCAAGCCCCAGTTTCTAGTCCATCTGTCTCTGACCTGAAAAGTCTACTCCCCATTCCGGATCATAGTAGGTGAATACGAATACACTGTCAACCTCGCGGTTGAGTAGGATAACACAATAATAAATATTGCAACTGTTAATGATATGCAAATGCCATGATATGCTCGAGCTCAATCTCAATCTCATTTTCAAACCCATAACTCCCACCCATACCGAACATCCCGGCAGAGTATCGTCGACCGTCGTCGAACACCAGCATAAAAGCTGAAGACACCAGGGCTGGTCTGTAGAACCACCTTAGGCTTTATATTAGAACATTACTTGATGTGTGCATTTTGTATAGACTTTTTAGTCTTATTTTGGCACACATTTTCATGTAATTAGGTGATTTATTATCACTTTATGCCCCGTATATGCTACTTTGTGTTTGTATTTCTGTTTTGCAGATATAAACCGAAGTGTAGCGGAAACCGAACTTTTACTACCTCAAGTGTTGCATTTTAGTAGACGATGGTTGAAACGAGGCTGGTTGTGCATTCATCGAGAAGCGTGAGGAGTATAATCAACCCCTCAAGGAGGAAGTCTAGACAATCGACCAATTTTAGGCTTGTCGAAGACCTTGTCGAGGAAGAGAAGTCCTCGATCGAGCTGTCCTGTATGTGCTTGATCGAGAGGATTCCAAGTTCAAGTGCTCGATCGAAAGTTTGTTTTGATCAATCGAGAGGTTTTGAAGAAGAAAGAGTCGATCGAGAACCCTGATCTCCTCGATCGACCAGCTTTGATGGATTTTTGCTCGATCGAGAGGCAATTTCACTCGATCGAGAACTTTGTTGCTGGCTCTTCGTTTTCTCAGAGCAATTACAGCAGTTATCGTTTTTTCTCTAATTAAGAACTCTCATTGAGTTCATTCTGTTATCTCTAATCTGATATTACCTATCTTTATCTATAGTCTAGTTTACTCCTTTTATCAGAAACTTTTGTAGCCGTCACATTTTATACAATAATTTTAGTTCATCATCTTTTTCAAGGATCGTGTTACTCGTTCTAAAGCCGAATTCTTAATCGTAATTCTTCTTTCTTATCTTCTTTTACTGTTTTATATTATTCTGATTTGTATTTTCCAGTTTGTTTGTTTTCGTTTCCGGCTGTTCCGTCACAAATACTTATACTCTGTTTTTCGAACTTCGTCGCATCTCGCTTATGTTTCTCGTCAATTTCTTTCCCTGCTCGGTATTATTTGCTTCTGATATCCCTTCCCTTACCATCTTTGATTTTATCTAGTTTAATCATATAATATTTTCTGTTTGGAATTCATTTTCGTATCGGTTTGTATGCTCGTTCTCGCGCCCCTGACTCCGTTTTTTTGCCTCGAAATTCGTCCCTTATTGCCTGCTGTTCTTCATCATTCTCGCGTCCCCTGTCCCGCTTCAATATTCTGATTTTACTTCCCGTATCACCATGTCATATGCTAGTATAAGTTTAGTAGTCGTAGTCGTTACTAATACCGTTATGAGTGGCTAAATCGTTTAATATGCCGGGATGAGGGAACTTGTGTCGAATGCATGATAGGTGGTAGTCGGGATGGGTAGTTTATGGTAGGAGTAATCGTTAAGTAATATAAGTCATGTTTGGTTTAGTGAGTGCATGCATGAGACCTTACATCTAGTTAATTCACGACCTAGACCGGAAGGTTTGAAGGGTAAGACTTACTTAATTATTTTAATTAGTTTTTGTGAGAGCGGAAGTTAAGCAATAACAACCTTAGGGCGACTTAAGACCGGGAGGTATAGTCGGGTTTGAGACGTGACTGTAATGACCCAGCCTTTCTTACCAATAAATTGACCTACCCCAATTATACCGATAATGCATAAGACACAACGACTCGAGTTCCCAGCATATTCTCTTTATTCTTGATTTAATTCATATAATCTCGTGTTTGTTATCGTCATCTTATTCTTTTTCATATCTCACATCTCGTAGTTTAGTTTACCATTATCAAAACCCCCAATTATGACCAATAGGTAGAGACTGATAGTTGATAGTTTGCTTCCTTGTGGAGACTGACCCTATTCACCGCTAGCGTATGTTAGTTGTGCATTAGGTTTATTTTTGGTGCCTACAACTACAGACATCAAATTTTGGCGCCGTTGTCGGGGAAACAACATTGTTTTCTATTTTAGTTTTTATCTATTTTTGTCTTAAGGAATTTTAATTCCTTAAGACCGTTCTAATTGTTCTCTTTCAGTTTTGTATGCACATGTCTCAGAGGGGAGAATTGGTGGAACCCGAACCCGAACCCGAGAGAACTTTTTTACGAAGAAGGAGAGAACTAGAGAGAAACCGTCGGGAGGAAGACTTGAGTACTCCCGACCAAGAGAGAACCAATTTCTTTGAGGAAAATCTCACCGTTGAACCTAACCTTCAAACCAAAATGCCTAATATAGCCAGTCACTCTGAGCCCACCGCTGAATTCATTCCTAAGGGATTTAGTATAGCTACCAATGAGAACGATCAAACCTTTGACTTCAGTCCTTCCTACATCAATATGGTAGAGAGAAATCAATATAGAGGAGCTGCGGGAGAGGATCCAAGGAAACACATAAAGCGATTCGCTGATTATTGCTCCTCCATTCCGGCCACTAGGGGGTAACCCAAGACAAAATCAAAGAAGCCCTTTTCCCTTTTTCCCTAACAGAGAATGCTAGGGCGTGGTTGTCGGATTTGGATAGGGAGGCAGCCGGGATTACAGATTAGACTTCCTTAGCCCTAGCCTTCTACAAAAAATACTTCCCACCTCAAAGGATGAATGCCTTGAGAACACAAATCACCAACTTCAAAGAAAAACCGTCTGAAAACCTGAGTGAGGCGTGGGATAGATTCAAGGGATATGTGAGAGTCGTTCCCCACCATGGTTTTGAACCATGGTTCATTTGCAACCAATTCTATAATGGTTTGTACGATGATCACCGAGCCATTCTTGATTCGGCCGCAAACGGGAGGTTCCAACGAGAGGTGGATAATGACAAGGGTTGGAGCTTGATAGAGGAAATGGCCACACACACATCCGATTACGGTAATCCAAGAAGTGGCACGAGAACCGTGGATAACATTGAGACCGAGGGTTTGGAGGCTAAATTCGACAAGCTATTTGTCAAGATGGAGAGGTTAGAGAGTGAAAGTGTCGGGAACCGTCAAACGGTTCATGTTTTCCAAAGAGAAGAGGTTATCTTATGTGAGAGGTGTGGCGAACAAGGTCACAATGCTATTGATTGCTTCGCGGATAGAGAGCAAGTTTACTCCTTCCAACAATATCGGCAGGGAGGGTATAACCATGGGTACGTCCACCCCAATTTGATGTGGACTAGTCAAAATGTCCTTAAACCATCCCCACCACCGCAACAACAACAACAACCTTATGTGCCACCACACAAACAACAGTTTCCAAGGGCCCCTCAATTTCCTAACCCTCAGCATGAGAATTCCTTAACTGGGGGAGTTTCCGAGATTGATGAGCTGAAGACAATGATCCAATCATTGGCCACGCAAATGTCAAAATCCGACCAAGCAAACAACGCAACAATTAAAATGCTTGAGTCGCAGATAGCTCAACTTGTTACCGACTAATCCGCAAGACAACCGGGACATTTGCCCTCCCAATACGAGAAGAGGAAGGAAACACTCAACATGGTGACCCTCAGGTCTGGAAACACGTATTCCAATGCTAAAGTTACCGACCCTACTGTTTTTGCTGATGTTTCAGGAACAGAAACCAAGAAAAGAGCTGACGAGGCTGTTAAAGTGCTCGATCGAGAGAATTCTGACTCTCGATCGAGAGTATTGTCTGAAGATCTGCTCGATTGAGAACTCTCAAATTCTCGATCGAGTAACGTCACTTATGAAAGTGTTCGATCGAACACTATGGAGGATGAAATTGCTCGATCGAGAAAGGAAGAAGGTCGATCGAGCAATTCTGCTATTAAAACTAGTTGATCGAGCAGAGTGGAGCCTGAAATGTCTCGATCGAGAGCCCCCAATCAAAGAATGCTGAATAATGCACTAATCCATGATACGCATAAGGCCAATTCTGATGAGCAAGTTCCTTTCCCGGGACGTTTGAGAAAAGAAAAGAAGACAGAACTGGAGTTCGCCAGATTCGGTCAACTCGTTCAAGGCCTGAACGTTCACATTCCCTTCCTTGACTTGGTAAAAAAGGTACCATCTTACCTCAAGTATATGAAGGATATTTTGTTGCGTAAGCGTTCAGTTAATGAAATAGAGACCATTGCTTTTTCTGAAGAGTGCTCCGCACATCTACAATACCGAACCCCGACTAAGCTGTCCGACCCTGGTAGTTTCTCTATTCCATGCGTGATAAGACGATATTTACTTATATTTATACCCCATAACTTTATATTCTTACAATCGTCTTTCGCGTTATTTAAGCTATAATATTATATATTTGTGATTTCGGGATTTAATTATTATTATATTATTTTAAATATAAACCGGCTTACTTAGTGTGGTTTATTAATGCCAGATTGCAACTCAAGAATAAGGAATGGGCCGAGACAAGAATTGGATGAAAAGATTGGAGTTGGAAACAAACAATCCAAGGCCATGTATCACGCGCGTGGTTCATTAATTCCAAGTAAGACGCCACTCACCAGTAAACATAAATTGAGTAAAGAAGAGAGCAATTAAATAACACCAAGGAACCACTTGAAGCGAGATTATCTTAGCAATTGAAACTCCAGTCCATCACAAACTCTCAATCTTTTATCCGCTTCCGTATTCTGCGCATGAAATCTATCCAAAATTTGATCTAGATGCTGGTCACTTGATCAGTTATAAATACACTGTTCCATCGTAATAAGAGGCGGTTAGAATCGGAGAGCGAATACCCAGATATCATATAGAAATTGAGCGCAACAGAGTGACGATTTGAGACCTATTGGGTCGTGAGAGCAGTAGGAGACCGTACTTGGGCGGAGTCTTAGCACACGGTCTGAATAAGGGCGAATTTGAGGCAGTTCCTGAGGTGCGACATCCGAAGTTCCGACTACAAATTCCGGGCAGAAATTAAGTTCTCTCTACCTCTCTTATATCCAATTTATGGTTTATTTTCGTTGATTAATTTTAGTATTGGAAACTGTTGGTTGTTTACTATTAATCTTTCAGTAATTCGTATCCAAAACTTTACTCGTTCTTAGTTGATAGTTGCAATTTTCAGCGGTAATTTGTTATCTTATTGTGGCTGAGATTGTATACTCCTGCTATTTGTGTGATTCTGGCTTAATTCGAGTTACATAATCCGAGTAGCAACTAGTTTAATTTAATCCCTGCAAATTGGAGATAGTTTATATTAGGAGTAAAATTTGGTCAGTTAATCTTTAGGTAGTGACGGTACTGAAGGGTTAATTTGGGTTAATGATATCTTTTTGGTTCGATAATGCTTCTAATGCGGTGTTTAGTAGGGTGTGACAAACTTACATGGGTCGGTTAGTTAAGAATCGGTCTAGGCTTAGTTCAGGTCGATTGTAATCTTGGAGAAGATAGGGAGTTCTTGTTATCTCGAGTTCCGCAATTAACCTATAAATATACTTGAGATTAGACGTAAACAATAATCGGTTGACAAGCTAGAATTACCAGAAGGATATGAGCTTAATGGGGTATTTGCCTTCGCATTTAGTTTTAGTTCCACTAGTTTATCATTTCAATCACGAATCAAAACCCCCCTTAATCGTTCATATTGTTAATAATGTGAATATGTAAATATATGGTATATATGTAAATTAGTAAATAAAAGTACTCAATATATAATTAGTTTTTTCTAGTCTCTCCGTGGGATCGACCCTACTTATCCTTTACTATATTGTTATTTTTGAGGTTAAGATAGGTTTTATAAATTGTTAATTTGTATGCGCAAACGACACGTATCAATGCCACATAGGACTGCATTTTATTGATAGAGCTTTATGCGATCTGGGCGCTAGTGTTAGCGTTATACCGTTGTCCTTAGCTAGGAAGTTGGGGTTTAATCAGTTTTATTGTACAAACATGTCAGTTCAAATGGCCGACAGATCATTGACTAGACCTCTAGGAGTCTTAGAGGACATTCCAGGTAAAATTGGACAATTCATTATACCGGTTGATTTTGTTGTACTTGATATTCCTGAGGACTCTTATAATCCTATCATCCTTGGTCGACCATTCTTACACACGGCCCAAGCTATAGTAGATGTTGGGTTGCGTACATTTGACCTTTAGAGTTGGGGGTGAGGAACTTGTTTTTGCTAAACCTGCGACTCACAAGGGACCCATGCGCATCCTAGAGTGTAATGTCCTTCATGCCTTAGACTCCGACCCTACTCCCATGGATGAGACACCGTCTTCCGACTCTATGCTTATTGATGAACCCCCACATGTTGTTACTCTTCCGACCCCACTAACGCCTTTGCCTCGCACTGAGAGCAAGAGAAAGGTCCGTATTTCTGTGTTTAAATGTACAGGACCAGGCTGGGACAATTTTGCAATAATAGAGCCGAGCACGGAGAAGGAGAAGAGCGTGGCGAAGTTGTTCAAGGAATACAAGGAGGAACGGAAAGCGGAAAATGAACCACCGGTTTGGCGTAGGAAGGTGAAGGCCAACCAAGCTGAGAGTAGTTCGTCACAACAAAGGCCGAAGGATGGCCAAGATGATTTCATGGAACATTAGCCGGGTTTGGAACCCCGTGCAAGTTGTAAATAAAATAATTTCATTTGGATTTGCGTTTTTAAACTTGTTTGGATTTTTTTTTTTGATAGGACATCCGTAGTTAGACGCTAGTGGTTAGCTTAAACTGTTTTTGGTAGACTCGGACAAAATTTTGTGATTTTGGGACATTGTTATTACGCTTTTTGCAGGTACATATAAGCCGCACCCAACAGGAACTTATCAAAGTGCGTGCCAGATGAAAAGTTCTCGACCGAGAGGATTATTTATCTCGATTGAGTAAATGTGGAGGAAGAAGTTCTCGATCGAGGGATTTAGTCCTCGATCGAGAGGAAGGGAGATCGAAGGTCACAGATTACTCGATCGAGAAGTCACTGTTCTCGATCGAGCACATCTCAGGTAAAAAGTCCTCGATCGAGAGGAATTTTCTCTCGATCGAGCAATTTATCGGTCTATAGAAAAAAATTGTCGTCCTTTTCCCTTCATTTTCATTCGATCGAATTTTTTTCTGTTCTTCCCCAATTTTTTCGACTTTTCATCTTAAACTTCAAATTAAGTGCTTTTTACCCAAATTAATCACTACATTGTGTTACCCATTAACTAATTACCTCAATTTCATCAAAAGCCCTTTCGAAAAAACCCGATTTCGTGCCCAATTTTTGTTTTCGACTTTTAGGGTTTCAATTCGATTTTTCTTTCCGAATTTTTGGTTTTTGGTCTGATTTCTTTGCAGTTTGTGGGTACAAAGATCATCAAGTAAGTGTTCTTTCTCTCTTTTTGCTTATTTAACACCCCCATTCCCGATTTTTTCGACATTTAGGGTGTTAGTTTAGGGAGCTTGAAACCGTGATTTTCATTTACTTATTTCGTCTTTTTACTTGATTATCTTGTAGTTATGGACTCAGTAGATAATACCCCTGCTCCGGAGATTTCTGTCGAGACCATTGTCTTGAATGTTGTGCAAGACGTAACAGAGCAACACTCTGTTACGACTGATGAGCTTCCGGAGCAGCCCTCTGTCGCTGCCACTGACGTTGCGACGGTGTCTACCGACACCGTCATTCCTGGGGGAGAGTTTATTGCTGGTCTACCTGCTGTTGAGGGTACAATTGCTTCTCAAACAACTTCTGGTGCCCCTGTTTTAGTAGAGGATGCTGCGACGGAGTTAGAGAGTGGCTCCGAGAGGGAGACTGATTCAGATGATAGTGAAGATGCTGGCCAACCGCGTCCTCCGTTTTCTTTGCTTGTCGTGGGTGCTCCACCGAGGTACCCTAAGTTCCCTCAGCCCCATCGTCCTCAACCTTCGACCACTACCACCACTTCACCTAGGCCTCCTGTAGCCACTACTACGAGCTCCACTGCTGTTTCCACCGAGCTCATTACTACTCATGGGTCTACTGCGACCGAGCCCCAAGTTTCTGAGGCTGTTGCTGTTACGCCTCCTGCTGCTGAGCCCACTTCATCTAGGGCCATTGTCACTCCACGAGGGACTGACCTCGCTCCTTTGCCTAAAAGGCCTGAGGTACGCTTCATTTCCGCAGATCACCGTTCTAGGTTGTCTGCTCTTTTGAATGTTTCCCTCACCCCGACCCGTTTCCTCGCACGTACCGACCTAGAGAGCCTAGGCATTTTTGAGGAGGTTTGTAGTTTACTCAACGGGACGGGGATGTCTGGCTTGATAGGGATGGGGGAATCTCACATTGGAGAGACTGACCTATGAGTTCTTTAGCTCTTCACCTTTGACCCCGAGCGTTATAGGCAAAACCACAGTCGCCCCTGCATTTCTTTTCGACTCCGGAATGAGTCATTTGACTGGAACTTGGGGCAGTTTGGGGAGGCATTAGGCCTCGTTAGTGATGGACTTATCGAGCCTCCTAGGAAGCTCGTACCTCAGTTATGGACTGCCCTTTCTCACACACCGTTTTCTGCTCGGAAGGGAGTCCATGTCCATACCCCTGCCCTTCGTTATTTCCTTCGACTTTTGGGTGAGACAGTTTTTGGGCGACCTCAGCCCAATAACATCACCAACACTGAGCTTGCCATCTTAACCGAGTACCTGAACATTGATTCACGTACCCCTTTCGTTCTTAACATTTCATACTTGGTGGCTCAATATTGGGGTGGTATTGGGAGGAAGGTCAAGACTGCTGTGGTTTACGGCGGATTGGTCACTAGGATCCTCCGTCGCTTTCACTATACCTTCCTTGAGACCACTAGACCGATGGTTGAGGTTGGCCGAGTCGACATTGAGGCCATGCGCGTTTTTATATGGCTAGATGGTATGACGTGGAAGATTTGTGGTTACCCATCTGTGACCCTACCTTGTGCCACACTTCCACGTCTCCTGCCACTCCCTACTGTTGAGGGAGCAAGACCGACTCCTACCACCTACCATCTCACATTCACCACCGCACTCCCCCTCTTCTTCTAGCAATAAGAGGAAGCGCGAGATTGGGCAGTCTTCCCAGTCTCCGACCCAGACACCTTCACTCACACCAACACCCACTCCTACTCCCATTACCACCACCACAACCACTCAGTCACCCTCACCTTCACCTTTGCCTGCACCTACACCTACCCCTACTCCTGCTCCTTCTGGGATGGTTTACCCTCCCAACTTTGTTTTACCTCCTGCCTTTGAGGCACCTGCGGTCTCTGACCAAGGGCGTCGTGATCCTGTGCTTGATGTTATTTGCAGGTCTCACCGAGATGCGCTGGGACCAAGCTTTAGCCTTGTTCCCTATTTATGAAGACTACATCCGCACAACACGTCCCTTTCCAGCGGGATGGGTTCATCCCTCTTTCTACCGATACCCAGAGGGTGGGTACCCTGTCTCTTCTTCATCTGATGAGGAGAGGGAAGAGACACCGGTAGCAAGAGAGGTTCGCCTACGTGCAGAGGCAGCAGCGAGGCGTGCTACTAGAGAGGAGGAGCGGGACCCCACATATTGAGAGGAGGAGGCGCTTGGTGGTGATGATTAGGGCTCCCCTAGTTTAGTACTGGTTTGGGGAAGCCAGTGATGCGTGCGTATTTTATACACTTTTTGGTATCATTTAGCGCGCATTTCTATGCATTTTCATGCAATTTATGTGCCATTTTGCCCCCTTTTTCTTCCTTTGGTGTATTTTCTGTTATTTTGCAGGAATTATGCAAAAGATGAAGAAACCATGTTGTTTCTGTCCATTTTGAGCTCTTTTAGAGGATGAAGCAAGTCAAGGAGTCCCAAAGCCCCGATTTTGCAGTACCAGGGCTAAAGGAACGATAACCGAGGCGAAGACGAGGGACAAAAGCAAGAAAGAAGCGAAAAAGAAGCACTGCATCTGTCATTTACTCGATCGAGTAAGCACCAAAATTCGATCGAGTGGATGCAGAAGGAGAAAGCCTCGATCGAGCAGTTTGATACTCGATCGAGGAGTCTGCAGGAAGGACCCAACCTTCGAGGTTTCCGGCTTTACTCGATCGAGCAGTTGCCAGCTCGAAGTTACTCGATCGAGCACCTTTTGAAGATCAGCTACTCGATCGAGTGGTTCAGTCACTCGATCGAGCAACTCACTTAAGCGTACCGGATTCGCTATTTCCGTTTTAGGTTTAGATTTTTCAGAGTTAACCTAATCCTTATTTAAGGATTAGGTTAGCAGTCTTTTAAGAATCATTCACTTACTATTCAACATTGAGTATTCAGTTTTACTTTGGCATTTTTCTCTTAAGCAGTCATTAGTTCTAAACACTTTTATTTAGGGTTTTTCTTCATTCAAGCATTCAGATCTTGTTCTTCCTTTTCCGCCATTACTGTAATTCATTTTCTCTCTTTTAATTATTGTTCTTGTTTTCATTGTTTTATAATTTATAGTAATTCATCTTTATTTGCTATGTTGAATGTTATTGTTATCATCGTTGTTATTAGTATAGTTTCCCTAAACATGCGTAACTAATCCCCATAATATGTTAGGATGAAGGAACTCGCGGTAGTTATGTCGTAGGAATTGCATGTTAGTCGTCCTTACGATAAAGTTCACCCATAAACAATTTATTTATAAAACTTGTCAAATGAGTACACGCAGGAGACCTGTTTACCTAGTAAAACCTTACTTGGATCGAAACACGGGTAGGGTAGGCTTGTTTAGGTTGATTTACGTAACCTATCTAGAGATCGAAAGATTGATAGGGGAGTCCAGGGGTGATTTCAGACCGAAAAGATATTAATCGTTCCCACTTCGTTGTTGTTTCGACTGACCTAAACTTTATGTGACACTAATTACCGCGACGACCTGAATCCTAACATATTCCTCTTTTTATTGCTTGAAACTCGTTTTGTCGCCTTCATTTTAAGTTCTTTTTATTTTCGTCTTAGTTATAATAAAAAACAAACCCCCCATTTTGTGACCGATAGACTGACCTTTACTTAAGACCGTGTCTCCCTGTGGAATTCGACCCTACTTCCACTAACTTCTAGTTGGTAGACTTAGGTATTTATTTTTGGTACCAAACGACGGTATAAAAGTTTGGCGCCGTTGCCGGGGAGGCAATAGGTTTTAAGTTTTTCGTTAGTTTATTACTGTTGTTTTTGTCTTACGGAATTTCTTTTAATTCCTTAAGACCGTTGTTATTCTTTTTCTCAGTGTTGTGCATGCCCAGGTCTTCCAGGTACGAATTAGTTGCTGGTAATCCTGAACCAGAAAGAGCCTTCAGACGCCGCATAAGAGAAAGAAGAAGAGCGAGTCAGGAAGAAGTCTTGAGTATTCCTGAACCAGTTACTGCTGTACCAGTCAACCAAATTGTAAGAATGCCGACCATCGCGAGCCGCCATTCCGAACCAAAAGCTGATTCCATTCCAAAGGGTTTCACTCTCCTTGCTGATCAGGCCGGGAACACGTTCGATATTCGACCATCCTATATTAATCTGGTCGAGAGGAACATGTACCGCGGCACAGCGGGAGAGGACCCGAGGAAGTACATGGAGATCTTCACAGATTACTGCTCCACCATTCCAACTTCTGCGACGGTCACGCAGGATAAGATAAAGGAAGTCCTTTTTCCTTTCTCTTTATCCGACGGGGCCAGAGAATGGTACCGGGATTTGGATAAGGAAGCTGCAGAGATCACTGATTGGAAGTCCCTAGCTTTGGCCTTCTACAAGAAGTACTACCCACCACAGAAGACTAATGCTCTCCGTTCCCAAATTACAAACTTCAAACAGTTTGGGACGGAGAACTTACATGAAGCTTGGACCAGATTCAAGAAGCTTGTGAGAGCATAACCTCACCATGGTTTCCAACCATGGTTCATCAGCAACCAGTTTTATAACGGGTTTTTTGATGACCACCGAGCCATCTTGGATGTTGCTGCAAAGGGGAGGTTCCAAAAGGAAACCGAGGACGACAAGGGGTGGGGTATTATTGAGGAGATGGCGAATCATTGTGTGGAATATGGAATCCGAGGTCCGGGACGAGAGCAGCCGGAATAAATACTGAGGGTGTCGAGGCTAAACTTGACAAGCTGGCTCCGAGGTTTGACCTTTGGGACAAACAACAAGAGGGGAGTCAACAGACGGTTCACCTACTTCAAAAGGGTGAACCATTAATGTGTGAAAGATGTGGAGGTGTTGGGCATTCTGCTGTTGAATGTCTAGCCTAGAAAGAGCAAGTGTTTTCCTTCCAACAGTTCCGTCACGGAGGAAACTTTTATAACCAGAACCAAGTTCACCCCAACCTAAGGTGAACTAGTCAAAATGTGCTCAACCCAACCCCACCACCACAACAAAATTATATCCCCCCTCACCGCAACCAAAACAACTGTCAGAAGCCACCATTCAAACCGTCACAAGCTAGTGCTTCCTCATCTGGAGGAAATTCAGAAATTGGAGAGTTACAAACTCTAGTTCAGTCCTTGGCATCCCAAATGCAAGCTGGGAATGCGTCCATTAAGTTGCTGGAGTCGCAGATCGCTCAACTGGCGATCAAGCAATCATCACGACCCCAAGGGCAACTACCCTCTCAAACCGAACAACGAAATGAGACCATTAATATGGTAAGGCTAAGGAGTGGGCGTGCGTATGAGCGACCGAGGATGGGAGTTGCTGATCAGAATGGCGAGGAAATCAGAGTCGAAGAGGCTGTTAGAGGAGATGTGTTCGATCGAGGAATTGACAGAGCTCGATCGAACGAAAGTCAGGAAAATTCACTCGATCGAGGAGTTGTCAGAGCTCGATCGAGTGAGGTTGACACAGAGGTCCTCCATTGAGCAGTACTACTTGCTCGATCGAGCATAGCAGAGGAAAGGATCACTCGATCGAGTGGTCCTATGGCAGAAAACACTCGATCGAGTGTTCTTGAAAAAAGAAAAGAAAAGAGAGCACTGGAGCAGGCTGAGTACGAGAAGCAAAGTGCAGGAATCCGGGCCGATGTGAGAGATATCCCGTACCCGTCTAGATTGGTGGAGAAAGAGTTTGCCAAATTCGCGAATACCCTGCGAGAATTGAAGGTACATGTTCCTTTTCTGGAATTATTGCTTAAGGTACCTTCTTATTTAAAGTTTATGCGTGAAATACTGATGCGCAAGCGTACCGTTGATGTGAGCAAGACTGTGGCCTTGACGGAGGAATGCTACGCGTTCCTCCAAAATAAGACCCCACCTAAGCTAGCCGACCCAGGTAGCTTCTCCATACCATGTCAAATAGGAACCCATGTCATTGATAATGCATTATGCGACCTAGGGGCGAGTGTTAGTGTGTTACCCATATCGCTAGCAAGGAAATTGGGATTTTCTAAGGTTAACTGTACCAATATGACGGTCCAGATGGCTGACCGTAGTGAATCGAGGCCTCTAGGCATTTTGGAGGACATTCCTGTGCAAATAGGAGAGTTTTTCATACCTACTGACTTTGAGGTCCTCGATATACCTGAGGATTCCTACACCCCAATCATTTTGGGTCGACCTTTTCTGCACACTGCGAAAGCAGTGATAGATGTAGGTACTAAGACACTGACCTTCCAAGTTGGTGGCGAAGACCTAATTTTTAGGCAGACTAGTACACCTAGGTCACCCATGTCTGTTGTCCCTTGTTATTCTATGGCTGATGATATATCTGTGAGTTTTGACCTGTTGGAACTAATGCCTCTGCCTCACACTGAGAGCAAAATAGAGGAAGATTTTTTGATTACTGATGCAGGTACAGAACCAGATTATAACCCGGACGGATGGTTTTATTTGTCATTGAAAAATAAGGGTAAGAATCCTAAGGAAAGCTCAGTCATGTCAAAGAGGACGTCACAGGACTACACCATGGTCTATGATCCTGTCACCAATGCTACCAGCTGGAAATTGCGAGATGAAGTCGTTACAACCGCGGAAGGGAGTTCCGCGAGTCAAGAGCCCAATCATGGGCAGTGAACGTTTATTTTTCTGAAGCCGGGTTTGCAATCCCGTGCAAATTGTAATAGACTATTTACTGCGTTTTAGACTTAGACTGTTTTTTTATGCTTAATCCGTAGACTTTTTAGTAGTATCCGTTGGTAGAATAAGACTATGTGTGAATCCGAGACAATTTTTTGTGGTTTTCTGTATGTTGTAGTGTTTGGTCATCTTAAGCAGGACTGAACCGGGAAAGAACGAAGAAAAACAAAAAGAGTCGAAACCAGAAGAGTCGAGGAAAGAACAAAGCTTCGCAAAAGAAAAACCTCGATCGAGCTTTGTAAAATGCTCGATCGAGTGATCATCAGTGGAGAAATACTCGATCGAGTTTGTAAGAGCTCGATCGAGGGGAACCCAGTCAAAGGGAGCTCAGAGCTGACAACCACTCGATCGAGTGGACTTCAGTACTCGATCGAGCAATATTGCCTTAAGTGAGTTACTCGATCGAGCAATTCTCAGAACTCGATCGAGCAACTCTCAGCCTATTTATAAGGGAAGTCTTCGACGCTCTTTCATTTCACTCGATTTCAGTTTTTCGCACTTCCCTCTCTTCAATTCCTCTCATTTTCCTTGTTTTTCACCAATCAATCTCTATAATCTTACTTGTTATCACTTTAATTTGAGTAATCAAGCGAAAGCGCTATCAATTTCCAAGTTAATTTCGAGTAATTCGAATTTTTCGAAAACCTATGGTTTGTTCGTTCGAGTATTTCGAATTTGGGTCGTTAATTTGTGATTTTATTGTTCTAATAATCCTTGTAATCATCCAAGTAAGTCGTTCTATGTTTAATTCCTATTTTAATTTCATTATTTTTACCCCAAATTTCGAATTTAGGGTTTTTGAAATAGGATTGACGTTTTTTGCGATTTTGGTATGGTTGTTGTGATGATTTCGATTGATTGTGCGTTTGTTGTGTTGAAATGGACGGGAAGGCAACCACCGTAGCCACCACCAGCACCACGGCAGCAGCCACAGCGGCCGCTAGTTCCTCCACCTCCACTTCTGCTGCAGTAGCCACCACCGCGTTGGTGGTTGCCACACCCCAGGTTCCAGCCCCTGTACGACCACCGCCACCAAGCACCACCACTTACCGAGCCACCTTCGTCACAACCATGACGCCATTCGCTTCTTCTTCCTCAACTGATAAGGGGAAGGAGAAGGTTCTTGTTATAGGGCAGAAGGGATGAAAGTCCGTACTCGGCATGCCACCTCGACGTGCTCCACGACCACCAGCTCCACCTGCTATTCCCTCACTCGAGGAAATCACCGAGGTAATATTCGCTGACACTGATCAGAGAGATTAGATGGAGGTTCTCATTGATAATATTATCCGTGGTAGTAGGTTTTTACTTCGTCCAGACTTAGATAGACTAGGATTGCTTAGGCCCCTAGTTGACCTTTTGACTGGTACGAGGATGGCTGGGCTGGCGGCCATGTCTGAGGCGACCTATCGAGTACCCACTTTGGAGTTTTTCAGCTCCTATTCTTTTTCTGCTGACACCTTTCCGAGACTCCCGACTGAGCCCTGTATTCACTTTCGACTCAGAAATGAGTCATATGCCTGGACCTTAGCCAGGTTTGGATAGGTTTTGGGGCTAGCTAGTGACGGACACCTGAGACCACCTAGGAACTTGGTTCCAGAGATGTGGGCAGCCCTTTCACACGTACCTTTCGCTAGCTAGAGGGTCGTCCACGTCCACAGTCCTGTAGTTCGTATCTTCCTCCGTTTGCTAGGAGAGACCATTTTTGCGCGACCTGAGCCAAACAACATTCGTAACATTGAGTTGGCCATTATGGCGGGGTACCTGAACATTGACAGCGGTAGCCCTTTTGTTCTTAACATCGCCTACCTCGTGGCTACCCATCTAGGCGACATAGGTCGCAGAGTCACTAGCGCTATCGTAGGCGGTGGACTTGTCACCAGGATATACAGATATATTTTCGAGACTTTGCCTAGTGGTGAGCCTATCACCGAAGATCGATACCTTGGTATAGCTTTCATGGTCCAGTTGACCTGGTTTGCTCACGCTGAGCGCCAAACTTGGAGGATTGTTGGCTCACCAGCCGTAGTCCTCCCTTCTGACTCTTTACCTGCACTCATCTCTCTCACTACCACTGAGGGGCCTAGACCAGACCCACCCTCCTACCGCATCACTTTCACTCCTTCCTCTTCAAAGAAGAAGCGTACCTCACCTGAGAGAGAGGTCGGAGCCACTTCAGGCTCCCGACCTTCACCGTCATCGCGACCATCATCATCCTCTCAGCCGGCCACCTCTCATACCACTACACACACCATCACCATTCCTACACCTACACCTACACCTACACCTACACCCACACCTACACCTTCACCTTTCACTGCCCCTTCTTCATCATCATCATCCACCCCAGGTTTCCCTACGCATTTTATTTTACCTCCTATTTTTGAGGTACCACCGGCCGCAGACCGGGGGTACCGTGATCCTCTACTTTTTGAGCTTCTCAGGGGCCAGTCCATCCTTCAGAGAGACCTTGCCTTAATCAGCTTTCCGAATTACGACGCGAGGATGCGCACTGGCACATTCCGACCTCCCAGTGGTCCTCACCCCTCCTTTTACCGATACCCAGATGGCGGGTACCCACAGACCTCTTCTGAGGCACCTGGGGAAAGAGCGGTACAAAGAGAGGTGAGACGACGTACGGAGGAGGCCGCTCAGCATGCCAGTGCCAGAGGAGGGGGAGAGGCGCAGGAGAGCTCCAGTGAGGAGGGTGAGAGTGGTATTGGGAGTGAGGAGAGTGGTAGTGGTGATGAGGAGAGCTCGGAGGAGGATGCAGAGTGATAGCTGCAGCTGGTTTGGGGAGGTTATGTATTTCTTGCCTTGTTTTCATCTTAGTTTTTCTTTTATGCTTTTTAGTTTTGTATATATTTCGCCCCGTAGGAACATGTATTAGGTTGTATACCCACTTTCCCTGTTTTGTAGCCAATGAGGACATTGTCCAGTTTGGTTTGGGGAGGTGTAATGCATCCTTTTGCGTCTGCATTTTTCATTCTTCATGCATTTATGTTTAATTTTTGCATTTTTTTTGTTTTTCTTTTCATTTTATTTTATCTTTTTCACATAAAAATTCAAAAATTCAAAAAATGCACGTTTACTTTTGCATATAGTCGAGTCGGAATGGAGTATTCTGTGATGATATTGCCTTCTAGGATCTTCGAGTTGATTGTCTTTTGTAGTTTTTCATCATCATTTTGTAAAAACCACATAGCATGTCTCGAATTCCGTTTTGGAAATTACACTTGGACTTCTGAACTTGACTTGACTTGTATTTGGCAAGCTACACATACTTTCTGAGTTTCTAGAGCCATAACTGGTGACATCCATGACCAGTTTATCTAGGATTGAGAGTAGTACTCCCTTCATATCATTGCATTCACATGTATGACTTTTGATTGCTTTTTGCTTGAACGCATGGTTTATGGTTGGTATCACATGTTAGGAGAGTACTTGCATTTTACCATTTTCTTATCATACCCATATAACTCCACATTTAGCCAAAAACTGCCAGTTGACCTATAAACTACACCCAGATTTAGCTTACCTTGTGTCGAGCTAGCCGAAGTGTTGTTTTGTGGTATATTTTCATTGTATCAGTTTTTGGTTTGATCTTTATTTTCGGAGTTGGCATTTGAGAATTTGGAACTTGAATTCGGATGTATGATTTTTTGTCATGAACTTAGCAAAAGAAAAAGAAAAGAAAAAGAAAGAAAAAGAAAAGAAAAGAAAAAGAAAAATGATTCCCGTGCTTATTTACATCTTTTGGGAATAGAAAAAGAAAAAAAAGGAAAGAAAAAGAAAGTGTTTGCTAAGCATGATTGTTTGACCGATTCAAGTTCCGGGGTTAGTTGTGTGATATGCCGAGCATGGCATTGTTTTTGAGTATTTTGGAAGGTTTCACTTTTGGTTGAGTCTTGGTAGCTAGCTCGAGTCGTTACCCTCTCTTACCCATACAGTTTTTTTTGCCTCCTTTTACCCATTTTACCTCACATAACCATCTTTATGCAAGTATTTGGCATGTGATAGTCTTTGACAGGTTGTTGTGCGTGTGTACAGTAGTTAGAATCTTTTGTCATACTAGTTGCATTGCATGATATGTTGGTCGCAGTTAGGAGAGTGTCTACATTTTCTTATCCTTCTCTCTTATACATATATGTTTACCCATTGATTGAAAGAAGAGCGATCCGGGAGAGTCCAAAGTACACAAGTCATTCGAGTCAGTCGTCCAAGTTGTTTTCATTGCATGTATGAATTCGTTGCTTTTGGTTTTAAACTCTAAGTTGGTTAAATTCTGCATTTGCATGGTCAACGACATGATCCATAGTTGGTTCTGAGGCGATTCCATTCCATTAGGTAGTTAGTTAGTCGTTTTCTTCTAGTTGCATTAGTTTGCTTGAGGACAAGCAAAAGTTTGGTTTGGGGATATTTGATGCGTGCGTATTTTATACACTTTTTGGCATCATTTAGCGCGCACTTCTATGCATTTTCATGCAGTTTACGTGCCATTTTGCCCCCTTTTCTTCCTTTGGTGTATTTTCTGTTATTTTGCAAGAATTATGCAAAAGATGAAGAAACCATGCTTTTTCTGTCCATTTTGAGCTCTTTTAGAGGATGAAGCAAGTCAAGGAGTCCCATAGCCCCGATTTTGCAGTACCAGGCCTAAAGGAACAGTAACCGAGGCGAAGACGAGGGACAAAAGCAAGAAAGAAGCGAAAAAGAAGCACTAGGTAGAGACTGATAGTTGACAGTTCGCTTCCCTGTGGAGAGTGATCCTATTTACCGCTAGCGTATGTTAGTTGTGCATTAGGTTTATTTTTGGTGCCTACAACGACAGACATCATTATTTGTTCCATAACTTTCTAAGTAACCAATGCAAATGCTATGCGCATGAATGCAATATGGACACAATCAATAGTAAAACATCATTTTCATATACACCACACTATGCAGCCATAACATACAACATAATCACCCATTCTTCTTACATCATAGAATATGGTACCAGTGTAATCCTACCTGGAGTAGCAAATCTGACAAACAACACCGTCTAGAAATATTCCACCTCGAATTTCGTTCCTATAAATATTATTTAATATCAATTTTTAACCATACAAATTTTACTCTTTCACATACGAATTTTACTCTTTCACATACGCATTTTACAATATTAACCTAGCCCGAACAATTATGGGTTTGGGCCAAATAATATGGCCCACCGTTTCAGCCCGACCCGGCCCGACCCATGCATTTGGGCCGTTTATTTAGCTCGAGCCCGACCCAAACCCGGCCCGGCCCAGCCCAGCCCATGATCTGGTCTAGTAGGTGATAGAATAAAGAATGAAGAGGGGTAGTTAGAATGGGAAATAAAAAATGAATAAATGAAGTAGAGATAGATAGAAACTCAAATAAGGTTATTAATCCTTTACTATTAGAAAATAAAGGCTTTTTATTGGTTGATGATTTTAAAGTTGAAAAATAACCTTTTTTGGTAGGTCCCCCATGTTCCATCACTCAAATTCTTTTTTTTTTTAATGTTTTGTAACTACTTAAATTATGATTCTAAATTTAATAACATAAACTATACAACATCATACATTATACATTTGTTATTACTAATACAATACAATATAAACTTTCAAAAATTACAAATTAAATAATTACAAATATCAATTGACTATATAAAAAAAATTCACTGAAAAAGTTAAAACGTTTTCTATGATATTACCAATATAATATAAAAAAAATTACAACCTGGATATTACAAAATATTACGGAGTACATTATTTGATCGAACCGAGTTGTTTCAGGTTTGAGTTATTTTTAAGTCAATTATTATCAAGTTATTTTATTTTATTCAAATCATCTTTTAAAAAATCTCAAATGTTGAAATCGTTTTAAACATATTTTTCCCAAATAAAAAAATTACTCAAAAACAACAATAATTACTGGAAAATTCGTAATCAATAATATTTTTATAGAAAGGTAACATAATCACCAATATTTTTTTTGCACGGATTTAAAAGTCACCCGTGCATTATTTGCACGAGATTAAAACTACTATAAAAGGGTATTATGATCATTTATCTCAAGGAATAAGTAACGCGTACATAAATGAGCACCACTAAAAAATAAAGTTAACATATAATTATATGAACGGAATTATATACAGCCCATAGGGTTGTATACTTGTATGTAAGCATTAATTTTGGGCAAAATTCACTTATATTTTCAATGTAAAGTGGAATCTTTAATAATTACTCGTAGTTACTTAGGGGTTGTTTGGCTGCCTCTTAAAATCACGGGAATTCGAAAATCCTGGGAAGTTGCTAAATGGAGTGTCGTTTGGTTGCCTAATTCAAGGGGAGTGCAACTTCCTATGTAAACTCCAATTCCTACATAATGTAGGAATTCACTTACCTAAGCCCCCTAGGTAAGTGGGAATTCCCACACGAATTGAACTTCCCGCGTTCAACCAAACAACATTTAAACAATTCACATGATTTTCAAATTCATATGAATTTGATCTTCCCGGAAATTTTATATTCCCATGGCGAACCAAACGACTCCTTAATGTTTTATTTTACTCTATGCATTTACTACATCCATTCCTTCAGTCCATTCTTCCCCTCCGAATAAAACATTGTCTTTTGCAATTTTTTTAAAAAACTCCATAATAATCAAACTATAACATATATAAAATTTCCATTACCGAGTTTCATTATACAATATAAGTTTCGGACTATAATATATTCAAGATAAAATTATAAACTAAACCTACATGTCCAAACAAAGGAAAAGAATTTCAACCAAAATGCTATGAAGGACGTCATAAGAGTGTATCATCTATGTTACAAAAGAAGAGGAAAAAGCCGCTAAAATGTTAGGACTCAATCCCATCTTTACTTTGATGATTTAGGCACTAATATCGATCACTATTGTCAATTTGTCATTGTGACACCACTGTTTTATTTTTGAATGTTGATTTTCTTTGTTTTATTGTTAATTTCTAATATAAATTGACGTTGGATATTATATTATTAAATTGTTATAGTAGTATTGAATGACTAATGAATATTAATAGTAGTATTTAATAGATTAACAATAAGTTAATAATGAGTTTCAATTTATATTCCATTGAGAATTTAAATTAACATTATTTATATATCGTATACAAATATGAATATTTTGAAATTTAAAAATGAAAACCAAATGAAATTAGAGAAGTGAGTAACTGAATGGGAGAAATGAAGTTTGGAGTTGGGACCCATTTGCACTAAAATTAAACAGTCAATGGAAATCATTTAAATGCGTTGTCTTTTTGGATAGAGGTCGTTGATATTTTAAATTGACTAGTCTTATACCCGTGCAAACTGCACGGGTTTGTTATTTTCAAAAAGATTCTTTAAGAAGGAATATATAAGATAAGTTTTATAATAATTGATTAATTATCATCTTCTAAAGTTATTTATTTAAAAAAATAAAGTTCTACAATAAAACTATAAAATCTCTCTATATTTTAATGAATTTTAAATTACCAATCTAAATATTGAGTTATAAAATCGTATTTAATTTTTAGATATTATAAATTTTATTTGTAATTAACGTAAATAATGCATCAATGTCAACTGACCATGTAGTTATTGTAGTATGATATCTCTTTTTGTTAGTTAAAATTGAGTTACTACTTTATCTTAATATTCAAGCGATTTGAGGAAAACTCGACTTACCAATCAAACAAAATTATTTAGATCAAAATAAAACAAAACTAATAAATCTGAATCGGCCAGAACAGTTGCAGATGGCAAAATATTAAACTTGTTTTTCATTTAGTCAAACTTGTGCAAGGTTAAAATGAAAATTTTGATCTGCGCACGTTTTAAATGAAAATTTAGATACCGTTTTCCATGTGGTACCCAATTGTTAATTAGTGAAACGGAATCAAGTGAAAATTACGACCCAATGCATTTTTAAAATGAAAATTTAGTCTCATGCATTTATCTAGACCATGTACTTTTGAAATTAAATTTTGACCAGTCCATGGGTCTAAATTGGGCATTTTTTAAAACGAAAATTTAGACTCATGTACTTTTGAAATGAAATTTTGACCGGTGCATTTTTAAAACGAAAATTTAGTTCCATGCACTTTTGAAAAGAATTTTTTACATGTGCATTTTAAAACGAAAATTTAGATCCATGCACTTTTGAAATGAAATTTGACCCCTGCATTTTTAAAACGAAAATTTATTCCCTTGTACTTTTGAAATGAAATTTTGACCCCTACATTTCTAAAGTGAAAATTTTGACCCATGCGCTTTAGAAATTATATAATAGTCAACCCGTGATATTGTACTATAAATATATAGCAATTAAAAAGTAAACAATAATGTAACAGTGTGTTGATTTTAAGTGTTAAATCTCAGTATATACAATATGAATGTGATATAGTTATTTTAAATAAATACGATATATACTACTAAAAATCTTAAACAATAATGTTCCCTCAGACTAAATTAAGCAAAATCGCAATGTTTTTATTAAGTGTGTATCTCAACTATTCTATATAAAATCTATATATATAATATAGTCCGTTATAGGCAAACTTGACAAAGAATTAATAGTATGCATCATTTTCGACTCTAGTCATGGTGCTTTTAATAATATGTATTATTTTCGACTCTAGTCATCAAGACTAAATATTAATTTGCATGCATTTTTTTACATATTTTATTGTTGATCGATTAATTTAAAAGTATTTAAGTAAATCGTTTTCTATTTTTTCGAGTTCCAATTTTTTCTAATCTGTGAATATTTGTTTATTAATGTCGTCTTTTATATTATTTTGATATATCATATGGAGTAATACATGATTTTTTTTCATGGAAAAATTTTCATATCTTTTTCATCTATTTGATTTTTATTATTTTAACGAAGTATTTTTTATAGTTTCAATTTTCGTTTTATATATATTGTAATTAATAGCAGTCGCATATTCGGCTTTCAACTTGATTGTGAATTCTCTAGAGTATAAAAGGTGTATCTCTCAATTAAAGCACAAAAAAAAGGTGGGGAAAATGTGGGGCACACTTGAAAAAAAATAAAAAATATTATACTTTCAACCACAGTGCGACATCTAAGCTCTGTGCTTGTTGCTTTTATATATAGGATATGTAATTAATTTGTCATTTATCTCATTGTATTTCGATATGAGAAAAAAAATAAACTATGAAAGAGAATTTAGTAAAGTTATAAACAAAGCAAATTTAAAACATTCGATAGAGCCTAGTGGGCTAAGTGATATTTACGAATATTGCCCTCTCATAAACAAAACAGATTATGAAAAAGGAGGAACGACGAGAAAGAAAGATAAAAGTGGTAACTTAAACTATTTAAATTTCGGCAATGTATACACAATTTTTTTGATCGGAAAGAATAATTAACAAACACAAAATGGTAACAAAATAATTTTATTATATTTGAGTGTTTCAAGTACAATCTCTAATTCTTTGCCAAAAAAAGTACAATCTCTAATTTAATTCGCTGACTCAATCACCACTACACTTGAATGACGATATTTTATTTGAAGAGCTGGATGATTTGATGGAAGAGGGTCGATTGACTTGATCTATAAACGATTTAAGTTAATTAAGGGTCATTGGACTTGATAATTTGTAAGTTGATTGAGGGTCCTTGGTGATGGCGATGATGACACAAAGTGCTTCGATGTCAATCCTTCGACACTGCTTTGATCTTTTCTTTCTTGATGGAACTTAAAAAGATTTTGATTTGTAAAGATTGAACATTCTACTCTTCACCTTTTCTCCTCTCCCCTTTCAAATAAACATGAACCCTCTATTTATTAGAAACTAGTGTTAACCCGTGCAAAAATGCACGGATTGTTTATTAAAATTCTAATATATAAAATTTGTTTAGAATAATGCGAATATATATCGACATTACTATTTTCCTTATTACAAATTAAACCCAATGAGAATGTAATTTGTTGTTTTTATTTTAGAACTTTCAATTAGTTCAATTCGATTAACTTTGGCCGAGTTAAAAATATATGAGTAAAATTGTGCATTCTACGTACTAACGTAGTTTGTTGGCGACTAATAGTAACTCCAGTTTAATACATATATCTAAACAACTATAGTAAAAAAAACTGGGCTTAAGTTTAAATTGAGTCCGCATTAAAAATAAGTTTTTGTCACCCCATATGAAATGAATTTATATTTTATCACTCCTGAACCAAACAAAACACATACTCTAATGTCACGCTACATTATTATTTTGCACAAAATCTTCTATATTATTTACAAAATCTTCTATATTATTTACACAATTATCTTTATACTCTCTCTATGTCTTCAATTTTGAGATCACTTTCGAATTAATCTAATTATATCTTATTATTCTTCTTAATTCATTACCCATCAACTTTTTGCCTCAAACATACTACTTTGCATCATATTGACATATTTGGGTTAAACCATTATTAAAGATTCATGTACGTATACAAACTAATTTCTTTGCAACTTTTAAATTAATTATAACCTTTAAATTGTTTGTAAATTAAATTTTCAAATAAAAATTATATTGTATGTAATATGAGTTTAATCTATTTTCGTTTTTTCAAACTTTCACCAATAAGCTTTTAAAACTCCATAATTATTATTTTTTAAATGTTTTTAAGGTTGTTAAATGCGGAAACCTTTTTATCTTATAATTTTTTAATATGTTGATTTTTCGTAAAGAGATATATTCGTTATTTTATAGCCAAATTTAGATCTAATTATTATTCAAACGATATGATAATTTAATTATAAATAGCAGATTTTTTATGCCGGAATATTTTTTAGATAAAATAGGTATAATTCCATTATGATAGCTATTTTTTTGGGTCATGCTTTTTCACATACGAATTTTACTCTTTCACATACGCTTTTTACAATATTACTCTCGTCTTGTTTTTCATTCGCTCAAGCAATTGATTTTCTTTTCTCCCTTTCCTCATCATATATTCATCTTTGCTACCAAGTCATCAACTCCGGCCGGTCCAATCTCCGACAAATTTTACTCCAATCGACCTTGTGAGCATAACCTCCCCCCGCCACCACCATTAACAGCCGACACTTATCACCCATTCTTATCGCATCTCAGTCCGAGACGACTTCTTTGTTCCGCGTCAAATAATCAATTAATTTGCCAGCCTATCAAAATGAAGAACATGACGTTCTGGAGCTTAAAATAAGGCATAAAGCTCCTATCCTTCACATGCTTCACTAGGAAGTGGACTCTTCTTTTCTGGCGAACATAACCTAATTAGTTAAGGTTCTAATTGTTCATATAAGTTTCTTACTTCATATCTCTATAATCTTAATTGATAATAATTGATTACAAATAAACCTTAATTGATCAACCTAATAATTTTAATAAATCATATAAATAATTGTTAAACAATAAAATTACTTCACTAATTGTAACATTATAATTTATTGTTCAACTTTTTGGAGTAATTAGATTCAATTTAAGAGGAAGAAGTAGAGTAAAAGTTCAACTGATTCGGTTTAGGGGAAAAGGGTATAATATGGAAATTTTATGAAAAAATATATGTGAAAGAGTAAAGTTCGTATGTGAAAAAGTAATTCCGATTTTTTTTAAAGAATCCGCTCTAAAACTATTTTATCCATATTTTTCTGACAGAGTATTCTGTATTAGTTTATTAACATTAACCGTGAATTTATATAAATTTAATTGTAAATTTTACGTACAAAAATAAACGAATAACTTTTCCAACATTAACCGTGAATTTACATAAATTTAAACGTAAAATTTTACGTACAAACATAAATAAATAACTTTTCCAGAAATAAAATCCATACTTTTTTATGTGGGACCCTCATTTATTTTTTTTTTTTTTTTTAAAAATGTTGGGTTTGATGAGGTGGGTAAATGAGAATTGTTTAAATGTTTTTGTTATAATATAGATAAGATGCGCCCTAAGAGTCTTAAGTTTTAAAGGGCTTGGACTTGAAAGACAACTTGTCTTATTCAGGTGAATTTGACCCATTCATCAGGCTTTATCACTTTAGTGAGTCGGATTCGGGTAAAATGATTAAAATGAACTAATTTAATTAAATTTCGTCCAAATTAAAAATATTAGTTTTGCATTTCATTTGACGAGTCAATATTTTAACTTTTGACTTCCATCATGACATGTACTTACTGCTCTGATTCACAACTTCCAACAAAAGCCCCGCAGTAAATCCGCTGAACTTTTTCAGGTCAATTACCCCCATCCCAAGTAGGCCCTCAGACGGAACCAAACTCATTCAACTGAGCCCAGGCAAATGCAATAGAGGGCACTCGGTCAGAGCACATGCATGATGCGTCTCAAGAAATGCCATACGAGTATACGACTAATATCAAAACATTCTTAAAACAAAACTTGCATCTTGGAACATAAATAAAAATATAAATAATACTTGTAAAAAGTACTGTAGTTTACCGAGTGGCTCAACATCGTACCAAAAAGACAAACAACACTTGAAAGAAGTTTAAATCGAGCTAAATACCAAATGTAAAGAAAAACGAAAGCACAAGAGTGAAGAAGCAAAACATGTAGACTTGCAGAAGGTAATGAACTGAACTAACTTAACGGCGGTCAGTTTTTCCAGTTGAACGCTTCCCAGAGAATAGATGTTTAGGTTTGAGATTGACAATGGTTCTATCAGCTTCACCCTTACGAGCATTCTTATTCCGATTCTTGACAGATTTATAAGCCTTCTGAATAGCCTTGCCTTTTTGTTCCGAGTCCCTTAGACCTTCACCTGGGATCACTTCAGTTGGGGGACGTGATCTCGACCTTGACCTAGGTCTTGACAATGTCCGGAGCTTCTTCTTGGCGGATTGTTTATTATCCATATCCATAGCATCACCACCATCTATGTCCATACCAGCGGATCGCTCCCTCTTTCGACCCCTAGATTTGCTCCGAGCTCTGTCAATAGCTGCCGAAGGATCAATCCCTAGCTTCGACAATTGTCTCCCCATTCTGTTTGTATTAAATTGCCTGTCCTTGTCAAACTTCCTAGGAACAATAGGCCTGCTTGAAGCATTGCATTTCTTTATCCTGTGTTCTTGGATGAGTAAGCTTTTATTTTTCCTGATTTCCGCCAATGCCTCCTTCTCAGCTGGGGTCAATTCATCACCATCCATTTCAAACTCTTCTTCCGCTGCATCTGCCATACGGATCCCTTCTTCTCTCTCCAACTCTTCCAGCCTTTGAAGGATATCGGGGTCAACAAAGTCAAAGACATTGTGCCCATCAAGGAATTCGGGAATGATGTCCTCTTTCCAGTCATCATCTGCTAAGATATAGTGTTTCTTCAAGCTTGCAGAATAGACACCAGCACCACCATTCTCATCCTCCAAATCTCTTTCAGTTTTGCGCTTCTCCCTCTCAGCCCTATCAGCAGCTTCCTTCGCCATGTTCTCCAATACCCCAGCAGGAATGCAAGGAGGCCTTGGCTTCTAGTCCCGGGGCTTTGGAAGCGCCACGTGAAAGCGGTTCAAGCAATCATTGATCTTCTTTGACTTCATCTTGAGCTCCACCCTTTGTTCTAGTAACCTATCACATGCAGCATTCTTTACAGTAGTAACCCCTTCACCTGTCAAAGCACTCATGGTCAAAAGAACCCCATTTTCATTTGCAGCGTCGCCCCCTCCAACAATAGTTTTCAGAGCCTCCGACTTCATTTCCATGACCAGCTTCTTGTCTTCTTCGGAAAGTCCATCAAATGGCTGCAAATCTGTCTTGTTGCACACAATCACCAATGGCTTGTTCATGAAAAGAGACTTGATACTATGGAAGAGCGCTGTCTGTTGAGCAATGGTATACCCACATGATCCCGAGATATCCAGGAAGAAGAGGATTGCCGCGTGATACGTGTCTATTTTATGATGTTTTACATCTATTTTTACACGTATTTGGTCGCTCATTTACTATGTTTTAGCCTTTATTTCCCACAAATCGTGTACTTTCGTATTTTTATGCACTTTTGCAGATTTATGCGGAAAAGGGGCGATTTAGCACCAAATCCGTATCCTCGAGTCTTTTGCTTAATTAGGGAATAAATGGAAAGTCAACTGGAGTCAAAGTCAAGAGCCCGAAGTCAAAACAAGAAGAAATCCGAAGATTTCCGTACGGAGGCGGTCGACCGACCAGATAAACGGGTCGGCCGACCAGGCCTGAACTTTAAAAGCCCAAATCTCAAGGAAGGCCAAGAATTTACGAAGTCCAATACGAAGCGGTCGACCGACCCGAATAGTAGGTCGACCGACCCGAATAGTAGGTCGACCGACCACAGCGGAAGCCCAAGCGATTCTTTTTCGGAAATAAAATAGAATTAGAGTCTTTAGGAAACTCTAATCTCTTACCCTATATAAGCTAAACTTGTAGCTAGGGTTTATCATAAAGTCTTATTTAGAGAGTTTTATTTAGTCTTTAGTTCAATTACAATCTTTCAATAATTCTCAACACTTTTAGTTTGTTCTTCAATAGTTCCCAAGCATTCAATAAAGTTTGTTCTTTTCTGCCTTAATCCCATTGTGGTAATTACTCTTTTAATCTAGCTTTTTATTATAGTTCTTATTTTTATTACAATTGTTAAATTAGAATCTCAAGCTTTATTGAATCTCGCATGTTTAGATTGTTTACCATGTTTATTCCAAATTTTATAATCATCTTAAGTATTATGAGTAGCTAAGTTTCATATGTTAGGATGTAGGGGATAAATATGCATAGGTAAATAAAATTCGAAAGACCGACTTGTAGCAGGACCACGGTCGGCCGACTGGAATAGCTGGTCGGTCGACCGAGGCCGTGGTCGGCCGACTGGAGTAGCCGGTCGGTCGACCACCCGCGTATGTTTTCTTATTTCGTCTTTTCTTATCAATTATAATATCCTGCAATGAGACCATAAGGAGACTTGTAGGATGTTAGTAATGACCTACCCAAGATTGAAAGATACGGGAAGGGCATTGGTTTACACCTTAAGACGGATAGGTTACTCAAGGCTGAAAGGTATGTGACCTGGGATTTAGGAATCACCCTTATTGTTGACACCCAATAATTGTGAGACCTAGGAACTAATAGCATAGGCCGAAAGGAGCTATTAGGTAGCATAGACTTAAAAAGATATGTTACACCCCCTTACGCGACTGCAATACATGTTGACCTTAGGATTTATTTTACCTTAGCTATTTATTACCCAAACATCCTAGCATCCCTTTTTATTATATTTTATTCTCATCTTTTAATTCTTGTTTTATTTTAATCTTTACCTAGATATAGTAATCAATCAATAAAACCCCCAAATTTGTTACCTTAAAACATTAACACCAAACAATAAACATTCCCCACCTCCTTGTGGTTCGACCCTGACTTTCACTATCTATTGTTAAAGTTAGGAATTATAAATTTTATCTTTGATGCCCTCAACGACGGGCATCAAATTTTGGCGCCGTTGCCGGGGAGGTGACGCCAGTGTTTATTGTTTTTTGTTTTTGTTTCTCTTTGTTTAAGGAACTTTTTGTTTCTCTTTGTTTAAGGAACTTTTTGTTCCTTAAACCTTCTCACTTTTTTCTTGTAGTTTCCATCTTATGCGCAGGTCAGTTCAAGGAGAACTCCTACCACTTGATCTCGAAATTGAGAGGACTCTTAGAGAAAGAAGAAAGCAACTTCTAGCAAATCAGGAAGGAGGCTCACCATCTTCCTTATTTCAAGAAGACTTATTCGAACTACCACCATCTTCACCAAAAACACCACCTTCACAACCAAATTCACCCATCAATCCACTTTCGCCAAAAACACCTCCTTTTACCTATTTTCCAGTTTTTCCTAAAGAAGAAGAGAATATGACAGAAGAAGCTACTATTGCAGTCACTCCATGCCTCAGGCAAAAGACCTATACAAAGGGTTCACTTTACCTGCAGGTACTGGGAAGCCATTCGAGGCCAAGCCTGCCTATATTACTATGGTTGAAAGAAACCAGTTTGGAGGCTCGACCAATGAGGATGCTGCTAAGCATATTGAAATCTTCACAGATTACATATGCTCTATAGCACCCCCAGAAGGAGTGACGCAGGACCAGATTAAACAGAACATGTTCATCTTCTCCCTTAGGGACTCTGCGAGAGAGTGGTACAGAGATCTAGACCGCACTGCTGCGGGAGTCACAGATTGGAACACCTTAGCCTTAGCATTCTACAGGAAATACTATTCTGCATCAAAGACTAATGCTCTGAGGGCGCAGATTACCAATTTCAAACAAGGTCCCAATGAAGATTTTAGCGAGGCGTGGGACAGGTTCAAGAGACTTGTTCGATCCATACCACATCACGGATTCGAACAATGGTTTCTTTGCAACCAGTTCTACAATGGCCTCTACGATGACAACAGGGCCTATCTAGATGCTGCAGCTAATGGTAGATTCCAAGATAATTCAGGAGAGACTAAGGGTCTCAAGTTGATAGAAGATGTTGCTGTGCACCGTGCTGAGCATGGTACTTCCAGAGGAAATCAGAGGAAAAATGAGTACAACCTGTCAGCAATTGAGGCCTTGACAGCCAAGTTGGAAAAATTTGAGGCTGCAGGAAAGCTCGATCTAGGGAGTGGAAGCAAGGGAGGAATTTACCAAGTGAACGCCGTTCAGGACGGACCCTTTGCTTGTGAGAGGTGCGGTGGAGAAGGACATGTGTCAAAATTCTGTACTTCATCTAATGAAACATGTGCCGCTTTTCAGCATTACCGTGGGAACAATTTCTATGACCCAAATAACAATAATGTCCATCCCAACTTAAGGCGGACAAGCCAGAATGTTCAAAACCCACAGCACATGCAACCTCAGCAAAATTCCACCTATGTACCCCCACATAAACAAAATTTCCAAAGACCACCTTTCAACCCTCAACCACCTTCTAATCCACCACCCAACACAGATGCTCTTATCCAAAATCTTATCGGGTTGGTTCAGAAGGAGTCACAGGCTAGAGAGGCAGGGATGAAGATGTTAGAGTCCCAGATTGCTCAAATTGCGAGCAAGAATGATACTAGGGCTCCGGGTCAGCTTCCGACAAAACCGGACCAGAAAAAGGAGACTCTAAACGTCGTAACTCTAAGAAGTGGAGCCAAAGTGGGGGCTGAGAAGGAAAAACAGGCGAGTAGCAGTGAAGGCGGTCGACCGACCGAAACTTCTGGTCGACCGACCACAGATCAGGATCCGAAAATTTTGCCTGAACAGGAGTCTGGTCGACCGACCGAAGAATCTGGTCGACCGACCACTGAAGCAGAACCCGAAATTCCATTTCGCCCAGATTTGCCGAACAACTTGCGGGATTTTCTTTTCCGGGGAGACAAGACCCCCAGGTTTTTAAAAAGGGCTGCAAATACTGAATCATCAGCTGCTCCTTTCCCAGAAAGACTCGTGCCTTCAAAGGATCAGGTATCTTTTGACAAATTTAAGGATGTGATTCGTTCATTAAATGTTCAAGTCCCGTTTTTAGAATTAGTTCAACAAGTTCCTTCCTATCTTAAATTCATGAGACAACTTTTGTCAAGGAAGAGGTCTTTAGAAAAGGTTGAGTCGGTGGCCCTCACTGAAGAGTCATCTAGCTTTTTGTCTCATGTCATAGCCCCTCATAAATTGGAAGACCCTGGTAGTTTTTCTGTCCCCTGTAATATAGGAACCTTCCCAGTTAAGAAGGCTTTATGCGACTTAGGTGCAAGTATAAGTGTCATGCCCCTAAGCGTTGCCTTAAAACTAGGAATGACCGAATTTGCAGTGACCAGTATGACAGTCCAGATGGCAGATCGCACATCTATGGAACCTATAGGGGTGTTAGAAAACATCCCTGTGCGTATTGACAGGTTCTTCTTCCCAGTTGACTTTGTAGTTTTGGACATCCCAGAGGATGCCCATATACCTATAATTCTAGGAAGACCTTTCCTTCACACTGCAGGTGCCATTATAGATGTAGGCACTGGGACTCTGACCTTTAAAGTAGGCAAGCATTCTATTATCTATGGCCTATCTTATAGGAAGAAGGATTCTATGACCCCCATCACATGTAATGCTATCACTTCTGAGAAGAAGTATGAGGTCATCACTACTTCTCCCACTTTATTACCTGTTCCTGTATCTGTTTTTACACCTCCGCCCTAGATTGGGAGCAGTAGGGAGGACACTTCTATTATGACCATTGCAGGAACTGGTTTGGGGAAACCCAAAGTGAAAGAAGTCATCATCCAGAGAGGAGGAATGGGATGCCTAAGCTATGAAGAGGATGAGGATCCAGACATCGTGGATCGGGAGGAGAAAAAGAAGAGGAGGCAAGCTCAAGAGGAGAGACCGTCGCATATGCTTTGCGACGGCGGAAAGAAGATGTGTTTTGCCACTAAAGCAAAAACCGTGGAGACTACGGCATGTCGTCAGAACCCGTGGTCGGATATCTTCCGCATCTTTAGCGGATAGTTGTTTTAGTTGCAGTTTTTAAGACAATTTATTTTTTGTTGTGTGAGACTTTTTTTTTTTTTTTTAAAAAATTTTGTTTGCTCGTAGTTTTAGATCCTTTCCTTTTTGTTTGAGTAAGCTAAGACTTTAGAATCGTTTTTGGCATCTCGCGCATTGTTGGGCGCACGTACTTTCTTTTTTTTTTTTTTTTTTTTTTTTTTTTTTTTTTCAGATTTTACGCAGAAACGAAGACCTCCAGGACGCAGAGGGTCGACCGACCAGAAACATCAGTCGGTCGACCAGAGACGCTGTATCGCTGATTTTTCTGTGGTTCACAGGAGGTCGGTCGACCTGTTACATCGGTCGGTCGACCTACTGTCCGCTGCGGTCTTCCGTTTCTCTTCCTTGGAAATCATGAAATTGACTTGGTTACTTGAGTGGCACTGCTGGCCACCAAAACCTCCCAGCTTACGCTGGTTTAGGGAGGTTTTTCTCATGCACTTCATAACCCAGTGAGTTCTTTCCAGTTTTTCCTTAGTTTTTAATTTCTTTGCATCTTTCTTTTAATTTTCTGAAACCTTTACTTAGGCTAATGCACAATGGGGACATTGTGCGGGTTGGTTTGGGGAATGGTTTCATGTCACATGCATTGCATTTTTGTCACACGTTTACTGCATTTCTGTCTTGCATTGTTTTTTATTTTCCTTATATATACAAAAAAATCCAAAAAAATTAAAAATTTAAAAATTCCAAAAAAATGCACGTTTATTTTAGCATATAGGTCGAGTCGGAACGAAAGTATTTCAAGGATGATTTAGCTATCTTACATGTTTATGCCTTTACCTTACCTTGTCAACTTGTTTTAATATAAAAGTCTTTTGCATATCTACGAGTTTTTGTCAGTTTGTATATCTTGAGACTTGACTTATACCTTGGCAGCCTACTATACATTCTAAGTTTTAGAGCCTTATTCCTGGTTTCATTTTTAAACCAGTTGTCTAGGATATGAGTAGTACTCCCCTTGGAACATGTTACATCAATATGCATAAACATGAACTTGAATTGCTATATACTTGTTTTACTTTCTCGTTTTGTGAGTCTTGATACGTGCATTTGGGATCCCTTTTCTCATATTTACCCATAAGCTTCACATAGCCAAAATTGCCTTTTTATTTCCCCAAAAACTACATCCCATACTTAGCCTACCTTTCCAAGCTAGTATTTGTGGTCTTTGGTTTGACTCTTGAGGTATCTTGATTTGTAAGCTATCATGAGCAAAAAGAGAAAAGAAAGAAAGAAAGAAAAGAAAGAAAAGAAAAAGAACAAGAAAAATTCAGAAAAAGAAAGAAGAAAAACGAAAAAAAAAAATCCGGAAAATACAGAGCCAGTCGACCGACCGCCTTAATGGGTCGGCCGACCACCTGGCATCATCAAATTCAAAATTCGTTCCAAAAATCCCTTTCTTTTATATGTTATCACTCCCGTGCTTCATTCAAAAATATTGGGGAGTCCTTTCTTATATTTAATGTGAGAGTTGTGCCACAAACAGAGCACTTTCTTAATATCAAAAGTTGTGAAATATGTTGTTGGGAATCGGTTTTACTAGCTTGGCTACTAACCCCACATATCCAAAAACATCTTATCCACTTTTACCTTTTACCTCACATATCTTTCATTACCTTAATTGCATGTATCTAGGTCACTTAATAAGATTGTTATACAAAGTTGTAGAATTCTTGTTCATGTTAGATTGCAGGCATGTTTTCATGGGTCGAAGTTAGGTGAGTGTCTCAACAAAATTACTTCTTTCTATCTTTTACATATACTCACCCTTTGCTTCATGAGTGTCTCGAGCGTACCGCGAGAGTCCATGGTATAAGTCTCTATAGTCTTTATGTTTGCAAGTTTGACAACACCATAACTCGTTTGCATGGTTTGAATACTTTCTCATTTTGTACTTGGCATTGGTTTAGGCTTACATGTAAATTTCGCTCTGAGATTGAAATCGTTCCATTAGTTAAGATCGAGTCTATTTCTTGCTTGAGGGCAAGCAAGGGTTTGGTTTGGGGAATTTGATACGTGTCTATTTTATGATGTTTTACATCTATTTTTACACGTATTTGGTCGCTCATTTACTATCTTTTAGCCTTTATTTCCCACAAATCGTGTACTTTCGTATTTTTATGCACTTTTGCAGATTTATGCGGAAAAGGGGCGATTTAGCACCAAATCCGTATCCTCGAGTCTTTTGCTTAATTAGAATAAATGGAAAGTCAACTGGAGTCAAAGTCAAGAGCCCGAAGTCAAAACAAGAAGAAATCCGAAGATTTCCGTACGGAGGCGGTCGACCGACCAGATAAACGGGTCGGCCGACCAGGCCTGAACTTTAAAAGCCCAAATCTCAAGGAAGGCCGAGAATTTACGAAGTCCAATACGAAGCGGTCGACCGACCCGAATAGTAGGTCGACCGACCACAGCGGAAGCCCAAGCGATTCTTTTTCGGAAATAAAATAGAATTAGAGTCTTTAGGAAACTCTAATCTCTTACCCTATATAAGCTAAACTTGTAGCTAGGGTTTATCATAAAGTCTTATTTAGAGAGTTTTATTTAGTCTTTAGTTCAATTACAATCTTTCAATAATTCTCAACACTTTTAGTTTGTTCTTCAATAGTTCCCAAGCATTCAATAAAGTTTGTTCTTTTCTGCCTTAATCCCATTGTGGTAATTACTCTTTTAATCTAGCTTTTTATTATAGTTCTTATTTTTATTACAATTGTTAAATTAGAATCTCAAGCTTTATTGAATCTCGCATGTTTAGATTGTTTACCATGTTTATTCCAAATTTTATAATCATCTTAAGTATTATGAGTAGCTAAGTTTCATATGTTAGGATGTACGGGATAAATATGCATAGGTAAATAAAATTCGAAAGACCGACTTGTAGCAGGACCACGGTCGGCCGACTGGAATAGCTGGTCGGTCGACCGAGGCCGTGGTCGGCCGACTGGAGTAGCCGGTCGGTTGACCACCCGCGTATGTTTTCTTATTTCGTCTTTTCTTGTCAATTATAATATCCTGCAATGAGACCATAAGGAGACTTGTAGGATGTTAGTAATGACCTACCCAAGATTGAAAGATACGGGAAGGGCATTGGTTTACACCTTAAGACGGATAGGTTACTCAAGGCTGAAAGGTATGTGACCTGGGATTTAGGAATCACCCTTATTGTTGACACCCAATAATTGTGAGACCTAGGAACTAATAGCATAGGCCGAAAGGAGCTATTAGGTAGCATAGAGTTAAAAAGATATGTTACACCCCCTTACGCGACTGCAATACATGTTGACCTTATGATTTATTTTACCTTAGCTATTTATTACCCAAACATCCTAGCATCCCTTTTTATTATATTTTATTCTCATCTTTTAATTCCTGTTTTATTTTAATCTTTACCTAGATATAGTAATCAATCAATAAAACCCCCAAATTTGTTACCTTAAAACATTAACACCAAACAATAAACATTCCCCACCTCCTTGTGGTTCGACCCTGACTTTCACTATCTATTGTTAAAGTTAGGAATTATAAATTTTATCTTTGATACCCTCAACGACGGGCATCACCGCGCGTAGATGTGCCAGAGCAGTAATACTGCACATCTCAATGATGTTTCTATCTTCAAACGGTCGGTCAAGAATTCCAGGAGTATCTATCACTTGATACCTCAGATACTTGTAATCGGTATGACCCACAAACAAGGATTTTGTTGTAAATGCATATGGCTGCACATCAACATCAGCCCTCGTGATCTTTTTCATGAAAGAACTCTTTCCGACATTGGGGTAGCCGCAAATCAGGACCGTCCTGGTATTTGGGTCAATGGAAGGCAACCTAGCCATATGTTGCCTAACTTGTTCGAGATAGGCCAAACTAGGACCAATGCGCTTAGTCACAGTACACATTCGACCAAGAGCAGCAACCTTCAGACATTTGGAACGATAAAGGGAATCACCATACTTCTGCAACTTAACATAATCCTTACAAATTTTGGAAATTAGATTTCTTGCAGTATTGACTTGCCCAAGAGCAAGCTTGTAATGATCCTTGTTGTAAAGGACGTGGAGAAGATCACCATAGAAAGGATGGATGTCATCAAGCCTGGGGAACTCATCGATAATAGCAGAAAGCTTCTCATGGAAATTCTGCTGAGTGTACTTCACTTTTCTCATGTAAAATTGCCGAAGGCGAGAGATAGCATAACCTTTGTGCACAACTGTAGGTGTCTGTCTTTGCGTACGGGATAGAACGATGTCGACCAGGTCCTTCCCATTGGGAACAACAGTGATCTTTTTAAGATTATACTGAACCATGTTTGCAAATCACTTCTCAACCCCTGAAATCAACCAACCAAATTATATTCGAGACCAAAACTTATTAGAGAAGGTCTTACACACCAAGATCAAGCAATTAACACACTACACTTAACTGAATACTACACAAGGCCACAAGGGTTTCGGATTGTATCACGAGAGTCTGTCTTTTACAAGACTCAGTTAATTTCAAAGACGTCAATTTACACGCAAGGCCAATACATACTGATCAAAATACTCCAATAGACTAACAACTCAAATCAACCAAAATACAAGCAAACCCCTTTTAAGTTTAAGAACTACTGTATCAATTCGGTGCAACATTCGGTGCAGTTGCAGACATAATTTTCTCGTATAAATGTACGAGAATGTAAATATTACTTCAATAAAAGATTAACTCCAAGATTAACTTATAATTATTGTCATCAAATCCTCCAGCTCTTCAAATAATACATTATTTGAGGGGGAGGTGAGTACCCGTTTCAAATAGTTGAAAGATAGCAAACGCTCAACCACAAAATATGGAGGTTGAAGCCTGTACTTCTACCCCACCAAAAAATAAGTACAATTATCGTTTCCTTTCCCAGTGTAACACTAATTCAAAGTTCAAACTATTCTGACAAACCAAACAACAAAAGAAATTGACTAAACGAAGGAGAATACTTACAATATGTCGGTTTTAATGAATGATGAGGACAGATCTGATGAGTAATGATGAGAAAACAAACGAAAACGAAGATGAAATATGATGAATTGGTTATCAGAGATTGAAAGAGACTAAGAGAGGGAGGCGAGAACTGAGGTCTGAGGCTAGGGTTTGAGATTGAAAGAAATTAAAATTAGAAAATGACGGCTGAATAATGAGATTAATATTTTTTTTTTGAAGGGGAATAATGAGATTATTAGGTATGAGCCTTTGAGGGTTTTAGATTTTTAGTGAGGTTATTAGAGTTTGGAGTTTGGTTGAAATTTTTATTTAAGGTTTTTTTTTTTTAAATAAAAATTAAATTCGGATCGGATTCGGATATCCAGTTTTATGAAAATCTCGATCCCCATCCGGTCCATTTTATTCGGAAAAAACCGGATCGGATATCCAATTTACACAATATCCATATTTTCGGTTATTTTATTTCGGAATTCGGATCGGAATTCGTATGGGACTTTTTTTGCTCAGCCCTACGCAATATACATTTAATTTTACTCATTGTATATTTTTTCATTATCATATTAGCTCTCTTGTTTGTTCTCCTCTCAATTATTTACCGTCTCTCTCAATTCTTTACCTTGTCTGAACATTTGGAAGAATTAGGGATGACAGATTGACAGACACCCTGACCATGTGGATATCTATCCATCCGAAATTAAATTGGTGGGATATGGATGACAATTTTTTTTTCATTTAGGAACCTTGTGGATATTCATCCGAAATTAAATTGATGGGATATGGATGACAATTTTTTTTTAATTTAGGATGGGATATAGATATGGGTGAATTAGAGTGGGGTATGGATCTTAGTCTATCACCCGCTTAACCGTCCAGTAGATATCCTAAATTAATATTTATGATAAAAAAATTTAAATTAAAAAAATAATAACTTAAAGTTTATTACAAAAAACTTTGTACACTCTATTTAGTTTTTCTTGTTAAAGTAATCTCTAACTTTCTAAGAGTCTAAAACCTCTAGTCCACGCCACTACTTACTAGTATCTATACGACAATCGTAACTTTCAATTTTAATTTTATCCCAAATTATTCATTCTTTTTACGGAATCTCATTCACATCTCAATTTTGTTAACATTTGTATTTGATATTAAATTGGTGTAATTGTACTCCAATATTTAAGATGGTTGAATTGATAAACCTTTTTGTAATAACCCGTATTATTGTTAGCATATATAATATTTTTATAGGTCGACGATGTATTTATTCGTAATTATTTGGTTGCATATGTGGTTTGTGGGAATCGAAGGGAGTTCTAAGTATGATAATGGAATTGTGTTCCTAGTGGGGATCGAACTTGGGACCGCTAGTGATACTTGTATGGGCCTCGATTTGCGTGAGAAACAAATGAGCCCACACACGAAATAAGAACACACGCTGCATGTGTGTTCCTGCCGCCATATATAGGCCGTGTATACTTACCCTAATCCCCACCTAAACTCAAATCTTTTTACATAAAAACCTAGCCGCCACATCGGGGAAGAAGAAGGGGACGTTCACAGTGGTCATAGACTAGCCTAGGGTGGTTCGTTTTGGCCATAAGTTTGGTATGTTCACCATGGATCCGTTAACTCTGTTTATATTACTGTTTTATAATTCGTTTTAAATGGGTTCGTGTGGTTGTCGGTTCTGGGTCTTTGCGTTATAATTGGGTAGAGGGTTATTGGGTTGTACGAGTGGTGGTAGTCACGGGGTTAGTGGTGGTTGGTCGTGGTGGAAACAGGGGGTTTTGTCAGGAGGTTTGAAAAGGGGTGTCAGGGAGTCTTCGTATTACTAGTTGTCGGGAGTTGTTTGGGATGGTATCACCGCCGACTAGGGGGAGGTCTATGCGGTGGTACCATGGTGGTTGTGGGCGTCTGATGTCAGTGGTGGTGGTTGTGGTGAGTGTAGTCAGTGGCAGGCATGTTAGTGGTGGTTTTAGGGGTTTCGTGGGCGTTGTTGAGAGGGTGGTGTACATGGGGGTCGTGAACCAGGCTTTGAAATGGCTCAAGCTCACCTCGCCAGCAGCTGGTGGTTCTGGCGGTGGCAGGAGACCCTGGGTACGGGGTTTGGTGGTTACTGGTGGCTGGGGTGGTGTCACGCAGTGGAGGAAGGGTGTAAGGAGTCGCGGGTTGGAACACGGATGGGGGCTGTTACGTGTTAATTATTATTATTATTATTATTATTATTATTATTATTATTAATTATTATTATTGTTATTAATTATTATTATTATTATTGTTTGTTTTGAGTTAGTAGTTAATGTGTTTATTAAAAGATATTTTGAACTATTTTAGAAAGTTAATTGTTTTAGAAAGTTACTTGTTTTAGAAAGTTACCATTTTTAGAAGGTTACTATTTTGGGTAATGTCGTTGGTAGGAAACTTTCCTTCTTAGGAAATTACTATAAATAGAATATGTACTTGTGTTACGAGATCTAGGGAGTTTTATTAATTATACAATATATGTTTAGGTGGCAGTTTCCGCGTGGAACACTTCTAGTAGCAGCTGTTCATTTGACATTGCCTTCTGCAGTTCTGAGGTAGGGGAATATTTATGTCTGTGGTCGTGTTATGACACGAGGCCACTAATTATGTGATTGATATATTTAATCTTGGTTGTATTGTGATTGATTGATTATTATTGATTATCGTGGAGAACGGGGCTTGTGATGAAATGGGTCTTGTGATATGGGTCTTGTGATAAGGGACTTGTGATGATATGGCCATGGGAGGTGCGATGTTTTGGAGGCGAAGTGGAGAAGTGATTGTTAAGGAGATGGAGGAAATTCGTATTGTGTTGTTTCATGTTTTGTTTATATTACCTACTCAACCTCGTGTTGACCCTGTTTGTTTGTATGTGTCTGTGTTGATCCAATTTATTGGGGAACAGAATGACAGGTCTTAGACTCGTGGAAGCTGGAAGGGAGGAGAGGCTATGAACCAGACCCGTCTAGTGCTAGATCGCGATACTTAGTCTTTCACTTTATCTAGACTTTTGTTTTACTTATGAGACAGTTGTAACAGTTTTGGAGACCCTTGTTTTGGACATTTAAAATTACTCAATAAAGTACTGCGTTTCTTCGATTTGTTATCTACTACCTCGGTTATCCGAGATGGTAACACCCTTGGTTATTTGGGGAGACCTAGTCCAGGTCCCTAAATAAATGGGGGTGTTACACTTTTAATTTAACCATCTAATTTTATTTTATTTTTACGAAGTATTGCCTTTAAATTTTAAAAACGTGAAAATATCCAACGGGTGCCCACTTCACCCGGTGGATGGCACCCGGTGGATATGGATATGGACGGATGAAAAAATAATAAATGGATTAGCTGGGATATGGATGACTGTAAATTAAATGGATATGGATACCATATCCCACCCATTATTGTTATTCATAGGAAGAATCATTCATCGTAATCACTAACCGGCTAGTGACTACCCTCACCCTCATCAACATGAACAAACCCTTCACCGCAATGGTGACGCATCTCACACCCTAGACCACAACGCCCCTCTCAACACTAATCTTAGGAGGCCCCACAACTAACCACCGCCCTACAATCCATATCCTATATACGTCTTTCAACTACCCTACCCAACTCTCTTCTTTTCAGCATCCCAACGTCCTCCATCGTACTTCCAATATAATTATCATCCAGCCTTGCCCTATGCGTGAACCTAAACCCTTCTCGTAACCTTATGTGACTGGCAGTAACTCCCCACCGCCATCATTACCCACCCTTCGCGATTCCTTTCATATCATGACTTTCCACCATCAACATAACACACTCATTCGCTTTTAAAGTTTCAAGTCGTCAAATACTAATTTTTTTTAAAATTCTTCTCCTTTGTTTATTGAGTCATGTTAACAATTGCCTCTCAACATTATAAGTATTTTATTTCCTGCAATATAATATTTGAAATAATTTTAAATGAGAGATTGAACAATAAATTAAAATAGATTTTTAATAAAATGCCAAGTATTATTATCAAAATAGGAGTGAGCCTTAAAAAAAAATGAGTCCAAATCGACCAGCCTTTTTTCCATAGACAGAAAATAAAAACGAAGCCCATTCTAAACACTACCAACTGACCGAACATGTTACGCATTATTCAAACGAAGCCCATTAAACCCCTCATCTTCTTTGTTACCTAACCCTCTGTGTAAGGATAACAAAATCAGATGCACCTAGACCTGTCAAAACCTGACCCGACCCGAAAACCGACCCGTAAATGACCCGGTTTTTTCAACCCGAACCCGAAAGATACCCGAACCCGTTTTGACCCGTAAACAGCGGGTCAAAACCCGACCCGCAGCGGGTTGACCGTTGGGTCAAGACAATATATCGTTTCTAAAATATACAATGCCAATTAAGTATTGATGACTTATAAATTTTTGAGGAGAAATATGTAAATATATGCGGTATGTCACGTCATCACCTCAAACAACATGCCACGTCATCACCTCAAACAACATGCCACGTCATCACCTCAAAGTGTGTCACACCGTCACTTTCACCGTAGTACGTCGAATTACATTCCACGTCAGCAGCGCCAACTCATCACCTCGAACCACATGCCACGTCATCACATCGAAGTGTGTGTCACGTCGTCACTTTTAGTGTAGTACGTCAAGTTACATTCCACGTTAGCACTGTCACCTCATTATTTCGACGGAGCATATGTCACGTCATTTCATCGAAATGTGTTCCACACTATCACTTACACCTCATTCCACATAATTGTCTAGGACCACATGCCATATCATCACCTCAAAATATGTGTCATACCATCACTTTCACCGTATTACATCGAACTGAACCGCACTTCGCGTCAACACTTCCGCCTCATCAACTCAGATCACATGTTACGTCATCATTGCTATCTTATTTGACTCTCATTATCGTATTTAGCGAGTTAGTAAGGATGATGATGATGATAACGATGGTGATGTTGGTGGTGAGGGCAAAAAAGGTGACAATTAAGTTAACTAAGACGAGCAAGAGGATAAAAAACGTATAAAGGGTAGGAATTACGATGTAAAAAAAGTTTTAAAAAACGCGAGAAAAAGATGTTGATTGACCCGTATTTTTACCCGAACCCGACCCGGAACCCGTATAGACTTGACCCGTATTTTACCCGACCCGAAATACACCCGACCCGTATTTTACCCGAACCCGTATCTACCCGACCCGCAACCCGCCCGTTCGACCTGTTTGACAGGTCTAGCATGCACCTTATCCAAACTTATCATGAAAAATCACCACGCGACAGCAAGTCAACAACAAATATCAGGCCCGTCTTTCAGCCCGTGCAGCCTGTTCAAGATGTCTCAGGTTCAATTCCCTTTATTTACTTGTCTTGTCTATTCTTTTGGCAAGGAAATATATATTCATTTTTTTTGGATAGTTTAATCTTAAACTAGATTTAATGCCCGTGCGATGCATGGGCCACTTGTTAGAATATTTTTTTAACCACTTTAATTAGAGTAGGAGGATTCTACATCCGATGTAGTACCACAAGTTTTATACTACGTAGTTTTTAGGTTTTATTTTAAAAATTATGAGTATTGCTCTAAAGTTTATGAGTTCAGTTTTAAAACATTATGCTCAAACAATTAAAATAAACATCAAAAAACATCACCTATAAACTTAGTTAAATTTTTATTTTGACGGAAAAAAAAATTTAACTTTTAAACTTAACTAAAAAAAATAATAAACTGAAAATAATATATGATTCATATGCAAAATCAAGAAATAAATTTTCATCTTTTATATTAGGCTCTTAGCAACATATTTCAATCATATCTGTGAAATCTTACGTATGCGCAAATGAGTTGTTTTAGAGTTACTCTTCACGGGGCTCATTTTTAAGTGGAAGACAATCAAATTTGCATCAAAATTTTCTCTTAACTAAATACAATTAATTGTTAAGAAAACTTTAGTATACGCTTGCCATTTACTTTTGTAATGTCAATTAGTTCGATTCAATGTCTATTACTTTTGGAATGTCAACGTGAAATTCTATTATCAATTGTACTTGTACTTAAAGTCAGATACTCTTAAACAAAATACTCATCCAATTTCGTATTAGTTAAAACTATTAGAAAAGACCTATCTGAAGTCGATCGTATATTATTATTGGTTTCATCCATATCTTTTATGTTATACTACGTATATACTTATATGTTTTACTTTCCTATATATCCTTTTATATTAACTTTTATTATTGATTTTCTTAAATATTTCGTTTTTGTTACATTATATACATAATATTCTGTAATAATGCATAGTCATCTTTAACCAAGTTGAATTTAAACTGTTTGTGAATTGTATCAATTATTTAAGAGTAATCTAGGTTACAAAGATTTTATATTGTAAACTAACATAGAAATTGAGCGCCACCAGTTAATGACGTATCATTATCCTTTGAAAATAGAGACAATTCACACTCCTCTACTAAAATTTGCACTTTTACTTGTATACACAGAAAGCATAATGGTATGTAAGCAATTGAGATAATCTACACTACTACATTAAAATATATGCGTAATTTTGTTGTTTCGTAGATAACAATTGCTGGCAGCTACGTAACTACGTTTATATAGATAAAATAGATATAGGTTATATGTTGCCCATACTTTAAAGAAAAGCTTAAGTTTCTTCTACCGTATATAGCATGCAGAAGCTCGGGTCGTTTCTCAACTTGAGTTAATCTTAGATCTAGGGCACTACAATAATAAAAAAAACTATGATATGAAAAGCAATGCATTCACGTAGAAATTCTATTACGTAGAAGTAGAGTACAACATGATCACATACAATTAATTATCATACTATAAAGGGATAATCATGAGCCATGTAATGTTATAAACTGTGATGTAAACATACGTATAACAATAGTATATATTGCATGATAGATAGAAATAATTACCTTAAAATTTGAAATCATATGTGCATATATGTAGATACCCATTGATATCCTTTGTAACGAAACAACTATATATTCATTCATTATCAGTCTAATCCTATGACAAAAGTAAGAAAAATTATTATAAAGTTTATCAAAAAGACAACTTTTATTATTGTAACTCAGCAAAGAGGTGCGGAGCAATAAAAATAAAGCAATTAAATAATATGAGAATGAATAAATAAATACAAAAATAAAGTGACGGATTGACAAATGCACAAAAATAATGAATAAGGTTGAAGGGTTAGGCAAACTATATCTGGTATATCATATAATTCGTATATACGTAGTAATATAGTAGTAGCTCCCAAAAATTGCTTTTCCGTAGTTTTTTTTATAGCATCCAATACGATTTACAATATACATATCAAGAAAAACATATGAATTTAAGTAAATGCTTCCAAGTCTCAACAATAACAAAGAAAAGAGAGAAAAGACATACGATAAGCTTTTGATTGTTACTTGATATTTTCAGTAGACTCATTAAACACTCGACTTAATATTGCACCTGAAATTTTAAACCAAATTATAATGTTAGTAACTTAGTATTGACTAAGAAACAATATAACGATATGAAATGACCTAATATAAGCAAACATATTATTAGCAAACAATTAATATACACATCAATATTACAAAGAAACAAACAATTAATTATTATACACATCAATATTTACAAAGGAAGAGTTCATATATGGGGTAACATATAGGAAAATTAAAGTAAGATCGGAGATTATATTGAAAGGTTTCAACTGTTTTTGGAAGTTGAATATTCTTTTATATTGTTATTTGATAGCATGAGTAACCTAAAATTCTAGAGTTACAGAAATACAAACACTTATTACTAATTTTTATCTTATTTACTTTGCTGATGTCTTATTCCAAACTTTATCATTTAATTTCTTAATACAATTGCAAATTTCTTTTCTTATCCCTATTTTGAAACCTATTATTATATTATTCAACCAATTATATCGCTCGATAAAAGTTTCCTTTAATAATATAAATAGATAGATTTCAACATTATATAATTTACTATCTATATCTATCTATATAATAATATAAAAATGCTGAATTGGCAGTGCTAGATGATTAGAACCATTTACTTGATGTATAATTAAAAAGACAATGTGGTAAAGTATAATTATATAATTAAGAGATCTATTATTACAATGTCTATGTGTTAATTGAATCAAAGATAACCAAGAGTCGGAAATCTAAAACACCAACCATTTAATATATATATATATATATATATATATATATATAGGCAAGATCCGGTGAGAACGATCATTCGGTGCATACGGTGAAAACGACCCTTATCCCTTGGATGTGAAAACGACCCTTATCCCTTGGATGAAGAGGAATCACTGATTGATATTTAATCTAAAAATTTAAGTAATACCCCTAAACTAGAAACCCCCTGTTTCCCGATTCTTTTGTTCAAATATAACTTCAATTACCACATTCTCATTTACTCACTCTAGACTTTAAATAACATTATTTAACAAAATCCCCACATTATCATACCAATAGAGCAACCAAAGCAGGCTTCTGGAAAGCAACTGGAAGAGACAAGGCCATCTACTTAAAGCATTGTTTGATTGGCATGAGAAAGACATTGGTGTTCTATAAAGGCCGCGCTCCAAATGGTCAGAAATCCGACTGGATTATGCACGAGTATCGTCTAGAAACTAATGAAAATGGAACTCCACAGGCAAGTGTAAGTGGCTAATTTTTAGAAACCTATCGAGATAAAGGCACTCATGATATATAGGCTGTTACACGGTGATACTAAGTTCAATATCATACCAGTTAGTCTTGCTTGTGACGGGTCGGGTGGAGAGACGGATAATGGCACTCACAAAACGAATAAGGGACAAGGTGGGGCACCCCATGTGCTTTCCTCTCTCTCCTCTAAATGGGCATTTTGTGAGACAAAATGGTATCCGTCTTCTCCTTGTGACGGATACCCTCCGTCTACAATGAGAATTTGTGATATCATATTACTTTGTACTTCGTTTTATTAACTTCAAATTCCGTGTCAACTTGGTCATATTACTCTTGAGTATCTATTTAACGAGTGGTACAAAGTACAAACTGAAAATAAAATACATCTAATAAGACGGATTAATTGTTCAATGGTTAGGACGGACATTCAACACAAACTTATTAGGGAGTAATTGAGAGTGTTGTAGGTTGTTGTATAGTTATTAATTACCAATGCAGCTTGTTGTATTTTACCTAAAAACAAATGAAAATGGAAAAATAAATAATGTAGCTTATACGGAAAACATTTACAACTAATATAAACTAATATACTTTGATCTTCATCAGGAAGAAGGATGGGTAGTATGCAGAGTGTTCAAGAAACGATTGACGACAGTTCGCAGGTTCGAGGATTCCCCATGTTGGTAAAAGTAAAAAAAAATGTATCTATTCCGTCAAAAAATATATATAGGTTTACTAAAAAAGTAAAAAAAAATGTATATACTCCGTAAAAAAATGTATCTAGGTTTACGTAAAAAAGTAAAAAAAAAATGTATCTACTCCTTCAAAAAATGTATCTAGGTTTATGTAAAAAAAGTAAAAAAAATGTATCTACTACTTCAAAAAATGTATCTAGGTTTATGTAAAAAAAGTAAAAACAAAATGTATCTACTTCGTCAAAAAATGTATCTACTTCGTCAAAAAATGTATCTAGGTCTACGTAAAAAAGTAAAAAAAAAATGTATCTACTACTTCAAAAAATGTATCTAGGTTTATGTAAAAAATGTATCTACTCCTTCAAAAAATGTATATAGGTTTACTAAAAAAGTAAAAAAAAATGTATCTACTCCTTCAAAAAATGTATCTAGGTTTATGTAAAAAATGTAAAAAAAAATGTATATACACCGTCAAAAAATGTATCTAGGTTTACGTAAAAAAGTAAAAAAAATGTATCTACTCCTTCAAAAAATGTATCTAGGTTTATGTAAAAAAGTAAAAAAAATGTATCTACTCCTTCAAAAAATGTATCTAGGTTTATGTAAAAAAAGTAAAAACAAAATGTATCTACTTCGTCAAAAAATGTATCTAGGTCTACGTAAAAAAGTAAAAAAAAATGTATCTACTACTTCAAAAAATGTATCTAGGTTTATGTAAAAAAAGTAAAAAGAAATGTATCTACTCCTTCAAAAAATGTAACTAGGTTTATGTAAAAAAGTAAAAAAAAAAAATGTATCTACTCCGTCAAAAAATGTATCTCGATTTACGTAAAAAAGTAAAAAAAATGTATCTACTACGTCAAAAAAATGTATATAAGTTTACGTAAAAAGGTAACAAAAAAAAAAGTATTTACTCCGTAAAAAAATGTATCTAAGTTTGTGTAAAAAGGTAAAAAAAAATTATCTACTCCGTCAAAAAATCTATCTAGAATGTGGGTTGTGGGTATTTCTTAACCGTTGATTGTGTTTTAATCCAACGGACGTGACTCGTTCTCACCGTATGCACCGTATAATCGTTCTCACCCGATCCTAAATCTCTCTCTATATATATATATATATAGGGTCGGGATTCGGTGAGAACCACCTTACAATGAGAACCTTGTGAGAACTCTAGCTTACGGACTTTTTTTAAAAAAATTAATAACATAATTGGATTCGGCATGACATTTTATAGCTAGAGAACATATTTCTTGGTCTAGAAAATAAATACTAGTGACGGAAATCAAGGTGAGATACGTTTTATTTATTTGCATGCACCTACTATATATTTTTTCGTATCTATCATTTTTCCGCCACTAGTATTTATTTTCTAGACCAATAAATATGTTCTCTGGCCATAAAATTCCATGCCGAATCCAATTATGTCATTAATTTTTTTTAAAAAACTCCGTAAGGAAAAGTTCTCACCGGTTCTCATTGTAAGGTGGTTCTCACCGGATCCCAACCCTATATATATATATATATATGTGTGTGTGTGTGTGTGTGTGTGTGTGTGTGTGTGTGTGTGTGTGTGTGTGTGTGTGTGTGTGTGTGTGTGTGTGTGTGTGTGTGTGTGTGTGTGTGTGTGTGTGTGTGTGTGTGTGTGTGTGTGTGTGTGTGTGTGTGTGTGTGTGTGTGTGTGTGTGTGTGTGTGTGTGTGTGTGTGTGTGTGTGTGTGTGTGTGTGTGTGTGTGTGTGTGTGTGTGTGTGTGTGTGTGTGTGTGTGTGTGTGTGTGTGTGTGTGTGTGTGTGTGTGTGTGTGTGTGTGTGTGTGTGTGTGTGTGTGTGTGTGTGTGTGTGTGTGTGTGTGTGTGTGTGTGTGTGTGTGTGTGTGTGTGTGTGTGTGTGTGTGTGTGTGTGTGTGTGTGTGTGTGTGTGTGTGTGTATATGTTAATAATTAATTAAAGTTTTTCATATTTCTTTAGCACCCACATTTTTATAAACATTTGTCCCTATTTAATTAATTTTTTTCATTAAACATGGTAATAAATTAATTAAAAAATTTCATAATACTTAACACCCATCAAATTAATTAGAAAGTGTTGGAGAAAGTGTCCTCGACAATAGTGTGTTGACATAATTAAAACTCATTTGAATGAAACACAACTGGGAGTGTTACTCTTTTAAAGTCGACTGATCAACATTTACCGGTAATGATTGGCTGTCTAGAGTTTGACATTATCGTCATATGATGGTGGTGATCAGTTGATCCCTTAAGGTCATATCTTTAGGGAATTCCGTCTCAATGGAATAATTAATTAATATTGTATTGGATACGAATTAATTAATAACTGGAAATTTGGAAATAATTTTACATGACGAATACTTTATAATGGGATTATAATAATAATAGTCAAAGTAATAAAATCGTTTTATTACTCGGTTTTTATTTACTCGTTTAAGAAACGATTAAATTGAGAATGAACACGGTTGATCATAAAATTACAAAGAGTTGTAATTAAAATTATGATATTACATTTTATACAATAATAATTTCGAAATATTGGAATAATTATTTAAATGTAATAAATTTGTAAATTATGAATTCTAATAGTTAAAATTGCATAATTAACAAATTGGGTCATTTGTTATGGAACATATGTGACATGTTACAAATTAACACAATTGACAAAGATAAAATGGGTCTATAATAAGACCCATTTTCAGCCGTGACAATGTATGTTTGTGTGTGGATTGTGTGTATAAATTAGCAAGTGATAGTGTGTGTAAGTAACTAAGGGGATTGTGTGTAAGATACATAAAGAATATGTGTAAGGCATATTTGAGCCTTTGTGTAAGATTGTAAGAGAGCATGCATAGGCCATGAACGCTTGACATGGCCGGCCATGTGCCCTCTCATGTGAGCATTGTTGCTCTATAAATACCACACTATCCAGCACCACAAGTTCACTTGTTACTAGTTGTTGCTTATGCTTGCTCATCACACATACACTACAACCTCCTTCATACTCATAGTACTTAGAAATAGTTTTTCTAAGTAAGAAATTATTTCCTATACTAATAATATTAAGGATAATATTATTAACATTTCTAGTATACTAAAACTATTTTTCTAGTAACAAAAATAGTCTTAGTTTGAGATTGGGTCATTTATACGCATCTTTTGGAGACGATTTTTGTTAGATCGTTTAAGGGTAATTCGGTTGTTTGAAGACTCAAGTAATAGGTGATTATTGAGTATAAACCTTCTAAAACCAATGTAAGGACAATCACATCTTATGATATCATCATGCATGCATAAGATCTTATTAAGTTTTATAACTTAAACTTAAAGAAACAAAACTCACATTAGATTTGAGTATAAAATCAGGAACTTAGTTCCCAACAAGTGGTATCAGAGCTTTACGGTTGTTGCATGCATGATCAGATTCATGTTTTATGTTAAACGGATTAACATATAATTTTCGAAATTATTGTATTTATTATGATAAATCACAAAATAATTTTTGCAGATTAAAGTTTCTGATTCCAAAATGGTTTTAGGACATAAAAATATTTTTATGGATTTTTATTGTTCATTTTTATATTTATTTGTATTTTTGTAGTTTAAATCGGTTTTAAACAACAATTAATGGGAAAAATAGTTAAAAATAGTTTCTGGCCGAGATTTTTTGATATGTTCTCACATGCATATTTAATATATTGTATATTATTTTTCGTAAGAAATGGAGTTAATATGCATGGATTATGAATTTTATGAGATAAATAGTCATAATATCAGTAAAAATGGGTATAGAAGGTTATATTTTGAATTTGATCTTAAAATTTTTATGAGAATTCACATGCAATATATAAAATACCTGTATAAATGTTCGGATTTATTGGACTTGTATTGCATGATTAATGATTTTTATAGTAGAAACCGGATTAATAGTGACTTAAATTCGACTTTAATAATTATGGTTGGAATTTTGCCATAAAAATTTAACACAATGTCACATGCAATATTTACAGAATGTATATAATTTTTGGGAATTTATTCTCAAATGATGCATGTTTTATGATTTTAATAGTTAAAATCGGCTAAATAATGACTTATTGTGTTAAAAATAGTTAATAAAAATATTATGGCATAAAATTTTACCCATAGATGTCTTATATAATAGGAACATCAGATCTAAAAGTTGGATATCAAAAATTTTCTGTTTTTATGATTATTAATTTTTATGAGTTTATTAGTTAATAATCCTAATTTATAAGTCGTAAAAATAAAATTTCGCGCATGGTCTGTAATTTTTGGTCATTTTCAGGTTCTAATATATTTTTTAGGATGACTAAAAATTTATTGCAAATTATTGCAAGTTTTTATAATTTAAATCGGATTTTTAACCATAAAAACGGCTTTTATATGATTTATTTAACAAATAAACTATAAATATTTGCATAAGACCATTTTATAAATTTCTGAATTTTTAGAAAATTTCCAGAAAGTTTAAAATTTTTGAATTTTAAATTTCGAATTTTATTGACTCATTTGGCCATATTATGTTTATTTTTCCCGAAAATACAAGTAATTTATGAACAATAATGCAAAATCAAGTTAAATCATGATCAAACATTAGTAGAGACTAAAAATTGATTCCTAAAGGATGTTAGGATGATTAACTTGGACATAAATTAGATTTATGTAATTTTGATGATTTTAATAGTTAAAGTCGCGCATATCCGTAAAAACCGTAAACAAATATGAGATATTTGCTCCCATAAGGCGATTTGGCATTAAAAATTGAGCATGTGCATACACATTTTATTATTGCAATTTTATAAATGTCATATTTGAATGTTTTTATATAATTTGGAATTATGTAATTTTTCTTAGTATGGCCTTAGTTTTAATCAATATTACCCGTAATGAAAGAGAATATTGATTCAGTTGTAATTTATGTGATCTCGGATCACGGGTTTGTAATTTAATTTAATTTTCAGTTTTACAAATAGAATAGTTGTATTATTTTATTGTAATTCCGGAGATCCAAAAGACGGTGCCATACGGAAAGGAGTTCCGACAAGACGATGTTTTCTTGGATGGCGTGCCAATGTAGTTCAAGGGACCATGGAGTTGGTTTCCGAATTTGTAATAGTTAATTAGTTTTTACTATTACTAGGAAGGCCATACTAGGATTTTATTGCTTTATTGCTTTTATTTTGCATTATTTATATGTTTGCATGCATAGCCAAATCGCCATAAAACATGCATATTAGTTTAGATCGTTAAAAACGACCGTGTCAATTATAATTATCGAGTTCACCGATTTAATTCGCTTAAAGGAGATAGATAATAAATTGACAAGACCTCTATATTAAACAAAACAATTGAGAATTAGCCTTACGAAATAGTAGAACCCATGAGCTTCTATTTCGTGGGGTGGTGCTAGTCCAGTGGGCTGTACGAACCCCATTACGTAGGATAAGTGGGGCGATGAGGTGGATTCAGTCCAGTGGGCGGATCGCATCTCGATGCAACTGAAATTTGGTTTGTACTCAACGGAAGTGTAGAGGACCAGTGGTCAATGTGTTCCGGGCTAAGATGAATAAATAATGATTTTTCATCAACCAAGAGTTCTATGGTAGTACCGGTTAAAATTTTAACCCACCAAACCATGTCATTGGGTCGGAGTTCCAGTGGTTCACGATTTCGGTGGTATGGGTTTGGGTCTTGGAATCATTTATAAAATTGGATAGAGGTCATTTTATAGATGCTTTAAGTTGTTAATATAATTACAAGTTGAATAAAATGATGAATGTTTGTTTTTCCTAAATTTGTTGTTTTATAATTGTTCATTTTTACTCCTATATAATATCATTCGATTGTAACCAATATCTCCGCTAAACATCTTATGCTCTATCGACAAATAGAATCTCGTTCTCCTCACTTAAAACCGTGTCTTTGGTTATGGACAAGGTCCGTAGGAATTATTCTATTCCATAGAATTTGATAGGAAGGTCCTATGCAAACATAAGATTAACATCTTAAAATTCCTATTAAACCATTATGAATTCTTATAAAGAAACTTAAATAGAAGTGATCCTAGTAAAAAAAGTGTTGATTAAATCTTCTATTCAAACATGGTTCTAAAGTCTTATTGCTCAATTTAATAACTTATCGTCTAAAACTTAAGGGTTAAGAACATGACGAAGTTAATATAAATTGGTAAATTGATTTGAGAAAATCATTATAACCAATACCACCTCACTTCATAGATATTAATTCCTATGGGGAATTAATAATTTGGAATTAATTGAAGAAAATGTCTTCTTCAAGTAATAATTCTTGAAGTGAGTGGGAGCTATGGGAAGACCAAATCTTTCTTAAGTAGTTAAGAATAGAACGAGGTTGAGAGAAAATTGTGTAAGACACGAAGTTAGAAACTACTCTAAATTGTAAAGTCTAAGGATGTTGGAAGTATGACTCCAACATATTTTTTGGGTAATACTTATGACATTAAGTTTTCATTCTACATTGTTTGCATATGACTGCAAATTGGTGATTCACGTTAGAAATTCCATTTTCATATGATTGAACTATGGTAAAAGAATGACAAGACCTACTATTCTAAATGGGTATTTAGAGGGGGATGTGTTAATAACACGATCCGAGGGTTCTTGTAAATCCTATCGTGCTTACGTGAAGAAAATCGTTTGACGATTTGCCAAGAATGATAAACATAAATGGAACTAAGGTAGTTGCCACTTCATCCGTATGACATATACATGTTATATTATGCTTAACCAAGTTTTGGATTTAGAGTAATACATAAATAATAGTTATTATATACATCATCTCTAAATATAATTTGAGTTTTGCATAAAAGGTAAAAAGTTTTTCCATTACGCAATTAAAACAAATGTTTTACTCACTGTTACCACGAATTGATTCATGGTTACGCCATATGAATCGAGGTAATTATATTCCAAAACTAAGGTGGAAATTTCATATGTACCCTAAAACTCGAGTTGGTGCCCCAAATTTTTTCCTCATTTCTCGATTGAAAGTCGCATTTGAGGTTAGGAATCTCATGGGTTATGCGAATATTGCATTCAAGGCAAGTCATTCACCCTATAAACACGTTAAAGTGTGTAGGTGAGTGAAATTTTAAATCAAGAAAGACATTTTAATTCATCCTTCTACCGAAGTAGAAATACTTTATCTAGAGGATCTATCCTCGAGTAGATGAGGTTCATCTTCGATTGAGGAAATCAACGCACCAGAAATTCTCGTTGAGAATACATGTGCAATGGCTCAAGAAAATGTTCTTGGAATTAGATAGTGATCTATTTGAGCCTAGTAATTTACACCAAATAGAGTGTGATAATGTATCACAAGTTTACTTTCATAAGCACAGAATGGGCGAGAAAGTAGTATTGAATCATATGAGATATGATTAAATCTTTACAATTGAGTGGGAGTTATTTTCTATTCCGATTTTGTCGAGCATTTATCTTTCCGCTATGTTATAAAGCATGGGCATACAAGTCATATATGAGATATGAATAGGCAATGTGCCTAAGTTGTAGCCTATTTCGAATGACGAAATTTTTCCTATATGATCATGAGAACAAATGGTTTGTGGCTCATGATGCTGTCTATAAAGAAAAGAGGTTTATTTCTTTTAGACAGAGTGGGAGAAATTATTGTAGAGCCATAACTTCAGTATGATGCAATAGGAAAATGTTCTTCCTAGTTGAGATCAGTGGAAATTTCATTCGAAAATTAAGTTGACGAGTGTCATGTTGCCTTTTAGTGCAACGAACTTGTAACTTGCTTAGATGCTTTATTTAGTTTGGACTCTATTTGAATCCGAAATAGCTCAGTTGATTGGTGGAAAGGGTTTCGCACGCAAACAACGGAACTATAATAAAACCGGATCAAATGATGTTGTTGGATTTTAAAAGTCATCGAGAATGAGCTTTGTAAAATCACAACTATCCTAAAAAGGAAATGTCAAAAGGTTGAATTCTTTATTTTGATCATGTGATAAGCATTTTCTTGAAAGTCAAGAAGCTATGTTTATACATGAAGTTTAGTGGGAGTAAAGTTATGTCTCTAGTCTTACATGAATGTGACATGTTGATCATTATAAATGATAAAAATCATTATGAATGATAAAGACTTGTAAAATTAATAAATAAATCACTAGGATATCCTATTAATGGATATTAGCGTATTAGTAGATATTCTTATATCGATAAGAATAAGGGTAAGTTAAAATGTTTTGAACTATAGAAATGGAATCCACATGCTTCCGCTGCAGGATCAATTCTTTACGCTAATATGTATTACCATTATCAAACTTCGTATACTTGGAGTATGACAAAATGTTACAAATCGAATTTGGAGTGAAGTCTCTATGTGTAGCCATATAGTTCATGAATCAGTACTGAAGGAGTACTAAAAGGATGAAGCTAAATGTTTGGATATTTCATTGGTTTAATGTGCAAAGAGAGTTGCACAATACCATGTTCTGAACACATATGGATGGTTAGAGAACCATTTTGACTACAATCATAAAGGAAGAAATCGGTTGGAGATATTCTAGATAGTAGAACAATGGAAGGTATTCAACAAATATGAGTACACTTATATCTATGAGATATAATAGAGGGAAGAGTCTCTCAGACACTGTGAAAACAGTGGGAGCTATTCTATTGTTAGAAAGCTTGTGTCTAGATATGGATCAAGACACGTACTCGTAAGGTTAGCATAATGAAATTATGCATAACCAAGGGAAATTATAGTAAGGTTATGTGAAGCACAAAAGTTGTTAAGGCTTATTAACCAAAATCCTTCTTATAGGCTTAACATGATAAATCATGTCATCTCAATTGAGTTGAGATGTAATACTATACAAGTATGAATTATGGATTATGTAGTAATTGTTATGGTATCAATTTTACATATGTGATAATGCATTCATCATTTGAGTTATTTATAACTCACCCCAGGTCATGTCATATTCAAATGGGATGGTAAGACCATATTGAACCCCATTAAAGTGAATTGAATTATCATGACCTCGCCCCTAGTTGCTTAAGTGAGGTGACGTCTCAATGCAACCAGATGTGTGATGCGATTGATGGCGAGTTCAATTGCCATAGAGTCATACGGGATGACTAGTCGATCACCTAGGCATAGACATGTTAAGACACATTTGTCGGGCTAATGACCGTCGATAGAGCTCTGGCGTACTCTTATTAAAAGACTGCCTGGTCGTGGCGGGAGCATCTATCGTGTTTCACATGAGTCAGTTCTTGGACTAATGACTATTCTCTGAGGTGGCATAGCTTTCAGATTAACTTTGATTTATGTCCTAACACCTTCGTAACTGAGGTTTATAAGGACATATTTTGGGTTATGATGGGCTGTGGCCAGCCGGAAGGAATAGGTCGATTAGGAATTGTCCACCCCTTGTCAGGGTTGAACAATATCTCTAGGCCACTCGAGGAGAATAATAACTAGAAATGCGTGGCCACGCTCGGAAGGTATCTATGGTAGATAATTCCGGTCAGTAGTTATAACTCCAGATCGAGATAAACCACTCTAGATTTAAATCAATTGCCGGTACGACCTGAGAGGATGCCATGCATTGAGTGGGAGATAGTAATAGGGCAGGAGAATTGGTAGCACACACTTGTCTCGGACAAGTGGGAGTTTGTTGGAGGAAGTGTCCTCGACAATAGTGTGTTGACATAATTAAAACTCATTTGAATGAAACACAACTGGGAGTGTTACTCTTTTAAAGTCGGCTGATCAACATTTACCGGTAATGATTGGCTGTCTAGAGTTTGACATTATCGTCATATGATGGTGGTGATCAGTTGATCCCTTAAGGTCATATCTTTAGGGAATTCCGTCTCAATGGAATAATTAATTAATATTGTATTGGATACGAATTAATTAATAACTGGAAATTTGGAAATAATTTTACATGACGAATACTTTATAATGGGATTATAATAATAATAGTCAAAGTAATAAAATCGTTTTATTACTCGGTTTTTATTTACTCGTTTAAGAAACGATTAAATTGAGAATGAACACGGTTGATCATAAAATTACAAAGAGTTGTAATTAAAATTATGATATTACATTTTATACAATAATAATTTCGAAATATTGGAATAATTATTTAAATGTAATAAATTTGTAAATTATGAATTCTAATAGTTAAAATTGCATAATTAACAAATTAGGTCATGTGTTATGGAACATATGTGACATGTTACAAATTAACACAATTGACAAAGATAAAATGGGTCTATAATAAGACCCATTTTCAGCCGTGACAATGTATGTTTGTGTGTGGATTGTGTGTATAAATTAGCAAGTGATAGTGTGTGTAAGTAACTAAGGGGATTGTGTGTAAGATACATAAAGAATATGTGTAAGGCATATTTGAGCCTTTGTGTAAGATTGTAAGAGAGCATGCATAGGCCATGAACGCTTGACATGGCCGGCCATGTGCCCTCTCATGTGAGCATTGTTGCTCTATAAATACCACACTATCCAGCACCACAAGTTCACTTGTTACTAGTTGTTGCTTATGCTTGCTCATCACACATACACTAAAACCTCCTTCATACTCATAGTACTTAGAAATAGTTTTTCTAAGTAAGAAATTATTTCCTATACTAATAATATTAAGGATAATATTATTAACATTTCTAGTATACTAAAACTATTTTTCTAGTAACAAAAATAGTCTTAGTTTGAGATCGGGTCCTTGATACGCATCTTTTGGAGACGATTTTTGTTAGATCGTTTAAGGGTAATTCGGTTGTTTGAAGACTCAAGTAATAGGTGATTATTGAGTATAAACCTTCTAAAACCAATGTAAGGACAATCACATCTTATGATATCATCATGCATGCATAAGATCTTATTAAGTTTTATAACCTAAACTTAAAGAAACAAAACTCACGTTAGATTTGAGTATAAAATCAGGAACTTAGTTCCCAACAGAAAGTTATTCCTATTTAATTAATTTTTGTAATATAATATGTTAATAAATTAATTAAAACTCTTTATATACCGTATATATTACTTAACATCCATAATGTTTCATTAACATTTTTTGCTATTTCATTCGCCTCTTGAGGTTCTCCATAATCAATTATCTAATTTAATAATATCACAAAATAAATTAAATTTAAAAATAAATATGAGAATTTATGGTTATGTTCATATATATTTGTTTTTGCAACTAACAAAAAATAATATTTATTCTCGTAATTTAAACTATTAATTGTTTTAAAAAATATGTAATTGTCTTGTACTAAAGGTTGTAATTGTCTTGTATTATAGATTTTAATTAATGTAAAATTTTGTTATACATTTATCTTTAAACATTGGCGTTCAATTTTGTGAATAAAAATATACGTAAAAAATCTAAGAAAACATAAAATTACCTCGTGCATTGCACGGGCCACAAAACTAGTTGTTTATAATACATAATACCGTTTTAATAACGATTTACTTTCAAACGAAAAACTAAAAGAGAGGGCCTCATTCAAACGAAACAACGAGAGCTTGTCTTTTGGCCTCAATTGTTTGGGATTAAAAAAACCACAAAATCAGCTTGCAACATTACCCATCCACAAACGTCATTCTCCACCAGCAAGAAACGGAATTCGGAGGAGGTCACTTCTCAAAAACCCGACCAGAGCTTCCTTTAGGTACCTCGTGATCCTCATCTTCAAAGGGGTTTAAACTATCCCTCTAAGCAAACATATTTTTTTTGTAACACCTTATTTATTTATTAATAGAATTATATATCGTAGTTCATTCAATATCAGAAGTTATCATACTATATACTAATATTTACAATGTGAACGCATAGCTAAACTAGGTAACTAAATATATACAAATATGTTATTTATTAATACACCCCGCAGTCGAGGTGGGAGGAGGATGGACGCGAAGACTGGAGCGAAAATGAGTAAACAACTGTCGAGGGAGTCCCTTCGTAAAGCTGTCCGCTTATTGGAACGCCGAAGGAACATGGAGAACTCGAACACGTCCAGGTTGCACCTGTTCACGAACGAAATGTATGTCTATTTCAATGTGTTTCGTGCGTTAGTGCTGTATCGGATTGCCAGATAGGTATACGGCAGAGATATTGTCACAGTAGACGAGAGAAGCTAAGCATTACGTAGTGGCATATGGAGTTCGAGCAAGAGATTACGCAGCCAAGTTGTTTCGGCCACTATATTGGCGACACCGCGATATTCAGCTTCGGCACTAGATTCAGACATGGCTGTTTGCCGTTTGGATGACCAAGATATCAATTTTTCCCCGAGAAATACACAATACCCGGAAGTAGAACGACAAGAGTTGGGGTTCAGAGTTGGGGCAGCCAGCCCAATCAGCATCAGTATACGCAGTCAAAGCATGTGATTTGGACGCAGAGAAAGTAAGGCCGAACTCTAATGTACCTTTGATATAGCGTAAGACACGCTTCATGGAGTGCAGGTGTGGTTCTCGTGGGTCATGCATAAATAAACAAATCTGCTGAACCACATAAGAAATATCAGGACAGGTGATAGTAAGATATTGAAGCGCACCTGCTATGCATCGATAAAGTGCGGGGTCAGCGACTTTCGCTCCGTCAGTGGCGCTTAATTTAGCCGAAGTGTCTACTGGAGTAGCCGTGAGATTGCAGCCGGTCATAGATGATAGTGCAAGAATTGACTTGGCATACTGTCCTTGCGAAAGAAACAGACCAGTTTTGGACCGAGTGACCGTAATGCCAAGAAAGTGGTGAAGCTTACCGAGATCCTTCATTGCAAACTCACGAGATAAATTGGTAATAACTTGCTGCAAAAAATGTGAGGAGGAAGCAGTAATAACAATATCATCGACATAAAGAAGTACATAAGCCGTGTGGGAGCCATGTCGATAAATAAACTAGATAACTAAATATATATACAAATACATTACTCCCTCCGTCTCGATCAATTGTTATCTATTGCTTTTGGCATAAAGATTAGGGTTTAGGGTTTAGTTGAGCCTATTCGATCGAGTTAAGCCTACTCGACCGAGTGGGCTGGTCCGTATTCAGTGTCACGGTTACATATAAAAGAAAATTTGGGAGTTAAAACCATTTTACCCCAAAACCTTCTGTCGCCTTTCACCTTTTTCTCGCAAATCTCACACTAAAACCTCTAACACCGGAGTCTAGTCGCGCCAATCATCATAGCTTAGCGTTGTTGTCATCAAGTAAGTGTCGTATTCGTGGTTAGCATAATTTAAGATAAATCTGAATGTGATGATTGTTAGTAATACCCTATATATTCTTAGGGGGAGACTTCATAGAAGAGTGTTGGTCGGAAAAGCTTGGATTTGCATTCCGTGGTTGATTGCCTTGAGGTAGGGTTATCCCTACTCGGTTATTTGTTATGTGATTGTCATCGGTATTTCTGATATATTGTGACGATGTTATTGTTGTGCTGAAAGACTGATATCACTTGTGGTTACGAGATGAGATTTTGGAACATATGTATAGGACCGTTGCGGAAAACGACTCTCACTCCAACGATCGCTCTTCGTGGGACCCGCCACGGTGGGGATGTTCACATTAATGATCTTGATACCCATGCCGCGAGCAAGTGGGGGTTGATTGTGGGACTATAGGTCGCCACCGTGAGATGATTGGTTATTGGTGATATCAGCATGCGGTGCGTTGAGATTGTTATATTGTTCTCGATTTTGGTAGTGGCGATATTGCGTATACAATAATTGACGCATGTGGTTTGTGCGATGTGATGATTCATTGATATGGTGAGCAGATTCTTGGCAGGTAGCTCGATGTTAGTTGATGATGCTTGACTGGGGAGGATGGGTCGTCACGAAGTTAATTTGTAAAGAAAAAAGCTCAATTGAACCGAATTGAATGAGTCTGAACTTAACTTAACTTAACTAAATATAGCTGAACTGTACTGAAATGAGCTGAAATTAACTTCAAAAGAACAAAACCTCGGTTTAGTTATATTTTTCTCTTCACAAATTAACTATTTATTTAAGTACATATCAATTTAGTTCAGTTCAGATACATTCAATTTAATCCAGTTTAGTTCAATTCAATTTACGGTTTCATACAAAAAGACAAACGAAGTGGTTGGTTTTAGCTAAAATTGGCCCAAAAACTGCCAAAGTTCGTTATACTCATAGGCCCATAGGGTTAAACCCTGTCTTCTATTTATTTCGCACTCAAAAACCTCGTTTACTTTGAACAGTCGACTTTGTCTCCCACCAAAAATACAAGTTCCTATAACAACGCTCTAACTTTTTTTACCAATAACAAGGACTAGTTTTCGAACACTCTTACCACAACCCTTCGTGTGTTAGCCGCTTTTCTCCACTGTTTCACGATTAATGCTCTCAATGGCTCTCCGTTTTGAGGTACCCTGTTTTTATTCTTTTGTGACGAGTATTTTAATCCATGCCATATAGAATAAAATCATAAATAGAATAAAATGTTTGCGGCCTAAAAAGGTTGCATGTATGTTATATGTAGGCGGTACCCTTGTGTTAGTTAGTTGTCTAAGCACTAAGAGTTTGTTCGTTGATAACCCGTAATAAAACCGCGTTGAGAATTGCATTGAATGAATTGTGGGCTTGTGGCGTAATAAAGAACTGCATTGAGTAAATTGTCGGGTACGAAGGTTGAATGTACGTAGCGTTACCCTTTTGCTAGAAATACAACAAGAGGTTGTTTCACTGTGTTGAAGATAGATAATTGTATTGATTAGCGAGAGTCATTTTGCTTCATTCAATCGTATTAGAAACTGAAAATAATGATTTCTTTGATTCACATGTCACTGCCTCACTGGAATGAGATTTTCTGTGAAGGGTTTATTTTGGTGATAATTGTGTAGGTAATTCATTCAACGTCATTCCCTTATAAGATATTGTCATTCTAGAAATTAGGAGAATTTCGAGATTACAATAACTAAAGATATGGGTATCAATTCCGATATGGTACTTAATACCTCCTGCAATCGTAAAGTAGTACGTACTACGTAGTACGAACTTTAGGATTGGAGAATTGCAAGAAAATGATAAGCAATATAAGAAAGTAAAAATATCTTCATCTTGTTCGATCTGCATAAATCCAATATGAAACCTAATATTTTCACATCAAGGTATTCAAAAATTACCTATATATGTTTGAGTAGAGGAAAAGATTGTCATATCTGACATTCACTAACTTGCCAAGACGGCCGTTGTTGTTGTTGTTTTTGAATGGTTGGTAGTATGCAGCATAAAGCGGAGAAGTAATTATGATTTAGTTTCTAGTTTGATGCGGTCTAATATGTGATTTTGTAAAGATTTTAGGAAGATTTAATAGAGCTCGTGCAGCGGTGTTAACTCTTCCGCACTTTGTATGCCAAACGCCTCTTTTCATGCCTGTGGGTACCCAAGGTTTGTCCAAAATCCTCATAATGTATGTTACTTGTATTATGTTCTTAAACTTGTCGGAAATATAATAGTTAGACTGAGCGGCTTTATCAAGTTTGTTTGGTTTGCTTTTCGTGAAGAGATTTTGGACAATACATTATCTTGGGTTGTTCGCCTAACTCACTCAGAGCATCTCCTGTAGTGAGAAAACCTACATTGCTTAGCCACGCGAAGTTAATTAAGATGAATTGCGGGCTGTTTTGTTTTCATGTTCATCCTATGTGTTACTTATCACTGGAGATGATCCAAGTGACAAAACCTGCTAAATTGGGGAGAACTGATTGTGATTTGTTATGCTTTAGGGCTCGCTTTAGCGAGAGTAATTATTATCATTAAGTTAATAGAGGCCAAATTACAGAGAAATGGGAATGAAGGGATGAAACTAGGGTGGTGAGTAGATTATCCTAGGGGAAGGTAGGTAATTATTATCCCCCTTAATGAGGTAATCATTTTCTGCCATTCCTACCCTTCGTTATTCCACCACGACCTCATGCTTTCTTCATTGTATACAAGCGTTAGTAATGAGTGAGCGTAAGAGGGCTTTTTAAAATTTGTTATGATAAGTGTTTGAGTCTGTCGGATGGAAATTCTGGTGATGAAGGGACGAAACTAGGGTGGTGGGTAGATTATCCTAGGGGAAGGCAGAAAATTCTGGTGATGAAGGGACGAAACTAGAGGGCTTTTTTAAATTTGTTGTGATAAGTGTTTGAATCTGTCGGATGGATTTATAGGGACCATTAAAGTCTTGACAACAAAGCAGCTTGAGGAAATTGGTTGCCAAATTATACTTGGCAATACATATCATTTGGAACTCCGTCCAACTTCAGAATTGATTGATGAAATGGGCGGTCTTCACAAATTTATGAATTGGCCAAGGGCAATGCTCACAGACTCTGGTGGTTTTCAAATGGTTCGTACTTTGTATAATTTTATACGCCAATTGTATTGCTTTTACGTCTGTCTTACTTTCAGAACACTCGAATGTTACCTACATTGGCTTTCTGTGAGCTGATTCTGCATTCTGCAGTAATGAAGGTCCAAAATCTGAGGACTATAAATCTCTTTCTTTGATCTATCCAGGTGTCTTTATTACATTTGGCTGATATCACTGAGAAAGGTGTCACCTTTCAGGTATATTACTACTATTTTTTCTAGTTTCCTTGTAGTTGACACAATTCGCTCTCCATTTGTTCGTTATAGGGCAAGTCTTAGTATATTTGGCCCCTTTATCTTGCCGTAGGAAGGAACTTTTGGGCCGCTGGGGTGATGATGTGCGGCTGACATTTTTTACTGGTACCAAAGCTCTTTGCTGTGTTTGTCTTTGTCTTCAAATTCATCTCCAAAAAATGAAATTCCTGTAAAATAACTGTTCAGGTTGAAATCAAAGAACTGGAGTATGACTTTAGGAACCTTTAGACTTAGGTGTTTGGTGTTAAAATTGCCAACTTTTCTCGTGAATTACAACTTACAAGTGGTATCAGAGCAACCCTGCGACCGTCTAGTGAGCCTTGTGGTCTGGAGTACCCGGGTCACCAACCTAGCGGGGGAGGAATGAGTGTCACCAACCTCTTCAAGAGAGTAACCCATCTGAATAACGTATTCTGGTTCAGTGGAGTATTACACACCCCCACTGTTGTTCTGGTGGTTCATTATTGAACACTATTGTTATTTGAAAGTTTTATATATCTGGTTCGGCTGTCTTTCTGGCTTACAAGATATCTTTGGTTGAGCAGTCTCCAGTAGATGGAAAGCCAATGCTTCTTAGGCCGGAGGATTCTATCCAAATCCAGGTAATAACACTCTGTCACACTTCCCGCTTACCATCAGCGACCTAAGTCTCCATGAGTTTAATCTACTTGTTACAAAGTTAGACTCACTGTTATTTGTAATTTTAGGTGTTTTCAGCTTGTTCAGTTAAATACCCTTTTAGCCGCCTTCATGCAATATAATTTTCTTTGCAGAACAGGATCGGAGCTGATATAATAATGGCCCTAGACGATGTTGTAAAAACAACTACCACTGGTCCCAGGGTTGAGGAGGCTATGTATCGCACACTTCGTTGGATAGACAGATGCATTGAAGGTGAGCATTGGGGACTGAAACTTTGGAGTTTATGCTTAAACTTTTGCCAAGAGTTATCTTTCATCTTGTTTCTGGATCGACAAATAGTTGCATCTTTTACCACTCGTTACTTTTTCCTGATTTTGTTTGATATACAGCTCACAAGAGGCCAAATGAACAGAATTTATTCGGCATTGTTCACGGTGGTTTAAATCCTAAGCTAAGGTCAAATATTACTTATCACCTCTAGTTTTGTCTCTCTGACTTACCAGTATACCCTTTGTTTTCCGACTCTTTTTTTGGTTTGTTTTTGTTTATCCAAATTCGCCTGGTTTGAGGCTTTGAGCACTTAATTTATATTTTGTCATTGTTAGGAAATCTGCGTCAAAGGCTTAGTGGAAAGGAATCTACCCGGGTATGTTTGCTTCATATCCGTCAAATGTTAAGGACTCGCCTTATTGAATAGTTAAAAGTGAAAAATTATTTTGGCGAGACCGCTTCATTGCTCTACTAATACAAATTGTTATGGGTTTAAATTGTGGGAAAAGAGGTCAGTGACACACGTGTGATATATGAGACGGTCTCTTGACTCTTGAGTGACTAACTACCCACATTAGGTTTCAAGTAATATAATGCTCACTGCTATTTCTGACCTGTCTCAGGTATGCTATTGGTGGTTTATCAGGTGGCGAAAGCAAGGATTCGTTTTGGCGTATCGTTGCTCAGTGCACAGCTGCACTACCTGAAGATAAACCGCGATATGTTATGGTAGTATCAAGTTTCTATGGCTAGTAATGAAGTAATAATGTCCTGGTCTCTTGCATACATTACAGATAATATTTTTTTTGCATGGTTCAGGGTGTTGGTTATCCACTGGACATCGTTGTCTGTAGTGCGCTGGGTGCGGACATGTATGATTGTGTTTACCCTACACGCACTGCTCGTTTTGGGACTGCTCTTATACCTGAGGTGTGTTCATTTTACTCTTAACATTTGATGCTAAAAGGTTTGGACTTTGGAGGGAAAGGGTAAATGCCATGTTACTGACTTTAGCAGCGTGCCCTTCATTTCGAGCCCAAATATATAACATTTCACAAAATGACCGTGTATAACACTTCAGTTGAGTCGGAATAACATAGGGTAATATCAGTTGGGTGTAAAGGGAACCCACAAGAGCAGTTCACGATGCTGACAAGTTAGCTAATATCGGTTGCCTGACCGTGTGATAAATTCATCGGAAAATTTATTGCATTAATGTTGGCGCTATTTAATTTGACTGTAGGGTGTGCTGAAGCTAAAGCACAAAGCAATGGCTGATGATACTCGTCCAATCGATCCTTCTTGTGCTTGTGCGGTAATGCTTCAAACAAGACCTTCACAAGCTATAAAAACACCTTCAATCTACATAAACTAACTTAAGCTGCTTTTCTTAAGGTCTACAAGACATACACAAGGGCGTATATTCATTGTCTCGTTACTAAAGACGCAATGGGCTCACAGCTCGTGTCATATCACAACCTCTACTATATGCTGAAGGTAATAGTTTTGAGATTATATTTTCAAGATGATAATAGTATTAGTTTCCATTCATACTCAAATCTATGTTGCGGTGTCCTGCAGTTGAGCAGAGATCTTCATACATCAATCGTTCAGGGACGATTTCCAGAGTAAGTCACCACTTATCTACTACTCCATATATCCTAATTATTTTTTTAGAACTGTTCCTCATATTTCTCTCGATTTCTTGCAGGTTTGTCTGCAACTTCTTACAGATAAGGTATTTTACTAACTCTAAATGAATAGCTAACCCATTATGTCTGCCAGTCTTACGATAATCTTATCAAAAGTGCGTTTCATATTAGCATTATGATTTATGTTGCTCTTTGTCTGATAGATATGTGATAACTGTAATTTGTTTGGATAGTTTCCGAGAGGTGATGTACCAGAGTGGGTCTGCGATGCCATGAAGGTTGCCGAGATTGATATTTCTTCATGTTGTGCTCCAGACTCTTGACACTCGATTAGAAACAAGACATTGTATAAACCCACAGCTCCAATTTTCAACACAGCAGGGAGCAGCCACTAACGGATCTCTATACTATCACTCCGACTCGACCAGAAACAAAACTTTCTGGTACTGCCATTGGAGTCGTTCTCTCCACCCCGGCACCATTTTTGGCAACTATTATAGGGATACTTATTAACAACTATACTTCTTATCAGTAAAATTATTTACAGGAATTATATTTGGGAACAACAGTGATCTTTTTAAGATTATACTGAACCATGTTTGCAAATCACTTCTCAACCCCTGAAATCAACCAACCAAATTATATTTGAGACCAAATCTTATTAGAGAATATCTTACACACTAAAATCAATCAATTAACACACTACAATTAACTGAATACTACACAAGGGTTTCAGATTGTATAGCGTGAGTCTGTCTTTTACATGACTCAGAGTTAATTTCAAAGACATCAATTTACACGCAAGGCCAGTACATACTGATCCAAATACTCCAATAGACTAACAACTCAAATCAATCAAAATACAAGCAAACCCCTTTTAAGTTTATGAACTAATGTATCAATTAGGTGCAGTTGCAGACTTAGATTCCTCGTATAAATGTACGAGAATGTAAATATGAAACCCCTTTCTTCAATAAAGGATTAACTCTAAGACTTCAATCTCGAGACAAACTGATATAACTTCCTGCCGGCATTAAATCAATTCGAAACTTTGAACTTATGTACTTCAAAGCTAAACCCCTAATTTTGGGCATACCTCAAATTTTCATAATCAAACTCTTACTGTTTTTACAATTATAAGTTGCGTAAATAGCAAACTTCCAGCATAACAAACACAAATTCATAATTAAATTGAATAGATTTTCAAAATCTGAACTTTATCTAATTTCAATTTCAACCCCAAATTTTAGGGTTTAAGCAAGTAACAGAAATTAAAGCACAGCCGACATCATCAAATCACAGCATAATCGTAAAAATCAGCAAACAGTAATAAAATACGAAGCAAATCAAGAAAAGATGACGAGGAAGAGAGAAGATACCTTATGAGAAGAAGAGATGGAGATTCAATGGCGGAGGAAAGGGGTGACTGACTGCGTATAAATGGGGGTTTATAATGGTAGAGTTTTATTATTTTAGACCTGATCATCTCCGGGCCAACCCATCTAGTCCGGCCCGGCCCGGCCCTGCTCAGCCAGCCTGCAACTGCAACGGGCTTGTACTCGTAAACTAACTTAAAAAATGGTTAATGGATTTGTTTAACTTGGCCCGTTATTTTAACGGACGGGTATAAACTTTATTCTTACTTTTCCTTTGATATTTTCAAATAAATTAATAAAGTAATAATAAATTAATAGCACTACCTAAAAAAGTTGAAATACAATCTTAAGATGAGAAATATTCATGTGACATAGTGAATCTTTTGTCAAACTGGCCTATAGTGATAATTGATGAAAAATTTACATTTCGACATATTCAAAGTTTTTGGAATCCGTTTTTCAAAATAATGCTCAAAAATAAAATAATTGTCGTTTTGGGTTGGAATTGAAAGTATTTGTCGAAATGGTGTTCACGTAGGCTCGGTCTTTCGGAACCTGCTCGGCTTAAACACACCATAAGGCATGGCGTGTATATAGCACAAAACACGTCATTAGGTATGGCATGTATATACCTCTTCTGTCATTCCTGATGATCCTATCTTAAATCTGGGTAGAGATGAGGTACATGCAAATGGACATGCAGACCCTCAAAACCATGATCCAACAACAGCGATGATGAATCAGATCTTTGGGGAGACAAATGATCCAACTAATGATGAACGCCTTAACTCTATGCAAAATATTAATGAAAATGGCATGGATCTACATGTTGAAGTTCATCCTAATGGCGACTTTACTCTCATTCCGGTTGAAAATCACATGCATGCTCTTAATAATGGAGATCACGCTCAAATTATGGATAATAATCACATGCACGTATTTTCTAATGGATTGGGGGTTCAATCTGATGTTCTTTTACATAGGGAGGCGAGTAATGGCCATGCTAATGGTGTTGATATGCAGCCTCCTCTGATCACTAATGGGATGATCATTCATGCAGCTAAGGAAAATGGGGCTTCCCATCAGGAAACTAATGTTCCTATTAATTTCAGTAATGTGTTACTAATGGGTTTTCATGACAATAATCTGGTTCAAGGTGGCTCTTCTTCCACTGACTTTCCGATTACTGGCCAAAGATTACTTCAGGGTTCTGTACCTGTGTCTAAAAGGATAGATGTTTCTTCATCTCATCTATCTCAACTGAACCAAGAGTTCCTATCTGATCTGGAGATGCTACTTTGGCCCAACCTTCTCAGAATCTGCCTCCTATTGCGTCTGATCCTGGCAGTGGGGGTGTTTTGCCTGCTCCTGATGTTTTGGCATTTTCTCAAGGACCGGAAACTACTTTGCCCCATTTTAATAATTGGGGTGGTGGTGATCCCTTTACTTCTTTTACAGGACACAGAGAATTTGAGTATTCCTACAATGAAGAAGCTCACATTATGAGGTCTATTAATTCTAGAGTTGAGCATAGAACTCATATTGCTCGTTCTGTTGATGATGGGAAGGGTTATAATCAATTTATTGAGGCTCCGGATGACATTTTTCTTTTTTACAATGAATTTCATGCGCAGGATAATCCTCTGGATAATGAGTATCAGAATAATGACCCCTTTGGTATCATCAGAAACAATGAGGATGAAGACTCTTCTGATTTCGAGGCTTCGACCCCTGAATGACCTTTCTTCTCTTCATCTTCTTCATCTGACCACCTTCTCAATCTGCTTTCCTCTCCATCCGAGGACCCCCCTTTTGTGGATGCACAAGAAACTTTTGCTGGTACTGACATTAATGCAGGGGTGGATCAGGAGCCAATAATTCCTCAGCCTACTTTTTCTGCTCCGATGATTGCTCTAGAGACAATTCTCAGCCTTCCTTCGCCATGTTCTCCAATACCCCAGCAGGAATGCAAGGAGGCCTTGGCTTCTGGTCCCGAGGCTTTGGAAGCGCCACGTGAAAGCGGTTCAAGCAATCATTGATCTTCTTTGACTTCATCTTGAGCTCCACCCTTTGTTCTAGTAACCTATCACATGCAGCATTCTTTACAGCAGTAACCCCTTCATCTGTCAAAGCACTCATGGTCAATGATAGGCTTATCGCGTACCTAACAAAGATACCCTAGGCTTAACTAAAAAATAAATGCAGATAAGGAAGTAGGGGTCGATCTCAGGGAGACGGTAGATGCAATATGACAAGCTATGGTTAGAATTCTATCAAGGTCGGTTCGATTGATTGTTTGGTTTGATGATTAAAACGATAACAAATTGAGATGTAAAACAATGATAATAAAAGATCTAGGGAAATAGGTTCACACATGTAAATTAGCAATAATTGATGTCGAATTGGAGAAACATATGATCAAAAGTTGTTTAGACTTATTAGTAATTATCTCTCGATTTTATTACTAGTCTTAGAACGATTACTAGCGGGCTCTCGCACTTACTAGGTCGCGCTACAAAACATGCTTAGGCAAATTCCATTCCCGACTTTCGATCTTAGGAAAAAAATTAACAAGATAACCAATAATTGTGATCAAGAATCAAAGGTTAACAATACATAACAAGCATGTTATAGAAACAACAAATTAATAATAATAAATCCTAATTCAACAATTATCAATTACTAATCTAACATGGCTTCCCTAAACCCTAGATTATAAAACTACTCACTCATGATAATATATAAACTAACAAAGATTGATTTAATTAACATAAACATGATAACAATATATAAATTGGAATTAAAAAGATAATATAAAAGTAAGGAAAAGAAATTACCAACTTAAGGAAATAAGAACAAGAACTTGATTAATAAGAGCAAAGTAATCTTCAAATAAAACCCGGAATTAAAGCATAAATGTTGATGATTGATAAACTAAGAACATAAAGGAAACTAGGTTTTTGTAGATTTAGGGAAATGTATGAAAAAGCGTGAATAAAATGCTCTCTAGTGATGAGTTTATATACAAAAACTAGCTAGGAAAGTGAAGAGTTGCTCAGTTGCACAATCCCCGAAAATCCGGGGAGCAAACAATCCTAGGGGGCGCAGCATTTGAGCCCAAGAATTGCTCAGGTATCAAACCCCAAGATTCTGGGGTTTGAACAACTCCCCGGGGCGCAACATTTTAGGCTTATGGCTATCTCGCATCAACCCCGAGATTCTGGGGTTCGAACAGCAATCCGGGGACCTTGCAATCTCTTTTTTCTTTACTAGTTCTCACTTTCTTGGCTCAAGTACCAACCAAATTTCATTTCTTCTTCCTCGAGAATGAGTGAATCTTCCCAAAACGCCCTTACATGGCCAAAACTCGCCCCAAGTAGCCCCATGGTGCTCGGTGAATGCCAAAATGATAGAAAAAGGTCGCAACTTGCTCCGTTTCCTACAAAATGCAACAAAACATGCAAAACACCTACAACACGGAATTAGCTCATAAAATCACCTCATAAAGTGCAAATTATCATGTAAAGATGAGCTAAAAGAGGGGTGAAAATCATATAAAAATAGGACACATCAGTCAAAAGAACCCCATCTTTATTTGCAGCCTCGCCCCCTCCAACAAGAGTTTTCAGAGCCTCCGACTTCATTTCCATGACGAGCTTCTTGTCTTCTTCGGAAAGTCCATCAAATGGCTGCAAATCTGTCTTGTTGCACACAATCACCAATGGCTTGTTCATAAAAAGAGACTTGATGCTGTGGAAGAGCGTTGCCTGTTGAGCAATGGTATACCCACATGATCCCGAGATATCCAGGAAGAAGAGGATTGCCGTGCGTAGATGTGCCAGAGCAGTAATACTGCACATCTCAATGATGTTTCTATCTTCAAACGGTCGGTCAAGAATTCCAGGAGTATCTATCACTTGATACCTCAGATACTTGTAATCGGTATGACCCACAAACAAGGATTTTGTTGTAAATGCATATGGCTGCACATCAACATCAGCCCTAGTGATCTTGTTCATGAAAGAACTCTTTCCGACATTGGGGTAGCCGCAAATCAGGACCGTCCTGGTATTTGGGTCAATGGAAGGCAACCTAGCCATATGTTGCCTAACTTGTTCGAGATAGGCCAAAGTAGGACCAATGCGCTTAGTCACAGTACACATTCGACCAAGAGCAGCAACCTTCAGACATTTGCATCGGTAAAGGGAATCACCATACTTCAGCAGCTTAACATAATCCTTACAAATTTTGGAAATTAGATTTCTTGCAGTATTGACTTGGCCAAGAGCAAGTTTGTAATGATCCTTGTTGTAAAGGACGTGGAGAAGATCACCATAGAAAGGATGGATGTCATCAGGCCTGGGGAACTCATAGATAATAGCAAAAAGCTTCTCATGGAAATTCTGCTGAGTGTACTTCACTTTTCTCATGTAAAATTGCCGAAGGCGAGAGATAGCATAACCTTTGTGCACAACTGTAGGTGTCTGTCGTTGCGTACGGGATAGAACGATGTCGACCAGGTCCTTCCCATTGGGAACAACAGTGATCTTTTTAAGATTATACTGAACCATGTTTGCAAATCACTTCTCAACCCCTGAAATCAACCAACCAAATTATATTTGAGACCAAATCTTATTAGAGAATATCTTACACACTAAAATCAATTTATTAACATACTACAATTAACTGAATACTACACAAGGGTTTCGGATTGTATAGCGTGAGTCTGTCTTTTACATGACTCAGAGTTAATTTCAAAGACATCAATTTACACGCAAGGCCAGTACATACTGATCCAAATACTCCAATAGACTAACAACTCAAATCAATCAAAATACAAGCAAACCCCTTTTAAGTTTATGAACTAATGTATCAATTAGGTGCAGTTGCAGACTTAAATTCCTCGTATAAATGTACGAGAATGTAAATATGAAACCCCTTTCTTCAATAAAGGATTAACTCTAAGACTTCAATCTCGAGTTAGCAACATACCAGACAAATATAATTTCACAAACAAACTGATATAACTTCCTGCCGCATTAAATCAATTCGAAACTTTGAACTTATGTACTTCAAAGCTAAACCCCTAATTTTGGGCATACCTCAAATTTTCATAATCAAACTCTTACTGTTTTTACAATTATAAGTTGCGTAAATAACAAACTTCCAGCATAACAAACACAAATTCATAATTAAATTGAATAGATTTTAAAAATCTGAACTTTATCTAATTTCAACTTCAACCCCAAATTTTAGGGTTTAAGCAAGTAAAAGAAATTAAAGCACAGCCGACATCATCAAATCACAGCATAATCGTAAAAATCAGCAAACAGTAATAAAATACGAAGCAAATCAAGAAAAGATGACGAGGAAGAGAGAAGATACCTTATGAGAAGAAGAGATGGAGATTCAATGGCGGAGGAAAGGGGTGACTGACTGCGTATAAATGGGGGTTTATAATGGTAGGGTTTTATTATTTTAGACCTGATCATCTCCGGGCCGACCCATCCAGTCCGGCCCTGCTCAGCCAGCCTGCAACTGCAACGGGCTATGTACTCGTAAACTAACTTAAAAAATGGTTAATGAACATGTTTAACTTGGCCCGTTATTTTAACGGACGGGTATAAACTTGATTCTTACTTTTCCTTTGATATTTTCAAATAAATTAATAAAGTAATAATAAATTAATAGCACTACCTAAAAAAGTTGAAATACAATCTTAAGATGAGAAATATTCATGTGACATAGTGAATCTTTTGTCAAACTGGCCTATAGTGATAATTTGATGAAAAATTTACATTTCAACATATTCAAAGTTTTTGGAATCCGTTTTTTAAAATAATCCTCAAAAATAAAATAATTGTCGTTTTGGGTTGGAATTGAAAGTATTTGTCGAAATGGTGTTCACGTAGGCTCGGTCTTTCGGAACCTGCTCGGCTTAAACACGCCATAAGGCATGGCGTGTATATAGCACAAAACACGTCATTAGGTATGGCGTGTTTACTCAGTGGAAATTTTCTACGGAACAGGAACTTTGGCAGAAACTTGGGAGAACAGAACACGTCATATGGGATGGCATGTTTCTTCAGTAAGACACGCCATGGGGTATGACAGGTTTATTCAGTCTGTTATTTTGTAATAAGTTGCACGACACTTTCCTTATTCTCTTCATCCCTTACTCCCTCAACCCTCACTCCCTCATCACTCACAAGCACGACACTTCACCCTCATCTCAATCACTCACAAGCACCTCTCAATCCACTTTGAAATTTTCAACCCTCACTCCCTCAACTCCCCTCCGGTGAAATCTCCGGCGAAGTTACCTTTCCTAAGGTATTTTTCTCCTCATATTTTTTGTTTAATTACTTATTTTTATGTTAGATTTCAGTTATTTTGTTTTCATTTTGGTTAATTAAGGTGTTTTTATGCTTGATTTAGCTTTTAATATTGTTAATTTGTTATGTATATGAAAACCCTCAAATTTGAAATCCTAGGTTATTGAATTTGGTGTAAAAGTTGATAAATTGTGTCTAGTTCATTGTTTTGGTGATTATTATGTTGTAGTTTGTTTAAATTGTTGATTTATACTAAGTAAGTTCCTTTTTTTTTATATAGAATGCATATTTTTGATTTTCCACTTATTTGTTATTGGGATGGAGAAATATTGGAACAAAATGGTTGTGTTAGCTATAGAGGAGGGAATCAATGCTTTATTTTAGCTAGTACAAAAATGACATATCTTGAATTAGTTGAAGAGATATATTATAAAGTAACGGAAATTCAAAGTTTTAGTAGTCAATTATGGGTGAAGATGAAACTTCCAAGTTCCGGTTGTTTCAAAGTTGTACCTCTTAACAATGACGGGGCCTTAAAAGCATTATGGGCAAGTGTTCGTCATTCAAAGGCTCCTTTAATGGACATATTTGTTGAAATTTCTACTTCTCAAATTGTCAATCATACCCCAAGTATGCCTATTAGGCTAGATGATGTTGGTCAATTTGTTTCTATTGAAGCTAATGACATAAATGATGGAGAATTGATGGTAATTTAGAAGGTGATGAAATTGATGAGGAGTTAGTAAGACTTGAGGAAAATTTGATGGAAAATGAAGAAGATGAGGACATCAACTACTCTACGGGAGAACACTTGGCTTCATACGCTTCTAAATTTCAACCTTTAAAAGATGAGGCTTATTTGTAATACTCCATTGAACCGAATAGGATATTTGGGTGGGGTTACCACTTGAAGAGGTCCCTTGGTAAGCTTATATGACTAGTGCTTAAAGGGATTGAAAGTACTACTCATATCAACAAAGTGCACGTTCTTTTATGGTTATCCATGCAAAAGAACTCCAATGTTAAGCGTGCTTGGCTGGGAGTGGTCTTAAGATGGGTGACCTCCTGGGAAGGTTCCCGGGATGCGCATGAGTGAGGACAAAATGCGCTGGAAAGGACTTGTGTTGGTCTGTGGGGCCAGTACATAGCCTAGCGAGCTACCGTGGCCAACATTTCCGGTTCTAGGTGTGGGCGGGGGTGTTACATTATTGGGGTCCTTATAATGGGCCTATAATAGTGTCTGATGAGCTCAAAAGACGTAGAAAAGGTAGACAGAAGAGTAAGCGATTTCCCAATGAAATGGATGAAAAATCTAAGAACACATACTTTTCACTTGACCGTGGGGGAGACTATTATTACCTTACAAGACGTCCAAGTCTTGTTAGGGTTAAGGATTAGAGGAAATGTTGTTAGTGGACCGACGGCATATAATTGGGGAGCAATGGTAGTTGAACTTCTAGGTAAAACACCGGGTGCTAATGATCTCAAGGGTGCTTCATTATTAAGGATTGGTTGGTTGTTAGATAATTTTAGCGGCCTCCCGGTAGATGCTAATGAAGAACTTCTACATCAATATGTTAGAGCTTATTTGCTTATCTTGATGACGACTATCATGTTTCCGGATAAGAGTAGTAATGATATCCAACTTGTTTATTTGCCATTGTTGAGGGATTTGACCAAGTTAGACACTTACTCTTGGGGTAGTGTCGTGCTAGCTACATTATATCGTAATTTATATAGATCGAGTGACATCAAGTCCACATACATTGGAGGTCCCCTAATTCTTTTGCAATTGTGGGCATGGGAGCGGATTCCAATTGGTCGACCTATAGCCATAGGTCCAAAAGAGACACCCACTCATTTAGGACCAAACCCGTTAGGCACTCAACATTTACTAAGGATTGACTCATTGGGTCGGAGGTGGCTAAGTGTGAACCGGAAGAAAGCACAAAGCACATCACTACTTGGGTATAGGGATGCTTTCGATACTATGCGCCATGATCAATTTATATGGCAACCTTTTACCCAAGTTTTATCTTTTCTACCCGACTTTTGTCATGATGACTCGGATGATTGGGTTATCATAGCTCCTATGATTTTCTTTGATATTTTTGAGTGGAATTTCCCTAATTGGGTAGCTCGCCAATTTGGGTGGAATCTAGATATTCCTCAACCATGTGACACGGAGCCTAATCTACACAAAGTAGATAAAAGAGGTGCCCATACACGAAATTGGATGGATAAACATGCTCCATACATAGCAATGTGGGTTAGGAGAGGGATATGTAGGTTTCATGGTATCGAGGATTATAATGAAATGCACTACAACGACCCTTACATGCATGCTTTGGTACCGTGATCGCACTCTTTGATTCATTAGCCTTACCTCGCTACAACCGACTTATCAAGCACCATTTGGAGTCACCCAATATCTTGTAAGTATAGTATATAAACTTGTCTATTGATACTTAATTGATTTATTATAAAAGCACTTCTAACACTCACTCTTTTTTGTTGTAGGATCATGGCTTTGCGGATGTTCATATGACATGCAATAGGGAGATTCAACAAATGCCTCTCAAAGTACCTCCTCATTTCCGTTCCATGGTTTCTAACATCCGTGACTACTCCTATCAAACACTTCAACAAGTTGGCTTTTCTCATCTTCTCCAACCAAACGAGCAACCAACCGAAGCACCAAACCAAGAACCCACCCAAGAAGCAACCCAAGAAACAACAGGGAATGAGTCCCTCGACTCAGTGATATTGGAAGACGATGTGCCATTAGTAAACTATTCTAGGCACGGTAGACGCTCTAGATCTTCCATGGAACCCATCACTGAACATGGTACTCCCGAGACATCAAAGGAAAGTGGTTTTGGTCTCGTTTACGAGGGAGGAAGAAGTGGAGTGCTACAATCTTTGTAATAGCTAGATTGATGTGCTATGTTAGATTTTAATAGTTAGATTAAGTACTCCTTGTGCGAAACAATTAGATGTGCTTTAGATTTGATTTCAATTGACAATGGGTTGACATTTCAGTTTTCTGTGTGCCGTATTGTTAGATTTTGATCTTGGTTTGATTACTTTTCGAGTAAACATCAACAGAAATTTTTTAAAAAAAAATAACCCTGAAGAAACACGCCACAAGCAATGGCGTGTTCCTCCCTCAAGACCCGCCATGGCAAATGGCGTGTATAAGCTCCCTATAGATTCAAAACCTCCTGTAAGATTTTTAAATTTTTTACCTGCTAAAACACGCCACCAGTGACGGCGTGTTATTGAGTCAAAACCCGTCATTACATATGGCGTGTCTTGTTTGCCCCAACTCCCAACCTTCTGTAACTTTTCCCCCAAAATTCTAGTCTGCGTAGACACGCCACTAGTAATGGCGTGTCTTTGGCATATAACCCGCCACTGAAAATGGCGTGTTTAGGCTCGTTTTCCCGAACCTACGTGGACACCATTTTGACAAATACTTTCAAAACCAACCCAAAACGACAATTTCTTTAATTTTGAGCATTATTTCAGAAAATCGTTCAAGTTTTTGTAACAAACTTTTTTTGTTGTATTATAGTAGGTTCATTTTTTGAGCTATTTATGTTTTAAGTTTCATAAAACCGCGAGCAAGCCTGCCAATTACCAATAGACGGATATGGACAATGGTAATAGACCTAATATAGCAGGAACAGACACAAATATTAAGCTCAATGGACACATTTTTATAGGTTAGGCCCGTTCCGTGTCCGGTCCGTGCCTACAAATGACCAGCTTTATATTATTTCTAATATAATGAGATAGGGTAATCGGGAGCCATTAGGTTGGGAATCGAAAACCTGCCTCATCATAGTGGGTTACTTGGCTGCGGACGTGTACCGGTGTCATTAGAATTGGCAAAAGCTAACCCGGCTCGAAATATTGGGTGAACCGAAACGAACTAACCCAACCCGACCCGACCCAATAATGATAACAACCCTATCTTTTTCAACCTGAACCCAACTTGAATAATGTCGACCCGACCCGAGCGACCCATGACCAAATATTCTCTGAACCCGATAGTTGACCCGATAATGATCATGCCTCAATAATGGTTTAAACTTTAAATAGCGCCAAATTCACATTCATCTTAATTATTTTCATTTAAAACTACAATTAATACATTTATCCATTATTTAAATATAAAATTAACATCTAAAACTAAATATATAAGATAAAGTATATGGCGATAACCTGACCCGCTAATGTCCGGACTCGATTTGTCCTTGATGACCCTACCCGAATGACCCGACCCGAACCCGTCATTGACTTGACATAACTCGGACTCGATATAACCCGACCCACTTTGACCAGACCCGTACCCGACCTGATTGCTACCTCTACTCGTGTAAGTCAAGTTCTTTTAGATTGAATAATTGGGGGTTGGATTATGACATTTGTGAATTTGTAATTATGTTTTAATTAGTTACTAGTTATAATACCCGTGAAATTCACGGGATTAGATATATGGTCACACTGATTTGTTGTCGCAATTAGTCATGGTGACAAAAGGAATTCGTAAGAAAAAAATAGTAACCAATACATATATTGTCATAATAATTAATATATAGTAAGAATATATTTTCCACAATTTACTAAATCTTCGCCATATATTCCGAGGAAAGCCGGATCTCCATTAGACCAAGAGCACTTGATACATATTGATAACTTTAACAACTATATTAATTATTATTTGGCCTTGCTCAAACGGATCCACAAATTCCTTATGTCATAGGATGTGTGGACGCACGTTACTGCTCTTATTTTTACTATGAATAATTTTGCTATTGCAAAAGGAGTGAGACTCACATTGTATATTTTATGTCCACTAACTCCTTATAAATTATTTTGAACTCAATAAAATTAATATGTTGTAACATTAATAATAATGTTAATAATAATAATAATAATAATAATAATAATAATAATAACAATAATGTCGCAAGTTGGAATGTGGCTTTAGTAGGAAAGCTAGTTTGGTGGATTGTTGAACAACCTTATAGATTATGGGATCAGTGGATCAGTAATGTGTATATGAATAATGGTCATTGGAGAGACTATAAACCTCTTCCAGAATCATGCTGGTACTGAAGGTAGATCTGTACTGTTAAGGAGATATTATTAAGGTTTTGTTGATGAGGAATGAGGTTAAGTGCCGGTAAGTATACTGTTAAAAGTTGTTATGAGTGGATAAAAGAAAAGAGAAGTGTGGTGGAGTGGCACAGGGCAATATGGAGTCCCATTGTCATCCCCAAACACAGTTTTATTGCTTGGTTAGTGATTCAACAAGCTTTAAAACTCAAAGATAGATTGTATCAGTACCAGGTTTGGGAGGATGAATTTTGTTGTATATGTTCTGCCTCATATTGAAAATTATCAGCATCTTTTTGTTGAATGCAATTATAGTACACATTTTTTTCAGTTGCTTGGAGAGTGGCTGGGAGCAGATATTGGAGACTCTAATAGTGTTATGTAGATCATAAGGAAGAGAAGGGGAAGGTTAAGGAAGCACATTACTAATGCAAGCATTCTTGCCTACTGGTATAACATTTTGACGAGTTTATCGATCCGGTACTTAAGAGGGGGAGGAGGTGAATTAAGTACGCGTTTAAAAAATTAATTCTAAAAGGAATGTCCACGAGTGATTTTGAAACAGTACTCAGGCTAATTGAACAGTCTGATCGATTGTTCAATACAATCTGAATTGTACAGTACTATTTCATTGATCGAATGCGTGAAATAAGGAGAACGAAATGGAATAAGAACCAACGTAAACAAATGAAAGAAGGCACGAAACACAAGATTTTTATCGTGGTTCGACCTACTCTCTAAAGGTCTACGTCCACCCTCTCTCTTATTATAACTTTCTTTATAATTAACTCAAATTACAAGGAACTTCCCCACGATCAACCCCAATCGTGCAATCTCGATCACAACCCCGTACCCCAAAAGTATTCTTATACTTTAAAGAAAGTTACAACCAATATTGCTCCTTAAAAGATTCACTAATCAACACAAAGGAGGACAATTAGTGTTCTTACGAGTATAAAGATTTGTGAAATCAAAGACGGTCTCAATGATACAGCCTAAAAAGGTTTTGCAAAATTGTTAAAGAAAAGCATAAGTTTTTAAAACAGATTTTTGCAAAGTAATCCCTTTTTATAAGAATTCGTAGTTGCTGAAAATTAAAATGAAAAGCCTGGAATTCTTATGTGTGTCGTATGTGAATTGCCAAAGCTAAGGCACTAGTTTATATAAACAAGATTAATCGGAATCTTTTCAACTTTGGCAAAAATCAAACAATCACGTACATCCTTTCAAAATTTCTATGAAATATTCTCAAAACAATTCTTTGCTAGAAATAAGTCTTTTGGAATATTCTTCAGATAATTCTTTGACAAAAAGAGCACAAATATGGTAAACATTTAGAAGATGTTAAATCCATATTTTTCTTAAGAAAGATATAAGAATTATTTTTATTTTGTTAGAAAGGTAAACCGTATTTTATAAGACTGAATGTTAAGAGAGTCACAAGTTTTTAATACTATTACATTTTTTCTAGACTCGGACGATAACATGATCACATCGGTCTCCATCTTCCGAATCTGAAAGACCTCAAGCATATCTCATTTTCATATTAGTATAAGAGAAATAAGGAGAGTTGTCATCATCAATATAATGTCTCAACAAATTCTCCCTTTGATGATGGCAAGTCCCTTTGAGAAACAAGTTCCCCCTCAACAAAAGAATTCAATCAGATTAGAAACAGACATAAAACAATGATAGTAAAAGATAGAAAACACATGCATCGATTTTAGATCAACCTAAAGAGTTTTCAGCCAATCAGCAAAATTGAACACAAAAGAGATATTCATAGAAGTGGTCTAGAACTAGTAGGAGTCAAGTAGAATGAGTCCCTAATTTTTCCCCCTCTTGACATCATCAAAAGGAGAGAAAGCAAAAACGAGTCAAAATTTAATGTTCAAAATCATAGAGGCCGACAAGCAGTCATCGGACACAGTCCATAGACATCATTGTAACAAGTGTTCGACCATCAGATAGAGTGATTAGATAAAAAGTCCTGCAAAATATTGACACAAAATGGAATAGAAACAGATGAGGTTAGTTGGGAAGGCGGACTAGAAGTTGTTTAAGGAGGTCAGGGATGGAGGACAGAGAGGTTAGAGTTTCTTTGATGGCCGCCAGTTCTTGTGCAATAGACCCCAAACCATCAACATTGACATCCGAGAGCTCATTATCCAACTTTCAAATAACAGCCCCACAGCCTCCTGAACTCGACCCAGCAGTTTCCTGATCACGCAACCCGACTAACTTATTTGCCACAACCTGAATGTGCATTTGTCCCATCAACCCGTCGCATATACAATCATCCAAAGCCATACACACACTGTCATCAGATAGAAGACCTTTCTGCCAGAAGACATGAGATAACCACATCCCATATGATAGGTCTCGGTTCTTATGAGTTGAGACATTCTGAAAATCATGGGCTACATCACGAATGTAATGAAAAACAACCGAGGCTAAATTAACAGGCTTGCGTAGCATGAGATGGTCTATCAACACCAAGTCTGAAATCTGACAGTAACCGTGGGAATTGATTCGTGGAGTGATGGTGCGAGGAATAAAATTGTATAAAAATTGGTGGGGTGCATCAAGCATGTGGGGATGAATATGGGTTTTGAGATAAGCAGTGGCGTCAAAGTACTATAACACTTGTAATGGTTCCACATCAACTAACCCCGGCCAACCATTCTTATCACAGGTTTTAAGACCAACATACGGAATACTAAAGATCTCGGCAAATTCATAGGTTTCACCATTGATTTTGGCAGTTAACATATCCCATTTGTTATTAACTGCAACCGATTGATAAAATTGGAGAATTTCCGGAATAAAAACAACTGATTGAGTAGTGAACATATCAGTCCATTCTTGATTATTATCGAGAATGTCAAGGAAAAAGGAGAATGTGAGATGTGAGTCTAACCAATAAAGCGGGTAATAGCGACCCGGGAGAATGGTATGATCCAAGAGACAGATACATTGTTCTAGAGCTTCCTCAGACAAGGACGGAGAGGTAAGAAACTCAATAACACGGTCTCTGTCCAGAGAGGACATCAACATAGCCTTCACCGCCGGTATTGGGTCATCAGTGGCAACAGATTCAGTGATGGGAGAGGAAGGTTGTTTCCGCTTGAAGGAAGTCACTTTGCCTTTTGTTAAAGCCTTCAAGGTTTTAAGACTGGCCCCAAGGCTATCCTTCCATGCGACATCATCAAATTCACAAACATCATTATGTATTATTTTCTCCTTACCCTTTCCGGTGATCGGAACCGAACCATCCAAACTGTTATCGGCGGCAATACTTGGTTCAGTGAACACAACGCCACGCCGATTTCGAGGAGAAATGTTAGGATCTGTTAATTTCTCAAGAGGGGTGAGTATCTCGGTCGCTAGGACTGATGGTTCGCGCACAGTGGAAGAGCGATTGAATTTGGTGGGTTTGGATTTTTTGGAGTTGGGTTTGGAGTTGGTGGTGTTTGGGTGGTTGACGGCGGTAGAGGAAGGGTTGTCGGTTGTGGTGGTGGGTGTTGATTTTGGGGGACATGCTATTTGGGGAGGTAGCGGTTTTCAGAGGTGGGTGTTCTGGTGTTGATGGAGGGCCAAGACGTTTGGTTCGGGATCTGGTGGTGGTGGTGAACAGGGCGACGGTTGTGGGAGCCGTCGTGGTCTTAGGGTTAGGGTGGGGGTGGTGGTTTTTTTTTTCTTAGGCGGCATAATGAGTGAGGTAGAGAGACGAAAGGGTTTAGTGATGGGCTTTGTGAAAATGATGGAGGCTTGGAGTGGTGATGGGTAAGAAAACGGATGTGAAGGTTATAATCAATAAATTGCAGAAACATATTACTAACAAACATCACACAAATACGTCAACCTTGTTGCTAATCTATTGAAAATTCACCGACTAGAATAAGTGAGCTGCAAGTAAGGTCAATGATTTGAACAAATAACTCGACACATTTTAACAACCTCTTCCAATCCAGTCAATCATTGGAATATCAATTTCAGGAAATATAGAACTATGAGCTACTGTATAACAAACCTAATTTTAACCGAATTTTCTCAAAAGGTTCTCTTGCCAAAGGCTTGGTATAAAAATATCGGAAAGTTGATCTTTAGTCTTAACAAAGTTCAAGCATATGTTCCCTTTTTTCACATGATCACGAAGAAAGTGATGCCGAATATCAATATGTTTTGTTCTAGAGTGTTGAACGAGATTTTTAGAGATGTTTATTGCGCTAGTGTTATCACAAAGAATAGGAACGCAATCAATGTTCATACCGTAATCCCGCAACTGTTGTCTTACCCATATAACTTGAGAGCAACTTTGAGCAGGAGCAACATATTCACTTTCTGTTGTTGATAGAGCTACCGTGTTCTGCTTCTTGGAGGCCTAAGAGATGAGACATGATCCTACAAAAGTAGCTACCCCAGACGTAGTCTTTCTTTCAACTGAACAACCTGCGTAATCTGCATCTGAATACCCCGTGAGAGTGAAACTGCAATGCAATGAGTACCATAAATACAAGTCCTGGGTTTCAATCAAATATCTCAGAATTCGTTTAACGGCAATTAAATGTGATTCCTTAGGATTTGACTGAAACCGAGCACATAAGCAGACACTAAATATAATGTCAGGACGACTAGCGGTAAGATATAAGAGTGAACCTATCATTCCTTAATATACCTTTTCATCAACACTTTTACCTTTCTCATCTTTGTCAAGATTCAAGGTTGAACACATAGGTGTGGAAAATGGCTTTGCATTAGTCATACCAAATTTCTTCAACATCTCCTTGATGTATTTCCCACGATGAATCATTATGCCATGAGAAGTTTGCTTGATTTGGAGACCCAAGAAGAATCCAAGTTCACCCATCAAGGCCATCATGCTCATTTCAAACTCCGACTGCATAAGATTTGAGAAATAAGCATACAACACATCGTTAGTTGCTCCAAATATAATATCATCTACATAAATTTGAACAACTAACAAATCATCTTTCACCGGTTTCAAGAATAGAGTCTTATCAACTTAGCCTCTTCGAAAACAGTTTTCAAGTAAAGCTCTGAGAGTCTCTCATACCACGATCTAGGTGCTTGTTTAAGACCATAAAAAACCTTATGGAATTTATAGACATGATTTGGAAAATTACTATCAAGAAAACCAGGAGGTTGTTCGACATATAATTCCTCTTCCAAATAGCCGTTAAGAAATGCAGTTTAAACGTCCATTTGAAAGAGTTTGATACCCATACGAGCGGCAAAAGCTATGAGTAAGCGAATGGCTTCTAGTCGTGCCATAGGTGCAAATGTTTCATCAAAGTTGATCCCTTTTTGTTGATGGATGACCTTCTGGGAAGGTTCCCTAGATGCGCATGAGTGAGGACAAAACGTGCTAGAAAGGACCCGTGATGATTTGTGGGTCATGTACACAGCCTGACGAGCTACCGTGACTAACATTATTTTCGGTCCTAGGTTTGGGCTAGTGTATTACAATTAAATCAAGCAAAATCTCTGATAAAGATAAGGCTTGGCTGAATAGGATCCATTTATTTTAGATGTTTCCTGGTTATATTAGTAGAAAATAGAATTGTAATGATCTTTATTTTGAATGAAAGCTTACATTTTAGCAAATAATAATAAGGGTTTTTTTTGTCAAAAACTACCTTTTATTTATGGTCATTTGTGTGCAACTACCTTTTATTTTTTTTGTTATAAGCTACCTGCTCTTTTTTTTTTGTAAAAAACTACCAAACTCTAAATTCCGGCCAAAAAAGTCAGAATTCCGACATTGACCTTTATTCTTATTTGCTTTGCACGTGTGAGCTGTTGTTTCCCCAAAACCACTTCTTCTTTTTTGTCAAAACCTAACTTAATTATTTTTCCCTCCAAAATTAACATTCCTCTATTTTTCCCTCCAAAACTAACATTCCTCCTATTTCTTTCACTCTTACCCATTCTTTCTTCATTACTTCTTCACTGTCTTCTTTTCTTAATTTTCTTTTGCAACCCAAAATATGCCTTCCTCATCTTCAAGATCTAATATATCATTTATGGTAATGAAATGCAAATGTGGGATACCTTGTGCACATCGAACTTCATGGACTTTACAAAATCTTGGGAGGAAGTTTGTCACTTGTAAATTTTACAAACCCGATTCAAATATGCGCGGATGTGGGTTTTTTATGTGGGTCGATGAAGATATGACGGAGTGGCAAAAGAACATAATCAACGATTTGCTGATTGAAAACCGAAGCCTCAAATCTGAAGTTCATCAAGCAAGAAAGGTCCTTGAAGAAATTGGAAAAGAGGTTGATGGGGAGAAGTTTAAGAAAGTAATGGATGAATTGGTTGCACTAAAAAAGGAGAACAAGAAGAACAAAATTATTTTAGCTTTGGTCTTTATGTTGATTTATATTGTTTATGGCAAATTAGGGTAATTCAAGGCAATGTTTATGAATGGTTATGTACTGGTTATGTAGGGTTGTGTATGGAATTGGTTGCACTATATGCAGTGGCGGACGCAGGAATTATTGGCATGGGGGGCACAATAGAAAAATTATACTAAAAAAAATATACACAAAGAGAATATAAAATACGATTAAGTTTCGTCTACATTACATATCAAAATATCTTTAACAAAAACTTAAAATCTGAAAATTAATCTAAAATCATGCGACGAGATTTCATGTTTTGGTAGCGCTTAATGATATCATCATCACTCACTCGTATAAAATAATCTCGCTCGATAAATGTGACCAAACAATGGTTCAACAGTTTATCTCCTAATCTATTTCTCAACTTGTTTTTCACAAACTTCATAGAGGAGAAAACCCTTTCCACACTTGCCGTTGCAACCGGAAGTATCAAGACAAGCTTAATTAGCAAATAAACCCAATTATATACAATATGTTTCTTTGTTTCAACAAGCTTGACCGAAAGCTCACCAAGGTTCTTCAAATGATGAAAATTTGAATCTTTCTTCATATCACTAATATAAATATCAAGTTGATGTTCAAGATACATTATATCAACACTTGTGAACTCCGTAGGATAAAATCCGGCAAGCTCCTTCAACTTTTGCTTGTTAAAAGAAGCAAAAACATTAACCGGGCTCAAACACGCCATACATTTTAACAACTCCTTGCTTTTTTCATCAAAACGGTGTTTTAGTTCCTCAACTTGCTTATCAATCACGCACACAAATATTTCAACACGGTAATGATGAAGGTTGTCAACTTTGTGAAGACAACGCCTAGATCTTCCGGGAAGAGCATAAAAATCACTCATGTTAGGCACTTCAACTTTATGCTTTACACAAAAGTCACATACCGTCTCATAGAAGTTGTTCCACCCATCATTTCTCAAAACTTGCAAAAGATCCACGGTCAAATCCACAAGAGTCATCGCATTAACAATATCTTGATCTCTTCGTTTTAATGCTTGGCACAAATCATTAGTATACCCAAAAATGACTTTCATAAGATGTAACATAAAAATAAACTCAAATGACTCAAGATGACCAATAGTAATTTGTGCTTTTGCACGATCGTCCACACATTTTGAAGACGATCCAATTTCCTCAAGAACTTCAACAGTAGAAGGATACAAAGCAATAAGACTCAAGATTGATTTGAAATGAGAACTCCATCGAGTATCACCCGGCCTACTTAACCCAAGTTCTTGATTTAATCCCCTACCTGTTTCAACTTCACCCAAGTTTAATGCATCTAACACCTTCTGAGCTTGAACTTTTTTTAGCATCGTCATCCTCTTACAAGAGGATGCAATAAAATTAAGCACAATTCCAAGATGCATAAAAAATTTGGCACATTCACAATTTTCTTTAGCAACTGCTACAAGGGTTAGCTGAAGTTGGTGAGCAAAGCAATGAACATAATAGGCACACGGGTTATTCCTCATTATCAAGCTTCTTAGACCATTCAATGAACCTCTCATATTACTTGCGCCATCATACCCTTGACCACGAATATTTGACATACTTAATGAATGATTATCAAGTAGTTTTTTTATTGTGGTCATAAGTGTCATACTAGATGTATCATCAACTTTCACAACACCCAGAAATCTTTCACATACATATCCTTCCTTATCAAGATAACGCAAACAAATGGCCAATTGTTCCTTATAAGATACATCACTAGACTCGTCGGCTAATATTGCAAATAAATCATTATCTAGGTCTTCAACAATCAGTCTAGTAGTTTCTTTGCCACAACATTTGATAAGGTCTTTTTGAATTGTAGGAGCAGTCGCTTGGTGATTCCCCGGAGCATTACTAAGAACAATTTTAGCAATATGTTCAGATTTTCCAGCAAGCCATTCCAAAAGTTCAAGAAAATTTCCCTTATTTTTTGAAGTTGCACTTTCATCATGACCTCGAAATGCTAGACCTTGTTTCAAAAGATATCTCAAACATTGGAGTGAATATGTTAAGCGAGCCTTATAAATAGCCTTAGTGTCAGTACTTCCTTTGTCAAGTTTTTCCATTATAGATGTCTTTTGATTTATGAAAAAGTTGTATTTTTCTCTAGCTTGGTTGTGAAAACTACCGACTTCACCAACATGTTTCTTAAAATTGTCTATTGCCTTACTCCACTTCCTATACCCTTTCTCTACAAATGGATCATTCCCGCAATTATTTGAAGCATCCTTGAACAAATAGCAATGAAAACAAAAGGCCGCATCATTCTCTTCACTATATTCAAGCCAATCATAAATATCATACCAACGAGCTTTAAAACGGCCACTACTACATTTTGATTTTATAAGTGTTGCTATAGAGTTTATGCAACACTTAATGAAGTGCTGTATAAAGTCTCGTTGCATTAGCTCATTGCAACACTTTATGCAACACTTTTTGAACTATTGCAACACTTTTATAAAGTGTTACATATGTTACTTTTATGCAACACTTTTTTCAAACGCAAAGGCAACATTTTTATTTTCTAATGCAACACTTATTGTGAAAAATTAGCAACACTTTTCGTAGACAAATGCAATACTTTTTATATTAAAAAGCAACACTTATATTGAACAAATGCGACATTTTTATTTTGAGAATGCAACACTAGTTACATCCAAAAACAACACTTATACTAAACAAACGCAGCACTAGTTAATCCAAACACAATAGAGAATTGCAATTTTTAATAATCGTGTAGTATTGCATATCATTCAAAAGTTACAATAGAATTATTCAATCTCAAAAATGAATGTCAATTACATTTCCAAAAAGGATTAAAAATAGAACTTCGCAAATGTTTAAGTACAAAAAATGTACCAAATGTTTAAAATAGAACAAATGATTTAATGATTATTATTAAATAAAAGTCTTCATGCCGTTGTAGTACTCCATTATCCCACGAGATATTGATGTAAGTTGCCATCCGAACAAAAAATCATCCGACAACATGCATAATAGTAATACCTCAAATGCAACCTGTTTTGCAAAAGGAAGCACAAAATCAGCAGCATTCTTATCTTTTGAAAGCCATTCAAAATAAGGCACGAAGGAAAGGAGGTTGACGACGTATATTATCAGCTTAAAAAAGGCACATAGGAAAGGAGGCACAAAATCAACAGCATTATTTATGGTTAAAACGTATATTATCATCATCATAAAAAAAAAAGAACGAGTGAAACTTGAATTAACATTGTTTTCCCTATTGGATCAGTTTCCTCCCATAACAAAGTGCAGTAAAACTGTAAAACAATGTGAGAAGTGAGGAGAGAAAAACAAGAAATGTAGAAATCCCGTCAATTATTAAGATTGGAATTCCACATTCCACATAAAAACCCCAGACCCACAAACAACCTTTCCCTGGCCGGCCTGTTTCCTCCCTTTTACCAGCTTTTTCCCACAAACATTATTATTAGCATCTTCCACTCCTTCCGTCTTGGTAACAAACTAGGTCATCAAAAGCTCGTCTGGGTAACAAACAAGGTCATCAAACTTGGTAACAAACTAGGTCATCATACTCTTGTGTACATGCTTACGGAACTGAAATCATCTGAAACGACTAGTCATTTCTCTCGTCCTTGTCTATTAATTATCGCTTCACCTAAAGCTCACACTCTTGACAATCCAAAATTTCTCCTCCAAAAAATACGCAGTCTTAACCATGTGTACTATTGCTTCACAATATAAGAAGTGCAAATAATTTAGCGAGTCGTTTTGGTTACCCTATATCATATTTTAAGGCCATTTTATGCCAGCAATTTAACAATTAATGAAAAAATTCTTGCTATAACTTAAGAATACCTATATTCAATTGACAAAGAATGGCTTGGGGAGAATGTTTGAACGGGATTAAACACCTCATTCTCTACAAGTTCTGCAAATATTTCATGCCGAATGAATGCTTAACCACTTGGAACTTAGAAGAAACTAACTGTGTTCTACTTAATTAACCATCTAAGGCCTTTTTACTATATTTAGACCAGTATTATTAGGAATTCAACATGGGCCTCATTATCGATCAAAGCTCATATCGCCAAATATGATTGATACAAGCACCCCAAAAAAATTGGACTCGTTACGAACACGGTTAAATCCAATTAAAACTGTGAAATTGAAACGAGTGTCTTAGCTAAGCTTACAATCAAATAACAAGACAGAGACTAATGTTATAAAACAAACTTTTCAATGAACTTCCAGATAGATGCTCTTCCCTCAGTTTAAAAATTGATGGAGGTGTTGGAATCGAGCTTCGTAATGCTTGAACTGCAATTACAAATACATTAATAAATAGCCCCTGTAGTCAACATAAATTTGCTACCAAAGTGATAAACAAGCAGACTATTATGAGCTAAGAGTTAATTAGCAAGTCATTTCGAATTTCAATTACTAAAGTGATAAACAAACAGAATATAATTGATGCTTTAGTGATCTAAGTAATCATATCTATTGAGTAATGGTTTTGGGTTTAATGCTAAAGGTATTACTAGTTTGATATAGTGGCAATGGATAATACAATGTCACTAGGATAAGTGTCCGGTTAGAACCATAGCAATGAGCTCCCTAGAAATTTCATTAAATACAAAAAGCTACAGTAGAGAGCCTGGGATTTGCTGTGATTATGAACTTATGATCTATTTCACTTTAGCACCGTATTGCATTTCCTCAACCTTTCAAATTGTAGTGTGAAAAACAAGCCCAGATGGGATGATCATAAATGTACAATACCTTTAGAATGTAATGTACAAGAAAGCTCATGTCCTGTCCATTCAGAGCCAATGCCAGCACCAATAATTGACAAAACTAAAATCAGAAACTGAGAAGTATTTACATGGTAGTGTGAGTAGAATTACACATGTTATTAGCACATTAACCTTCATGAATATATCAAGGTCTTCTTCTGGTTTAAATCGAGAATCCTTTTTCTCTTCTTGCAAGCTCCAGTAGCATATCTATTGAGCATATAAATTGAACCGTTCAAACATAATCAAGAAGATTTCTCTTCAAAGGACACAGTAAGATGGCAAAAGAGAGGCTGCACAATACGAATATGATTATATGCAGGGACGAATAGATAAACAACAATTGAATTGAGATAATAACAAAATGATAACAATAATTGAAATTGAAGTATCATACCTATCAGAAATCCCAATCAATTATACTGAATATGAATTTCGCTGGCTGAGTAAGAATCAAAGTTGAAATAGGATGAATATCGCGTGAATCGAACCGCTGATGGAGTTCTTTTTGGTTTTTTTTCTGGGAATGATGATGAAGGAAGGACACGGGATGAAGATGGTACTGTAGAATTGTTTTAAGCGTTTATAATTAGGAGTATTATTAGCTAGGGTTTAATTAGCTTAGGGTGATTAATTAGGCGCTTAATTGTTTTTACCAAATTTCATTATTGCGCTTAAACGAAAGTATTGAATTGTTTTACCTAAATTTCAATTTGTTTTTTTATTTTAATTGAAAAGTTTAAGCGCTTAAACGAAATTAATTGGAAAATTTTAGAGATGCATATATATATATATATATATATATATATATATATATATTAGGTTTAAAATTTATTAGGACAAATATGTATGTGACGAAAGTGTTGCACAAGTGTTGCTAGAAAATGCAACAATTGTATAAGAATGTTGCAAGTAAAGTAATATATTGCAACACTTACCTTGAAGTGATGCATTATGTAGGTAATAAGCAACATTTTTAAATAAAGTGTTGCATAATTAAGTAAAAATTGCAACACAACGCGTAAGTGTTGCACACGAAATGTTGCATTAGGTCTCTTTTTGTAGTAGTGGGCGTAATTTTTTACCTTCAAGTGTTTGAGGGAAATCCGTCTTTGGTTTTGGCCTACAAGGCTTCTTGTCGATATATCCCCTTCTTATAACATCTCGATCATTAGCTGGATAAGAAAAAATTGGCTTTCGCTTCCCCGGATCATGTGGTAAAAGATGAATGTCAACTTCTTGAGTTGATGTGAGATATGGCTCTGTATCATGTTGCTCACTTTGGTCAAGTTCTTGAGTTTCGTAAGGGTGTTCAACACTTTGCTCATTAATTTGTGACGATGGCGAAGATGTTGAAGTATGTTTATGTGACTTTCTTTCTTTACCCCAAAAATCTAGTATGCTTCTATTCTTCATCTTGAAATCTTGAACGAAGTATAAACAAAAACAAAAAATAAATCATAATCAATTACACAATTCTTAATATAATAATTATAAAAAGTAAAAAAGAGACAAATGTGTACTAACTGTACTTGACTACTTGTGTATTTTTCGTCTTTCTCAATATAATTATAACAATTCTAAGAATTCTTATTATAATATTTATAACACACCATTACACCAACTACTAAACTACTTCATCTCTTTGCTCTTTACATCTCTGATTCTTTTCCAATATAATCAAAGTCAAAGTTGATTATCAACACAATTAAACAAATGCTCCGCCTCCAATATTTGATCTAATTGAAAGCTAACCATACCGCCATAACTAAACCCGACCACTGTACAGTTTTTCAGTAGGCCTATGATTTTTAATCCAGATGCTAAACAATCTGCTTGAAATGGGATCCGCCCCTGTGACACCCTCTAGATCCGCCCCTGTACTTCCGTACTTCGTCAACTTCGGAATCTTATAATGAGCAAGGCAAGACAGCAACGACGGTCGACGGTATTACATCTATACTCTCAAATCTCAGTCAGTCAGTCCTATTATACATTTATATATTTAGGGTTTTGAGAAAATAACAAAATTGGGATTGAATTATTGTATACAATAATTAGGTTTAATGGGATTGAGATTAAATTATTGTATACAATAACTGGGATTTGGGGAAATTGGGAATTTGGGATTGGGATTGAGATTTGGGGAAATCAATTATTATCTTAATATATTCATTACATAATTACATTATATCAATTCAATTATGTCAATTATATCAATTATTCAATTAGAGTTTAGAAATTGCAATTTGAGGGAAATACCGGAATTTGGACTGACAGTGGCGCCGACGGACAATAACTGAAGTCTAGGTTGAAAACTTGACGGTGGGTCGGTGGCGCACGACGGTGGCCGATAATTGTGATTGTGAAAGTTGACGGTTGTTGCCTGTTGGTTAGGGTAAATAATGAATATTAATGTGGTAGTTTTATCAATTTTAATACGGATTACGGAAGGGGTAACGTCTGTTTTTAGAGTTTTTTTTAATTTTTTTTTTTTTTAAATTTTTTTTTTTTTATTTTTTTTCCCATGGGGGGCACGTGCCCCCTCTGACACCCTCTAGATCCGCCCCTGACTATATGTACTTGTTATGTATGGAAGAATTGGTTACACTAGAAAGTAATGTGTACTTGTTATGTATGAAAGTAATCCACCATATTAGTTTTCATCAACAAAGCCCCACCAACATACTCGGTCTTATGCGTATTAGTTTTAAAATAACCCCCATGATAAACCCTTAATTTTGCATGAAAATCGGTATCAGATTGTATATTGAACTTGCTCCCCATCCTAGATACAATTAACATTACCAAAATCAAAGAACAAAACATGTATTATGAACAATTTGAGCAATGACAACATAAACAAACATGTATTAGGTTTACCAGAATAAACAAAGGGAACAAACCTGTTACTGATTGAATTATAATGCAGCAATAGATTGAGTTGATTGATCTGATCAAATGGAGGACGAAAATGGGAAGGGCAGAACGAAGAGCGAAATTGGGAAGGGCAGAACGAAGAACGAAGAAGAAGAGGAAAATGGATTAATTTGATTTTGGGGGGTTTTTTAAAATTCGGAAAGAGAAGGGAAGTGGGTTTGGGGAAACAATAGCTCACACGTGCAAACCAAATAAGATTAAAGGTTGATGTCGGAATTCTGACTTTTTTGGCCGGAATTTAGAATTTGGTAGTTTCTTACAAAAAAAATTAAAAGCAGGTAGCTTATACCAAACAAATAAAATAAAAGATAGTTGCTCACAAATGACCCTAAATAAATGGGAGTTTTTGACAAAAGAACCCTAATAATAATAATAATAATAATAATAATAATAATAATGTCACAAGTTTAGTCAATTGTAGTAAAATAATAAAATGGTTGAGTGTTAGTGAGTTTTTTTTGCGATTTTACTCATTTAATATTGATTATTTTCAACGCTTGGTTAACGGAGTTTTATGTGAAAGTGTGTAATCATTTTTAAATTGATGGGCTCTGATAATTTATATGATATTTTCTGACATGGGAAGCAGTCCAATGGTTTTTTTTTCGAAAAGGCTAGACTTACACCAGGTGTATGAGGCCTCTCATACACCACCAACCAACAAACGCCACTTGTCCAACTTGTTGAATCTTGCTAAAATGACTAATTCCTTTGATTCCCTCGGTAATCAACATCTACTAATTGGTTTTTTTGGAAATTAACACCTAACCTAGTTATATTATTTCCTCTCTCCTATTTTTTTTATTTAATTCTAATTTGTTCTTAAATACTTGTATTTCTTATTTATTCTGTATACGGTATATTTATACGTATTCTGTATTTATACGTATTCTGTATTTATGCGTATTATGTATTTGTACGTTGTATTTATACGCTATTAATTACTCTTTTTCTTTTTTCTTTATATGCTATTTAATTACTCTTTTTTCTTTTTATTTGTAATTGCAACTTATTGTTTTTATACTTTTCATTTGTAGTGTGTTATTATTTTTTGTTATTTTTTGTTAGTAAATTTCATTTACATTATTATTTATATTTATATTTTATTGTTTAAAATATTTTTGCATGTGTTTACGTTTATGTAATTATTTTTTTAATCAATATTTTTTTGTGCATGTTTTTACTTTTATATAATTATTTATTTATGATTAATATTTTTGTTTTGTATAATTTGTTTAACGTTTATATTTGTATAGCAAATATTTAATTTTTGTTGACTTAATAAAATAATTTGTTTAGTTTATAATTTTCAATATCTTCAGTTAATTACGTAATCCTTTAATTTTTTTTGACCTCAAATTTTTTTATATAAGATAAATATTAGATAAGATCTTAATATTTTACATAATTCGCTTTTGTTTTTGTTGGCTTAAATTAAAAATATTGTTCTAGTTATGCTTAAATGGAATGAAAAAAAACGAAGAGTCATTAGGGTTTTGTTTGCTTGGTTTAGGCGGGAAATGCTACCATTAGTGGGTAATTTTGGAGGGAAACAATGTAGTATAAGTAAGATCATTCCCTCCATAATTTATATCATCCAAATTACAACTTAATCACTAGTTAAATCACATATTACCTACTAAATCACATCCTCACTACCCTAAGTCGAAGAAGAGAAAATGTCGGAAGAGAGGAAAGCACATGTTAGAGACATTGTCACAACTAGATTGTTCATGAGAGAGTTAATAAAACAAGTTGGCCCTAATGCCGTCCAAAGTGCTATAACCCGTGTAACCCCCGGTTACCACGGAAATGAGTTCCTCGTTGGTTTATATGAGGAGGAATTTAACAGGCTCAATTGGGGAAAATTTGAGCTTGACAGAATGTATTGGAAGAGAGTTGGCGAAGGAGTAGAGATGTTAGCTACCCCTGAAGTCGACGACTGCATCGTGAGGGTGGAGGATGAAGACGACGATGTCGAGGTGGTTGAGGTTGTAGCAACCACTCCGAAACCTACAAGGGCCACGGATGTTGCTAAGGGGAAATCTCCTTTTGTTGCTACCCCTGATCTACCCCAACCAAAAATATCAAAGAAGAGGTTGGGGAGAACTCATCCAAGAAGGGTCAATCCTAAGAAGCTTAGATTTGATTCTTGTGTTGGTTGTAGTTATCATGTTTAATTGTTAGATTTGTTTTTTTAAGGGTTAGTATCTTTGTATCCGTTTTTAATATTAATGAAATTTAATTTCGTTATTTCATATTATCATTTTCGTTATTTTTATTGCATTTATAAATTAAAGCTACAATTAGAAAGTAAATTTAAAAATTCATATTGTCATTCTGAATAAAATTAAACGAAAAAAGCAAAATGGTGACCTTCAACATTCTCAATTAAATTATTTAATTTTAAAAAGAAAATCATATTGTCATTCTCCATAAAATTGAATGATTCTTTGTCTTCTCCATGCAACTAAACTAATTAATGATTTAATTCAATTAATTGATATCATTAACATTTTAAAATAACGTAATATTAAAAAATAAAGATCATTTTATGTTAATGTAAAATTGTATTCTTAATCAATTTTCACGTAAATAAGAAAATTACGTAACTTGTAGAAAAAACTAAATTAAACTACGTGTTTTTATTGGCATATTAGATTAAACGAAAAAAAAAACGAAATGCTTACCTTCAACAATCTGAATAAAATTATACTAATATTGTAAAAAGAAAATAATGAAAGGTGGGTTAACTTTTGTCATTCTCCATAAAATAGAATGATTGTTTGTCTTCCCCATGCAACTAAACAAATTAAATGATTTAAGAAAATTAATTCCTAACAAAAACGTTTTAAAATAACGTAATGTAAAAAAAATAAAGATAATTATGTTAATGTAAAATTGTTTTACCCAATTTTCACGTAAATAAGATAATTATGTAACTTGTAAAATAAACTAAATTAAACTACATCTTTTTATTGGCATATTAAAATAAAACCAAAAAAAACGAAATGCTTACCTTCAACAATCTGAATAAAATTATACTAATATTGTAAAAAGAAAATAATGAAAGGTGGGTTAACTTTTGTCATTCTCCATAAAATAGAATGATTGTTTGTCTTCCCCGTAGAAGTTGACTAATTAAATGATTTAAAAAAAAAAAAAATTGCCAACAAAAACGTAATTGAAAACGTAATTTAAAGAAATAACGATAATTTAAAACGTTTTTTAAAACGTAATTTTAAAAAATTGCCAACAAAAACGTAATTTTAAAAAATAACGATAATGTAAAACGTAATTTAAAAAAATTGCCAACAAATAACGTAATTTAAATAAATAACGATAATTTTATGGTAATGTAAATGTGTCTTAACCAATTTTCACGTAGATAAAAAATTATTGTAACTTGTAGAATAAAACTAAATTAAACTACGTCCATCTTCCCGATCAATAACAAGTGTGGCATATTTATAACATTTCTATAATTAGACCTACGTACGTCCATGTTCCGGATCAATAACAAGTGTGTCATTTATAACATTTCTCTAATTAGACCTACGTACGTCCATGTTCCCGATCAATAACAAGTACGAAGTATGTTGTATATAACATCTCCATAATTAGACCTAAGTCCATGTTCCCGATCAATAAGAAGTCTATCGTATAGTATAACATTTCCATTATTAGACCTAAGTCCATGTTCCCGATCAAGAACAAGTGTGTTATATATAACATTTCCATAATTAGACCTAAGTCAATGTTCCCGATCAAGAACAAGTCTATCGTATAGTATAACATTTCCATTATTAGACCTAAGTCCATGTTCCCGATCAAGAACAAGTGTGTTGTATATAACATTTCCATAATTAGACCTAAGTCAATGTTCCCGATCAAGAATAAGTCTGTCGTATAGTATAACATTTCCATAATTAGACCTAAGTTCATGTTCCCGATCAAGAACAAGTCTGTCGTATAGTATAACATTTCCATAATTAGACCTAAGTCCATGTTCCCGATCAAGGACAAGTCTGTCGTATAGTATAACATTTCCATAATTAGACCTAAGTCCATGTTCCCGATCAAGAACAAGTCTGTCGTATAGTATTACATTTCCATAATTAGACCTAAGTTCATGTTCCCGATCAAGAACAAGTGTGTTGTATATAACATTTCCATTATTGGAATTCATCAATCAATCGGTTTGCTTTTTTCTTTTTTCTATATATTGGCTTTTTTTTAATTTTGTATATATAGATTATATATCTATAATTATAATTATATATGACTCCTATTAATTATATCTAATGTTAGTTTTGCCGTTTCTTCACCTATTCCAATTCTCTCTATTTGCATGTAACAGTTAATTGTTTTAATTGGATTTGACAACCTGCATCACATCACTGTTATCACAACAACAAATGTCAAGAGTTTAAAAAATTATACGTACTTCATAAGTGATCCAGAAAATTAAACGTGTTAAAAATATTGAAATGAAAAAAATTGTATGAGTTTAAAAAATTATAAGTCACAAATAATTACTATAAGAGTTTAAAAAATTAAAAGTCACAAAAAATTGAAAGTGTTCAAAATATTTGAAGTGGTAAAAAATTGATAAGTGAAAAATTTGTACAAGTATGAGTTAGTGATAACAAAATCATAAGTCATAAAAATAATTATAAGACTTTCAAAAATGTTATAAAATGATCAAATAAATTAAAAGTGATCAAATAAATTAAAAGTGAGAACAAGTTTATAAGTGAAAAAATTGTATGAGTTAAAAAAATATATAAGTCATAACAAAATTTACTAACAAAATCTTTTAGTTGGTTAAAAAAATTTATAAGTGATACAAATAAAATAGAAGAGTTTAAAAAAACTTAAGTGATAAAAAAATAAAAAGGAAAAAGAAATGTCAAATACACTAGTAACACTGTACAAATACGGTACAAATACGGTACCAATACTCAAAGCGTATAAATACAAGAAACATATACGTCATCCGTATAAAAATACGAAATAAATACTGAAAATAAAAATACAGAAAATATTATATGTATTATAAAAAAAGTAGACTTAATTAAAAAAATAGGAGAGAGATATTAATAATTAATAGACTAGGTGGGATTATCGAAGAACAATTAATATTGTTGTAACAATCTAGAGAATCTGCATAATTAATCAAATAAATCAGATTCTTTCAATTTTACACGTGGCAGATGGTGATTGATGGTGTATGGAAGGCCTCATACACCTGGTGTAACTCTAGCACCTTCCGTTTTTTTTCCATGTGCAACATTCTTAAACAACCTATAACAAAAAAAGAGAAAAGATAATAACAAACAAGATTTAACATGCCTATATTTTATCTTATACATTGGAAAGATTTATACCTCGTAAAATGACCTTTATTAATGAATAGCAGGGTAAAGCACAAATCAGATATCCGATCTAAAATACTAGTTTGCATGGTATATCCATATTATAATTTTTTGAAGTAGATATCCATATCTAAACCAAATATTTCAATATCCATTATAATCGGATGAGAAATGGCATATTCATATTTTAAAATTTACTTTAAAATTGAAGTTTAAAACACGATCATTTCCATCCTCTTACGTGATGATATTCTTAGTATTTTTAGTCCAATGATTTTTGACCTAAAATTTAAGTTTATATTATATATTTCTTCAATATTTTAAACTTTATTTTAGTTATAAAATTGAATTTTCTCGAAATTATACTAGAAAACTATAATTTTAGATCGTATTTAATTCTAATATCCATGTACAAACAAAACCAAATATCTCGGGTCGGATACCCGATATAAACTTAACTTTCGGAACGGATATCCAAAAACTCGGACTGGATATTAGATCAATTTGAATAATCGATTTTTTGCTAATAATGTTAAAGGAACAAATGAGGGATTTGGACTTAAATAGAGGGAGTAATAATTTGTTGACCATAGTAATTTCTCCGAACAGTTCTTTGGATTTAATTTCAGCTTATTTTAGTTAAATTAAACTTCATTCAGTTCATTTGAGTTCAGCTTCATTCAGGTCTTGGTCTTTTGCACTAAAATCGTCCGAACTGATTTGAACTTAATAGAGCCAAACTGAATTGAACTGAATAAATCTAAACTTAATTGAAGTAAAAAGTTAATTTGTAAAGAAAAAAAGTAAACTGTACTGAACGAGTCTGAACTTAATTTAACTAAATATAGTTGAACTGTAATGAAATGAGCTGAAATTAACTTCAAAAGAACAAGACCTCGGGTTAGTTATACTTTTCTCTTCACAACTTATATTTATTTCAGTACATATCCATTTAGTTCAGTTCCGATACATTCAACTTGATCCAGTTTAGTTCGATTCAATTTACTGACGATTTCGTACAAAAAGACAAACGAAGTGGTTGGTTTTAGCTAAAATTGGCCCAAAAACTGCCAAAGTTCGTTATACTCATAGGCCCATAGGGTTAAACCCTCTCTTCTATTTATTTTGCATTCAAAAGACAAAAACCTTTGTTTACTTTGAACAGTCGACTTTGTCTCCCACCAAAAATACAAGTTCCTATAACAACGCTCTAACTTATTTTTACCAATAACAAGGACTACTTTTCGAACACTCTTACCACAACCCTTTGTGTGTTAGCCGCTTTTCTCCATTGTTTCACGATTAATGCTCTCAATGGCTCTCCGTTTTGAGGTACCCCGTTTCTATTCTTTTGTGACGAGTATTTTAATCCATGCATATAGAATAAATAGAATAAAACATTTGCCGCCTAAAAAGGTTGCATGTATGTTATATGTAGGCGGTCTTGTCTTTGTGTTGGTTAGTTGGGTAAGCACTAAGCAGGTTGTTTGTTGATAACCCGTAATAAAAACTGCGTTGAGAATTGCATTGAATGAATTGTGGCGTGATAAAGAACTACATTGAGTAAATTTTTGGGTACGAAAGTTGAATGTATGCAGCGTTACCCTTTTGCTAGAAATACAACAAGAGGTTGTTTCACTGATAATTGCATTGATTAGCGAGAGTCATTTTGCTTCATTCAATCGTATTTAGAAACTGAAAATAATGATTTCTTTGATTCACATGTCACTGGAATTAGATTTTCTGTCAGGTGTTTATTTTGGTGATAATTGTGTATGTAATTCATTCAACATCATACCCTTAGAAGATATTGTCATTCTAGAAATTAGGAAATAATTACAAGAATTTCGAGATTACAATAACCAAAGATATGGTATCATATCGTATAATATCAATTCCGATATGATACCTAATACCCTTGTGCAATATGTACGAACTTTATGATTGGAGAACTACAAGAAAATGATAAGCAATATAAGAAAGTAGAAATATCTTCATCTTGTTCGATCTGCATAAATCTTCTGCGTAATATCAATTCCAATATGATACCTAATATTTTCACATCAAGGTATTCAAAAGTTACCTATATGTGTTTGAGTAGAGGAAAAGATTGTCATATCTGACATTCATTAACTTGCCAAGACGGTTGTTGTTGTTGTTGTTGTTTTTGAATTGTTGGTAGTATGCAGCATAAAGCGGAGAAGTAATTATGACTTAGTTTCTAGTTTGATGCGGTCTAATATGTGATTTTGTGAAGATTTTAGGAAGATTTAATAGAGCTCGTGCAGCGGTGTTAACTCTTCCGCACTTTGTATGCCAAACGCCTCTTTTCATGCCTGTGGGTACCCAAGGTTTGTCCAAAATCCTCATATTCTGTGTTACTTGTATTATGTTCTTAAGCTAGTCGGAATATAATAGTTAGACTGAGCGGCTTTATCAAGTTTGTTTGGTTTGCTTTTCGTGAAGAGATTTTGGACAATACATTATCTTGGGTTGTTCGCCTAACTCACTCAAAGCATCTCCTGTAGCGAGAAAACCTACATTGCTTAGCCACGCGAAGTTAATTAGGATGAATTGCGGGCTGTTTTGTTTTCATGTTCATCCCGTGTGTTACTTATCACTGGAGATGATCCAGGTGACAAAACCTGCTAACTTAGGGAGAATTGATTGTGATTTGTTATGCTTTAGGGCTCGCTTTAACGAGAGTAATTATTATCATTAAGTTAATAGAGGCCAAATTACAGAGAAATGGGAATGAAGGGATGAAACTAGGGTGGTGAGTAGATTATCCTAGGGGAAGGTAGGTAACTATTATCCCCCTTAATGAGGTAATCATTTTCCGCCATTCCTACCCTTCGTTATTCCACCACGACCTCATGCTTTCTTCATTGCATACAAGCGTTAGTAATGAGTGAGGTAAGAGGGCTTTTTAAAATTTGTTGTGATAAGTGTTTGAGTCTGTTGGATGGAAATTTTGGTGAAGAAGGGACGAAACTAGGGTGGTGGGTAGATTATCCTAGGGGAAGGCAAGAAATTCTGGTGATGAAGGGACGAAATTAGAGGGCTTTTTTAAATTTGTTGTGATAAGTGTTTGAATCTGTCGGATGGATTTATAGGGACCATTAAAGGCTTGACAACAAAGCAGCTTAAGGAAATTGGTTGCCAAATTATACTTGGAAATACATATCATTTGGAACTCCGTCCAACTTCAGAATTGATTGATGAAATGGGTGGTCTTCACAAATTTATGAATTGGCCAAGGGCAATGCTCACAGACTCTGGTGGTTTTCAAATGGTTCGTACTTTGTATAATTTTATACGCCAATTGTATTGCTTTTACGTCTGTCTTACTTTCAGAACACTCGAATGTTACCTACATTGGCTTTCTGTGAGCTGATTCTGCATTCTGCAGTAATGAAGGTCCAAAATCTGAGGACTATAAATCTCTTTCTTTGATCTATCCAGGTGTCTTTATTACATTTGGCTGATATCACTGAGAAAGGTGTCACCTTTCAGGTATATTACTACTATTTTTTCTAGTTTCCTTGTAGTTGACACAATTCGCTCTCCATTTGTTCGTTATAGGGCAAGTCTTAGTATATTTGGCCCCTTTATCTTGCCGTAGGAAGGAACTTTTGGGCCGCTGGGGTGATGATGTGCGGCTGACATTTTTTACTGGTACCAAAGCTCTGTGTTGTGTTTGTCTTTGTCTTCAAATTCATCTCCGAAAAATGAAATTCCTGTAAAATAGTTGTTCAGGTTGAAATCAAGGAACTGGAGTATGACTTTAGGAACCTTTAGACTTAGGTGTTTGGTGTTAAAATTGCCAACTTTTCTCGTGAATTACAACTTACAAGTGGTATCAGAGCAACCCTGCGACCGTCTAGTGAGCCTTGTGGTCTGGAGTACTCGGGTCACCAACCTAGCCGGGGAGGATTGAGTTTCACCAACCTCTTCAAGAGAGTAACCCACCTGAATAACGTATTCTGGTTCAGTGGAGTATTACACACCCCCACTGTTATTCTGGTGGTTCATTATTGAACACTATTGTTATTTAAAAGTTTTATATATCCGGTTCGGCTGTCTTTCTGGCTTACAAGATATCTTTGGTTGAGCAGTCTCCAGCAGATGGAAAGCCAATGCTTCTTAGGCCGGAGGATTCTATCCAAATCCAGGTAATAACACTCTGTCACACTTCCCGCTTACCATCAGCGACCTAAGTCTCCATGAGTTTAATCTACTTGTTACAAATTTAGACTCACTGTTATTTGTAATTTTAGGTGTTTTCAGCTTGTTCAGTTAAATACCCTTTTAGCCGCCTTCATGCAATATAATTTTCTTTGCAGAACAGGATCGGAGCTGATATAATAATGGCCCTAGACAATGTTGTAAAAACAACTACCACTGGTCCCAGGGTTGAGGAGGCTATGTATCGTACACTTCGTTGGATAGACAGATGCATTGAAGGTGAGCATTGGGGACTGAAACTTTGGAGTTTATGCTTAAACATTTGCCAAGAGTTATCTTTCATCTTGTTTCTGGATCGACAAATAGTTGCATCTTTTACCACTCGTTACTTTTCCTGATTTTGTTTGATATACAGCTCACAAGAGGCCAAATGAACAGAATTTATTCGGCATTGTTCAAGGTGGTTTAAATCCTAAGCTAAGGTCAAATATTACTTATCACCTCTAGTTTTGTCTCTCTGACTTACCAGTATACCCTTTGTTTTCCGACTCTTTTTTTGGTTTGTTTTTGTTTATCCAAATTCGCCTGGTTTGAGGCTTTGAGCACTTAATTTATATTTTCTGTCATTGTTAGGGAAATCTGCGTCAAAGGCTTAGTGGAAAGGAATCTACCCGGGTATGTTTGCTTTATATCCGTCAAATGTTAAGGACTCGCCTTATTGAATAGTTAAAAGTGAAAAATTATTTTGGCGAGACCGCTTCATTGCTCTACTAATACAAATTGTTATGGGTTTAAATTGTGGGAAAAGAGGTCAGTCACACACGTGTGATATATGAGACGGTCTCTTGACTCTTGAGTGACTAACTGCCCACATTATGTTTCAAGTAATATAATGCTCACTGCTATTTCTGACCTGTCTCAGGTATGCTATTGGTGGTTTATCAGGTGGCGAAAGCAAGGATTCGTTTTGGCGTATCGTTGCTCAGTGCACAGCTGCACTACCTGAAGATAAACCGCGATATGTTATGGTAGTATCAAGTTTCTATGGCTAGTAATGAAGTAATAATGTCCTGGTCTCTTGCATACATTACAGATAATATTTTTTTTGCATGGTTCAGGGTGTTGGTTATCCACTGGACATCGTTGTCTGTAGCGCGCTGGGTGCGGACATGTATGATTGTGTTTACCCTACACGCACTGCTCGTTTTGGGACTGCTCTTATACCTGAGGTGTGTTCATTTTACTCTTAACATTTGATGCTAAAAGGTTTGGACTTTAGAGGGAAAGGGTAAATGCCATGTTACTGACTTTAGCAGCGTGCCCTTCATTTTGAGCCCAAATATATAACATTTCACAAAATGACCGTGTATAACACTTCAGTTAAGTCGGAGTAACATAGGGTAATATCAGTTGGGTGTAAAGGAACCCATAAGAGCAGTTCACGATGCTGACAAGTTAGCTAATATCGGTTGGCTGACCGTGTGATAAATTCATCGGAAAATTTATTGCATTAATGTTGGTGCTATTTAATTTGACTGTAGGGTGTGCTGAAGCTAAAGCACAAAGCAATGGCTGATGATACTCGTCCAATCGATCCTTCTTGTGCTTGTGCGGTAATGCTTCAAACAAGACCTTCATAAGCTATAAAAACACCTTCAATCTACATAAACTAACTTAAGCTGTTTTTCTTAAGGTCTGCAAGACATACACAAGGGCGTATATTCATTGTCTCGTTACTAAAGACGCAATGGGCTCACAGCTCGTGTCATATCACAACCTCTACTATATGCTGAAGGTAATAGTTTTGCGATTATATTTTCAAGATGATAGTAGTATTCGTTTCCATTCATACTCAAATCTATGTTGCGGTGTCCTGCAGTTGAGCAGAGATCTTCATACATCAATCGTTGAGGGACGATTTCCAGAGTAAGTGTAACACCCCCATTTATTTAAGGGCCTGTACTAGGACTCCCCAGATAAATAAGAGTGTTACCATCTCGGTTTCCCGAGGCAGCAGATACAAAGGGAAGATAAACAGTACTTTAATTAAATAAAGTTAAACTCAAAGGACGAGTTCATACAACCAACTTATAAATCTGTCTTGTAAAAAAAACTAAAGTACAACTCGTGAAAAGACTACTATGGTGATCTAGACTCTAGGCTGGTCCGGATCCGAGCTTCTCCCTTCCCTTAGCTCCCATAGTCTCAACACCTGTCAATCTGCTCCCCAATAAATTGGTTCATCACAGGTGATCACGAATACACAAGATCAACCACGAGGATGAGTAGAGGAAAATATAAACAAACAATATCATACGTATATTTGGATTTAATCATCCATTAACTCCGCACCGATCCAATGCCAAATAAACTCCGCACCGATCCAACGCCAAATAAACTCCGCACCGATCCAACGCCAAATAAACTCCGCACCGATCCAACGCCAAATAATCTCCGCACCGATCCAACGCCAAATAAACTCCGCACCGTATCACAAGACCCAATATTCTCCACATCGTATTGTATCACAGAAATATACAGTCAAAGAAACACAATATAACACCATTCATACAATGAGATATAAATAGTTAACATCAGATAATAACAAATTACTCATCACCATGTATACAGTATTGCCCTACCTCAATACCAGAATTGCAGACAAGTCCAAGGCTCGTTAGAAATGTTCCACGCGAAACTCGCTCCCTAAACAAGTACACGTAACAAATTAATAACCTTCCCGAAACCCCATAACGACCTATGCTTGCTATAAATAGAAACCTTCCATAAATGGAAAGTTTCCCAAAATAGAAACCCATATAAATGAAAAGTTTCCATAATTAGTAACTTCTTTGACTAATTGATTTCCCGACTCATAACTCGCCACACGATAACGAAATATAGAAAGATACGAAAGACGGCTATTATTAAAATATAAGTAGCTATAACACTACTATAGTAATAATAATAAAATAATTTTCACAATAAAATAATACTAATAATAATAATAATAATAATAATAATAATAACACACTTAACAATTCTCGCCATAACCCGACACCACGCTCACTCCCCAAAACCAACCCTACAGCCACCGCGTAACCCTAGCACCGCCACCAACAACCCCCACAACTCGCGCCCAGAACCACCAGCCGCCATCACAACCACTCACACCCCTTCGACTACCACTGCCGTGGTGAACCAGAGTCTCAAACCAGGCCTGGCTCACTATCAAACCACCTGACTACCCCCATCGATCTCCCCTTAAAACATCACACCCAGCCACCACTGACCACCGGACCACCTCTAACTGAAACCCCAGAACACCGACTGTTCTCCTAACCCGAGACCCATAACAATAAAACCAACCATAACTCAAACGTCCACCCTAAACATAATTACTGAAGCCATATAAATCAAACGACAACAACAACCCCTCCTGACACCGTATACACCACCCCCTACGACCACCTTTAGCAACCAACGACCGACACTGACCAAACTACACAAGTGCACCGCGTGATATACTACAAATTTACGCAACCAGAACGAAGATCGAAGTTGTTATAAACGACTAAACCTGCGACAGACTTACCAAAATCAAAACTACAAAACAACAGGAATTAGCAACGTGATGACATACCAGGTTCTCAGCTACTTCGAACCACCGCGCACCCACCTCTGACCACCGTGTATAGTATGTTACTCTCCGTTGGTGTGACGGCTGTGGTTGTGTGATATGTGAATGGAGATTAGGGTAAGGATTATGTTTAGAGGAGGTGTCCAAAGTGACGGCAGGAGGATGAGTAATAGGGTGTTTTTGTCTTTTTTTTTTTGTTAAGTAACGTGTATGGGTTTGTGTTAAGTAACGTGTATGGGCCATAGGGTTTACACGCATACCAAGGCCCAACATCATCGTTTAAACACGGTCTTACGACTAACTTGTAGACTCAACCCCTTAACACACCATAAACTAGAAAACACTTATTCGATAATACTGATTCGGTAATTAAACTATCGAATACCCACGCTCAAATAATTAACAACACGCCAAAATAATTATCAGATATTAAAATAAAATACAACTATATACAGAGTATTACAATCTCCCTCCTTAAAATGAACTTCGTCCCGAAGTTCAACCACACACATATATCACCGTGCTTACAACCTATAGGCCCAAAACCTAAAACACCATAATAAGACAATTAACATAAGTGAACTCATAAGCTACAGGGTATTACAGTCTTCCCCCCTTAAAATGAACTTCGTCCCGAAGTTCACCATCCCATGGTTATCAACCTGGTTACTAGACATGAAACAATTACAAAACAAGACACGACGTAACATCTACCACTAATAAGATGCATAACATAAGTAACAGGGCCACCAAGTATATTCAAACCATCATGACACACCAACTAGCCATGTCATAGGAACTAGTCATATCGTAGACTAATAAGATTTTACAATCCTATCCTCCTTAAAACATGGTTACGTCCCTGTAACCCCATAAACATTCTAACTCATTACTCCATCTTACTCATTACTTTACTTCATAAAATCTAACCCCAAGTAAACAAGTATCGCACTCATCGTCGCATCTAAGACCAGAGACAAGAGGTGAGTGAACAGACGGGATAAACTGCAATCAATACTTCCATCCCCATATCGATTTCAAATTCGAGATATAACTCAATAACCAGGGCCACACTAGGCCGTAAACATAACATGGCACAACGGCCTAATAACTCATATCTCAATACCAGTAACCACTTCCCATCTCGATTTCAGTATCAATACTGTCAAATGTCCTATGAAAGGAACTGCTCAACACTTAGAGAGTAAAACTCTAAGCTACTCACCCACAAGTCAAGGTCAAAGAGTGAGACAACCCGATAAGACACTAAACTATAAGCTCAACACAACATCATTCATGGTCTTGTTCTAGTCTCACGAGCAACTCAATCTCCTCAGTACTTACCTCCCAAGTTCGTTGTCATACTTGTATATATACTCATCATTCCACTATTCACAAAACAAAAACGTGTACGCCATAAAATAAGAACTTGTACATAACTCAGACTAAACAATTACTAAAAGTTTCCCATCTCACAAACAAAAGAATTATCACATCAATAGAAAATTCTAACTATCAAAATAAAAGGACAACTACTAATATTCAACTCAAATCAGTACTCAAAAGAGACTCATACCAACTATCATTTAACATATAACCTCGAACAATAATAAGTATTAGGGTCGGTAGGATCGTGTTACGCAGTAAAAATGATTCGGAATAAATAACACTCATACACCCTTGAAATTTATCACAAATTTAATATACTAACAACAATGTAAACAATTAAGAAGCTTATAGTTCATACTTGACAAATTAAATGTTTCATGTTCATAAACATATTATAGAAATAAATTATATTTAGGAAAAGACATAGCGCAAAATTAATTAACGTAATTAAACATGGAACATTGACATGTTTCCCAAAACATACATAACTCATAGACTCACAAGATCGTTTAACATCCCCAGATATCAATTAGTTAACCAAATCACTTAGCTACATTTCCACCCACTCATATTACATCATATATCATGAGGCTATTATTATACATGACTTGCACAATAAGGGTTTTATACAATGCGCAACAATTAAACATTCAAACAGGATTTCATCGACACATAGCTACAAGATTGTCATTTTGCAACTAATCACCATAATTATCAAACATCAAGCTTGAACCTCGTTTGTCATTTTGAAAATATTTTGAAATGTTTGAACATTGAAAGAGTTGTTTGTGACAATATAATATGTGTCAAAGACAATTTTACAAGCTACAACTTGAAACAAGGCTACACTGAGGTATTATGACTCTTCTTTATTAAGTCCGTGTTCTTTTCACTCATGAATTATGAAAATTTTAACGATATAAGTAACAATCACAAGGCTAATACTTCCATAAATCGTATGCCAACAATTAATAACTTACACATCATGATCAGGTTCTAAATATAACAATATGCTTGGAAAAGCGATAAAGTTTATAATCACAGGAAACTAGACAGTGATAAACCATCAATAGACGAAAGAACATCAACAAGATTCACATTGTTCAAATAATCACAATCACAATTATGTATAACCATTAGATTACTATATCATGCTGATAAACTGACCAGTTAAATTTCATTCTGTCACTTAGCAGACTCCTTTCAGATAAACATGCTTTTGACATCACATACGAGTAGCACATAGTTAATTTGAGGTCGTAAAATTTGACATATAATTGAAACAATTCTATATTAAACTTGACGAAATAAACAAGGTTACGCTATCATATAGTGAGGGTTCATACTCATACCATACCATACGCATATTATTCATGTTACTAATGTCATATCAGGATATCACGTGGTCACATCACTTAAATGACATTTGATTAAACTTTTATATGAAACTTTTATCTCTCACGATTTCAACAATTAAACATTACGCAGCAACTTACCAAATCATAATTAAATAACAGCCTAGCTAACGTGCGAGCGATCATAGTTTTTAGAAAGTATAACAGACTAGTTAATAATAGAAAAAGAATCGAATGCATATCCCAAGGAAATTATTTAGTACCATTTCCATAACTCAGTCGGTCTGAACAAGAACTTTACAGCAATTCAACAGAAAATTTGGCAACTTGCAAGAATCACAACTAAATAACGACTCATTAAGATTTTACATGGTCTATCATCTTGAAAACGTGAACGCACATTCTGAACAGTAGAGGTGGAATTATGCATAAACAATAACCAAGTCTTAAATGATTTCTTTTATAAAAAGATAAGTCAAAACGGAACTGTGCAGCAACAATCTAACCACGGTCAACTAAAAGATTTATTTCACTCAAAATATAACTCTTATTAATCATGAACCCAACAACATTGTAACACCAATTCAGGAGGTTGTCATACATAAAATTTTCATACGCAAATATGGGACATATTTAAGATGGCATCCTGTACAAACAAGGTAACATCCAGGAAACTTATTAAAACAATTTGGTTCTTTTACAACTTTACATTGCTACCTCGAAACTCAACCATTCTTTTTCTGAAACACGTTGACATATACTTGGAGCATAGACATCACTTTGTACAGTATTAACAAGCATTTCTCATTACCACGATACTCGTTATCTGTTTCACGGTAAAGATTTCAAAACTGAAAGTAGGATCAACTAACTAATTTGATTGTTATACATGTGTTTCAAAATAAATTAGTTTCTACCATCGCACAAACACAGCTTATCCAAGTACGAAAATATAACCTAGGGGCTACTACGTATCCCTTATTGATGATACACTTCATAACGAATTTAAATGTATATAACATGCATAAAAAATTTAAATACGAAATACGCAACATATGACTATATACATTCATAGCTTAGAACACACATTCTACATATTACTAAACATGGATTGCTAAAGCAATTAGTAAAATAATTAAATCATAAATCTCGAATTCCGATCACATTTGCCTGGTATGCCAATCAGTAAACTCTTGCAAGGTATAAGGCATGCATATAAGAAGTGTATACACATAGAATAGTAAAGGCAATTATCAACGCGCACGGCCTCCGGTTCGGTCTGCTAGCTTTACCCATAAGACTTAACTTGGTTCCACATCCTATAACGACATAGCATAGCCGGCTGTAACAACCCGACCCACCACCGTCGTAACGCAAACCCAATAAGATGGGTGCACACTTTTGGGCCCATTATTTGTCCTCACTTAAGCCCAAAAGCACAAGGCCTTGTTATTAAGTGGTGGGCGGAAGCTATTATAAACATATCACAAGCCTCACATTCTACCGATGTGGGACAACTTTCCTCTCATACTCTTGGGGTGTTACAAACTCCCCCACTTAAACAACACAACGTCCTCGTTGTGCCTCAAACTTGACCGCAACCAGGGCCAGAATCCTCCCCCGCTAGGTGTGTGACCCGAGTACTCCCGACCACAGGCTCACCACACGGTCGCAGGGTCGCTCTGATACCATTTGTAACAACCTGACCCACCACCGTCGTAACGCAAACCCAATAAGATGGGTGCACACTTTTGGGCCCATTATTTGTCCTCACTTAAGCCCAAAAGCACAAGGCCTTGTTAGTAAGTGGTGGGCGGAAGCTATTATAAACATATCACAAGCCTCACATTCTACCGATGTGGGACAACTTTCCTCTCATACTCTTGGGGTGTTACACCGGCTCTACTAACCATTACAGTAAATCATGATCATATCTCTCCTACATCTATCCTTTTAGGTGACTATAGCTCATCAACTTATTACACATATCATTACACTATATCTCTACCTAACGGTTTAGGGACCATACAGCCGCATGCATAGCTCCATATGTATATACAAGTAAAGCTCATATTTAAAATTCTCTTGTTCTCCATATCAGAAATAGTATACCTCAGTCAACATTCAACATCAATCTCATGATTTACAGTATATATTACCAACCATATTTCACATCATAACTCACCTCATTCCTTCTCCTGTAAGAACGTTAGTACCAGGTAACTAGGTCACTATATAATCTACCCCACTTTTCAATTTCTCTCATTGGGTTCCCGAGACAGAACAGAAAGGGCCCAGGTTTGGTGTGAGGGGCCCCCTAACTCATCCCGTTCCTTTTTGGGGCTCCTAACAGTTTCATCTCGGGGTTCATTTTATCGGACTCTTCCTACGTTCATTATTATTCATTTGGTTTAGGCCTGAGGATCGTTCTCTCTGATACCACTTTGTAACACCCCCATTTATTTAAGGGCCTGTACTAGGACTCCCCAGATAAATAAGAGTGTTACCATCTCGGTTTCCCGAGGCAGAAGATACAAAGGGAAGATAAACAGTACTTTAATTAAATAAAGTTAAACTCAAAGGACGAGTTCATATAACCAACTTATAAAACTGTCTTGTAAAAAAAACTAAAGTACAACTCGTGAAAAGACTACTATGGTGATCTAGACTCTAGGCTGGTCCGGATCCGAGCTTCTCCCTTCCCTTAGCTCCCATAGTCTCAACACCTGTCAATCTGCTCCCCAATAAATTGGTTCATCACAGGTGATCACGAATACACAGGGTCAACCACGAGGTTGAGTAGAGGAAAATATAAACAAACAATATCATACGTATATATGGATTTAATCATCCATTAACTCCGCACCGATCCAATGCCAAATAAACTCCGCACCGATCTAACGCCAAATAAACTCCGCACCGATCCAACGCCAAATAAACTCCGCACCGATCCAACGCCAAATAAACTCCGCACCGATCCAACGCCAAATAAACTCCGCACCGTATCACAAGACCCAATATTCTCCACATCGTATTGTATCACAGAAATATACAGTCAAAGAAACACAATATAACACCATTCATACAATGAGATATAAATAGTTAACATCGGATAATAACAAATTACTCATCACCATGTATACAGTATTGCCCTACCTCAATACCAGAATTGCAGACAAGTCCAAGGCTCGTTAGAAATGTTCCACGCGAAACTCGCTCCCTAAACAAGTACACGTAACAAATTAATAACCTTCCCGAAACCCCATAACGACCTATGCTTGCTATAAATAGAAACCTTCCATAAATGGAAAGTTTCCCAAAATAGAAACCCATATAAATGGAAAGTTTCCATAATTAGTAACTTCTCTGACTAATTGATTTCCCGACTCGTAACTCGCCACACGATAACGAAATATAGAAAGATACGAAAGACGGCTATTATTAAAATATAAGTAGCTATAACACTACTATAGTAATAATAATAAAATAATTTTCACAATAAAATAATACTAATAATAATAATAATAATAATAATAATAATAATAATAATAATAATAATAATAATAATAATAATAATAATAATAATAATAATAACACACTTAACAACTCTCGCCATAACCCGACACCACGCTCACTCCCCAAAACCAACCCTACAGCCACCGCGTAACCCTAGCACCGCCACCAACAACCCCCACAACTCGCGCCCAGAACCACCAGCCGCCATCACAACCACTCACACCCCTTCGACTACCACTGCCGTGGTGAACCAGAGTCTCAAACCAGGCCTGGCTCACTATCAAACCACCTGACTACCCCCATCGATCTCCCCTTAAAACACCACACCCAGCCACCACTGACCACCGGACCACCTCTAACCGAAACCCCAGAACACCGACTATTCTCCTAACCCGAGACCCATAACAATAAAACCAACCATAACTCAAACGTCCACCCTAAACATAATTACTGAAGCGATATAAATCAAACGACAACAACAACCCCTCCTGACACCGTATACACCACCCCCTACGACCACCTTTAGCAACCAACGACCGACACTGACCAAACTACACAAGTGCACCGCGTGATATACTACAAATTTACGCAACCAGAACGAAGATCGAAGTTGTTATAAACGACTAAACCTGCGACAGACTTACCAAAATCAAAACTACAAAACAACAGGAATTAGCAACGTGATGACATACCAGGTTCTCAGCTACTTCGAACCACCGCGCACCCACCTCTGACCACCGTGTATAGTCTGTTACTCTCCGTTGGTGTGACGGCTGTGGTTGTGTGATATGTGAATGGAGATTAGGGTAAGGATTAGGTTTAGAGGAGGTGTCCAAAGTGACGGCAGGAGGATGAGTAATAGGGTGTTTTTGTCTTTTTTTTTTTGTTAAGTAACGTGTATGGGTTTGTGTGAAGTAACGTGTATGGGCCATAGGGTTTACACGCATACCGAGGCCCAACATCATCATTTAAACACGGTCTTACTACTAACTTGTAGACTCGACCCCTTAACACACCATAAACTAGAAAACACTTATTCGATAATACTGATTCGGTAATTAAACTATCGAATACCCACGCTCAAATAATTAACAACACGCCAAAATAATTATCAGATATTAAAATAAAATACAACTATATACGGAGTATTACAGTAAGTCACCACTTATCTACTACTCCATATATCCTAATTATTTTTGTAGAACTATTCCTCATATTTCTCTCGATTTCCTGCAGGTTTGTCTGCAACTTCTTACAGATAAGGTATTTTACTAACTCTAATTGAATAGCTAACCCATTATGTCTGCCAGTCTTACGATAATCTTATCAAAAGTCCGTTTCATATTAGCATTATGATTTATGTTGCTGTTTGTCTGATGGATATGTGATAACTGTAATTTGTTTGGATAGTTTCCGAGAGGTGATGTACCAGAGTGGGTCTGCGATGCCATGAAGGTTGCCGAGATTGATATTTCTTCATGTTGTGCTCCAGACTCTTGACACTCGATTAGAAACAAGACATTGTATAAATCCACAGCTCCAATTTTCAACACAGCAGGGAGCAGCCACTAACGGATCTCTATACTATCACTCCGACTCGACCAGAAACAAAACTTTCTGGTACTGCCATTGGAGTCGTTCTCTCCACCCCGGCACCATTTTTGGCAACTATTATAGGGATACTTATTAACAACTATACTTCTTATCAGTAAAGTTATTTACAGGAATTATATTTGGGAACAACAGTGATCTTTTTAAGATTATACTGAACCATGTTTGCAAATCACTTCTCAACCCCTGAAATCAACGAACCAAATTATATTTGAGACCAAATCTTATTAGCGAATATCTTACACACTAAAATCAATCAATTAACACACTACAATTAACTGAATACTACACAAGGGTTTCAGATTGTATAGCGTGAGTCTGTCTTTTACATGACTCAGAGTTAATTTCAAAGACATCAATTTACGCAAGGCCAGTACATACTGATCCAAATACTCCAATAGACTAACAACTCAATGATGCCCGTCGTTGAGGGTACCAAAGATAAAATTTATAATTCCTAACTTTAACAATAGATAGTGAAAGTCAGGGTCGAACCACAAGGAGGTGGGGAATGTTTATTGTCTTAATGTTAATGTTTAAAGGTAACAAATTTGGGGGTTGATTGGTTGATTACTATATCTAAAGAAAAGATTAAAATAAAACAAGAATTAAAAGATGAGAATAAAATATAATAAAAGAGGATGCTAGGATGTTCGGGTAATAAATAGCTAAGGTAAAGTAAATCCTGAGGTCAACATGTATTGCAGTCGCGTAAGGGGGTGTAACATATCTTTTTAGGTCTATGCTACCTAATAGCTCCTTTCGGCCTATGCTATTAGTTCCTAGGTCTCACAATTATTGGGTGTCAACAATAAGGGTGATTCCTAAATCCCAGGTTACATACCTTTCAGCCTTGAGTAACCTATCCGTCTTAAAGTGTAAACCAATGCCCTTCCCGTATCTTTCAATCTTGGGTAGGTCATTACTAACATCCTACAAGTCTCCTATTGGTCTCATTGCAGGATATTATAATTTATAAGAAAAGACGAAATAAGAAAACAGACGCGAGTGGTCGACCGACCGGCTACTCCAGTCGGCCGACCACGGCCTCGGTCGACCGACCGACTATTCCAGTCGGCCGACCGGGGTCCTGCTACAGGTCGGGTTTTTCGGATTTTATTTACCTATGCATATTATTCCCTACATCCTAACATATGAAAATTAGTTACTCATAATTGTTAAGACGAATATAAAATTGGGAATAAACATGAAGAACATAGTAAATAAACTAAGCTTGCAAGATTCAAATAAAGCTTGGGATTCTAACTTAATAATTGTAATAAAAGCAATAAGAACAATAATGAAACTAGATCAAAGAGGAATTACCACAATTGGAATTAAGGCAGAACTGAATAAACTTTATTGAATGCTTAAGAATTCTTGAATAATGCTAAAAGATGAACTAGATGGTAGAAGATGGTATATGATAAAGCATATGAAAAAGCATACCTAACCCTAATCACAAGATTTGTTTATATAGGGTAAAAACTAAGAGTTTCCTTAAAATTCTAATTCTACTTTATTTCCGAAAAAGAAAAGAAATCGTATGGGCTTTAATCTGGTCGGCCGACCCGTATAACTGGTCGGTCGACCACTTCTCGCTGGGCTTCTCTTATTTCCGGTCCTTTCATGAAAAATTGGACTTTATGAAAATCGGGCCTGGTCGGCCGACCCGTTATGCTGGTCGGTCGACCGCTTCTGCACGGAAGTCTTCGGTTTTCTTCTGTTTTGACTCTTGGTACTTGATTTTGACTCTAGTTGACTTTCCATTTATTCCTTAATTAAGCAAAAGACTTGAGGATACGAATTCGGTGCTAAATTGCTTCTTTTCCGCATAAATCTGCAAAAGTGCATAAAAATACGAAAGTACACAATTTGTGGGAAATAAAGGCTAAAACATAGTAAATGAGCGACCAAATACGTGTAAAAATAGATGTAAAACATCATAAAATAGACACGTATCACTCAAATCAATCAAAATACAAGCAAACCCCTTTTAAGTTTATGAACTAATGTATCAATTAGGTGCAGTTGCAGACTTAAATTCCTCGTATAAATGTACGAGAATGTAAATATGAAACCCCTTTCTTCAATAAAGGATTAACTCTAAGACTTCAATCTCGAGTTAGCAACATACCAGACAAATATAATTTCACAAACAAACTGATATAACTTCCTACCGGCATTAAATCAATTCGAAACTTTGAACTTATGTACTTCAAAGCTAAACCCCTAATTTTGGGCATACCTCAAATTTTCATAATCAAACTCTTACTGTTTTTACAATTATAAGTTGCGTAAATAGCAAACTTCCAGCATAACAAACACAAATTCATAATTAAATTGAATAGATTTTCAAAATCTGAACTTTATCTAATTTCAACTTCAACCCCAAATTTTAGGGTTTAAGCAAGTAACAGAAATTAAAGCACAGCCGACATCATCAAATCACAGCATAATCGTAAAATCAGCAAACAGTAATAAAATACGAAGCAAATCAAGAAAAGATGACGAGGAAGAGAGAAGATACCTTATGAGAAGAAGAGATGGAGATTCAATGGCGGAGGAAAGGGGTGACTGCCTGCGTATAAATGGGGGTTTATAATGGTAGGGTTTTATTATTTTAGACCTGATCATCTCCGGGCCGACCCATCCAGTCCGGCCCGGCCCGACCCTGCTCAGCCAGCCTGCAACTGCAACAGGCTTGTACTCGTAAACTAACTTAAAAAATGGTTAATGAAATTGTTTAACTTGGCCCGTTATTTTAACGGACGGGTATAAACTTTATTCTTACTTTTCCTTTGATATTTTCAAATAAATTAATAAAGTAATAATAAATTAATAGCACTACCTAAAAAAGTTGAAATACAATCTTAAGATGAGAAATATTCATGTGACATAGTGAATCTTTTGTCAAACTGGCCTATAGTGATAATTTGATGAAAAATTTACATTTCGACATATTCAAAGTTTTTGGAATCCGTTTTTTAAAATAATGCTCAAAAATAAAATAATTGTCGTTTTGGGTTGGAATTGAAAAATGGTGTTCACGTAGGCTCGGTCTTTCGGAACCTGCTCGGCTTAAACACGCCATAAGGCATGGCGTGTATATAGCACAAAACACGTCATTAGGTATGGCGTGTATATACCTCTTCTGTCATTCCTGATGATCCTATCTTAAATCTGGGTGGAGATGAGGTACATGCAAATGGACATGCAGACCCTCAAAACCATGATCCAACAACAGCGATGATGAATCAGATCTTTGGGGAGACAAATGATCCAACTAATGATGAACGCCTTAACTCTATGCAAAATATTAATGAAAATGGCATGGATCTACATGTCGAAGTTCATCCTAATGGCGACTTTACTCTCATTCCGGTTGAAAATCACATGCATGCTCTTAATAATGGAGATCAGGCTCAAATTATGGATAATATAATTATTTAATACTGATTAAATAATATTAGCTAAGACGAATTAAAATGTTAATTCGTAATTAAATGTAAAATGTTATATTTAATTATTGTGTAATGAAATTATTTAATAAAGATCAAATAATTCAGTTAAATATAAACGGTTATATTTAATTGTTAAAATATAAATATACGATATTTATAAAGCTAAACATTACACACAAAGAGAGTGTAACAACCGATTTTACAGATACAATTCGGTTGCTACAGTGGTCACACGGCTACAGTTGTGGCGTGTGAATCAGTTAAGTTGGGAGCGGAATTCTATCTTATTGTTATTAGGAGAAGTTGTTAGTAGTATAAACAGAAGACTTGTATTCTGACTAAACTACTCGATACACTCCCCTATAAATAAGACCAACTTGGCACACTTGGTAGGCACGAGTTCCCACGCAAATTTCTACCTTCTCTCTCTCTAACTTTCATCTTACACAAATTAGAGGTAATTTTGCAGTTTCTAGCTCAGGAAAGGGTATTTCTCAGGACATCTTGGGTGCAACAATTAGGAGTATCTGTTTTGATATCTGATCTTAGGCCTTTGTAAGGACAGAAGGTTAATTCTTAATCTCAATCTTTGTATCTTGTTCTTCGTTTATGAATATAAATCGTACCTTATAAATTCGTTATAATCCTGGATATAAAGAATTGAGAATATATACAGATATTTTCCCACAAGTGGTATCAGAGCATAAGGCTTACAAATTTTATTTTGGTATGATTTTGATAAACGTTTTGAGAAAAAAAATTGAAAAAAAAAAGAAAAAAAACAATTCTTAGCCGTGTCTTTTATTTTTAGCCGCGACAATTTTTTTGTTTTTCTTCGTCGCTTTCCTTTTTGATTTATTGTTGTTGTTGTTGTCTTAAAAAGTTGATATAACAAAATAATAAACTTGTAGATGTTTTAATTTAATAAGGATTGAATTAAAACGTGAAAGGAAATCGTCTCACATGTTCTTGAATTATATAATTTGCTAAATAATCGATCCCACCATAATCTTGATATTCGTCTTAAAAGGTTAATTTGAATGATTAAGATTACAACTATATCTAATAAAGATTAGAATTTTTGAAGGTTATCGATTTCGTATTTAGCAACCCGACATTAGTTATTCAAGTTCATGAGTGTTTTTTATAAGAAAAGAAAGAAAGAAAATTGAAATGAGGCTGCTCGGCGCTTTGTTAAAGCGGTTTTTTCCGTTTTTCAACGCTTTTTCCTGGCGCTTTTCTTGTTTTTGCTTCGTTTTATTTAATTTGCAGCAGTTTAAAAGAGTCATTTTATGTTTCGGCTTTTTAAAAGTGTCAGCAAATTAGTGAACAGCTTGTTATTTGCCGCGCTTTTCTGAGTTTTTGCGGCGCTTTTAGGGTTTCAGCGCTTTCCAAAGCGCTGGAATTCTGTTTTGTTTTTTTTCTCTTTTCTCTCTTTTGTCTCGGCAATTCTATTTAAATCACGGGCTGTTTTTCGTTTCTTTTTTTATTATACATTATACAGATAATGTCTAATTTTTGGGTGAAAAAGTTCACTAGTTGTGATATCTAATTATTTTAAAACGGTTTAAAATAATGTTGGATTAATTCATATTATACGATAATATGAATATGTACGTTTGATTAATATTATGAGATTAATTACGGAATTATCACATAATTTAAGTCATTAAATGTTAGTTTGGGTAAATTACTCTACATAATTACGGAATTATGTCTTGAAAGTTTAATTTAATTCGTATGATGCATTATGCATTTTATATATTATTGTTGAATGAATGAATGGATTTATTTACGTTTTTGCAATCAGTTGTAATTTTTAATACTTAGTGAGACCTTAGTAAATTATGTTTTCGTAATGAAGGAAACATAATTTGTGATGTATTTATGAGATCTCGAATCTCCCTTGTGTAATTTTTTATATATTTTTGGGAATTAGAATGTAATAATAGGATTTTGTTATGTAATTCTTCAAATGTAATAAATAAGACCAAGACGGAGATCAAATTGCTCACTCCCACTACATCACCAAGAAGGAACATTAAGACAAGACAAGCTTCTAGGATCCATTGCTGAATGGATTCCAAAATTGTATTTTTTTGTTCTTTTTGGTAGAATAGGCCACACTAGGACTTGTTTTACTTTCGTTTTTATTTTCGTTTTGCTTTTCATTCACTTGTTTTGCATCATTTTTCCGCCTAAACCAAACCACCTAAGATTGCATGAAAATTGACTCATATAGTGTGTATGCTAGTCAGTGTCGACATACAGATGTCACACGTTTTTTAAAGGCCATCACCTTAGTTTATTCATTCCCGCATGCTAGATATTTGTTCACTTAAATAAATTAAAATTAAAGATGATGGGAGCTTCCTCTATAACGTAAAATTGAGATTAGTCTTTTATAAGTCAAATTACTATGAATCCCTTCTTCGTCGCCAGACATATAGGACTATGACCCCTTCTACGTTGGGTAAGTTGTAGCTGTTGACTTATTTTACCTCAACATCATGACCGTCGTACGATCCAATGGTTGTGGTGGACTAAAGACAGAATTACAGAAATTTATCGACCAAGAATTCTAAATGTAGAATTAGCCAAGAGGTTGGCTTATCAATTTACTGAAATTGAGTCTTGGGATCATTTATATAGTTCTTGAGGAAGATAAATTATATAAATGCTAAAGTCATTGCATTAAACTGTTTTTGCATTAGACTATTTACAAGACGTTGGTATGCTTATTATGTTTTAATTTCTTCTTTACATGTAGAATTCATCTAAACAAAACAATAATACTGCAATTACTATGGCTGGTCATAATGATGCCCCTTTGCCTAGTGGCACACTAGCTAAAGAATCCTGGCTAAAGTCTTTTATAGACCACATGAATCAGTCCACGCGACTGAAGAATGATGGGTCCAACTTTGCGGACTGGGAGGCTGCATTACGGAATGCAGCCATAACTGATGGTAAGCTCAAGTATTTAACTAAGCCGTTACCACCTAACCCAGGCCCCACTGTTAGAGCTAACGTATCACAAGCTTATAGTGATTTCGTTATGGAAGCGGGTGCGATAAAGAACGTACTTATCTTTGCAATGGAATCCAATTTGCAAAGACGCTTCATTTCCCATGGTGCAAATAATATTTTCACCACGCTCACAAACGAGTTCTCAAAAGCACCGAGAATCGTTTCATATGAGCACACTTGTCGCTTCTTCGATACGAAACTCCAAAGGGGCAATCCAGTTAGCCCAAAAATTCTCAATATGATTGAGAATGTCGAGAAATTGGAGTCCGTAAACTGCAAGTTCAGTGAGAACGTGATCAGTGATCGGATGCTTCATTCACTTCACGATGGTTTTTACTTATTCAGGGCAAACTATTACATGAATGACATGAGGAAAAGTCCTCATGAGCTACACTCCCTTCTCGTACAGACCGAGAAGGATCTTAAATTGAGTGGAAGCATGAAGCAAGATGTTCTCATGATTGCTAACAAGGGAAAGGGTAAGGGAAAAGCTCAAGCAGATCATAGCTAACTGTAGCTAAGCCTGCTAAGTTCAAAAGGGCTGGATTCAAGAGTGGGCCTGGTAAGACAAGTAGCTCAAAAGGCAAGATAAAGAGGAAAGACGGTAACATTGAGTGCCACCATTGCCACAAGACTGGGCATTGGAGGCGGAACTGTCTAGTGTACGGTGAGGACATAAAAGCAGGCCGCGTCGCTCCTGTTGGTATGTCATTTTATATTCATATGATTGAGATTAACCATACAAGTTTCGGAACTTGGATACTTGATACTGGTTGTGGTTCTCATCTGTGTAATCATTTGTAGGGCCTAAAAAAACATCACACCTCTCGCAAAGGGTAATATGGACCTGCGAGTCGGGAATTGAGCAAAAGCAGCTGCTTTTTCTATGGGAACATATGTGATTCAGCTACCGAGCGGATTCGAGTTATATCTGTAAAACTGTTATTATGTACCCAGTTTATCTAAGAACATTATTTCAGTTTCCGTACTCGATAAAGACGGATTTTCATTCTTAATAAAGGTTAATAACTGTATTTTCTCTTTAAATGGAATGGTTTATGGTAAAACAGTTTCCATGAATGGTATATATGTCTTAGATCAATCGACTTAAATATTACACGTGAATAATAAGAAATTAAAGGTTGGCGACAAAGATCAAACATATCTATGACACTGTCGTATGGGACACATAAATGAGAAACGTGTAAAACAGCTAATACAGAATGGCGTTATATCTCCATTTGATTATGAATCATTTGGCACATGTAAATCATGTCTCATAGGCAAGATGTCTCGTATTTCCTTCAAAGGTGTTGGAATGCGTGTTGCTAACCTATTAGGCCTCGTACATACAGATGTATGTGGACATAGGTCAATCACCGCGACAGATGGCGATAGATATTTCATCACTTTCACGGACGATTTAAGTAGATACGGATATGTCTACTTAATGAAGCATAAAAGTGAATTCTTTGGAAAGTTCAAGGAATTCCAGGCGAAGGTTGAAAACCAACTTGATAGAAATATTTAAGCACTACGATCAGATCGTGGTGGTGAGTATCTTTCCAATGAGTTTGATCAACACCTTAAAGACTGTGGTATAGTACTACAGTTAACTCCACCTGGAACACCACAATTAAATGGTGTGTCCGAACGGAGATATCGAACACTATTATATATGGTTCGATCCATGATGAGTCACACAGTTGTGCCAGATTCATTATGGGGCTTTACTCTATTGTCAGCTGCTCTTATACTTAACTGAAATCCGTCTAAAGCTGTTGACAAGACTCCATATGAGATATGGAAGGGAACGGTCGCTAAGTTGTCCTCTATTTGGGTTTGGGGCTACGAGGCTTATGTAAGTGGAGATACGAGGATAAGCTCAGCCCGCGATCGGTCAAGACATACTTTATTGGGTATCCAAATGGAATGTTTGGTCATTACTTCTATTCGCCTACCGAACACCGCGTTTTTGTTGCGGCTAGTGCGATGTTCTTAGAAAAAGAGTTTCTCGAGAATAAGACAAGTAATAGCACCTTCGATCTGTTGGAAGTTCAAGAACCAATTACTGAGCAACCAATGGAGGAAACTGTTCCTTCATCTTTTGTCGCAGTCAGTATTCCTGAGGAACCCAGAAGGTCGGGTAGACACTTCATTCCTCTAGATAGATACATCGGTATGATCGAGGAACTTGACGGAGTTCATGTTTTTTTCTTAGAGAGTAACGAACCCGTGACCTATTAAGGTGATATGACCTGTTCCGAGTCAAAGCTATGGCTGAATGCCATGCAATCCGAAATGGACTCCATGTATGAGATAGACGTATGGGAGTTGGTTGATTTGCCTGATAAGGTACGACCTCTTTATTGCAAATGGCTTTATAAGATAAAGTGTTCCATCGAGGGACAACCAGACAACTACAAGGCGCGATTAGTGGCAAAAGGTTTCACTCAAGTGCAAGGATTACACTATGATGAGATTTTTGCACCCGTAGTCATGCTGCGTTCCATTAGGATTATCTTAGCGATTGCTGCATTTCATGACTATGAAATATGGCAAATAGATGTGAAAACCGCCTTCTTTAACGGTTATTTGGAGGAGGACTTGTACATGGTACAACCCGAAGGTTTCAATGATCCTAAAAATCCTAAGAAAGTGTGCAAGCTTAAGTGTTCCATTTATGGACTTAAGCAAGCATCTAAGAGTTGGACTCATCGTTTCGACCAAGTAATAAAAAAGAATGGTTTTATTCGATATGTCAAAGAACCATGCTTATATATCAAGTCGAGTGGGAGCAAGATCGTCTTTCTGGTGTTGTATGTCGACGGCATACTCTTGATCGGAAATGACGTCCCTCTCTTATCTTCGGTTAAAGTATGGTTAAAGAACCATTTCTAGATGAAAGATCTGGGTGAGGCACAATGTATATTGGGGATCCGTATCTATAGAGATAGATCACGACGGATGTTATTGTGGAAAAATATCTGTATATATTCCCAATTCTTTATATGCAGGATTATAACAAATTTATAATGTATGATTTATAATAAACGAAGAACAAGATACAAAGATTGGGATTAAGAATTAACCTTCTGTCCTTACAAAGGCCTAAGATCAGATATCAGAAAAGATATCCTCCTAATCGTTGCACCCAAGATGTCCTCAGAAATACCTTTTCCTGAGCTAGAAATTGCAAAATTACCTTTAATTTTGTGTAAGATGAGAGCTAGAGAGAGGGAGGATTGAAGTAGTCGTGTAACTCGTGCCCTTTAAGTGCAGAGTGAATGTCCTATTTATAGCTGCAAACAATCTTGCTATTAGACATCAACTAGGATTCCCCAAATAAGTATTTGGTTCTACCTACAGCACTTCACAACAACTGAACAACTTAATAATTGCTCAGACCGAAATTCTTTATAGAATCGGTTATATCGCTCTCTCTTGTGTAATGTTTTATCTTATAAATATCTTATATTTATAATCCACTAATTAAATATAAGCTTTATATTTAATTAAATCATTTAATCTTTATTAAATAATTTCATTACACATAATTATTTTTTTTTGCTAAAAGGTAAGAATTTTCATTTCATCAAAGCACAATACACAACTCCAATTCAATGTATCTCAAGGATACAAATTACAGCCTCAACACACTTGATCACTCTTTTTCCTACCTAAACTTAATCTTAGCTAACCAAACATCATCTGTTCTGGATATTCTATTTGGTATACATTATTTAAACCACATTCTAAGCACTTCTTTAATCTGATGGGCAATGATATTTGGCCTCATTACTCTCTGCTGCACCCGCGCATTGTTTCTCTGCATCCAAATGGGGTACCAGCTAGCTAAAATTGTAGCTGTAGTGATCATCTTTCTCTGTTTCCCCCCATCTTCTAGTAGCAGTTGATGTTATGCTTAACTCATTACTAATATCAGCCCCTAGCCATTCACCCATCATCTTCAACAACTTCTTACTGAACTGGCATTCCACAAACAAATGCCTATGAGTTTCTGACTGCCCTTGACAAATGCAACAGTAGTCATCTACACTAACATTAAACCTAAACAGCCTATCTTTCAGCATCAACCTTTCTTGGACAACCATCCATCCAATAAAATAGTGTTTAGGTAGTGCCATAGAGCACCATATGGGCTTGTACCACTCCACTGGAGTTCTACTCACTCTTAACCATTCATAGCACACTTTAACCGTGTAATTCCCCACTACTATACTCCACCTACCATCCACAAACCCCTCCTTAATGTGCTCTTTGACAGAGCAGATCTTCCTCCAGTACCACGAAGACTCTGGCAAAGGTTTATAATCAATCCACCTTGTTTGCTTCATATACACATGAGTCACCCACTGTACCCATAATTTTTCAGGATGATCAAAAATCCACCAAACTAGCTTTCCAACCAAGGCCCTATACCAAGCCACTCATTGTTTTATATCCAACCCCCTTCCTTCTTAGGCACACAGATCTGATGCCAGCCTATGGCCGGCACCTTATTACACTCAACATGTCCTTCCCACAAAAAATTCCTACAGATATTCTCCACTCTTTAAATTACACCCTTAGGCAACACAAACATCGAAGCCCAATAGTTATGCATCGTGGAAAACACAAAAATTACCAGTGTAACCCTTCCTGCATATGTCAAATGTTTCGAGCCTAAACCATAAATTCTATAAGTGATCTTATCTATTAAGCCACTACAATCTCTCTTTTTGAGTCTCCCTGCAGTTATTGGCACACCCAGATACTTAAATGGTAACATACCTTCAGTGAAACCAGAAACATTCAGAATATCCTCCCTCAAATCTCTATGAACACCACTAAAGTAACAGCACGATTTCTGAGAATTCATCTTCAATCCAGAAGCAATAGAGAATGCTGCATATGATCTTAATAAGACCATTATTGACTGTGCATTTCCTTTACAGAACATTAACATATCGTCTGCAAACATTAGGTGAGTGAGCTTGAGAGACTTGCATAGAGGATGATATTGGAACTTCATTTGATCTGTTGCACGCTTCAAGATTCTTCTCAAGTACTCCATGCTTAGAGTGAACAACAGTGGTGACATTGGATCACCCTGCCTTAACCCCTTCTTGCCATTGAAAAAACCAAAGCATTCCCCATTTAGAGCAATAGTAAAAGTTGCATTTGTAACACACTCCATGACTAACTTCACAAAACTTTCTGGAAATCTGAATGCAACTAGTATCTCCCTCAGAAACTTCCAGCTCACAAAATCATACGCCTTCATCAAATCCATCTTAAACATACATCTAGATGAACAAATTTGTCTGTTATACATTCTGACCAAATCTTGACAAATCAGAATGTTCTCAATGATACTCATTCCTTTGATAAAACCTCCCTGATTCAAACTGATTAACTCATGTAACACTAATGACAACCTATTGCAAATCAGTTTAGTAATGCACTTATACAGTACGTTACAGTAGACAATTGGCCGAAATTGTTGTTGGAGGAAGTGTCATCGACAATAATGTGGTGACATAATTAAAACTCATTTGAATGAAACACAACTGGGAGTGTTACTCTTAAAGTCAACTGATCAACATTTATCGATAATGATTGGCTGTCTAGAGTTTGACATTATCGTCATATGATGGTGGTGATCAGTTGATCCCTTAAGGTCATATCTTTAGGGAATTCCGTCTCAATGGAATAATTGATTAATATTGTATTGGATACAAATTAATCAATAACTGGAAATTTTGGAAATAATTTTATATGACGAATATTTTTATAATTGGATTATAATAATAATAAAAGTCAAAGTAATAAAATCGTTTTATTACTCGGTTTTATTTATTCGTTTGGGAAACGATTAAATTGAGAATGAACACGGTTAATCATAAAATTACAAAGAGTTGTAATTAAATTATGACATTACATTTTTTATGCAATAATAATTTCAAAATTATTAGTGCAATTGTTTAAATGTAACAAATTTGTAAATTATGAATTCTAATAGTTAAAATTACATAATTAACAAATTGGGTCATGTGTTATGAAACATTTGTGACATGTTACAAATTAACACAATTGACAAAAATAAAATGGAGTCCATTTTATCATTAGTTGAACCGTGTGATTGTGTGTTAGTGTGGTAATGTTGATTATCATATTTTAATTAGAAAAGCATGTTATGATAAAAGCTTACAACCTAGTCTTTGTGTAAGACATAGGTGTAAGGCATATTGTATGCATTTTGCATAAAGGAAAAGAGCATGCATTGGCTCACTAGGCCACATGAGGGCCGGCCATCACATGAGCAAAGCAAGCTCATTTTGCTCTTTATATACTTCACAATTGACAACATGAAAACTAGTCTTTTGTGTGAGTGCATGCTTTCTTATTTTTACACTACAATTTCATTCAAGCTCATTTTTTCCTAGAAAAATACTTTTTCTAGCAAAGATTATTATTTCCTATACTAATAATATTAGTAGTAATATTATTATTATCTCTAGTTTGCTAATACTAATTTTCTAGTAACAAAATTAGTAATAGTTTGAGATCGGGTCCTTGATACGCACCTTTAGGAGACGATTTTTGTTAAATCGTTTAAGGGTAATTTCGGTGGATTGGAGACTCAAATAATAGGTGATTATTGAGTATAAACCTTCTAAAACCAATGTAAGGACTACTAAATCTTATGATATCATCATGCATGCATAAGATCTAATTAAGTTTTATGACTAAACTTGAATAAATTAAACTCATATTAGATTTGAGTATAAAATCAGGAACTTAGTTTCCAACAATTGGTATCAGAGCATTACGGTTGTTGCATGCATGATCGGATTCATGATTTATGTTAAAATCGGTTTAACATATATATTTCGATTTTTCGAAATTATTGTGTTTATTATGATAAATCACAAAAATAATTTTGCATGTTAAAGTTTCTGTTTCTAAAATGGTTTTAGGACATAAAAATAATTTTATGGATTTTTATTGTTCATTTTTATATTTATTTGTATATTTTGTAGTTTAAATCGGTTTTAAACAACAATTAATGGGAAAAATAGCTAAAAATAGTTTCTGGCCGAGATTTTTTAATATGTTCTCACATGCATATTTAATATATTGTATATGATTTTTCGTAAGAAATGGAGTTAATATGCATGGATTATGAATTTTATGAGATAAATAGTCATAATATGAGTAAAAATGGGTATATAAGGTTATATTTCGAATTTGACCTTAAAAATTTTATGAGAAGTCACATGCAATATATAAAGTTCCTGTATGAATTTTCGAAATTATTGGAATTATTTTGCATGATTAATGATTTTTATAGTAAAAATCGGATTAATAGTGACCTAAATTCGACTTTAATAGTTATAGTTGGAATTTTGCCATAAAAACTTTACGCAGTGTCACATGAAATATTTACAGTATGTATGTAAGTTTTGGGAATTTATTCTCAAATGATGCATGATTTATGATTTTAATGGTTAAAATCGGATAAATAGTGACTTATTGTGTTAAAAATAGTTAATCTTAATATTATGGCATGAAATTTTACCCATAGATGTCTTATATGATAGGAACATCAGATCTAAAAGTTAGATATCAAAAAGTTTCTGTTTTTATGATTATTATTTTTAATGAGTTAATTGGCTAATAATCGTAATTTATGAGTCGGAAAATAAAATTTCGAGTATGGTCTGTAATTTTTGGTCACTTTCAGATTCTAATATGTATTTTAGGATGACTAAAATTTATAGCAATTTATTTCAAGTTTTTATAATTTAAATCGGATTTCTAACCATAAAAACGGCTTTTATAGGATTTATTTAAGAAATAAACCATAAGTATTTGCATAAGACCATTTTATTAATTTCTGAATTTTTAGAAAATTTCCAGAAAGTTTAAAATTTTTGAATTTTAAATTTCGAATTTTATTGACTCATTTGGCCATATTTTGTTTATTTTTCCCGAAAATACAAGTAATTTATGAACAATAATGCAAAATCAAGTTAGATCATGATCAAATATTAGTAGAGACTAAACATTGATTCCTAAAGTCAGTTAGGATGATTAACTTGGACATAAATGAGATTTATGTAATTTTGGATGATTTTAATGGTTAAAATCGCGTATATCCGTAAAAACCGTAAACAAATATGAGATATTTGCTCCCATAAGGCGATTTGGCATTAAAATTTGAGCATGTGCATACATATTTTATTTATTGCAATTTATTTAATATGAATGTCATATTTTGAATGTTATTTATATAATTTGGAATTATGTAATTTCTCTTAGTATGGCCTTAGTTTTAATCAATATTACCCGTAATGAAAGGGAATATTGATTCGGTTGTAATTTATGTGATCTCGTATCACGGGTTTGTAATTTAAATTTAAATTTACAGTTTTACAATAGAGTAGTTGTATTATTTTATTGTAATTCCGAAGATCCAAAAGACGGTGCCATACGGAAAGGAGTTCCGACAAGACGGTGTTTTCTTGGATGGCGTGCCAATGAAGTTCAAGGGACCAAGGAGTTGGTTTCCGAATTTGTAATAGTTAATTAGTTTTTACTATTACTAGGAAGGCCATACTAGGATTTTATTGCTTTATTGCTTTCACTTTTGCATTTTAATATGTTTGCATGCATAGCCAAATCGCCATAAACATGCATATTAGTTTAGATCGTTAAAAACGACCGTGTCAATTATAATTATCGAGTTCACCAATTTAATTCGCTTAAAGGAGATAGATAATAAATTGACAAGACCTCTATATTAAACAAAACAATTGAGGATTAGCCTTACCAAATAGTAGAACCCATGAGCTTCTATTTCGTGGGGTGGTGCTAGTCCAGTGGGCAGTACGAACCCCATTACGTAGGATAAGTGGGGCGATGGGGTGGATTCAGTCCAGTGGGCGGCTCGCATCCCGATGCATTTGAAATTTGGTTTGTACTCAACGGAAGTGTAGAGGACCAGTGGTCAATGTGTTCCGGGCTAAGATGAATAAATAATGATTTGTCATTAACCAAGAGTTCTAGGGTAGAACCGGTTTAATTTAACCCACCAAACCATATCATTGGGTCGGAGTTCCAGTTGTTCACGATTTCGATAGTATGGGTTTGGGTCTTGGAAGCATTTATAAAATTGGATAGAGGTCATTTTATAGATGCATCAACTTAGTAAATATGTTTACAAGTTAAAATGAAAATTAAAACGATTAGCATTTAATTTCTTCATATGTTTAAAATTTTGTAGTCCTCGTATCAATATCAATCATGACTACTTCCACTACTACAAACACTTCATGGTTACAATCCTTCACGGATCGTTGTAAGCTAAAAGAGAATGGGGCAAACTTTGCCGATTGGGATGCCCAACTGTTGTTGGCGGCACAAGGTGACGGTAAGACCGAATTCCTTATTGAAGCATCACCTCCCGAACCTGCTGAAAATGCCACCGCCGCGGCAAGACGACCTTATGATTCTTATCACAAGGAGTCTTGGGAATTGAAAAATGTTTTGATCCTCTCGATGGAGCCGGAACTCCAAAAGATTGCCCTAAAGATTGGCACAGCTTATGAGATCTATTGCAGGCTTCTGACAATGTTCTCAAAGGCTTCGAGAATTGTCCAATATGGGGCAGTATCGGCTTTCTTTGATCTCAACCTTAAGGAGGGGCAAAAGGTTAGCCCACATGTACTCAAGATGATTGAGCATGTAGAAACCCTAAGGATGAATCAAGTGGACATTCCTAAGGAACTTGTGATTGACAGAATCCTCCACTCCTTGTCTAAGGTGAAGACTTATGTACAATTCCGGATGAATTTCAACATAAGGAACCAAGACATCTCTCTCGATGAACTGCACAATATGATCGTGCAAGTAGAAAGGGATATGGACCTAAATGTTAGTTCCCCTAAGGATGAGCTCTATATAAATGTTAAGGGCAAAGGAAAGTTCAATAGGAAGGGTAGGGCTAAGGGGAGGCAACCTTCCAAAGGTTTAAAGAATGTGTCTTCGGAGGCAAGTACATCAGATCCCAACATGAGCGCTCCTCAAGGAGCCAGGTGCTTTTATTGTAATAATAAAGGACATAAGAAGAGGAATTGTTCCAGATATCTCAGCGATCTCAAAGCTGGGAAGATTCTTCCAAGTTGGTATGATAACTATCTCTATTTTGTGTTAATCTCAACTAACGTATTATGATACAAGTTGTGATGTGAATGCTCTTCTTACTTGAATTAGGGCATGGAAACAAAAATAAGGGAAAGAAAAATCAAGCATAATGGATCAATGGAACTAAGAGTAGCTCCACTCAGGATGATCAAGGAGCTTTGTTTTTTTTTTCCTGCTTATTTTATTTCAAGTGTTGAAAGAACAATTTAAAATCCGTATTTTATTTCCTTGTTGGACGAGGAAATGTTAATCCTTTAAACAATTGGTTGTATTTTGGATAATGAGGTGACTTGGTTTTCAACCCAAGTCACTATTGGTTTTATATTTATGTTCTTAATTAGTTTTAACACTTGCAAATCTTAAACATAGAATAGAATTGATTGTCACATTTCAATGTATGACCATTGAAACCGAATAGGTATAGGATACCCAATTCAAATCAAATCAAAATCAAATTAAGTTAAGAACTTAATTAAAGAGGAAAAGTTGTCATAAGGGTACACAAACCAACTTCAAAATTATCAACCATTCTAAAGTATCTAAAGCTTTAAATTGAATATTTTCTGTAATAAACCATAAGGATACACAAACCAACATCAAAGTCATTGCTTGTGGCCTTAGTAGCTATCTTTGGTGATAAAATGGGATTATTATTACAAAGATAGAGTGGGAGAAATTTGAAAAGCCACAAATAGCATATGATTTTGACAAGCACAATGGATGTGATCTATTAGTGAATAGTAGGATTTATTGTGTTTTGGTTATGTGAAAGATAAGAAGGAAGATTAAGCTATGGATGGGATCTACGATTTAAGAAAATATACACCTTATGGTTGTAAAAGGTAGATTAGGCTGTAGATAAGATTCTACGCCTTATCATCCCAAAAGTTGTGGATAAGCCCAAAGATTGTAGATAAGATCTACGGTTTGGTAAAAATCTACGCCTTATATCCCAAGAGCAATCTACACCTTATGGTTATAAAAGGTAGATTAGGCTGTGGATAAGATTCTAAGCCTTATCATCCCAAAAGTTGTGGATAAACCCAAAGGTTGTGGATAAGATCTACGGTTTGGTAAAAATCTACGCCTTATATACCAACGGCCCCGGCCCTGGAGGATACTTCAAGGATAAATTCTTGAAGTTTGTAAGGAAAAATTCTATACATGGATAAGATCCATGATATAGTCCTCGTACAGTACAAGATAAGATAAATGTGGGGAACTGAAAGTTCCTGCACACAGAAATTGTATACCATAAGAAAAGACTCTTATAGAAACTACGGGAGGACACTCGAAGAAAATTATTCAAAAGATTTTGCAAAGGCTCAAGAAAGGGTTCTTGGATTCAGATGGTGATCTAAATGTGCCAATGCAAAGAACCATGAAATTTATAAGATTTACGTGCTGATAAATGAGATTTGTTGAGAGAAGCATAAGCAGACATATGGATGTCTGCAGTCTACAAAGTTAAGGGTAACTTTGTTGAAAGTAGTAAGGTAATTCATTGAGAATGAATTCAGTAAACTCAATAACCACTTTTCAAAAGGGTATTTGAAAAGGGATGTGACTATTAGCACATATGGTTGAAGTCCCAACCATTTCAATTCATTAAATGTTAAGGAACATTGAATTGAGTGGGAGCTTTATGATTTACGGTTAAATGTAAAGTTCAGTGGGAGTTCTCGCTCCAGGATTTGAAGCTATTGAGTCATGAGTATGACTTCGGGATCTTCAGAATCAGGCAAGAACAAGAGTTTAGTGGGAGTAAACGTTATCTAAAACAACTCATTGCTCGTTTGGAATGAAGCATTGATACTCATGAAAGGTATACGAGTTTTTGGTTCTAGATGACATATTGATATGAATTAAATCTAATTGAACATGGGATGTTTAGTTGAGATTATAAGAGACATCTTGTTATTAGTGTTAAGGTTGTTCATGGAGATGAAGATAGTATAACCATGATGGGATCATGGAAATTTATCGAACCTTAAGTACTATTGTTTGCACGTTTAAATCACTAATGTTTCCGCCATTAGTATAATCGTGTAAAGTGGATGCGCACCGCTTGCAGGACAACCCCTTGGAGCAGGTGTTAAACCAATGATTAAACCTTGGTAAATTGTCAAAGTATTCTCCAATGAAGATAAAAGACAAATTCAAGATTTTGGAAGATAACTTAGTCGTATAGTAAAAGGTTTGCAACGACTCAAGTTCCAAGAAACCAAGCAAAGATTTGTGATAATCTTTGGCTTACATTCATTGACTATGCATCTCAATGACTTGTATTTTAACTACATGGTCATCACAAGATTCTACAAAATGTGTACGTTCACAAATTATGTAAAGGCATTGTTGTGGCTGGGAGTTACACAATGCACATAATCTTATTCGCTAGTCATAAGAATGACTTGTCTCTTTCAGAGGAAAGATCAATGTATGGATATGATCCGCAAAGTGAACGATCGCACGAACCGTGGTAAACCTGGTTTACTCAAAATGAAGATAATTACAATTTTAAGGGATGTAAACGAGAGACCCTAAAGCTGATTGTAAATTAAATGGTGTTCAAAGGTTGACCACTTGGATGGAATAATCCACTAATTGTTTGAGTTATTTATAACTCACGAAAGGTCAAGTAAAATTCAAATGGGATGGTAAGACCATATTGAACCCCATTAAAGTGAATTGAATTATCATGACCTCGCCCCTAGTTGCTTAAGTGAGGTGACATCTCAATGCAACCGGATGTGTGATGCGATTGATGGCGAGTTCAATTGCCATAGAGTCATACGAGATGACTAATCGATCACCTAGGCATAGACATGTTAAGATACATTTGCCGGGCTAATGACCGCTGATAGAGCTCTGGCGTACTCTTATTGAAAGACTGCCTGGTCGTGGCGGGAGCATCTATCGTGTTTCACATGAGTCAGTTCTTGGACTAATGACTGTTCTCTGAGGTGGCATAGTTTTCAGATTAACTTTGATTTATGTCCTAACACCTTCGTAACTGGGGTTTATAAGGACATATTTTGGGTTATGATAGGCTGTGGCTAGCCGGAAGGAATAAGTCGATTAGGAATTGTCCACCCCTTGTCAGGGTTGAGAAATATCTCTAGGCCACTCGAGGAGAATAATAACTAGAAATGCGTGGCCACGCTCGGAAGATATCTATGGTAGATAATTCCGGTCAGTAGTTATAACTCCAGATCGAGATAAACCACTCTAGATTTTAATCAATTGCCGGCACGACCTGAGAGGACGCCATGCATTAAGTGGGAGATAGTAATAGGGCAAGAGAATTGGTAACACACACTTGTCTCGGACAAGTGGGAGATTGTTGGAGGAAGTGTCCTCGACAATAATGTGTTGACATAATTAAAACTCATTTGAATGAAACACAACTGGGAGTGTTACTCTTAAAGTCAACTGATCAACATTTATCGATAATGATTGGCTGTCTAGAGTTTGACATTATCGTCATATGATGGTGGTGATCAGTTGATCCCTTAAGGTCATATCTTTAGGGAATTCCGTCTCAATGGAATAATTGATTAATATTGTATTGGATACAAATTAATCAATAACTGGAAATTTTGGAAATAATTTTATATGACGAATATTTTTATAATTGGATTATAATAATAATAAAAGTCAAAGTAATAAAATCGTTTTATTACTCGGTTTTATTTATTCGTTTGGGAAACGATTAAATTGAGAATGAACACGGTTAATCATAAAATTACAAAGAGTTGTAATTAAATTATGACATTACATTTTTTATGCAATAATAATTTCGAAATTATTAGTGCAATTGTTTAAATGTAACAAATTTGTAAATTATGAATTCTAATAGTTAAAATTACATAATTAACAAATTGGGTCATGTGTTATGAAACATTTGTGACATGTTACAAATTAACAAAATTGACAAAAATAAAATGGAGTCCATTTTATCATTAGTTGAACCGTGTGATTGTGTGTTAGTATGGTAATGTTGATTATCATATTTTAATTAGAAAAGCATGTTATGATAAAAGCTTATAACCTAGTCTTTGTGTAAGACATAGGTGTAAGGCATATTGTATGCATTTTGCATAAAGGAAAAGAGCATGCATTGGCTCACTAGGCCACATGAGGGCCGGCCATCACATGAGCAAAGCAAGCTCATTTTGCTCTTTATATACTTCACAATTGACAACATGAAAACTAGTCTTTTGTGTGAGTGCATGCTTTCTTATTTTTACACTACAATTTCATTCAAGCTCATTTTTTCCTAGAAAAATACTTTTTCTAGCAAAGATTATTATTTCCTGTACTAATAATATTAGTAGTAATATTATTATTATCTCTAGTTTGCTAATACTAATTTTCTAGTAACAAAATTAGTAATAGTTTGAGATCGGGTCCTTGATACGCACCTTTAGGAGACGATTTTTGTTAAATCGTTTAAGGGTAATTTCGGTGGATTGAAGACTCAAATAATAGGTGATTATTGAGTATAAACCTTCTAAAACCAATGTAAGGACTACTAAATCTTATGATATCATCATGCATGCATAAGATCTAATTAAGTTTTATGACTAAACTTGAATAAATTAAACTCATATTAGATTTGAGTATAAAATCAGGAACTTAGTTTCCAACAATTGTGTCACATGAGTAGGCATAGAACATTTTGGAATCAGAGTCAAAATGGTTGCATTGAGTTGCTTCAGAACTCTACCTGATTCAAACACATCCAACACAGTATCACACACCTCATTACCGATAATACTCCATGAATCCTTGAAGAATGCACTTGAGTATCCGTGAGGGCCAGGGGCCTTATGATCTGGAATGGAAAAAATGGCCTCCTTAATTTCCTCTCTTGTTACTCTTTTCATCAACATGAGTGAATGTTCCTCAGTACAAACTTGTCCAGCTCTGACAATTTTTGTATTAACTGGTGCTGTCTCCACTGCCTCACCAAGCAAATGAGTATAATAATCTAGGAAAGCATCTTGGATAGCTTGAGGTTCATCATGAACTCCTCCATTGATATCTGTAATTTGAAGTACCTGATTCCTTAAAAAGTGCTTCTTAATGACTCCATTAAAAAAATTTGTATTAGAATCACCATCCTTAACCCAAATCACCTTTGCCTTCTGTTTCAAAAATTGATTGCAAGCCGTTTGTAACTCTCTTTATTCAATTACTGCAGCCTTATCTTTGGCCAGCCAATCCTCATCTCCCATATTCAATACAAGGTGACTCTGAATATACTCCAGATTCTTCAAAGCCACCATTGTACTCTTCTCAATATCACTGAAATACTCCTTATTATATTCTTTGAAATTGTATTTCAACTGTTTAAGCTTCTGAGTTAGACAATACATTTTCGTGCCATACACATTACTCATCCACCAAACTACTCAAATGGGACAAATAATGAGGGGCTTTCTATTATTCTCCAATACATGAATCATCAAAACAAAAATTAACCTATACACAAACACATACACAAGTAACACTTCCAGCACCACAACAATCTTTCCCTGAACACTTAAGCATACTTCCAAACACAACATTGATATACTCATTCACAATCACACATTCACATACACTTAACACACCACAGTTTCCTCTTATCGTCCAACCCTTCGCACGATGGTTGGCTTAAGCGTGTTAGGGCCAGAATTATGAAATAAGGGAGCATTCCCATCCAAAACCAAACCAGGGGCTCCTAACACACATATACAAAGTCAATTTTATTAGACTCTCTACATTCATTAGATTCGTTGGCTTTAGGTTCCAAAATCGTCGCTCTGATACCACTTGTAACACCATCGATTTCAAAAGAGCCTTATCTAGACCTTCCTCAGTCAGCAAGGGTGTTACCATCTCGGTCTCCCAAGGAATATATATCAAATATACCATCAAAGAACAACTTAAAGCTTGTTACAAGTGTATACAAGATGGTCATAAAAGGAAAATTCAAAGGTGATAAGCTATATACATGACTATCGACAACATGATAAACCTCTCTGTGAATTCGCCTCCAGATAGCACATATGCATTCAGCAGCACTGCAATCAAACATCCACACCTGAAACCTATCGTACGGCTCCCCATTTACATACAACAATGGATCACCGTAGACACAGATAAAAGACAATACACAAAACACACGTCAGTTCAAGTATTACAAGTATCCCAGAGAAATTAAAGAATACAAAACAAAATTACAACCAATCAATACGATGGTCGAAGCCTCAAGTCTCATGAATCAACCATACTCACTGTATCGTCACACCGTCACACCAAACCACCGAATCATCTCAGTGTATCATCCCCCACTTGTTCGCAGTAAGGGGTACCCAAATAATTAATGTGCACATCGTCTCAGTAATGGGTCCCACGAAGAGCGATTGTAGGAGTGAGATCGCCAACACCGATATCAGCCATGTATAGAAGTCACACGACAGTACCATCATAATAGATATGCAATTCAATATAATGCAAGTACTTAAGTGGGTAGGATCACCTACCTGATGTATGCATCCATGAACTTCTCATGTGACTCTAGAACGATATCCACGGTTTCCGCGATAACTACCATGGTGACAGGTGTTAGGTCTCGGATCGGATAGGCTGGTCGGCAAAGGTCTTCTAGCATCCATAGGAGTTTGAAGGTAGAGGGACAAAGATGGGGAAGTTCTTTTCTTTTTGGTTTAGGGTTACAAAGTCTGGCGAAATGATAAAATGAATTAGGTTTTCTTAAATCTAGACGATGATATAGGTCTGCTGAAACTAGCGCACTCGGCTGAGTACGACTGACGCGGCCGAGTTGGACTTACTCGACCGAGTTGGTTTTACTCGACCGAGTTGGTTTTACTCGACCGAGTTGGACTTACTCGACCGAGTTGGACTTACTCGACCAAGTTAAACTAACTCGACCGAGATGGTCTTATTCAGTCGAGTCTACCATAAACAGCCTAGCCTCCCACCTATGGATGGTCTAACCTCATACTTCCAAGCCGATCTCAAGTCAGATGGTCCATTAATACAGGTCCATAAATGGGTCTTTAAACCCGGGTGTTACAATGAAAGTCATATCCGCAGGTTGTAAGTATGCGATACTAATTTAGGGCCTTCATAAAATAATAAATGAAATAGCTGATTCGCTTTAAGATGAAAAAAGGTAGAGAAAAATTATGAAACATGGTGTTAAAAGGATCTAAACAATACTAATTTAGGGTCTTTATAAAATCTCGCACAGCACCTCCGAAATCTCCCAAACGGCCCTGTATTCAAGTGGACAAAAATTGATGGGAGGGCGTTTGTTCATGGTTTAACCTCAAAACCTTTGCAAAATGCATCGCCAGATACATATATCTTGACCAACTTTAATCAAATTATTAAGTGATGAGCTAGAGCCGACTCATGTCAAATATCACAGAAATCTACCTTTTGTTATGCAGTGTCTCGATCCGACATTTGAGGACCCTAATAAAATTATGTCCATATATGTTTAGGGGGTTGCGAAAGGTCGTCGGCGTTTTGCGAAAAATCGTCGGCGTTTTCTATAAAAAAGACATAGCATGCCCTTTTCTCTTTATCTCTCTACCTTCTTTTCTCTGAAACTCTCTCAACAAAAACAACATAAAATCAAAAAAACGGTTTCAACATCGATCAACAACATCAAACAACGACAACGATTCAATGTCAAACGACGACAACGATTCATCGGTAAGTAATTAAAATCTTAATTTTTTTTTTTCAATTAATTTTTGTTGAATTAATGTTTTAGCCCTTTAGTAGAAATTAGGTTGAATTAGACGTAGAAGCCATATAATTAGACTACGTAAAATCAATCGTATTTTTGCAAAGGACTTGAAAAATGACCGTCCTCGCGTGGAAAGGACGGCCAAACCACACGTCCAAGCATGGTCTGGACGTGAATAGTGCACCTCCAAACCATGCATGGACGTGTACTATTCACGTCCAGGCATGGTATGGACGTGCACTATTCACGTCCAGACCGTGCATGGACGTTAATCCTGGACGTCCATGCACGGTCTGGACGTGAATAGTGCACGTCCATACCATGCCTGGACGTGAATAGTACACGTCCATGCATGGTTTGGACGTGCACTATTCACGTCCAGACCATGCTTGGACGTGTGGTTTACAAGACCTTTACTTTCCGTTATTTTTACTCAGTTTTTAACAAAAATTAAGTGGTTTTTAATATTTTTTAATATAATCCTTACCAATTTTGCGTATTAACAGGATTCGTTTGAGAAATTTGGTGGAAATTGGGTTGATTACAACCGATTATTTGAGACGGATATATCTTTTGAAAGTCGGGATGAGGCGTTTGACTGGGCTCAAAAAGTTGCTATGGATAATGGTTTTGCCTTAGTGAAGGCATCAAATGGGTCGAAAAATCGCAAAGAACGGGAGTTGCTTGGGTCGTACTTCCGTTGTTCAAGGTACGGCCGAACCAAAAAGAAGATCGATCCTGAGAATCCGGGGAAGTCTACGAAGAGAGGGTCGGCTAAGTGCGGATGTTCGTTTAGGATTCGAGCGGTGCAGAAGTACGCTCATTTCGATGATGGGATTCCCACGATTGCTTGGTACGTAATTACTTCGACTAACGCGGGTTTTCACAACCACGAACTAGCGACCTATAAAGATGGGGATAGACATTTTGCCCGCTTGGATGCCGAAGAGAAAGAATTTGTGAGGCAACAAGTCCGGGCTAATATTTCGCCGAGGGATATCAAGAACGCTCTTCATAAAAGGACCCCGGAAAAACCCCAACCAAGTAGCACCCAAATTTATAGCGAGTCGAACAAGGTTCGGCGCGAGATGAGAGAAGGTAGGAATCCCGCTCAACAACTGTTGGCTGTAGCAGTTGCTGCCCAATATGTGGAGTGGCACGAATCAGACCCCGATACGAAAGAGTTGACTCATGTGTTTATGTGTCATCCGGAATCCGTCAAACTATTCTGTGCTTACCCATATGTCGCTCTTATCGATGCCACCTACTCGACCAATGTTTTGAAGATTGCACTTATTGAGATAGTTGGCGTTACACCGGTCGGATCCTCCTTCTTAATTGCCACCGTTCTCCTTCCGTCTGAAAATGATACATCTTATGGGTGGATGTTGCGGAGATTAGAAGAGCTGCTTCTGGGGGCGTCACTTATGCCTACTCTTGTCACTGACCGAGAGTTGGGCTTGATCCGGGCTATTGAGGACCTCTATCCGGACACTTCTCACATTTTGTGTCGTTGGCATGTGAACAAAGCCATTGAGACCAGAGTAAAAAATTCAAGAAAGATGATGATGTACAAAGACATGATATTGCATAGTAAGGAAACGGGTTGGTACCGGGTCATCAATGCAAGCACACAAAGTGAGTTTGGGAGAGCATGGGAAGCCTTTTCTGAAACTTGGGTACAATTGGCTGATTATGTGCAGAGAACATGGGCGCATTACAAGAAGAAGTTCGTTGTTTTCTATACGAACGAATACTTTCATCTCGGTAACACGGTCACTTCCCGGGTACAGTCGTGTCATGCCCTCCTTAAAGCTTGGTTGAAGAGTCAAAACTTAAACCTCGACACTATGTGGACTCGTATTCACGGCATGCTTGAAGCTCAACACTCCAAGATTCGACATGAGTTACAGACGTCGTTGACCAACTCTGTAAGTGCTGGACCCTTTTTCTCCTTATTGCGAAATCATGTGTCAATAAAAGCCATTAGGTTACTGGAAGATGAGTTTAGGAGAGGGATTGAGTTGGGGAACGGGCTTGAAGAGAATTGTGGATGTGCGATACAGACTACACACGGGTTGCCTAGTGCCTGCATTATGATTCTGATGCAAAGAAACCGTAGGAGGCTCCACGTTCAGGATGTCCACTTGTTTTGGAGGACTTTGGTGTACGACAGTCCCGAATATAGGCCGAAGACCGATGATGATGAGTTTGATGCTCTTATAGAGCAGGCTAGAGGGGTCGATCCGGCGAAGAGACGGGTAATCATTGAGAAACTTCGAGATGGTCTCCACCCGGCAGATGAAGATATTCGTCCACCTGAGGTTCGAGAAAACCCTAAGGGGAGACCGAGGGGTTCCACTACTCGGAACAAGTCCGCTTTTGAGCATGCTGCCCGTAGATCTGCCAAGTTTTTTTCCAGCCCTTCGACGACAACTTCTGTCAGTACGGTGTCTGATTTCGGAGATGGACCTGTTGGTGCACCATTGGAGGTCGGTTACACAACGGGACCTTTGTGTTCTTGGGCAAAAAAATATGCAGTCCCCCAAGACTTATGGGCACACTTTGATGGTTGGGCTGATGTTGTTGCTGATGGTCATTGTGATTATAGGGTGTTATCGCATGCCGCCCGGGGTCGAGAACAGGACCACTTGGTCATGAGAGCGTGGTGTCTTAGAGAGCTTCAGGGAAACGATGTGTACAAGACATTGTTTGATGAGTCTCCTCGCACGCCTCCGCTTTTGAGCAGATGGGATCATACCTTGAGGGCTATCGAGTTTACGGGTAGCGGGGGTTGCGGTGAACATCATTGGATGTCTTCCGAGTATTTGACTGTCTTTGCGTCGTTGTTTAACTGGACTATCTGTTGTATCGGCCAGTACGTCAACAAAGGAGTCAGGAATTGGAATTGTTATACATTTTTACCGCTGAGGGCCACGGGTCACGAGTCGAGGCCGTACGGTGTCATGTGGATCGTACACTACCATGACCATTGGATGAGATTGCACTACAGTGGCCCACTGAGCGAAGCACCCATGCCACCGATCGATCTTTGTTGGGCGTGGGTAAGAGAAGATGCAGTTGCACATTATGCCGATTTGTACACGTCGAACATCGAACGATGGCATACTTTGATGGGAACAACACCAAGAACTCCTCGGCGCCGAAGACAGCCTCCCCCGGGTTGAGATTTATTTGTATTCTTTAGGTTGTGATATATTTGTATTATTTAGGTTGAGATTTATTTGTATTCTTTAGGTTGTAATATTTAAATGTAACTGTTGTGATTTCAAATTTCAAAATGTTACCGTTTTTCGAATGATTTTCATGTTCATTATAATCGCGATTTCATTGTGAAACAAATTACAAAGATAACAGTTATCAAATTAAAAACGTTCAAACAAACAAAGCGATTTCATTGTGAAACAAATTACAAAGATAACAGTTATCAAATTAAAAACGTTCAAACAAACAAAGCGATTTCATTGTTAACTAGTACATCCAATCCTTCAGACCTCATTGGCCCAAAACGAAAAATACGGAGGGATAACCCCGGTTATCTTTAAAAAAATCTTCTCAAACTCCCACCAACCACGCATCTCAGGAGAACCGCTAACGTCGGGGTGATTCTCTTCAAACATTCTAATGACGTCCATAATCTTGCAATACACATGCATTGCCTGTTGAGATAAGACCGGGGGTTCAAGACGTATCATGTTTCTCGCTTCAGCAAGGCGGCGAGTGTCAGGACGTCGAGGGTACGAACTAGCAGCTTCGTTAACTAACCGGACTGCGTCACGCCTCTTGATCCAGTAGTCGCGTTGATGTTCAAGAGACTCTTTCACCATCAGGTTTTGCGCTGCAGGGCTTGCGAGATCTGTCTCAGCTTCTGCAATCCATTGTGAAAGCCAGGTTTCATCGTTCAACGGCATGTTTGCCATTCCTGAAAAAATTTAAAGAATTAAAATTGAAAACATACGGTTAGAACGTAAAAAAAACCCGAACCATGAGGGACATGTGAACTACACGTCCCAATCCCACCTAGACGTGTTGTTCACACGTCCCTTCCCCCATTAGACGTGTGAACTACACGTCCTTACCATCTATAGACGTGTGGTTCACACGTCCCGACCATCCATGGACGTGTGGTTCACACGTCCCGACCACCCATGGACGTGTGATTCACACGTCCCGACCAACCATGGACGTGCCATCTGCACGTCCCTACCAACCATGGACGTGCCATTTGCACGTCCCTACCCACAACCAACATGCAAACCACACGTCCCTCACCCCTCCCTCAATTTGATTTACTAGTTTTCGATGCTACAATCCCAACTTACAACAACAACAATGCTAACAACAACAACAATGCTAACAACAACAATAGCATAAACAACTAACAATAAAACTAAAACTACAACTAAATCTAAATAATTTTAAAAAACAACTAACAAAACAACTAACCCTTGGTGGTGCTTGGTGGCGGTGGTGGTTGTCCTCGGCGGTGGGTGGCGACGGCTGTGGGGGTCCTCGGCGGTGGGTGGCGACGTGGTGGGGTGGTGTTCTCGGTGGAGGGAGGGTGTTTTTATTTTTCAAAATTTCAATGAGAGTGTGAGGGTGAAAGGGTAGTGTTGGTAATTTGTTTAAAAAACGTCGACGATTTTTCGCAAAACATCGACGAGCTTTCGCGATTCGGTTACTATTTATGCAGATGATCACTATCAAATGAGGGGCAACTACAAATTTACCATATATCATCTCATTATCGTATAATTGTAGGAAGTATTTGTATTACTCTATTTATCCTGATTATTTATTTGTTTTTATTAAAATATTGCTCATAATTAAGAATAGTAAATAGAAAAAAGTAGACTGCCTCTTCTTTTGACTTAATTATAACTCGTGTCATTCTGCTTGGCACTATACAATTTAGTTCAACTCAGTTTCTTTCAGTTCATCCCTTCTCAATTTAACTCTTTAACCTTATTCAACTAATCAACTTAGGTCAGTTTCTTTCAATTAAGTTCAATTTAACTCAGCTCGAGAAAAATATGGCCAAAAGTATAAATATTTTTTATATTTATTTGTGTTTATTGCCATGATCAAAGGGATGGTCCATAAGAACGAATACTGGTCAGAAGAAAGACAAACAATCTGTGGCGGATCTTGAAGATATTATCTAGGGGGCTGAAAAGTAGATAACTGAATGTTTACTTACGATTAAATAGACCAGGGGCGGATCTAGAGGGTGTCAGAGGGGGCACGTGCTCCCATGGGAAAAAAAAAATAAAAAATAAAAAGAATTTAAAAAAAAACATTAAAAAAAACTCTAAAAACAGACGTTACCCCTTCCGTAATCCGTATTAAAATTGATAAAACTACCACATTAATATTCATTATTTACCCTAACCAACTGGCAAAAACCGTCAACTTTCACAATCACAATTATCGGCCACCGTCGCGCGCCACCGACCCACCGTCAAGTTTTCAACCTGGACTTCAGTTATTGTCCGTCGGCGCCACTGTCAGTCCAAATTCCGGTATTTCCCTCAAATTGCAATTTCTAAACTCTAATTGAATAATTGATATAATTGACATAATTGAATTGATATAATGTAAATATGTAATGAATATATTAAGATAATAATTGATTTCCCCAAATCTCAATCCCAATCCCAAATTCCCAATTTCCCCAAATCCCAGTTATTGTATACAATAATTTAATCTCAATCCCATTAAACCTAATTATTGTATACAATAATTCAATCCCAATTTTGTTATTTTCTCAAAACCCTAAATATATAAATGTATAATAGGACTGACTGACTGAGATTTGAGAGTATAGATGTAATACCGTCGACCGTCGTTGCTGTCTTGCCTTGCTCATTATAAGATTCCGAAGTTGACGAAGTACGGAAGTACAGGGGCGGATCTAGAGGGTGTCACAGGGGCGGATCCCATTTCAAGCAGATTGTTTAGCATCTGGATTAAAAATCATAGGCCTAGTGAAAAACTGTACAGTGGTCGGGTTTAGTTATGGCGGTATGGTTAGCTTTCAATTAGATCAAATATTGGAGGCGGAGCATTTGTTTAATTGTGTTGATAATCAACTTTGACTTTGATTATATTGGAAAAGAATCAGAGATGTAAAGAGCAAAGAGATGAAGTAGTTTAGTAGTTGGTGTAATGGTGTGTTATAAATATTATAATAAGAATTCTTAGAATTGTTATAATTATATTGAGAAAGACGACAAATACACAAGTCAAGTACAGTTAGTACACATTTGTTTCTTTTTTACTTTTTATAATTATTATATTAAGAATTGTGTAATTGATTATGATTTATTTTTTGTTTTTGTTTATACTTAGTTCAAGATTTCAAGATGAAGAATAGAAGCATACTAGATTTTTGGGGTAAAGAAAGAAAGTCACATAAACATACTTCAACATCTTCGCCATCGTCACAAATTAATGAGCAAAGTGTTGAACACCCTTACGAAACTCAAGAACTTGACCAAAGTGAGCAACATGATACAGAGCCATATCTCACATCAACTCAAGAAGTTGACATTGATCTTTTACCACATGATCCGGGGAAGCGAAAGCCAATTTTGTCTTATCCAGCTAATGATCGAGATGTTATAAGAAGGGGATATATCGACAAGAAGCCTTGTAGGCCAAAACCAAAGACGGATTTCCCTCAAACACTTGAAGGTAAAAAATTACGCCGTTTTAAAGCTCGTTGGTATGATATTTATAATTGGCTTGAATACAGTGAAGAGAATGATGCGGCCTTTTGTTTTCATTGCTATTTGTTCAAGGATGCTTCAAATAATTGCGGGAATGATCCATTTGTAGAGAAAGGGTATAGGAAGTGGAGTAAGGCAATAGACAATTTTAAGAAACATGTTGGTGAAGTCGGTAGTTTTCACAACCAAGCTAGAGAAAAATACAACTTTTTCATAAATCAAAAGACATCTATAATGGAAAAAGTTGACAAAGTAAGTACTGACACTAAGGCTATTTATAAGGCTCGCTTAACATATTCACTCCAATGTTTGAGATATCTTTTGAAACAAGGTCTAGCATTTCGAGGTCATGATGAAAGTGCAACTTCAAAAAATAAGGGAAATTTTTTTGAACTTTTGGAATGGCTTGCTGGAAAATCTGAACATATTGCTAAAATTGTTCTTAGTAATGGTCCGGGGAATCACCAAGCGACTGCTCCTACAATTCAAAAAGACCTTATCAAATGTTGTGGCAAAGAAACTACTAGACTGATTGTTGAAGACCTAGATAATGATTTATTTGCAATATTAGCCGACGAGTCTAGTGATGTATCTTATAAGGAACAATTGGCCATTTGTTTGCGTTATCTTGATAAGGAAGGATATGTATGTGAAAGATTTATGGGTGTTGTGAAAGTTGATGATACATCTAGTATGACACTTATGACCACAATAAAAAAACTACTTGATAATCATTCATTAAGTATGTCAAATATTCGTGGTCAAGGGTATGATGGCGCAAGTAATATGAGAGGTTCATTGAATGGTCTAAGAAGCTTGATAATGAGGAATAACCCGTGTGCCTATTATGTTCATTGCTTTGCTCACCAACTTCAGCTAACCCTTGTAGCAGTTGCTAAAGAAAATTGTGAATGTGCCAAATTTTTTATGCATCTTGGAATTGTGCTTAATTTTATTGCATCCTCTTGTAAGAGGATGACGATGCTAAAAAAAGTTCAAGCTCAAAAGGTGTTAGATGCATTAAACTTGGGTGAAGTTGAAACAGGTAGGGGATTAAATCAAGAACTTGGGTTAAGTAGGCCGGGTGATACTCGCTGGAGTTCTCATTTCAAATCAATCTTGAGTCTTATTGCTTTGTATCCTTCTACTGTTGAAGTTCTTGAGGAAATTGGATCGTCTTCAAAATGTGTGGACGATCGTGCAAAAGCACAAATTGCTATTGGTCATCTTGAGTCATTTGAGTTTATTTTTATGTTACTTCTTATGAAAGTCATTTTTGGGTATACTAATGATTTGTGCCAAGCATTACAACGAAGAGATCAAGATATTGTTAATGCGATGACTCTTGTGGATTTGACCGTGGATCTTTTGCAAGTTTTGAGAAATGATGGGTGGAACAACTTCTATGAGACGGTATGTGACTTTTGTGTAAAGCATAAAGTTGAAGTGCCTAACATGAGTGATTTTTATGCTCTTCCCGGAAGATCTAGGCGTTTTCTTCACAAAGTTGACAACCTTCATCATTACCGTGTTGAAATATTTGTGTGCGTGATTGATAAGAAAGTTGAGGAACTAAAACACCGTTTTGATGAAAAAAGCAAGGAGTTGTTAAAATGTATGGCGTGTTTGAGCCCGGTTAATGTTTTTGCTTCTTTTAACAAGCAAAAGTTGAAGGAGCTTGCCGGATTTTATCCTACGGAGTTCACAAGTGTTGATATAATGTATCTTGAACATCAACTTGATATTTATATTAGTGATATGAAGAAAGATTCAAGTTTTCATCATTTGAAGAACCTTGGTGAGCTTTCGGTCAAGCTTGTTGAAACAAAGAAACATATTGTATATAATTGGGTTTATTTGCTAATTAAGCTTGTCTTGATACTTCCGGTTGCAACGGAAAGTGTGGAAAGGGTTTTCTCCTCTATGAAGTTTGTGAAAAACAAGTTGAGAAATAGATTAGGAGATAAACTGTTGAACCATTGTTTGGTCACATTTATCGAGCGAGATTATTTTATACGAGTGAGTGATGATGATATCATTAAGCGCTACCAAAACATGAAATCTCGTCGCATGATTTTAGATTAATTTTCAGATTTTAAGTTTTTGTTAAAGATATTTTGATATGTAATGTAGACGAAACTTAATCGTATTTTATATTCTCTTTGTGTATATTTTTTTTAGTATAATTTTTCTATTGTGCCCCCCATGCCAATAATTGTGGGGAATAAAGCATGTATTCGCCCTAAACTTGCAGGATTATAATGAAAATTACAGTTGTGATTATTGTCATAAGATAAATAAAAACATGAAAAAGAATACAACCTTGGGTCCTTGCTTGAAAAGGCCTAAGAACAGGAATTAAAGTAATTCCCTCCTATAACTTGCACCCAAGACTTGATTTGAGATGATGCCGCGTGTGCTAGAAAATACTCTCCAATTGCCTTGCAATATGGGGAGAGCCTTTGAGGTTTTAGATGTGAGATCTGAGTTTTGGGAGAAGAATGCTCTCAAAACCCTAATTGTGAGAATTATGATTCAACCGTTAACCAAGCTAAGAGTCATAGACATAAGGAGAAGGACTCTCCTTATGTAGCCCTAGGTCGGCCGGTCGAATGGGTATGGGGTAAGAGTGGGCTTTTTCCACTCTTACCTTATTCCTTTGCATGATTCGACCCGATTAGCTAAATATTATTCGCGGGTTTTATTTATAAATCGTATACATGTTATCAGATATTAATGCAGTCGATGTATTAATAATGGTCTGATAAAATTACGATATTGTATAATTACCCAAATTAATATAACTGTTTATATTAATACGCGAAATTAATATTTAATCAAATATAACTGTTTATATTTAATTTTACGAATTAATCATGTAATCCGTATTAGCTAAAATTATTTAATCCGTATTAAATAATAATCTCAACATCTTATTGACTAATTTAATAGTCAATACCTCTGACTAACTGTTTAGTCGTATCCGGCATAAATGTGATTGTATTTTCATACCTTCACATCTCTCAAACGTGTCCTATAGGTGTGACGTATAGGGACCAGTTGATCACCGCCATCCGTATGACAATAACGTCAAACTTATCTAGCAAGCCAACCGTTATTGATAAACGTGGATCAACTGGTAATAATACAGAAGTATGCCCTTGTGATCCTTAAAGAGGTTTAATAAGTCATCGTACTTAATTGTCAAGGACACCAGCCCCAACAATCTCCCACTTGTCCGTACAAGGGTATGTGCAATGACGTTATCACACTACATGTGGAGGACACAAGCTCCAACAAACTCCCACTTGTCCGTACAAGTGTAGGTGCGATAACCGATTCTTATATCCTTTTAAAATTTCTCCCACTCAATGTAAGACAATTTGCAAATCCGCATTCGCAAAGGTCGTATCTCACAAGCGATCTGTATCAAGAGTGGTTTCCCCGACTAGAGAGTAACTTAACTGATAAAACGAATCTGTATTCGAGCATGGCCATGCATTTCAGTTACTACTCCTCGAGTGGCCCTGAGAAATGATAAAATCCTGATAAGGGTTTGGATATTTCCCTCAACTCGAATCCTGCCGATATCGCGCAGCATGAAATAACCCAGAAAAAATCCTCTTGGCCCCTGTTACGATGACCGTGGGAAAGAAACCAAAGTTACCCAAAATCTGCCTTAATCTCAAGAGACAGTTGAAAGTCAAAAGACTCGACTCTAAGGAACACTATGGAGGTCCTATCCTCGACCTGGCACCCAATGTTATAAAACATTTAGGACTCCATAACGATGTCACGGGGTGTCCTACGAGATATCCGTATAACTCGCCTTTGTGATTGGTCAGTCATCCGCGTGACTTATGGCTCGTTGAACCCACCATCAACCAACGTCACAAAATGATTACCTGAGTTATCAGCTCAAGTGGGTAATCAAGGACTAAAACGATTTAATGTAATTCAGTTCACTTTGTGGTGTTCAAAATTGGCGTACAATTCCACATGAAAAACAAAACATTATATATCATAACAATGAGGTTGAATAGAGTACACGAGAAAATGAATTATTACATGAATTCATAAAAGAGTACTACAACTTAGGAACACATCTAATTCCCATGGAATGAATGTGCCCTTCATGCTTATCACGTGGTAATGCTTTAGTGAGAGGATCAGCTATGTTGTCATCCGTAGCGATCTTATCAATGAAAATCTCCTTTTGCTCCACGTAATCTCTGATTAGATGAGCTTTCTGTTGTACATGCCTAGCCTTGTTGCTAGACTTATGCTCCTTAGCTTGGAAGATGGCACCTTTATTATCACAATAAATGGTGATTGGGTCATTCGAACTAGGCACTACTGATAGTCCTTGTAAGAATTGACGCATCCATATTGCTTCCTTAGCTGCTTCTGAGGCGGCATAGTACTCGGACTCAGTCGTAGAATATGCTGTAACACTCTGTTTAGAACTTTTCCAGCTGACAGCAGCGCCATTAAGAGTAAAAACGAATCCAGACTGAGATTTCGAGTCATCTCGATCCGTTTGGAAGCTAGCATCTGTGTAACCCGTGGCGCAGAGCGTTGAGTCGCCTCCATAAGTCAATCCCCAATCTTTAGTCCTCCGTAGGTACTTAAGAATGTTTTTCACGGCCATCCAGTGTTGTTCACCTGGATGAGCTTGGAATCGACTAGTCATACTCAATGCATATGCAACGTCTGGACGTGTGCATATCATGGCATACATGATCGATCCTATTGCCGAAGCATAAGGAATCCGACTCATGCGCTCTTTCTCTTCCAATGTCTTAGCTTCTTGAGACTTTCTCAAGTGAAGCCCACTAGTCATAGGAAGGAACCCTTTCTTGGAGTTCGTCATGCTGAATCTCTCTAGAATCTTATCTATGTAAGACTCATGACTGAGAGACAACATCCGTCGTGATCTATCCCTGTAGATACGGATGCCCAAAATTCTTTGTGCCTCTCCCAGATCTTTCATCTGGAAATGGTTTTTCAACCATGCTTTAACCGAAGAAAGGAGAGGTATGTCATTCCCAATCAAGAGTATATGTCATCGACATACAGTACTAGGAAGACAATCTTGCTCCCACTCGACTTGATATAGAGACATGGTTCCTCGACTGATCGAATGAAACCATTCTCTTTTATCACTTGGTCGAAGCGATGATTCCAACTCCGCGATGCTTGCTTAAGTCCATAGATGGAACGCTTAAGCTTGCAAACTTTCTTAGGATGTTCTGGATCAATAAAACCCTCGGGTTGTACCATGTACAACTCTTCCTCCAAATAATCGTTTAAGAAGGCGGTTTTAACGTCCATTTGCCATATTTCATAGTCATGAAATGCGGCTATCGCTAAGATAATCCGAATGGAACGTAGCATGACTACGGGTGCAAAGATCTCATCGTAGTGCAAGCCTGGCACTTGGGTGAAACCTTTAGCAACTAGTCGTGCCTTGTGGATATCTTGTTTTCCTTCCACGGCATGCTTTATCTTGTAAAGCCATTTGCATTGAAGGGGGCGTACCTTTGCAGGTAGGTCCACAAGATCCCACACGTTGTTCTCATACATGGAGTCCATCTCGGATTGCATGGCTTCTAGCCATAGTTTTGAGTCAGAACTGGTCATGGCACCTTTATAGGTTGAGGGTTCATTACCCTCTAGGAGTAAGACGTCATCCATATCATGTTCCTCGACCATACCAATGTATCTGTCCGGAGGAATGGAGACTCTTCCCGACCTCCTTGGTTCCTCAGGAATATCTACCGCAGCCTCGGTTGAAGGAACTGTTTCCTCCAATGGTTGCTCGGTAGTTGGTTCTTGAACCTCCGATAAATCGAAGGTTCTATTACTCGACTTGTTCTCGAGAAATTCTTTCTCTAAGAACGTCGCACTAGCCGCAACAAAAACACGTTGTTCGGTTGGCGAGTAGAAGTAATGACCAAAAGTTCCCTTTGGATAGCCTATAAAGTATGTCTTGACCGATCGCGGGCCGAGCTTATCCTCGTGTCTCCACTTGACATAAGCCTCGCAGCCCCAAACCCGAATAAAGGACAAGTTAGGGACCGTTCCCTTCCATAATTCGTATGGAGTCTTGTCAACAGCTTTAGACGGACTTCGGTTAAGTATTAGAGCGGCCGACAAAAGAGCATAGCCCCACAATGAATCAGGCACGACGGTGTGAGTCATCATGGATCGAACCATATCGAGTAGAGTTCGATTTCTCCGTTCGGACACACCATTTAATTGTGGTGTTCCAGGTGGAGTCAACTGTAGCACGATGCCACAATCTTTAAGGTGTTGATCAAACTCGTGGGAAAGATACTCACCACCACGATCAGAACGTAGTGCTTTAATCTTTCTTCCCAGTTGGTTCTGTACCCGATTCTGGTATTCTTTGAACTTGTCAAAGGATTCACTTTTGTGCTTCATTAAGTAGACATAGCCATATCTACTCAAATCATCCGTGAAAGTGATGAAATACCTATAGCCTTCTCGTGCATTGATCGACATAGGGCCACATACGTCCGTATGTATGAGTCCTAATAGGTCGGCAGCGCGCATTCCAACACCTTTGAAGGAAATACGAGTCATCTTACCGATGAGACATGATTCACACGTGCCATATGATTCGAAATCAAAGGGCGAGATAGCTCCATTCTGTATGAGCTGTTTTACGCGTTTCTCATTTATGTGTCCCATACGACAATGCCATAGGTAAGTTTGATCTTTGTCACCTACCTTTAATCTCTTGTTATTCACATGTAATATTTCGGTGGTTTGATCTAAAACATAAATTCCATTCATGGAAACTACCTTGCCATAAATCATATTGTGTAAGGAGAAAATACAGCTATTATTCTCTATTATAAATGAAAAACCGAGTTTGTCAAGCGCAGAAACTGAAATAATGTTTTTGGACAAACAAGGAACATAATAACAGTTATATAAAGATAACTCGAATCCACTTGGAAGCTGGATCACGTATGTTCCCCTCGAGATTGCAGCAACACGTGCTCCATTCCCGACACGCAGGTCAACCTCACCCTTGATTAGGGGTTCTTGGTTTCGGAGGCCCTGCACATGATTACATAGATGAGAACCACAACCAGTATCTAGTACCCAAGTTCCGTAACTTGCATGGTTAATCTCCATCATGTGAATAAAAGAAGAAGAAGACATTGTTGGGAAATGTGTCCTCAACAATAAGTGCGATCACGTAATTAAATCTCATAACAAGAATGCGCAAGGGATGATACGATTAATTAGTCAACTGACCAACATTAATCGGTAATGATTGGCTAGCTAGAGTTTGACATTACTGTCGTGTGACGGTGATGGTCAGTTGATCCCTTTAGGTCACACCTTTAGGACAATTCCCTTAATTGATAAAGTGATCAAATGTATATTGATACGATTTGATCATATTCCTTAAACTCGTGTATCGAGAAATTAGAGGTTAAATCTTAATGTAAGATTTATGTTTAAAATTGAAACGTGTCAATTGTTAAACATTAAACGATATTTTAAGATATCGTAATTAGAATGAATTGGGTTGAAATTAATACAAAGGTTGTAAATCGTATTGACGATAAAATATTATTTTACAATGGTAATTTCGAATTACTTGTTAATTGAATAAATATGATTTATTTAATTATGTATAATATTTATGGGATAAATATTTACATATTTCAAATGTACTAAAATATTTTATATCTAAATGACATATAAGATGTCACACTTTATACAATTGTACATTTGACAAATTGTAAAATAAAGTCCATAATATGGACTATGTGGCACGGTTAAGTGGGGTTAGTTGTGTGGGTGATTAGTGTATTTAACATACTACAATGATTATGTTAGACATAATCCTTGAGTCCACAACCTAGTAACCACCCTAGAGCCTTGAGAAAGGAAAATGTTCCCTTTTGCTCTTCCCTATGGCCGGCCTCCCCTTCCCAAGTAAGAGCATGCTTAAGCCATTTACTCATCTTAAGCAACAACTTGGTTCATCTATATATATGATATAAGATTCATTCTAACACTTCTTGTTGGTTGCCCTAGCCGAAATATCCCAAGCAAGAAGAGAAATTTCTACCTCTAAAATATATTATAAAGATAATATTAACATACTAGTAAGTAGTATTTGTATTATATATTCTAATAAGAGTGATTAGAATAAGTTTAAGGAGAATCCGAATTTGTGCTAGCTCGTTCAAGATTTCGGATTTTAAGGGCTTGTCTTGGTGCATCCGGAGGAGGTATTCTATATTGGGTACTCGGAGGATCATCCTTGCAATACTTGGACCGAGTGTAAGAACACGGTTTTCTCCTCTTTCCGCATTTTATTAGCATGCATAAGATCATAATAATCGAGTTTATTATTTTGTTAATTAAGAGTTAATTAAAAAGGTTTGTTAGTATGACTAAATTAGTTTATGAGCAACTACTAAAACCTAACAATTGGTATCAGAGCAAAAGGGTTGTTTGCATGCTTTCCGTTTCGTTTTTACGGAGTTATTAGAATAACAAAATAAAACTTGATAATTTTCGTTTAAATATATGATATGCACGAAAATAATTTAGCATGATACCTACTGTTTTCTAATATGATTTAGAATGTTTGGAATAATTTTTGCATGAATATTGATCATTGGTATTTTAATTTCGGTTTTTAATACGTTTTAATGGTTAAAAGTGATTAATTTTGGGAAAAATAATTAAAATTAACTTCTGGCCGAGATTTTTCAGTATGATATCACATGTATTTTCTATAATATGAATATGAATTTTCGTAAATTATGGACCTTTAAATCGTGTGATATGAATTTTAATGGTTAAAATGCAAAAAGATGAATAAAAATGGGTTAAAATAGTTATATTATGAATTTGACTATAAAAATTTATGAGGATGTCACATGCAATATTTAAAATTTATGTTGAATTTTCCAGAAATTTATCTCAAATATTGCAATATTATAGATTTTTAATGTAAAAATCGGGTAATTAGTGACATAATTTCGACTTTAATAGTTTAAGTTGGAATTTGGCCATAAAAATTTAACACGATGTCATATATATTATTTCCAGCATGTATAAAATTTTCGAGAATTTTATCTTATTTTATGCTTGAGAAATAATTTTAAATGTTAAAATCGTACGATATATGACGTAAATCGTTAAAATTTGCAAATGTTGTTAAAAATGGCCGAAAATTTAACCCATATTAGTCATATGTGATATGTTCATCATGAAAATATTCTTGGGAGCCTAAAGTTTCAGATTTGATTTGTATTGATTTAATTTTGTTTTGTTAAAAGTAGCATTTAAAATTAAATAAAAGGAGGCATGCTTTAAAATTTCGGCTATGGGGCAATGTGCCATTTAATTTTCTGTCCATCTTGTGTTCTTAAAAAGGTTTTGGAAGGTATAAAAATATTATTAGTATTTAATTTGCATTTATGAAGTTAATTATTGAATTTTCCGACTTAAATTGCTCGTTTACGTGTTATTTTCGAAATAATAATAAAACCGTATAAAATACTAATATTTTAACTTTCTGGAAATTTTAAGAACATTCTGGATTTTTCAAAATTTGAATTTTGAATTTTCGAAATTTTAATGTCTCTTTTGAATTTTATATTATTTTTCCCGAAAAACCGAGTAATACCGATCAATATTAAAATATATTAAGTTAATTCATGTTCAAAGTTTGAGTAAGACTAAATTTTGAATCCTATACGAGTTAGGATGATTAACTTAAGAATGAAAACCGTTTCATTTAATGCATAGTGTTGTTAAACGTTAAAACACGCAATTCCATAAAAACCGAGGTTTACGATAACTATTTAAATAAGTGTTTTAAATAGGACGATTTGGCTTAGGATTTGCATGTTAATTCATATTTATATAAGCATTGCATATTTATATTATGAATGTCATGATTTATTTTTACGTAATTTTGGGAATTATGTAATTTACTTAGTATGGCCTTAGCTTTTAAATCGGTATTTCCCGTAATGTAAGGGGGTTACCGATTCGGTTGTAATTTTGTGATCTCGTATCACCCAATTGTAATTTATTTCTATTTTATAATGTATAAAGTAGACTAGAAAAGTTGTAATATTTGTAAAATCCGGAGTTCCTTGAAGACGGTGCCATTCGGAAAGGAGTTCCGACAAGACGGTGTTTACCTCGAAGAGCGTGCCGCGTGAAGTTCAAGGGACCAAAGGAGTTGGTTTCCGAATTTGTACTTTGTTATTTCTTTTCTAGAAAGGCCATACTAGGGTTTATTTATGCTTTTATTTTTGCTTTTTATTTGTTTGCATGCATAGCCAAATCGTCATACATCGTATCATGCATTTTTCGATTTAATCGACCTAGTCTTTTATTTTATCGATAATTCACCGACTTAGTTCACTTAAACGGAGATAGATAAATAATTGACTAGATCTCTTACATATTAATATTGAGACTTAGCCTTACCAAAAAGTACGGACCCATGAATCCCTTCTTCACAAAAACGTAGGCTCGGCTACACCGGGGTACTAAAATTGTCACGTTGGGTAAGTGGGGTAATAAGATTACACCTTGAAATTTGGTTGATCTCAACGAAAGTATTCGTAACCGTAGTTGCAATAAGTTCGGGCTAAAGATAATTTTAAGAAAATTGTCGACCGAGAGTTCTAAGAGTAGAACCGATTAAAGGGTTAATCCACCAAATTATACCAATACGGGTTGAATCGGCTACACCGTGCCCGGATTAGTATGGGTTTGGGTCTCGGGATTGTTTACTTAATTGGGTAAGAGATCATTAAGTAAATACATAACTAAACTTGTTAGATTTATAGTTTAAATTATGAATTTAAAAATGATGTTGCTTTTCCTTTTATTATTGTAGTTTAATTTTCAACATCGACTATGGCAACCAACGCTCCACCTCTCACTAACGTATCATGGCTTCGATCCTTTATGGATCGTTGTAAACTCGATAAGCATGGTTCCAATTTTAAGGATTGGGATGCGCAATTGCTTTTGGCCGCTCAAGGTGACGATAAGAGTCGTTACCTATCCGAAGCCGCTCCTCCCGCTCCGACCGCTCGTTCGTCGGTCCAAACTCGTGAGGCCTATGAAGCCTACATGAAAGAGTCCTCCGCTCTTAAAAATGTGCTCATCTTCTCCATGGAGCCGGATCTCCAAAGGAGTATGATTAAGTTGACCACATCATATGAGATATACACCAAGCTTGCGACCATGTTTTCGCAAACTCCAAGGGTGATTCAATATGAGGCGGCTTCCGCCTTCTTTGACATAACCTTCAAGGAAGGGCAAAAGATAAGCCCTCATGTTCTCAAACTAGTTGAGCTCGCGGAGACTCTAAAAGCTCAAAATGTTGAAGTTCCCGACTCTCTTATAATTAACCGAGTTCTTCACTCGCTCAATAAGGTTAAAGCGTATGCTCAATTCCGGGTGAATTTCAATATGCGAAACCAAGAGACCTCGTTAGACGAGTTGCATAAGATGCTAGTCCAAGCCGAAAGGGACATGGGACTTCATGAAAGTTCCACCAAAGATGTTTTGAACATCGAAAAGAAGGGAAAAACGAGCTTCAAGAGGAATGCCTCGAAAGGCAAGGGCAAGAAAACGTTCAAGCCCAAAGCGACCAAAGAAAAGACCTTTTCGAAAGGCGCTTCCACCTCGTCTTCAAAAGAGCAAGACAAGTGCCATTATTGCACGAGGATCGGTCATTGGAAGAGAAATTGCCCCAAATACTTAAGCGATCTCAAAAATGGGAAGGCAACCGCCGTAGGTAATAATTCTCGCGTATAATTCATGTCGTTTATCAACTTATGTATAGTGATACAAATGTGTTGATATTTACCCTTTTTAATTGTTTTAAAGGGCCACCCCCGAATAATGATAAGGGCAAGGACAAGGAAGCTTGAAGTTCCTTACTTGGATGGCTCCGGTAGCATCCAATTGATCGAAGACTTGAAGAGCTAGGCTCTAATTTTTCATATCGTCTTCTTTCATATTTTGCATTTATTTATGGAACAATTTAATTATTCTTGTAAGACAAGGATTAAAATCCTAAAACAATGGTTGTATTTTGGGTATTAGTGACTTGGTTTTCAACCCGAGTCACTACTTTTGTTCTTAATCAATGATTTGATTTCTCAAATAAATTGCATGCCTTGTTTAAACATGAATGATAGTGATTCAATCACGCAATAAATATTGATACGATCAAGTTTAAGAGAATCAAAGAGTTGATTAAAACGGAGAACTACACCCCATGAGATAGATTCAATCAAAATGTGATTATATCAGTTCATTATAAGATTTTCATTTTAAGTGAAAATGAGAATGTATTCATCACACCTATCAAAACTTCAAACATTCAAACACATTGGTTAATCGAAATAGCTATCCTTAAACAAGTAAAGGTTATTGTTAGAAGGATAGAGTGGGAGAAAATATTTCGCTCACAAACCAATGATGAAATAAAGGAAGGATCTTAGAGAAGATTCTTACTTGGGAGTCACAAACCAATGATGAAATAAAGGAAGGATCTTAGAGAAGATTCTTACTTGGGAGTCTTAAGAAGAACCCTAAGTGATTTGAAGAAACTACGGGAGGACACTCGGAGAAAGGTTCTTTGTGTTCATTGTTTCATAGAGAGGAAACAAAGCCCTAAATGATTTGAAGAAACTACGGGAGGACACTCGGAAAAAGGTTCTTTGTGTTCATTGTTTCATAGAAAGGAAACTTGAAACCCCGTATGAAATCATCGGTAGGAAAACGGTTCCTATGTAGTTATAAAGAAATTATCATGTCATTTTCGTCTCGAGGAAACGAAGACATGATAAGAAGGTAATGAATGATTGAATGGAAATAGATCACTATAGGAATAGTGATAGTAATAATGATTCGAGTAATAGTTTAACATGCGAGAAATGAAAGGTTCATTTATGATATCGAGAGATATTGTTTTCAGTGGGAGCAATATTCATTAAAGAATTAAGCCTACCATTTAGAGAGAATGGGTGATTCTTTAAGGTGTAAAGAATAAGAGGTTTTCAATTCTAGATGATCAAATACTTTATATCATAAGATGATGGAGCTTTACGGGAAGGTTTATTATATGGATAATAAAAGGTCGCCCACTAGTAGTTAGAATGGTTGGATACATTATTCATAATGATGAATGAAACCATTATCAAAATAGCCAAGATGTTTGAAAATTATACGAGTGATGAAATCACTAATAAACTACAATATAAATTTCAGTACATAAGTGACTATAGAGAGTGATTTTTAATCCCTCCAGTATATCGATACGTCACAAGTTATAAGATAACAGTGGGAGCTTTCCTCCGGAAAGGAAACTCAAAAATCTAGAAAGAGTTCTAGAAATGTACTCAAATAGAATCATGTTATAAGGGATAATATGAGAATAAAGGAGACCAAAAGTTGTAAGTTTTGCTATTATAAATAAAGGTTATTCGCAAAACACTAATACAAACAGATGATTGTGCATCAAAATGCAATGTAATAGTATTGACTATTGTTGCATGACAACATCATTTGAGTTGTAAATAACTCGAAGTAAAAGATACTTTGTCAGAATCCAAATGGGTTGTATGAGACAATATTGAACCCCATAAGTGAACTGGATTGACTTAGTATGGTCCCTAGCCGCTTACTTGAGGTGACGTCTCAAAGCGACTAGAGTGTGAGGCGATTGATGGCAAGTTCAAGTGTCATAGAGTCATATGTGATGACTAGTCGATCACATAGGCAGACTGTAAGAGACACTCTGTCGGGCAATGTGACCGCTTATAGAGTTCTGGAAATTTTATAGCCGGGTCGTGGCGAGAGCTACTATAGTATTCTTATGAGTCAATTCTTTGACTAAAGACTACTCTCCCAAGATGGTACAGTTTAGGCATAACTTTGATCCATTCTCTACGACTTTTCGTAACTGGAGTCAAATGGGATTGTTTTGGGTTGTGACTGACTGTGACTAGTTGAAGGAAGTAGTGCGATAGAAATTGTCCACCCCTTGTCAGGGTTGTTCAAATCTCAAGGCCACTCGAGGAGAAGTTAACTGGAAATGCGTGGCCACGCTTGGAAGGTATCTATGGTAGATAATTCCGGTCAGACAGTTATTCTCCAGATCGAGGAAACCATTCATGATATGATCAAATGCAAGAACGACCAGAGAGAGACATCTTGCATTGAGTGGGAGATTGTAATAGGACAAGAGAATTGGTGACGCACACTTGTCGAGGACAAGTGGGAGATTGTTGGGAAATGTGTCCTCAACAATAAGTGCGATCACGTAATTAAATCTCATAACAAGAATGCGCAAGGGATGATACGATTAATTAGTCAACTGACCAACATTAATCGGTAATGATTGGCTAGCTAGAGTTTGACATTACTGTCGTGTGACGGTGATGGTCAGTTGATCCCTTTAGGTCACACCTTTAGGACAATTCCCTTAATTGATAAAGTGATCAAATGTATATTGATACGATTTGATCATATTCCTTAAACTCGTGTATCGAGAAATTAGAGGTTAAATCTTAATGTAAGATTTATGTTTAAAATTGAAACGTGTCAATTGTTAAACATTAAACGATATTTTAAGATATCGTAATTAGAATGAATTGGGTTGAAATTAATACAAAGGTTGTAAATCGTATTGACGATAAAATATTATTTTACAATGGTAATTTCGAATTACTTGTTAATTGAATAAATATGATTTATTTAATTATGTATAATATTTATGGGATAAATATTTACATATTTCAAATGTACTAAAATATTTTATATCTAAATGACATATAAGATGTCACACTTTATACAATTGTACATTTGACAAATTGTAAAATAAAGTCCATAATATGGACTATGTGGCACGGTTAAGTGGGGTTAGTTGTGTGGGTGATTAGTGTATTTAACATACTACAATGATTATGTTAGACATAATCCTTGAGTCCACAACCTAGTAACCACCCTAGAGCCTTGAGAAAGGAAAATGTTCCCTTTTGCTCTTCCCTATGGCCGGCCTCCCCTTCCCAAGTAAGAGCATGCTTAAGCCATTTACTCATCTTAAGCAACAACTTGGTTCATCTATATATATGATATAAGATTCATTCTAACACTTCTTGTTGGTTGCCCTAGCCGAAATATCCCAAGCAAGAAGAGAAATTTCTACCTCTAAAATATATTATAAAGATAATATTAACATACTAGTAAGTAGTATTTGTATTATATATTCTAATAAGAGTGATTAGAATAAGTTTAAGGAGAATCCGAATTTGTGCTAGCTCGTTCAAGATTTCGGATTTTAAGGGCTTGTCTTGGTGCATCCGGAGGAGGTATTCTATATTGGGTACTCGGAGGATCATCCTTGCAATACTTGGACCGAGTGTAAGAACACGGTTTTCTCCTCTTTCCGCATTTTATTAGCATGCATAAGATCATAATAATCGAGTTTATTATTTTGTTAATTAAGAGTTAATTAAAAAGGTTTGTTAGTATGACTAAATTAGTTTATGAGCAACTACTAAAACCTAACAGACATACCAACAGGAGTAACACGGCCTGCCTTAATGTCCTCACGATACACAGGGCATGAGCGCCTCCAATGCCCAGTCTTGTGGCAATGGTGACATTCTATGCTTGTATCCTTGCTCTTTGTTTTGCCTTGTGAGTTGCTCGACTCACCTGGCCCACTCTTAGTAAATCCTGACTTCTTAAACTTGGGCTTGCCTACTGTTAGGTCGCCCTGAGCTTTAGCTTTACCCTTACCCTTACCCTTACTGGAAATCATGAGAACATCTTGCTTCACGCTCCCACTTAATTTCAGATCCTTCTCGGTCTGTACGAGAAGGGAGTGGAGCTCATGAGGAGTCTTCTTCATATCGTTCATGTAATAGTTGGCCCTGAAGAGGGCGAACCCATCATGAAGCGAATGAAGCATTCGATCAACGATTATGTTCTCACTGATCTTGCAGTTTAGGGCCTCCAGTTTCTCAATATTCTCAATCATGTGAAGAATATGTGGGCTAACTGCTTGGCCCTTCTGGAGTTTTGCCTCAAAGAAGCGACAGGTATGCTCATAAGAAACGATCCTCGGAGCTTTTGAGAATTCGTTAGTGAGCGTGGTGAAAATCTTGTTTGCACCATGGGCTATGAAGCGTCTTTGCAAATTGGATTCCATTGCATAGATGAGTACGTTCTTTATTGCACCCGCTTCCATGACGAAGTCGCTATGAGTGCGAACTTCGTTAGCTCTAGCTCCAGTTCCTGGGTGTGCCGGAATTGGCTCAGTTAAATACTTAAGCTTTCCGTCAGCAATGGCAGCATTCCGTAGTGCTGCCTCCCAGTCAGAGAAGTTTGACCCATCATTCCTCAGTCTAGTAGACTGATTCATGGAGTCCATGAAGGCTTTTAGCCAGGATTCACGTGCTAGCTTGGCACTTGGCATTGGGTCTTCACCAGCCATTTAGTTATACATCAGTTTAATTGAACGTGTTCTACACTGAAAAAAAGATAAAACATAACCATATAAGCAACTCATTGTTGTGATTTAAGTCTATATTAAATTGAAATTTAAACTCGTAGACTCAAGCATTTATATAATTGATCTCCCTCAAGAATTATATAAACGATCCCAAGACTCAATTTCCGTATATTGATAAGCCCACAGCTTGGCTAATTCCACCGTTGGAACTCTTGGTCGATAGATTTCCGTAAATCCTATCTATTAGTCCATCTCAGTCGCTAGATATTATCGAGTGACCATGATGTTGAGATAAAATAAATCATTTGTTCCCACTTACCCGACGTAGAAGGGGTCATATTATGCCTACCGACGAAGAAGGGATTCATGGGAGGCTGATTTATAAAGATTATTCTCAATTTTTGGTTATACGAGGAAGACCCCATCAACTTATATTTATTCATATTAAGTGAACTAAAATCTAGCATATGCGTGAATGAATTAAATTAAGTGATGGCTTTGCAATTGACATGTGACATCTGTATTGTCACAGAAAACTAACGCGTAACCTCTACATGAGTCAGTTTTCAGGCATGTTATAGGTGGTTTGGTTTTAGGCGGAATATGATGCAAGCTATTATCGATGAAAGCATAAGATAAATGCGATAAACGTAAATAAAAGTCCTAGTGTGGCCTATCCTACCAAAATAAACATAAAACAACTTGGAATCCACCGTTGGACCCTAGAAGCTTGTCTTGATGTTCCATCTTGGTCCTTGCAGCGGGAGTGAGCATCCGGTCTCCGTCTTCGGTCTTCACAAAATTACTAATTTAAATTACAAATATAACCCTATTTACATTCTAATTTAAATACAAAAGTAATTACATGGCAAAAACCCAAAACGTAGATTCAAGATCTCAAAATTACAAGCAAGACTGTGTTCCATCATTACGGTAACACAATCTACTAAGGCCACACTAAGTTACAACCGTTTGCAAAAATAAATACGTTATTGAAAGCATTCACAAGGCATTCAACAAGACGATAAATAAAATGCATCAACTAATTGTGAGAATTATGATTCAACCGTTAACCAAGAGTCACAGACATAAGGAGAAGGACTCTCCTTATGTAGCCCTAGGTCGGCCGGTCGAATGGGTATGGGGTAAGAGTGGGCTTTTTCCACTCTTACCTTATTCCTTTGCATGATTCGACCCGATTAGCTAAATATTATTCGCGGGTTTTATTTATAAATCGTATACATGTTATCAGATATTAATGCAGTCGATGTATTAATAATGGTCTGATAAAATTACGATATTGTATAATTACCCAAATTAATATAACTGTTTATATTAATACGCGAAATTAATATTTAATCAAATATAACTGTTTATATTTAATTTTACGAATTAATCATGTAATCCGTATTAGCTAAAATTATTTAATCCGTATTAAATAATAATCTCAACATCTTATTGACTAATTTAATAGTCAATACCTCTGACTAACTGTTTAGTCGTATCCGGCATAAATGTGATTGTATTTTCATACCTTCACATCTCTCAAACGTGTCCTATAGGTGTGACGTATAGGGACCAGTTGATCACCGCCATCCGTATGACAATAACGTCAAACTTATCTAGCAAGCCAACCGTTATTGATAAACGTGGATCAACTGGTAATAATACAGAAGTATGCCCTTGTGATCCTTAAAGAGGTTTAATAAGTCATCGTACTTAATTGTCAAGGACACCAGCCCCAACAATCTCCCACTTGTCCGTACAAGGGTATGTGCAATGACGTTATCACACTACATGTGGAGGACACAAGCTCCAACAATAATTCCTGCGTCCGCCACTGAAATAGACGACAATTTATATATAGTTTAAAGAGAGGTTTTATAAACACATTTTCTTATATGAACACATCTTTACGCACGTACAAAGAGTCACACATCTAAGATGAAATATTAAATTTTAAATCAAAATCTTTATTATAGTAATGATTAGTTCAATAAAAATATACTTCTTCCGCCGCGGTTATTTTTTGTCCAATTTCATTTTCGAGTGTCTAATAACATTACTCTCGAAAGGTCTCATACTCTTAACTTTATCCCGTGTCAAACGTAAAGGTAAAGAAATGACGGGAACGAAAGTTGTAAGGAGTAATGAAAATTGATAAAATTGATCATATTTTTCCATAAATATTGTGAGCATGCTTAAAAATTCAAAAGTCACTAATAATTACGCCTAATAAATTGTGAATAGTGATATTTCAATCACTAAGCAAGTTTGGGAAAAATAATTATAGTCATTGATTTTGTAATTTTGGAATCAATGAATTATTATGCATGTGGAGGAATGTCCTATTTTTTATCTCTTTTCCCTATATTTCCAATGTAAAATCTAAAGCTAGTAGTTAGGTCATAACTAGTGTAACACCCGTGAAAAATCACGGGGTTGTGTACACTTACTTTTAAAGATGACAAAAGCAAATTCATTTCATTATATAACAATTCTATTTATTCGAACAAATTGATTTTTAACGGGGTTGTTTTGCATATAAGATATGTTCGGTCAAAAGGTGAATTTCCTGGTACACTAATTTTCGAATATCTGTTACCAATGATGGAAATATTTGGATTAATTATGATAACATAAATGAATAAGATATATAAGAAAAAAACAATAAACGATTAAAAAAAAGATTAAATAATTAATAATGATTAATTTGGAAAGTTATTGTATTTGCTGAATTGGTGACAGAACTTAAGTTGACGGACAAATAGGATGAATAAAATAACTAATTAGGTAGAAATCTAAATTAAATGGGTGTATTAAAATTCGATAATCTAGGACAAAAATTACAGTTTCTCGAAAACCTCCTTGTAAACAACATTCGCTGATGTAAAAAATATGGACTAATAAAATAAAAAATTACCTAGACATAATAATTAATGAAAATGGAGATATAATAATTAATGAGAAAAATCAGATAAAGATGAGTTAGAAAAATAGGGAAAAAGTTACATAAAAAAGGAAAATGGAGAAAAATGAGATTACAGACTTTTTTTTCAAAAATAATTAAGAAAAAGACTAAAATAACCCCGATGTACAATAGCATTGTACATCTGGTAGTATAGTCCAGGAACTGTATAACTAGGATATTTTGTAACCTTAATTCAGATTCAGAAATATTAACAATCATTAACATAATTTCAGCAATGGAATATATTATTATATCATATTATATACCACATTTTCCAAAATACCATAGGATATTATATTCCTCGTAATGCCACATTAATATATTTGTCAATCATCATGGATCACTAAGAAAGTAATTGATATCGCTTAAATAAAATAAAATTCTTTACAATGCATGGTTCACGATAGTTTGACAGTGGTATTAGACATGCATTCGGTTCTATTTGGTAAATCTAATACGATTATGTAGTTGGTAAATCAATTGTAGTTGAAAATTGAAATATTAACTCAAATCTAATAAGCTAGAAAAATAATAGACATATTTGGTGTACCCGTCATTAAATCACCCATATTTTGTACCCGTCATTAATTAATACGATTATGTATCATATGAAACCTTTCTATATATTCTCTAAATAATTAATATTCTCTAAATAATTGTTTAGAGAATATAAAAGGCAAATTAGAAAATCTGACTTGTTTTACGTTGTCTTTTTTGATAGATAAAACACGTTTTTTAAATCAATTAGGAAATCTGACTTGTCAAATTTCAAAGTATTATATTTTTCGGAAAAATTGTTTTGTGAGGGTGAATGTGAGGGCGTCATATTTTTAATAAAATTTAAATTAACCCAATTTAATAAGGTATTGTTACATTCTTAAAATAACCCGTCATATTTTGTACGAATTTGAAACTATGTGGCAAAATAAGTTAATGGTGAAAAATAGAGGATTCCATAAAAATTAATTTATATTTGCAAACCATTAAAGGCAACTTTATTAGTTTACAACGTAATTATCTTCAATGATTCTCGAACTTTATATTTAGGATTTGTTATTAGTATAATCTGATTGGTAGGGAATATATATGGAATATTTAGGATTTGTTATTAGTATAATCTGATTGGTTATTATTAGTATAATATTATAATATTTATAATATTTAGGGAATCTCGGTATAATATTTAGGGAATCTTGGAATGATTATAATAATAATAATAATAATATTATAATATTATAATACATAAAAATATATGACTTGGCATAAATTGAGGGTTCTTATTGGTCTACGAAACTGATTTTTGTGAGAGTGAATGTGAGTGAGCGAAAGAGTGAATGGTGGAATATTAGCGCGCCACGTATGCAATTATACATTCTTCTTTTATAGTAATAATGATGATTAGAGAGAACCTGACCTGGCGCATAATAAAGAAGATTCACCTCTGAAAATAGGTGAAATAAGATGAGAAAATAAGTAACGAGGAGAAACAAACATGCATGCATGATGAATGCTGGTCTTGTACGTGTAACGTGGCCTTTGACTATCACTCTCTGCGTCTCATTCACAGTTCACACCCGTTAATTGCATGCATGCATGTACTACTCGTTGACTATGTTTCAGATTTTTTCTGTCGTACGTCTTAATTCCTTACTCTTCCGTAAAACTCGGTCGGAAGCCTGGCAAAACAAACCATGAGTTTACTCGGTCGAGTTCCCCTACTCGACCGAGTACTCCTAGACTATAAACGAGGAGTGTTGCCCTTACAATGTTTTTCTAGACAATTGAATTGTAATTTTAAGTCATTTGAAATTAATTGTAATCGTAAACTAAGATACTCTTGCAAACTTGATTGACATGTTACGCACCACAGGCTTAACATCCTAACCACAAAGTCTTAATATTCTTCACCACCGAGATCTTTACATCTCTTAAACCCCAAAGCCTTAATAAGCATCCTCCATTAGCGCGATTAGGGATAGTCGTGGGGATTGGTTATTTGTTGTACGCTAGATAGGATTAGGCACTCATGATAAAACATTAATAGAAAGAGGCGTACATAAGCTTTTAAATTGGACTGAACCAGGTTAAAGATCTCGTGTATTCTTTATCATTTTTGTACCTTTTGCCATCTTTTACGTCTGTTATTCATAGTATGTCAATACACTTCATATATTCGAATCCTAAGTCACGAAATAGAAATATCAAGTTGTGAGGGTCTTTAAATTACTCTATGCATGATTGACTTGTCTTTTATTCCCTTTCCACTTTAGGTAAAATTAAACTTTCGTTATACTTCACTTTTTATCCCCCCGTAAATAGAAGAGTTAAGACAAAACCTCTTTACGAGTATTTTATCAGGCTAGATAACGAATGTATCTAATATCTAATATATAAAAGTAACAACCACAGATCCTATGTGTCGATCTGTGGTTGAAAGTACAATATTTTATTTCTTTAAATAAGTGTCCCCACCCTACACTCCACGCTTTTCATAGCCATTTTAATTTCTTCACAAATAAATTTTTTTATAGACACCAATAAAGCTGAACAAGATACAATATATAAACTTTCGTGAATTACCCATTAATTAATATAATAAAATTTCTATCAATAATTTCTATTTCTACAAAGCAAATGAAATGATTCAATCTGCTAACTAAACATATACACCGTCTTATGCTAAAACAAAAAAATAAAAATACTATAATCTCATAAATAAATTCTTATTTTAAATTGTTTACAATAAATCAACTAAAATCTCATTTGAAACAAAAAAAACTTTTGACATTTGTAAATAACGATATAAAAATTGTTAGAAATATGATGTAATCTTCTCTACATGTATGAGTAAATAAATCATAAACTCAAATTTTAATTAGAACAAAAAAAATCAAACTTTTAAAATTTTTAAATAAAGATATAAAAATTGATCAAAAATACGGTATATTCTTTCTACATGCATGAATATCCACTCCTCGACCCAATCCGCCGCATTCATTACTCAACGAAACAGAGCTACTGATTAATCCACTTCAATAAATATATTTTGGAGTGTCCTCACTATCAATTTAATCACTTGAAGATTCTAAAAACATCAAAGAAAGAAACGAATTATTAATCACCTTATATCTACGAAATTATTGGGTAATTAATAAATTTAATTGAAATAATTATTAATTTTTGAATGAATGAAGTAAAATGAAAGGTAATAGAGTTGAGAAAAGAGGAAGAGGGGCAAAAGATTAAAATGGATGGTGAGGGAGCTGAGAGGGAACGGCGGAAAGGAGGGAGTAATTAGGTTAAGGGGAGTGATAATGTGTTTATTAAGAACATCCCACAAATAACGGGAGGTGTAGAATATTGTACAGTATGGTGTGCTTCGTATATATCTCCCCAGGTTTAGGTAGGCACGAGTGCACGACCCAATTTACCATTGTGTATTGTTTTTTATGGGTTTATAGTTTAAAAAATTTTTGGAACAATAACTTTTTATAGGACTGATTAAAAAGGAGAAAAATCCAAAGATAAACACTTGGAAGAAAAATATATACCAGATAAAACTGGGTAAAAAATGTTATCCAAAATGTGCACGGGTCAAAGTTTCCATATTGTCCGTGTATGAGTTCTATATCTTATTTTATTGAAACGTTGTATACTGTTATTTATATTTTCGATGAACAATAATTTGATCGTATCGTATTTTATTATGATAATGACGAAATGTGAATTTAGGAGAGAGAGAAATTAAATCAAACTAAAGTTAGTGGGTAGTTTTTTTTTCTTATTTCAATCAATCAATTAGAATGAGTTAAATTCTACTTCTTTTATAGAGATAGATTGTTAATCAAACGAGCAGAGAGTTTATTAAGTTATTTCAAAACGTCATGTACAGAGATAATTAAATTTAAAAGGAGATGATTAATTAATAAAACAATAATCTTAAATGTCAACTCTCTGTACTAACAAATTTGAAACAACATACCCGTACAATTTGCATGGGTTAATATACGGGTATAAAACTAGTCTTGAGTCAAAGGAAAAACAGATATACTCTAGACCAGGCAAAAGTAAATCGAATTCGAATAATAGGTCAAAATTATCCGAATTGACACCTGACTATACATCTGAAAGGTATAATTTCGACTTCATCCTAAAACTTAAAAAACTGTAAATTGCAGCCTAGACATCTTAACAATGATATGTGCAAGATTTTAACAGCATATGGAATTTTTTTAGCAATTAGCACAATAAATTAACGACACGAAGAATATAGAGCACAATAGGAGCATCAATGGGCAACTTAACGTGATTAATCCATTAATCCTTGACATTCGATCTGGTCCGAATTTAATCGAATCTCATCTAATATTGACCTGACTTAAATCTCATCTGTTTCGAAATTAACCTGACTCGAACTTGCATTGACTCGAAATATTTACAATCGATTAAAAGCAAAAAATGATTCCAACCTGAATTGAACCGAACTGAAGTCGGAAAAAAAGGTCAACCGAAATAACCCGATCCGAATGAAATCGATCTAAAACTAAATCGAATGACCTATTTGTTATTATACTCTAACTAATTAAGTAAATAAGTAATACTTCCTTGGTCCAAATCATTCATTGTCCTATTTTATTTTGGCGTGTCTTTAGTTAGTGGTTGTTCTTTCTATTTTAGGAATGGATTTGATGAGTAATTGGATCCCCACACCCAATTTGATTTACTTCTCAATTAATAATTGTCTCTCCTCTTTCGTTAGTCTTTGTGTCAAAACCAAAAGACAATAATTAACCAAGACAAAGGAAGTGCATGATTGAAAGGTGGAGTTAGTAATTAAAACTTAGGTGAAATTTTAAAGGTACTAAGTATAGGCCTTATTAAAAGCAATTTTAAGCCGTGTTTATGACCAGATGTTATGCTTTCTAGATTTCGAGTCTGTCACTCTCAATGACTTAACTATCTGGTATACAAGATTTTCAGATTACTACGTATACACGAAATTTACCTACTTAGCGTTAAAAGTAACAGTTGCAAGTCCCAAGTCATAAAAAAAAAAAGAATAAGTAAGTAATGCATTAATTAATATATACAATCTATCGATAATCCATCTATATATCATCAACCTATAAGATCTTAATTTATAGGCTTATAGCTGATGAAGATATTATTTTTTATATTATATGCTTGACGTCGGAGATTCAAAGTTTTCTGATCTTCTATTATGCATGTCTTTTTTTTTTTGGTGAATAGACGTGGGATTAACCCAAAACAACAAAACGAAACGAAAGTCTAAGCACAACAAGAAAAAAGGAAAACAAACTACGCACACTACACTAAAAACTACGGAATGCTACTACTGAGGATCATCCGCGGCCAAGCCACGCAGCTTGCATCTGCATCAATAAGGGACCGAAGAGGGCCCGGCGTCTGGTGAGGTTCAAAAATGCGGAGCTTCACATCTTGGTTCACCCCGAGATTTGCTAACCAATCCGCACACGCATTAGCCTCTCTGTAAACATGGGTTATATCCGCTTGCCACTCCGTTTCATAGAGGAAAGCTCGACACATCAGAATGAGATGGGTGTGTGCCGTAGGTAGAAGCTCCTTGTCCAACTCTTTCAGAAAGCCTTCAATCACCTTAGAGTCTGTTTGTATGTAAATCCGAGGGAACTTTTTATCAATGGCGATCATAAGCCCTCGTCGAAGAGCCATCAATTCTGCCCTGGTAACAGTTGCGATTCCCAGATTCTCCGCATAAGATACCAGTTCTCTTCCCGTACTGTCCCTTATAATTCCTCCCGCTCCAGATAATCCTGGATTTCCTTTGGACGCTCCATCGATATTCAAAGTAACCCACTCAAAAGGTGGTGCACACCACCTGATATTAACCTCAACACGGCGAGAAGTCGTACCGAGGGTAATCAAGTCCCTGGTATCTTTCGCCTCCAAGACTTCACGAATGCGCTCCGTGATAGTAGTATATAAATTGGTAGGGATTACCTCATGTCGATTAAAAGCTCGGCAATTTCTCCATCTCCACAGCCACCAGACAACTACTGCAAACGTAGTGGCCCAGTGTTCTTTCGGTCCGCGGCCCCTCTGAGATAGATTATTCACAACCCAGTCTTTGACAAGTAACGGGGTTGTAAAAGATTCAGCGCTTGCCATTGGGAAATTTTGCCACACCAACTGAGCTTTTGGACAATCTCGAAGAATATGAAGTGTTGTTTCCTCTTCCGCAGTGCAAACCTCACAGCATGGGTTTTCAGTAAACCCTCTCTTAGCTCGATTCACATTAGACATAATACGATCATGCATAACTAGCCATAAAAACAACCTCATCCTCTGTGGTGACCAGGTTAACCAAGGTAGTTTCCAACACGGATTCGAGTCTTGTTTTGGCATCTTACGAATTAACCGAATGGCAGATTTAACTGAGAAATAACCTGAAGGGGTTTCTGACCAATAAAACTTATCTGTTTTTGCTTCTCCTGGTACCACTTCAAACGATGCGATTGTTTGAAGAATAGCTGTTGGTAATATGTCAGCAAACAGTTCCCATTTCCATCCAGTCTCATCATCCCAGAAATCAGCCACAGTCATGTCTTGTAATTGTTCCGGAATCTCGAACTCAGAATACTTTTCCAAAGGAATTTCAGTCACCCATTTATGTTTCCAGAAGAGTGTTGAAATTCCATTTCCAATGTTTGAGCCTAATCCCTGTTTGAGAATTTCTGAAGCTTCAACAATACCTCTCCAAACATTCGAGCAATTCTGTCTCGCTTCGAACATTTCCATATCACACCTACCCTGGGTGTATTTGTGACGAAGGACCCTTGCCCAAAGAGCATTTGGTTCTTTCAATAATCTCCATCCCAGTTTGGCCATGAAAGCACTGTTCACTTGTCTCATCGATCTTATACCTAGGCCCCCATATTCTTTTTCGTTAGTCACCATGTCCCACGATACCATACTGAGTCCTCTAGATTCACTATCTCCACCCCATAGGAACCTACGTGATTTTTTGTCAAGTTCATCACAGACACCTCGGGGTATATATGCTGACTGCATAGCATAAGACGGTATAGCATTCAGAGTTGATTGGATTAAAGTTACTCGGCCCGCCATGGACAAACCGCGCGCCTTCCAGCCCGTGAGTCTTTTGTCGACTCTCTGTATCACGTATTCAAACGTGTCTTTCGTAACCCGGCCATGAATCGTAGGCATCCCTAGATAAATGCCTAAGTTATCCGTGCTTTCAATCCCTAGACTTTCCGAAACCGCACCTTGCAGCTCCTCGTTTGTATTTGGCGAAAAGAAAATTTTGGACTTCGTGCGTGAAACCAAGTAAGAGACCTTAGCCGAGGCTAACTACATTGTAGTTCTTCCATATAGTGAACATACTTAGATAATGACATCAGAGTTTAAAGCAATAATAATCTATGGTACACAAATACACAATAAAGCATTGCTATTCCTTCTTTATGCAAAAAGCATATATAGTGGGGATTCAATTATTTTAACAGGTTTTATTTCAGACTATAGATTTCGCGTCTAAGTTTTAGACTAATCTATGTGATCATTTAAAAATGATAATAAATACCTAGTAAGTAATGTTGAGGTCTCTTTCCATATGTGTAACGAGTATTGTTCCACATTGATAAAATAATGTAGTTAAGAGACTAGCTTATAAGTAAGTTTGGTTTTAGGATGGAACCTCCCTTGTTTATGGACTGATCTTATGCACCTAATTTTATAAGTCCGCTGTGAAGGACTCAACAAGTGGTATCAACCCCGACGGTTCGGCTTGAGACCGCAAGGTGCGATGTGGTGACGTGCTCGAGATGGCGCATAGTAGCATCGTGGTTGCGGAATATCGCCAAGTAAGGGGAGATTGTTGAGGTCTCTTCCCATATGTGTGTGAGACAGATTGTCCCACATCGATAGAATAATAATGAAGAGACTTACTTATAAGTAAGTGGGTTACTCCCTCCTATTACCAATTGGTTTCACGGTGAAATCTCACTTACTCATGAACCGATCTCATGTACATAATTCTATAAACCCGTTGCGAAAGACTTAACGGATAACAATGTTAATATTTACAATTGTCATATCTAACCATAAAAAGGGTCATATAAGCATGTTAAAAAGTTTCATACAAAATACATATCTTAGAAACGAGATATTGCATTATTTTAAACAAAGAGTCTTACTTGTGACGAATAAAACAAGTGGACATGTAAGTGAAAGAAAATAGAACATTTTATGAATATCGTCACTTATATTATGTGAGAGGAGTATTATCTTTTTTCAACTTGTGACGAGAGTGTCCGTATTTAAGGAGAATTTGGGTATTTTAAATGTAGGGATGGAATAGCGAGTAAGTATTAAGGGAATCTCTTTTTGAAGCGAGAATATTCGTCCCAAAACGTATAGTGTGAACAATCAAGTACTCCTATAATCTCCACTTTAGACATCTTTTCCCATTATTCTACAATTATAAATAGAATGAAGAAGGTGAGAAGGTCCTACATGTCTTATCGCCATATTATTGGCCATATAATTCCAAGCATTTTTAGGCAGGTAAGAACCAAATCTTTATCATATGAGCCTCTGAGGTTCCTTTAAAATAATAAAGATTTGGTAATCACTAATCTACATACTTCTATGAGTATATGTTCTACCAATGGTGATTGGAAAACCGATATGACATGTGTCGTTATTATGTTACATTCTTTCTTTCCCTTCTCCAATCATACATATCATTCGTCTCTTATACACTACATTTTGTTAATACTTTTACTTTATCACGTATGACATGGATGTTTGTTTTTGGAATTTAGTACGTGATGGAGTTTATAAGGTTAAACAGGGATACTCTCGAGCATCAAAGTCTATGTTTGCGATTTCTGGAACTACAAAGGATAGAAGTAGACTTTCTAGCACCCCTGCTTCTTTCTTTAAAAAAATTTGGAGTCTTAAGGTGCCCTCTCAGTGGCGTATTCTAGTGTGGAAAATTTGTTTGAATGCTTTGCTTACTGGTACGGAATTTCAAAAGAGAGTTTCTTCACATAATTCAATCTGCCAGATGTGTTTAAAAGAGGGTTGTTCTGAAACTGTGGACCATATTTTTCGGAAATGTGAGGTAACTCAACGGTTTTGGAAAGCTTCGGATCTGGGTATACAAGTAAACACTATGTGTTCGATGGGTTTGAACTATTGGTTTGAATGCTGGTTTGACTACTTTCGCAAGCAAAGTAATAAGGATTATCTTCAGATGCTGTTTCTCGCCACTCTGTCTGCTATTTGGAAAACAAGAAACTTCTTCGTCTTCAATAACAGCGACGCTAATTGTTGTTTATTTATTCCTTTCTATAAAGTAGAGGTGCAGAAGGGTCTTAATGTTTTAAACAGTACTAAGGAACCATTTTGCTCTTTTGATGAGGATATTGAGATTAGTTCTGATCAGATATCTGAAATTAAGAAAGGAGAACCTTTTACGATGATTGGAGGACATGGAAACTGTTCTTTACAAAGGATTACAGTGGATGCCGCTTGGAATGACACTTGCTAGACAGGAATCGGAATGACAGTGTCTTCTTCTCTGGATGCTACCTCTTCAACTCCTTTGGAAGGGTTCTACTGTCAGAAGACTTTGGCGGTAAATAGTGAGCATGCTGAAGCTATTGCTATCCTCAAAGCTGTGGAATGGGCCACCTCAAATAAAATCTATCATCTTTCTTTAGCATCCGACTGTTTGAATGTTATTTTGCAGGTTGTGGGACTACAACAGTGTTCCCATTTTAATTTAAGGGTCATAGGAGATATAAGAGTTTTGTGCTCTTCTTTTCATTGTCTTAGTATTAGTTTCTTAGCAAGGAAGGAAAATTATCAAGCACATAATATGACAAAAATTGCTATTAAGCAATAGGTCATATGTATCCATCTGTCAAAAAAAAAAACATAAATAAATTATAAAAATTCGACATTCAAAATATACATATTTCTTAGATTAAACAAAATCATATATGACTATGATTTGTGTTATATACTAAAATATTTATTTTAACAGATTATATACAACTATAACACACTTAGGGTGTGTTTGGATTGAGAGAATTGGAGGGAAGGGGAGGGGAGGGAAATGTAGGGATTTAATTTTCATTGTTTGGTTACAATATATGGAAGGAGGGAAATAGAAGATGATGAAAATGGGAGGATTCAATTTCTCTCCATTAGACCAAACTATAATCTCTCCATTGTTGGTAAGATTTGGAAGGAAAACTATCCAAACAACCCATCTTCATTTTCCCTCCCTTTCTTTTCTTTCCCTTTCCCTTCCCTCCATTCCCTTCCCCTCCCTTTCCCTCCCAATTTGTTATCCAAACACACCCTTAGTGATATTAGCTCTAAATTTGAATTTTAAACTTAACGTTGTTTTTTTTTATTGTAAAACTAGTTTAGAACCTGTGCAAAATTGCACGAGTATGTATATATGTATAAATGTATTACATATTTTCGTGTGTAAATATTATTATATTGTTATGAATATATAAGAGTAGGGAGGTATGTATGATAAGAAAGATGTGTATTATTCTCATTAGGATTATGGGGTATATATAGCACTACAACGGAGGAGTTATGCAAGGGAATACAAAGGGGAAATCTAGAACCATCCATGAGTTAAGGACATTTATACTAATATTAAGTATATACTTAATGTTGAGACTTATGGACATTCATACTATACATAATACTCCCCCTTGGATGTCCATACGTTGGTGAAGTTGCCTCATTAAAAACCTTACCATGAAAACCCAGTGGGAAAAAACCATGGATAAGGGAAAAAGAGTGCCACACGTATTTACTCCCCCTCTTGATATCATCACTTAAAATCTTTGAGGCGACGTAGACCAATGTTGTAAATCAGCTTCTTGAATGTTGCAGTTGGGAGTGCCTTGGTAAAAAGGTCTGCCAAATTTTCGCTTGAACGAACTGGTAGTACAAGAATTTCACCTTTCTTCTGAAATTCGTGAGTGGAAAAGAATTTTGGAGAAATATGTTTTGTTCTATCACCTTTGATATATCCTTCCTTGAGTTGTGCTATGCAAGCTGCATTATCTTCATATAAAACGGTTGGTGCTGCTTTTATGGATGACAAACCACAATCTTCTCGTATATGCTGAATCACAGATCTTAACCATATGCATTCACGACTAGCCTCATGTATTGCTAAAATCTCTGCATGATTGGAGGAAGTGGCTACAAGAGTTTGCTTCATGGAACGCCAAGAGATAGCAGTATCTCCATATGTAAACACATATCCAGTTTGTGATCGCGCGTTGTGGGGATCAGATAAGTATCCTGCATCTGCAAAACCAACTAAATCTGCCTTTGATAAATTAGAGAAAACAAACCCATATCTTTTTTGCCTTGGAGGTAACGGAGTATATGTTTAACACCATTCCAGTGCCGTCGGGTAGGGCATGAACTAAATCTTGCCAGAAGGTTCACAGAAAATGCTATGTCAGGTCGTGTATGACTAGCCAGATACATTAGCGCCCCTATTGCACTTAAATATGGTACTTCAGGACCAAGAATTTCCTCATTATTTTCCCGAGGACGGAACGGGTCTTTATTTGCATCAAGTGATCTCACTACCATTGGGCTACTCAAAGGATGTGCCTTGTCCATGTAAAACTTGCTGAGCACTTTCTCGATATATGAAATTTGATGCAAAAGAATTCCATCATTCAAATGTTCAATTTGTAATCCCAAACAAAACTTTGTCCTACCAAGGTCTTTCATCTCAAATTCTTTCTTCAAGCATTCTACCGTCTGAGAGATCTCTTCTGGAGTCCCAATAATATTTAAATCATCAACGTATACTGCAATTATGACAAATCCTGTTTTGGATTTCTTTATAAAAATACATGGGCTAACAGGATCATTTTTGTAGTTTTCACTTAATAAATATTCACTTTGACGATTATACCACATACGTCCAGATTGTTTTAACCCATATAGGGACCTTTTCAATTTGATGGAATAATGTTCTCTGGATCCTGAATTTCCTGCTTCTGGCAGCTTAAATCCTTCTGGAAGTTTCATGTAGATATCATTTTCAAGTGGACCATACAAATAAGCTGTAACTACGTCCATGAGACGTAAGTCAAGTCCTTCTTTTATTGCCAGACTAATTAGAAATCTAAATGTAGTTGCATCCACCACAGGAGAATAAGTCTCTTCATAATCAATTCCAGGTCTTTGGGAGAATCCTTGTGCAACTAATCGAGCTTTATATCTCACAATTTCACCAGATTCATTTCTTTTCCTCACAAAAACCCATTTGTATCCCACTGGTTTTACACCTTGAGGTGTACGGACTACTGGTCCAAATACTTCTCTCTTCTCTAGAGATTTCAATTCTGATTCAATTGCTTCCTTCCATTTTGGCCAATCATCTCTTTGTCTACATTGTTCAATAGACTTAGGTTCCTGATCCTCTTCATTTTTCATAACATTTAACGCAACATTGCATGCAAAAATATCGTCGACGTCGATTTTATTTCGGTTCCAAGTAATACCAGACATGATATAATTTATTGAGATCTCTTCATTTTCAGGTATCTGAGTTTCTTCTGGAACTGAATTTTCAATCATGTCCAAAATCTCTTCGGGAGATTTTTGTAAATTTATTGCATCCTCGACCGGGCCATTTTTGTTCTTTGCTCCTTTTTTTTTCGAGGATTTTCATCCTTGGAACCAACTGGTCTACCACGCTTCTGGCGTGCATGAGACTCATTACCAATTTTAGTTTGTCCTTTTGGGATCTCGATTTTAAATGGAGCATTTACAGCTGGAATGTGTGACTTAGTCACTCTCTTTGGGTCAGTAAAAGCATCTGGCAATTGATTAGCTAAGCTTTGTAAATGAATTATCTTTTGAACTTCAAGTTCACTTTGTTTAGTACGAGGATCAAGATGAGATAAAGATAATTCATTCCATTTTACTTCCTTTTCCTTTTCCAACTGTTTTTCGTCTCCCCCTAAACATGGGAAAATTGACTCGTTAAAATGGCAATCTGCAAAACGAGCCCTAAATAAATCCCCAGTGATTGGCTCAAGATATTTGATTATTGACGGAGATTCAAATCCAACATATATTCCTAACCTTCTTTGGGGACCCATCTTTGTGCGTTGTGGTGGAGCTATTGGTACATAAACTGCACAACCGAAAACTTTAAGATGGGAAATATTTGGTTCCTGACCATGAACCAATTGAGACGGGGAGAATTTATGATAACTTGTTGGCCTGATGCGAATAAGTGATTCTGCATGTAATATAGCATGTCCCCAAGCGGAATAGGGAGTTTACACCTCATAAGTAATGGTCTAGCAATTAGTTGAAGTCGTTTGATTAAGGATTCAGCTAGACCGTTTTGTGTATGAACATGAGCTACAGGATGTTCAACATTTATACCAATCGACATGCAATAATCGTTAAAAGTTTGAGAAGTAAATTCACCAGCATTATCAAGGCGAATATTCTTAATATGTGTATCTGGAAAATGCGCTCGCAATTTTATTAATTGAGCAAGTAATCTCGCAAACGCCAGGTTACGAGTTGATAACAAGCATACATGTGAACATCTAGTCGATGCATCTATTAAAACCATAAAGTATCTAAATGGTCCACTTGAGGGATGTATTGGTCCACAAATATCCCCTCGTATTCGCTCAAGAAATGTTACTGATTCATGATTAATTTTAGCTGGTAATGGTCGAATAATTAATTTGCCTTGTGAGCATGCAGAACATGAAAATCGATTAGGGACAATTTGTTGGCTTTTTAAAGAATGACCACATGAATTTTCAATTATCCTTCGCATCATCGTAGAACCGGGATGGCCTAACCGGTCGTGCCAAACTGTGAAGTTATCAGTAAACTTCTGGTTTACTACAACATTTGCTTCAACCGTAGCAATATTTGTGTAGTACAATCCACTAGAGAATGCGGGTAGCTTCTCCTTAATTTCCTTAATGCCTTGGGTTAAACTCGTGATTTGAAGAAATTCAACATTTCCTTCACATGTTGTCTCAATATGGTATCCATTACCGCGGATATCTTTAAAACTCAATAAATTTCTTTGAGACTTAGGAGAGTATAGTGCATCAATTATTTCAATTTTTGTTCCCCAAGGTAACAATATATTTGCTCTTCCGGAGCTGTCAATAATATTTGTACTACCTGAAATAGTACTAACATTGGCCTTTTCCATTACCAAGTGTGAAAAATATCTCTTATTTTTGAATATGCTATGAGTAATTGCACTATCCGCAAGACATAATTCTTCACCATTTAATTGACCTCGAGACATATTCATATGCTTCAAATAAATAAACAAACGTCACAAAATATTAAATATAAATATATTCATCAAAATAGCATCTCCATAAAAAACTGAAACTAATAAAATGTCCGAAACAAGCAAAAGATAAAGTATCTTAAAAAAAAAACAACAAACTTATTAAAAGTCTTAAAACAAACAAACTGATAAAGTTCGTAAATAAAAATCGTACTATAAAATGAATAATTATTTCTTGGTGATGCTATCTTGACTTGGAGATTAATTATTCCCTTCGGGGGTGGTGAAGAAGTCAGCAACATCTAAATGGGTTGCATTTGCAATATCAAAATCACCATATATGTCTTCGTATACAAGATTAGTCTCCACTTTCTTTCCTTTATTCTTTATCGATTGTTGGTAGAGATCAACCAAGTGCTTCGGGGTGCGACAAACACGAGACCAGTGGCCTTTTCCTCCACATCGATAACATATATTAATCACATTTTCATTTTTATTCTTCTCAATTTTTTTTTCATAATTATTGTCCTTCTTTTGATAGGAATATGAATTTTTAGAAGGACCACCACGACCTCGACCAAAATCATAACCACCACGACCTCGACCAAAGCCATAACCACCACGACCACGACCATAACCATAACCATAACCACCACGACCATGTCCGCGACCACGGGAACCGCGCCCCTGACCAATGCTTCTGGCATTATCTTTTTGAGCTATCACATTCACTTCAGGGAATGGAGTTGAACCAGTTGGACGTGATTCATGGTTTTTCATCAACAATTCATTGTTTTGCTCAGCCACAAGAAGACAAGAAATTAATTCAGAATATTTCTTAAAACCATTTTCACGATATTGTGTTTGCAGGACAACATTATTTGCGTGAAAAGTAGAGTAAGTCTTTTCTAACATTTCTTCATCAGTAATTTTCTCACCACATAATTGTAGCTGTGATGTAATTCTAAACATGGCTGAGTTTTATTCACTCACAGATTTAAAATCCTGTAATCTCAAATGCATCCAGTCATAATGAGCTTTAGGTAATATTACTGTTTTCTGGTGGTCATACCGCTCTTTTAAATTTTCCCAAAGCACTTGCGGGTCTTCAACCGTCAAATATTCAACTTTTAGTGCCTCATGAAGGAGGTGGCGAAGGAATATCATGGCCCTAGACTTATCCTGAGTCGATGTGGTATTGTTTGCAATAATAGTTTCACTCAAACCTTTTGCACCAAGGTGTAATTTAGCGTCAAGCACCCAAGATAAATAGTTTTTTCCGGTAATGTCAAGAGCCTCAATTTCTAGTTTCGTAAGATTTGACATAATGACTATACGAAAAAAAATAATCGTGTATCAGATGCAAAAGGAACAATTAAATAAAATTAGAAATAAATAAAAATAAACAGGGGAAAAGTTTTTTTTTTATCAAAATCTAAATACTACCATACATAAGTAAGAATAATTAGATAAGGTATGAAAACCGTTGATGAAAAGGGTTAAGAGTAAAGGTTTATGTGAGTACATATTATTTGTGAGTAATATCGTATAGATTGTCAAAAACTCAATATTACGACTTAAAAATAGGAAACATAATTAATTTGATGAGTATGACGTGAATAGTGTAATTTGTAATCTAAAAAAAACATGTACGAAGTATATCGTAACAACCAAAAAATTGTCCATACTTTCGACTTACATACTCCGTAATTAATTTAAATACAACTTGCATAATCAAAGTTACGACAAAGCAAAAACAATTTGCATAGGAACAATATGTAATCTAACATGTGATTATCAATATAAGTTACGCATGTCATACAAGAAATCCCATTTTAATATGTAAAACAAAACGAATATGAATAAAATGGGAAAAAGGGACTTACAAGTTAATTGAATAGAATATCAATAATCCAAGGTGTGAAAAAAAAATATAACGTATTTTATAGATCGTGCTGATAACGTGTTATGAATATATAAGAGTATGGAGGTATGTATGATAAGAAAGATGTGTATTATTCTCATTAGGATTATGGGGTATATATAGCACTACAAAGGAGGAGTTATGCAAGGGAATACAAAGGGGAAATCTAGAACCATCCATGAGTTAAGGACATTTATACTAATATTAAGTATATACTTAATGTTGAGACTTATGGACATTCATACTATACATAATATATATAAATTTATAAAAAACTTTATGATGATATGTTAACTTTATGAAATATGTAATACGAATTTACATATTACAAAATGTTGACACTATGAGATTATCTTGGGATTTTTATGTTCGTTTCAATATATGTTAGATATATTTTTATCAAACATACGAAATCCACTTGAATTGACGGAGTAAATATCAATATCAATGAAGTAATATTGGAGGTTGAATAATTTTTTTTTAATAAATGTAAATATGTATAATTAATTTAGGATACATTATGGCGTAAATGAAACAATAAAAATTTATAAATTCTTGCTTAAAACAGAAAAAAATAAAATAAAAAAATACACAAACTATTGTTCAAACATATCTTTAAGTTAAATCGACTTATATGCTTATTACAATGGACGGGCATATGGTCCCCAAGAACATAATTCATGTCAAGACGTATTTTATCTAAAGAACCTAACTGGGTACTCTACCTACCAAGTGCATTCCCTTCAAATTACAGGTCCTACTCTGAGAAGTGTCCTCTGGTCTTGAACAAATTTTTTTGGCCTTTATTTATTTGGGTTGTTATTTTCTGGCCCTCATTTTATCTTTAAAATGCTTATAGGATTTTATGGGTACAATTTTGTCAAAAACATACCCTCTTTGTATTACGAGAAACATTTTGTAAACTTATCTTGGTATGTTGTTCCTAAAATGTAAAGGTATTTTCCAAGGACTCAGATGTACTCTTTCTTAGTTGGCTAGTGTAAAACCCCTCGCAAAAGCGTAAATAGTAAACAAACAAACATGCCAAAAGTACACGGAATTTAAAACTTTTTAGCATAACTAGACATGCGAGAAATAATACTACAATCTGAAATACGAAATAAACTGAAACACAAAACTGGAACATAAATAAGTACAAAGTATAATTACAAACACAGCCCGGGATAGCATATCCCTACGGGCACTAAAACTGTATCAAAAGTAAAGGTCTAGCTAACGAATCGGGTAAGTGACATTCGATGACGGATCATCACTCGCTAGCCTCATGTGTAACCCCCAACAACACCTACTCAAACATACACACATACAACATGTGCGCCACAATCAGTGGGGAGTGACTGGAGATGCTCCTAACCACTTGTAGCCACAAACACATAACATATGAATATGAGTAAATCCTCAAAACTGCATGCTCCAATCATAACCACAATATATGAAGTACAATAATCAATAGTCATCATCTTGCATTATTCACTATCCTCAATATAACATGCGCCACTCATATATATCCCTATATAAGCATACACATACTTTCACTATCACTTTCATCATCCATGAAGGTTCAGAGGTCAACTTAAGACATAACCAAACATAGTATATAAGTATTCACAATCACAATCACTAACTATGAAGGTTCAACGGTCAACTTAAGACATAACCTAACACAGTTTACATATTTACTTTCACTAACTATGAAGGTTCAACATTCAACTTAAGACATAACGTAACATAGCAATCAACAAGTATAAAGGTTCAACGGTCAACTTAAGACATAACTTAGATACTAATTCACTTTCACAAACAAGGACTCAACGGCCAATTTGCTAATTAACAAGACACTAGACTCAGAGGCCAACTTAAGGCATAGACTAGCATCCAAGTTCACAATTATAAAGGACTCAGAGGCCAACTTAAGGCATATCCCTTTACTACATCACAAGACACTACATTCAGAGGCCACCTTAAGGCATACTCTAGCATAAACAACTGTACTTCAGGCAAGGCATCAACACCCTAGCTACCCCGTTGTACAACTACTCTACTTGTCAGACTCAGAGGCCAACTTAAGGCATGTCCTGACACGATCACATAAGAACATGTCTGAGCTCAGAGGCCAACTTAAGGCATATCTCAGACACGAAAGGAAAACACATATAGGCCTCAGAGGCCACTTAAGGCATATCCCCATACATGACATATAGTTCATGTATTAAGCTCAGAGGCCAACTTAAGGCATACCTTAATACGCATCATTACAAATTTACATCCAATAAACATAACATACACAAGTTACCTATACTTAATATAATTACCATATTAGAAGGAATTATTTAATTAAACTCATTGCACTCATAAGACTCATACTTAACAAGTCTAGCCATTATCATAAATTAATTAGCTAAGTTCAATTAGTATAAGTAGATACATTCTAATTTGGTTAATTGATCTAAGATAAGTATCAACCACTTATTAGACTACTAAGACTTCCTATCCTCATGTTCATGAATCACCAAAAGCTAACTACTCGATAACACAAGTGATACTAATTAATTGCTTAAAGATATATTACTTAAGATAAGTATTAATCACTTTAACTAAACTTCATCTAGTTAAATTAGACTTCTCAACTAAGTATATGAGCCTTACAACATAAATAAAACATGCTAAGACTCTCAACAAGCAAACCCCTAAAAGTTAAGTATCTTATTCATACAATAATTTCCATAATCAATTCCTTATGAGCTAATCGACTCGAGGCGGCTAACCACGCTTCTTATACCCATTTACCTAGCTCCAATATGCATTTAAAACCAAGTATTTATACCATCAAACATTACTTAAAACATCCTAAAACAATTGGGTAACAAACACCCAAAACAGCCCGTAAACAATTAAACGAGCAGAAACTACAACGATTTTCGCGCAGCCTGCGCAAGGAGAGGCGCAACCTGCGCAACCTGCGCAGCCTGCGCCCAGGCACGGGACTGGGTTTTCTCGCGTGTTTCCTGCAATTTGCCAATTCACTCTAAACTTCGACAAACACCTTTAATCTATGATTTCAAGCATAAATTCTATACTACCAGCACATAATAGCCCATAGCAATCCCAAGTGGTACTCTTATTCCATCTTAAACATAATCTAATAAGAATTCAAGCATTAGATTCAATAATTACTCGAAAACCCGAATTGTGACGAATATACAAAACTCATCCAAAAACCTTTGTAATCACCATAATAACACCATATAACATTCTGAAATCACTCTAATAACATCATCAATGTATCATCAAGCTTCAATATACCCAAAACCACACACATAAACACACATTACATGTAAATAACAACAAGTCGAGTCTTTCTCATCATTGTCACCTATTTAAGCGTCTTCCTCCAAAGTTTCTTCAATCATATAATAGTCCTTGTCACAACCCTCTAAATTCTCACCTTAAAACAACATAAAAACATGAATTAGAGACTGTTTTCGAATGGGTCCTCAAACAGTCCGAGAAATCAACTTGAACGAAATGAGAATTGAAAGAGATAGAAAGAACGGGCTTGAGATGAGGAACGCGATGGAAGAAATCTTACCTCAAACGGAGAAGAAATGAAGTCGGGATGCACAATATAGTGAGTTTTGTGAAAGTGGAAATGGAGAGGATGAAGTTTCTGATTCTTCGATTCTAAGAGCTTGCTGCACAACTATGAGAGTTGTTTGTGAGGAAATGACTAGGAAATTTCCTCACTTAGCTTTTATCCTTATTTGTTGAGTCGGGATTTAAGTAAATGACTCGGGTTTTAATGAAACGAATTGCCAAGTGAACATTTTACAACTTAAGCTGCTTTAAATCTTAAGTCAGAACTATAGGATATTTTCATAAAAATATAATTTACGAATTAAATAAAATATATTAAATTCCGAAATTACTTTAATTTTATTGTAATATGGTTTATGAAAATACGGGATGTTACAATCACCCCATCTTTCAAAAAGTTTCGTCCTCGAAACTTGAACGAAAAAGAATCTAAGAAAATACCTCAAACGAAAAGGTTCGGATGCGTAACGCGCATCGAAGCCTCGGTCTCCCAGGTCTGCTCCTCAACATCACCACATCTCAAAAGGATCTTCACAAGAGGAACCACCTTGCTCCGCAGCTTCCGGTCCTGACGATCAAGGATCTTCAAGGGATGCTCCTCAAAAGCAAGATTACGCTCAAGATTCTCGATCTCCTGCGGCAGAACGTGACTAGGGTCACTGATGTACTTGCGAAGCTGTGAAATGTGAAAGACGTTATGAACTTTGCCCAAACTCGAAGGCAAATCCAACCTATAAGCCACAACACCGATCTTCTTCAGAATCTCATAATGTCCAATGAACTTAGGGCTCGACTTACCCTTAAATCCAAACCTCTTCACACCCTTCATCAGTGAGACCCTGAGGAACACACGGTCACCAACCTCGAACTGGAGTGGTCTTCTGCGAACATCGGCGTAGGATTTCTACCGGTCCTGGGCGGGCTTCATCCTACCACGAATCAACTGCACATGGTCAATGGTCTCAGCTAGCTAATCGGGTCCTAGGTCATGAACATCACTCGACTGATCCCAGCAAATCGGACTATGGCATTTTCTCCCATAAAGAGCCTCATACGGAGCCATCTTGATCGACGAATGATAACTGTTATTATACGAGAAGTCAACCAGCGGCAAACTCTGTGCCCACGAAGTCTGAAAGCCTAAGGCACAAGCTCGCAGCAAATCCTCTAAGGTCTGTATGGTCCTCTCAGACTGACCATCCGTAGTAGCATGGAAAACAATGCTTATCAATAATCGACTACCCATAGCCTCCTGAAGCGCTTTCCAGAACCTCGAACAAAAACGGGGATCCCTATCAGATACTGTAACATCCCGCATTTTCGTAAAATATATTTTAAGCGTTTTAAATTATTTTAAGTAATAAAATAATGTTTTAATGATTTATCGGAAAGTATTTCTTATAAATAATAAGATCCGTCTTAAGAACCTTAAGTCCTTAAGACGAATATAAACTTGAAAACTTAAGTTCACATTTAAAACCCGTTCAAGTATCCTAACCCGTTTCATTTATGACGGAAAGGACAATTCCTTAAACCCTTAAAGCCAATTTAGTCGACATCTCCTCCATCTTCAAAACAATAAAACAGTAAAACAATTCCTCACAAAACCTCCTTAATCTTCATCTTCTTTTGCTTATTTCTCCATCATCCATTCATCAAATCAAGGTAATGATAACATTTTCGGAATCCCCATCGAATTTGCAAGCCATCTATCACTTCTGTTTTGCATTTCCTTCAGTTCGAAATTTGGCCTGTTTTGGGTAATTCGAATCTTTAGCCTCTTAAAACCGTTTTGCTTGTTGTAGGTGAAGACTTAGAGGATCCTAAGAAGGCTAGTTGCAAGATTGAAGAAGAGATTGGAGCTTAAACGCTAAAAAGGTGACGATAATAAGAAACTCGGCCTTATTGTGAATATTAGCAAGTTTTGATGTGTTCTCCTTAATGTTTCTGATTTTTGTTTAAGGATGATGTTTAATGGACTTAGTAACATGTTTAGGATTGTTCTTACTTGTTGATTTCATGCCGGGTTGTTGTCTCACATGTTCATAAGCTATTTTCAGAAATTCCATGTTTTGCGACGGATACTTGTTATAATCATTTTGAGGATTGTTATGGGTTTATGTGCTGATAGATAGTGTTTTTGATGATTTGGGATGATGGGTAAATATTGTATGTTGCTAGATTAGAAGTCTTGTATCGATTAAGATTGAATTTGCAATGTACTGTAAACGCGATTCGTAGGCTCAGGGGCTCTGAGCCGGTCGACCGACCGGCCGCCGGTCGACCGGCTGGGAGTCCATTGTGTTATTTTTGCGTAGTCTCGAGAACATTAGAATAGGGAGCCCAGCCGGCAGACCGGCCGCCTGCCAGCCGGCTGGGAGTGCGTTTCTAGTGAAATACGTAATTTTGGAGAACCTAGGACTGGGTTCCCAGCCGGCCGACCGGCTGGGAGTCCTTTGTGTTGTTCTTATTTTAGAAGAAGATGAAGCTGAGATGGGTTGCCAGCCGGCCGACCGGCTGCCTGCCGACCGGCTGGGGGCCCCTATAGCTTGTTTTGATTCGTAAGTTGTTATAACTTTTAAACGGTTGATCAGTTTTGATTGAAACTCGTTTCTTGTATCTTTGACATGTGTTTGGGGTCCCCAGAGGATGGGCGACACTATATTGGGTTCGGGAATGGAGTGAGGATAGAGATCCCCCGGTCGGGCAACCGAAAGGGAAACCGGCTCTCCCTCGTCTTAGTTCCCGGGATCAATTAAGTGTTGTTTAGTGGTTTAAGAAGTTAGAACTATAGGTCAGTTTCTATCTTTGGATGTTAATGGTTAAGTTGGATGTCGCGTGATGGGATATGTGTTAAGCTCACCTCTGGACCCATTACGTGTTTTGTATGTCGCGTGACGGGATATGTGTTAAGCTCACCTCTGGACCCGACATTTATTTGTAGTGGGATATGTGTTAAGCTCACCTCTGGACCCATTACTGAATCGTGATTAGGGATATGTGTTAAGCTCACCTCTGGACCCTTCTCTTGAATTGTATGTATAAGGATATGTGTTAAGTTCACCTCTGGAACCTTTACTTGATTTGCATGTTGGGATATCTGTTAAGTTCACCTCTGGACCCGACATAGTTTGGTAGTGGGATATGTGCTAACTTTACCTCTGGACCCATTGCTAGTGTTTGTGCTATATCTGCTTGCCTAGAGTTTGGTATAGTGTCAGATATGCATTATGAAGTTGATGATTATATTGTGGAGTTATAGTTTGTTCATCCAAGGCATTGGATGACTCTATGATCGGTTTCATAAATAGTTGGATTAAAAGACCCCCCGACTGGGTAACCAGTAGGGAAACCGGCTCTCCTTGCTAACGGTTTATGAAGTTGGTTGAGAGCCGTGCATTAGAGTTTGCATGATAGTTGATGATCAGTTATTTGAGATATTGTTCATGCTTCACATGTTGATATATGCTGGAGTATTCTGTATTGCTTTTTGTGTTATGTGTCGTTACAAAAGGTGGCTAGGAGAACTCTAGTCACTCCCCACTGATTGTGGCGTACATGTTTTCATGTATGTAGGTACATGCAGGTTGGATCGGGGTTCACTTGAGAGCTAGCGAGTGATGATCCTTTCATCATATGACTTACACGCTTATCGATTAGCTAGACTCTTAGTGTTTGTTACAGTTATCTTTTGGCGCCTGTAGGGATGTTCCATCCCAGGCTTTGTATTTGTATTTTCGTTCGTACTTAGAACTGTTACTTATCTACTTCAGTTTTCAGTTTCCGTTTCAGTTTAATTCTTCTCGCATGTTGTTTACCTTAAAAAGTTTTAATTCCGCTGCATTTTTGGTACTTTGTATGTTTTACATTTCCGCTTTCGCGAGGGGTTTTACAGTTGGTATCAGAGCATTATTGCTCCCGACGCACTCATGTGACCCCCAACCTTAATTTGACCAAATAAACAAATAATGAATGAGAGATGGGGTAGATTTAAGGACTTATATTGTAGTCTGTTTTGTGATTGCTCCTATTAGGCTCTAACATGTTTGTTGATTGTCACTGATTTCACTTTTATATCTTTTAACCGGCGAACCGTGGGATTATCCATTTGGCGATGAAGACCGGAGTTTCTACCGAAGATAGAAGATTTGTGCTACTGTTGGAAAATACTTCTGAGCCTTGAAGATACTCCTCTTTCCTTGTGCATCACTTTCTTTGATAACTCTGGATGCACATCCTTCTTTTAGAATATTCGTCTATCTTGCTTGAACAGATCTTCATATGTTTTCAGCATAACCTTGTTGCTTGTTTTCTTAAGGTGCCCTCTAAGTAACCTTCCCTTTTATTGGATTTGGAGGAACTAGTCTTAGGATAACCGTAAGCTGTGTTATGAGAAATATTGTTATTTGAGGAATAACTTAAGAGGTATCGAGAGACATGTTTGGTGATCCAAGGGTCTAGTTGTCTATCCAATTGGGAGAGTGAAAGTGAGTGATATGATACTTGCTTAAAGGTTGAGTGGTATACCTAGTATTCCGTGGAACCTACCTTGAGAACCATGCTTAGATCGTGATAGTTTTTGGATTGTAGAGTACTGTTAAGGAGTTAGATAAGATAATTGAGGATATAGAGCGACCTAGAAGAATAGGCTTAAGATGATAATGAAAAAGAATAGATGAGTAAAGTGACTTAGTATCAATTGACTTAGGTGAGTGATTGAGTTGAGAAAGGTCCGTTGTTGAGGAATGCGAATCATTGGCTAATGGTTGAATACTTGAAGAGTTTTTGACTTAAGCTTAGAATAAGTGAATCTCCACTTGACCCTAGGCTGCTTATTGAATCTTAACGTTCATTTAATGAAAAACTTAAGAGAAACTTGAGGATGCACCGCCAGTTTGTGAATGGAACAAAGTAACTCATCGAGAGATGGAAGTTCGGAAAAACTGGATGGTTTAAGAATTGTTATCTGGTGGACAGTGAGGTAAGTGAATTGTATATGACACGTGGTTTGATGGCCGGAAAGTGTTATTTAATTACCATTATTGAGTGGCTAGCAGAAATGGGACATCTCAAACTTTTGAGAATAGGTAGCTGTAACATTGATACTGTCTAAAAGTTTGGAAGGTTTGGGTGTATAAACCGTTCGAGGAATTGTTCGTGAGAACCGACAATGGAATGGCTTGATTTGAGAAGTAAGAAGTGAGAACCCGGTGAGAATAGTGAGAGACCCGCACCTTGGAGGATTTCCGTGATTGATCCTTTATATCGCCTCTCTCTCTTTCCTTTGCTTCTCCTCCCGATCGTGGCTTCAATTTTATTGGAGTCCATAGCCTAAAGTTTCTTACCTTGTCATCCCGTTGTTCCTCGAGTCGTTTTCTTATGACTCTTTCGGAATCTGTATCGTGTTTGTACCTGAGGTTCGTATCTCATCTCTTCTTCCGCGAGCCTTGTTCCTTTCCATTTAGACTAGTGGCGAGGTTGAGTTGTTCTTGGAGTAGTGAAACTTGCCTTGAGGAATGATTGGTTTTGCATTGTTAGAATTTGGTTGAGAGAGTTTACGATAATAATTTTCGGGTGATATGGGATATTGTGCCATCTTGAGAGTTTTATGTTAGATGGCTAGATGTGAGTGGTGATTGTAGATTTGGAGGTACCATTTGGGGATTTAAATACGATACTTGGAGTCCTGGGTTATTTTGGAGGTACATGTTTAAGATGATGATGATGTGGTTAAATTGATGAATTAGGTAAGTTAGCGCTACTTAATCTTGAGGAATTTTTGTAATGCAGAAAGGACCACACACTTGAGGAACGAGAGTTGTTGTTAACGGTGTGAGAATATTGAGACGTTTACAAGTGGACTTATGGAGTTGACTGAGTATTGACCTTGAGTTACTTATAGAACCTCGACATTTGCCTATTGACGTACTTACGGGTAGCCGTTGATGTTTGGGGTAATCATAGAGTGGAAATTTGAAACTTGTAAGTGTTCATAAATATCAATTGAGGAATCTCGGAATGTGAATGTCTAAACCTTATGAAAACTATAAGAGCGAAAATTTTTACTAATTGGAACTTCATTTGGGATGCATGTCGTCGGTAAGTAGTTGGAAAGCAGAGGATTTAGAAGTTGTTACCTTACTGAAGTCTCGATTTGAATGTTCACTGTGATAATAAAATTTGGGAATTTAGGATGTCGAACCTTGTGGAATAGGTTTGCTAGGATCGAACTGTCAAAATTTAAGGTTATGGGATGATGAATGCCATATTTTGGGTTTCGAGGTCCGATGTTATGGTGATAGAATCCAGATTTAGAATTTGGAAGTGCGTGAACTTTGGTCTGAGGTATGTGTTGTAGGCTTTCCCCTTGAGTGAGAGATCCTTAACCTTAACTTAACGAGATTGTTGGTTGTGGACTGAGTGAGAGTTTTGGAAACCTTCTCGTTGTGGAATACCTAGTTTTGCGGATGAGATAGAGGTAAGAGAGACCGTGAAACCATTGTGAGCATCAAGGTTACTGAAATCGCCTTTTGGGATATACTAGGGATCGTTGAGAGGATGTTTCGATTTGGATTGAGTGGTTAGTGTACCCATGTTTGGCAAGGTTACCGTCTTCTCCAACCTTCAACTTGATCGTTCCGTTCCTTCAACCCTCCTTTTTGTATTCTTACAACCGCGAGGCTTGAAACCCCGAATCCTTCGTATCGAAAATAAGCTCTACGACTGTTTCCGCGCTCTCAAACGCCTGTTTTGGAGCTCGTTCCCCAATTGTCGACTTCAAATCCACTGTTTTTGGAAAAAGTTTAGTTGTTTTGAGAATTTGAAACTGCTTTCTCTTCCGTTGAAGCGACTTTTGGTCGTTGTTACAATTTTACTTTTTCAATAATTTGGGAGTAGTGGTTGATTTAAAGAAAACTTAGTTTTAAAAAGTGTAGTGTTTTACAATTTTATCAGATTTCAGCGTTGACTGTCACTAGAACTTGTTATTGGAGACGTCTGATAACCTGTGCGGTGCTTATCAACACCGAATCGACCTAAATTTCGAATTTTGACTGATTTAATTTTGGGACTGGTCTCGGATTTGGAATGTCGGACTCTTGAATACGTAACGAGAATCCCATTATCCATTGACGGAGACTTGTGCCTTTAAACCTTTTGTTCTCGAAACCTTTTTCAAAGATAAAGTTTTGGGTTATCGTGACCCGTTCGGTTCGTTTTGAAAGATAGAGTTGTTTTCATACTTACTTCTACCTTCGAGTTTCGAGGACGAAACTTTTTGAAGATTGGGTGATTGTAACATCCCGCATTTTCGTAAAATATATTTTAAGCGTTTTAAATTATTTTAAGTAATAAAATAATGTTTTAATGATTTATCGGAAAGTATTTCTTATAAATAATAAGATCCGTCTTAAGAACCTTAAGTCCTTAAGACGAATATAAACTTGGCAACTTATGTTCACATTTAAAACCCGTTCAAGTATCCTAACCCGTTTCATTTATGACGGAAAGGACAATTCCTTAAACCCTTAAAGCCAATTTAGTCGATATCTCCTCCATCTTCAAAACAATAAAACAGTAAAACAATTCCTCACAAAACCTCCTTTATGCTTATTTCTCCATAATTTGTTCATCAAATCAAGGTAATGATAACATTTTCGGAATCCCAATCGAATTTGCAAGCCATCTATCACTTCTGTTTTGCATTTCCTTCAGTTCGAAATTTGGCCTGTTTTGGGTAATTCGAATCTTTAGCCTCTTAAAACCGTTTTGCTTGTTGTAGGTGAAGACTTAGAGGATCCTAAGAAGGCTAGTGACAAGACTGAAGAAGAGATTGGAGCTTAAACGCTAAAAAGGTGACGATAATGAGAAACACGGCCTTATTGTGAATATTAACAAGTTTTGATGTGTTCTCCTTAATGTTTCTGATTTTTGTTTAAGGATGATGTTTAATGGACTTAGTAACATGTTTAGGATTGTTCTTACCTGTTGATTTCATGCCTGGTTGTTGTCTCACATGTTCATAAGCTATTTTCAGAAATTCCATATTTTGCGACGGATACTTGTTATAATCATTTTGAGGATTGTTATGGGTTTATGTGTTGATCGATAGTGTTTTTGATGATTTGGGATGATGGGTAAATATTGTATGTTGCTAGATTAGAAGTCTTGTATCGATTAAGATTGAATTTGCAATGTACTGTAAACGCGATTCGTAGGCTCAGGGGCTCTGAGCCGGTCGACCGACCGGCCGCCGGTCGGTCGGCTGGGAGTCCATTGTGTTATTTTTGCGTAGTCTCGAGAACATAAGAATAGGGAGCCCATGCGGCAGACCGGCCGCCTGCCAGCCGGCTGGGAGTGCGTTTCTAGTGAAATACGTAATTTTGGAGAACCTAGGACTGGGTTCCTAGCCGGCCGACCGGCTGCCTGCCGACCGGCTGGGAGTCCTTTGTGTTGTTCTTATTTCAGAAGAAGAGGAAGCTGAGATGGGTTGCCAGCTGGCCGACCGGCTGCCTGCCGACCGGCTGGGGGCCCCTATAGCTTGTTTTGATTCGTAAGTTGTTATAACTTTTAAATGGTTGATCAGTTTTGATTGAAACTCGTTCCTTGTATCTTTGACATGTGTTTGGGGTCCCCGGAGGATGGGCGACACTATATTGGGTTCGGGAATGGAGTGAGGATAGAGACCCCCCGGTCGGGCAACCGAAAGGGAAACCGGCTCTCCCTCGTCTTAGTTCCCGGGATCAATTAAGTGTTGTTTAGTGGCTTAAGAAGTTAGAACTATAGGTTCGTTTCTATCTTTGGATGTTAATGGTTAAGTTGGATGTCGCGTGATGGGATATGTGTTAAGCTCACCTCTGGACCCATTACGTGTTTTGTATGTCGCGTGACGGGATATGTGTTAAGCTCACCTCTGGACCCGACATTTGTTTGTAGTGGGATATCTGTTAAGCTCACCTCTGGACCCATTACTGAATCGTGATTAGGGATATGTGTTAAGCTCACCTCTGGACCCTTCTCTTGAATTGTATGTATAGGGATATGTGTTAAGTTCACCTCTGGACCCTTTACTTGATTTGCATGTTGGGATATGTGTTAAGTTCACCTCTGGACCCGACATAGTTTGGTAGTGGAATATGTGTTAAGTTCATCTTTGGACCCATTGCTAGTGTTTGTGTTATATCTGCTTGCCTAGAGTTTGGTACAGTGTCAGATATGCATGATGAAGTTGATGATTATATTGTGGAGTTATAGTTTGTTCATCCAAGGCATTGGATGACTCTATGATCGGTTTCATAAATAGTTGGATTGAAAGACCCCCCGACTGGGTAACCAGTAGGGAAACCGGCTCTCCTTCCTAACGGTTTATGAAGTTGGTTGAGAGCCGTGCATTAGAGTTTGCATGATAGTTGATGATCAGTTATTTGAGATATTGTTTATGCTTCACATGTTGATATATGCTGGAGTATTCTGTATTGCTTTTTGTGTTATGTGTCGTTACAAAAGGTGGCTAGGAGAACTCTAGTCACTCCCCACTGATTGTGGCGTACATGTTTTCATGTATGTAGGTACATGCAGGTTGGATCGGGGTTCACTTGAGAGCTAGCGAGTGATGATCCTTTCATCATATGACTTACACGTTTATCGATTAGCTAGACTCTTAGTTTTTGTTACAGTTATCTTTTGGCGCCTGTAGGGATGTTCCATCCCAGGCTTTGTATTTATATTTTCGTTCGTACTTAGAACTGTTACTTATCTATTTCAGTTTTCAGTTTCCGTTTCAGTTTAATTCTTCTCGCATGTTGTTTACCTTAAAAAGTTTTTATTCCGCTGCATTTTTGGTACTTTGTATGTTTTACATTTCCGCTTTCGCGAGAGGTTTTACAGATACAATATCATTCGGGACACCATGATAGAGAACAATCTCAACAACATAAGCCTTTGCAAGATGATCCATATCCCATGTCTCTCTAATCGGTATGAACCTAGCACACTTAGTCAATCGGTCCATTACCACCCATACAACATCCTTGCCACCAACAGTCTTCGGCAACGCGGTCACAAAGTCCATGGAGATACACTCCCACTTCCACTGAGGAACGTGGAGCGGCTGAAGCAGACCACCCGGTCTCTTTTGCTCAATCTTGACTTGCTGACAGGTCAAACACTTACTCATATAACTCAAGATGTCCTTCTTCATCCCAGGCCACCAAAACAAAAGTCGCAGGTCCTTAGGCATCTTCTCACCACCAGGGTGAATCGAATACGGAGTCAAATGTGCCTCATCCAACACTTTCTTCCTCAAATTAGGTGCATCAGGAACAAATATCCGGCCACGGAAACGAAGAAATCGATCATCACCTATCACAAAGTCCTTAGCCTCACCGTTGGCTATCTTAGCCTCAAATTTCTTGAAAGTAGCATCGGTAAACAAACTTTGGCGAATTTCCCAGTACAAAGTCAGCTCAGCAGACATCGCATTCAACCAATCGAATCCAGTCCCAACCATCTCAAGCCTCAGCTTACGGAACTCTGAACATAACTCATTTGGCAACACTCGAATAGCGCTCAAAGAATGATAAGTCTTCCTACTCAACGCATCTGCAACTACATTAGCTTTGCCCTCATGGTAAAGAAGCTCAATGTCATAGTCCTTAACAAGCCCAAGCCAACATCGCTGCCTCATATTCAGGTCTTTTTGAGTGAAAATATACCTCAAGGTCTTATGGTCAGTAAAAATGGGGCAATGGGAACAAATAAGATAATGACGCCACATCTTCAAGGAGTAAACAACTGCGGCTAACTCCAGGTCATGTGTAGGGTAGTTCACCTCGTGAACACGCAAATGTCTGGGGGTATAGGCGATCACTTTCCCACCCTGCATCAGCACACAACCCAAACCAAGCAATGAAGCATCACAGTACACATCAAAACAACCCCATCTTCAGGAAGAGTCAGCACAGGAGCGGTCGTCAATCTGGTCTTCAACTCCTGAAAAGCACTCTCGCAGCTATCAGTCCAAAAAAACTTGGCTTCCTTCTTTAGCAATTGAGTCATCGGGAGAACAAGTCTAGAGAAATCTTTCACGAACCGTCGATAGTAACCTGCTAATCCGAGGAAACTACAGATCTCACCAATGTCTTTGGGAATCTCCCAATCTATGACAGCCTCTATCTTGGAGGGGTCAACCATCACACCCTCGCTAGAGATCACATGGCCTAAAAAGGCTACCTTTGAGAACCAGAATTCGCATTTCGAAAACTTTGCAAACCACTTCTGACGACGAAGAATCTCAAGTATGATGCGAAGATGTTCAGCGTGCTCTTCATCTGTCTTAGAGTAAATCAGAATGTCGTCTATGGACACCACAACACAAGTGTCCAAGTATTCTCTGAAGGTCCTGTTCATCTGATCCATAAATATGGCAGGCGCATCGGTCAACCCAAATGGCATGACCACAAACTCGAAATGACCATAGCGAGTGCGGAAAGCCATCTTAGCCACATCGGCCTCTCGAACGGGGATCTGATGATAACCTGATCGTAGATCGATCTTAGAAAATCTGGAGGCACCACGAAGCTGGTCGAATAGATCGTCAATCCTAGGTAGTGGATAACGGTTCTTCAACGTGACGCGGTTCAACTCTCTGTAGTCGATACACAACCTCAACGACCCATCTTTATTCTTAACGAACAACACTGGAGCACCCCATGGAGAAGCACTCGGTCGTATAAAACCCTTCTCAATCATCTCTTCTAATTGCTTCTTCATTTCCTTTAACTCAGGCGGAGCCATCCGATATGGAGCCTTAGAAATAGGTCCGGTACCAGGCATAAGCTCGATCGTAAACTCAACATCTCGCTCTGAAGGTATACCCGACAACTCTTCAGGGAACACATCGGGAAACTCTCGAACAATGGCCACATCTTCAAGCTTTGGTAACGAAGGTTTCGCCGCTGAAATAACACACATGAAGGCTTGACAATCCTTCCTAAGAAGATAAGAAGCTTTCCTTGAAGAAATGAGACGAACACCCTTTTGTGGGCGAGTTCCCTTATAGGAAACACGAACTCCTAAGGGACTCCTCAAGCAGATCTTCTGATCAGGGCACTCGAAGCGAGCATGGTACCGTGATAACCAATCCAGGCCATACCGAGAATAATGTCAAATTCCTCGAGAGCGCACTACTAGAAAACAGACCTTTTACGACGCATCAATATGACTTTTGGCGGCGCTAAATAGCGTCGGAAGGGGAAATACCGACGCATTAAAAAGCGTCGGCATAGCTCGTGCCGCTAGCACCTTTTGCGATGCTTTTTAACTATGTCGGTAAAACCCAGAAAAAAGCGTTGCAATATTAAAGCGCTATTTTAAGTTAATTAACAACGCTTTATAGCGTTGTTGGAGAGTATATAGGATGCCAATAAAGAACCTTTATAAATGTGATTTACTACCTCAATACCTAAACAACGATGATTTTGAATCGCAATTTGGAGGTCAATACTTAATACGTCACTTTTGACGACGCTATTTTATACCCAAAAAATCCAAAATACTTTGAAGATCCAAATATCAATAATTAAACTTGATATAAATAGAATTATCATGTCAATACATGTCTCAATCCCAAACAAGATACAATCCCAATTAAAACAATTTAGGAACTAAATTGTACCTATAAAGAAAATAATAGTAATACATAATTCAGTAATAGTAGTATTAATTATTTGTGACTTGCTGCAACGTCTCTCGTGCTTCTCTCGTTCTCCTACAATGCTAAACCTGCGGTAACGAACAAAAAAATTACTGATGTATCATTAAATCATACCAACAGGCCATAAAATATAAAGGCAAGCAGACGGTTAAAAGAAAATGCACGTTTGAAGAGTCCATTTACATGATTTCATGAAAAGGCTTGACCAGTCCTTCTTTTCTATCAAGACAAGTTTCGACAGATAATCCAGTAAGGGTTATAATCATTGAGTTATTATTACTCCAAAAAGAAGTTGTCGTTGAAAGTGGAGCTAAAAGACAACTAGACATCAAGAGGCTTGTAATACTTCACACTCTAGTCTTTTAAAGGCATACTGACCATACTAACAACTAACAAGGTTCTAGACAGCAAGAGGAGGCCTGTAATATTTACAACTTGCCTTTTCTCTTCTGGATTTGTTCTAATTATACTCTTCCAACTCTACTTCAAGGAATAAAAAAGAAAGCAGGCAACCTAAGGGCTATCTCTATCATCTACTACAGGAAGCACAACACGCTCCCTTTAATAGGGCTTTGCCTGCCTATGAGATAGCTAGTACAAGTCTGTCTTTTACAAGCATCAAGACCCTTCATTAGGATCAATACGTACATAGATCCCTTATATTCAAATAAGGCATTATAAACACCAACCTCAAAAAAAGCTATTGAACTTCGACAAGGAAATCGTCCAGTGTAGTTAGAAAGATACTTCGTCATCTGTCTCAGGGATTTCACATTCCTACAATGAGGATAGTGAAACATAACATACAGTACAGTAGTTCTCATCAGATCACGTTGTAAAAAAAACAAGTGTACGGAAAAATATTACATAAATAGACTCATAAGAATGATAAGTTCAGGGTAATTGTTTACCTCATCAGCATCATTGTCAAAGCCTTTTTCGAAGCTACATTCATCAGAATTATCTTCACATGTGTCAGAGTCATCATCACTTCTCAACTTTCTTTTAAGCTTATTAATAGTATACCGCTGCTTGTTAATAGTATTGCCTTGTTTTAGGACACGCTTTTCCAATGTTTGCATTCCCTCTTTTAGTTCGCGAATAAGATGCATAGCTGCTGTCTCTTCGTTGGTAGACATATTCAAGCCCCTATAATAACGTGGATCAGAAGGCTCTGTTAAATCTGAGGGCTTAACACTCAACCGAATTCCTCGAACCCGGCCGTACTGATCTTTGCCCAATACTTGCGCGACGGGGTCATCATTTAAGTTACCCTCTGTGTGACCTTGTTGTGCTGCAATTTCCTTTATATGATATTGCAAATATAATGGTATAGCTCACAGATATTTGGAGATTATCATTAATAAGTTAAAAAAAATGGTAAATGAACAAACCGTTATATTCGCTTCTTTTTTATGTTTGTGACACTCTAGATAAAGCTCTGTTCTTGTGGGAGATCTTTGCAGTGCTTTTCTCTACCAAATAAACCACAACAACAGAAAAACATAAAATATTATCAAGAAATTTGATATCAGTAGATACTATAAGAAAGCACATTTTATATTCATTGAAAAAAATGGAGTACCCGATCTTCAGACACACGAGCATGACTTTTTGTACGGGCCGTGTGAAGAGGCTTCGCCTTAGCCTTCTTATGTGATAAAAGGCTTTTGCGACTTCTTTCCTGCAATTCCAAAATCATAACCTAGTGTTGAACAAATCATAAAAGCAAGTCACTTACATAAATAGAGCATTAAACCATCACTAAAGAATAATAGCTAACATATGACACATACCTGACCTTCGTCCGATCTCCAAAAATTAACAAGAGTAATCCATTGATCCTGTACCACATCTTCTGGACAGTTATTGTGCAGCTCTGTTATGTTTTTATCATCAGAATAATGTATTCCTTTCAAAGTACATTTATGGTCCCTCCATTTGTGTCCTATCGACTTTAGTATCCATTTTTCCAGAACTGTAGGATAAAGAAATCTTTCCTACATAGAATAAAAAAGAAACACATTGGACAGTAAATAGAATGCAACTCAAAAAGCAATTCATGCAATGCGTTACTAGACTGATGCAAAAGCTTCAAACAAGCCAAAACAGACAAGTAAGGTATGCACTTAGACAAAGGTGAAGCCTTACGCATACAACATCCCTATTATCATGAACACAGTATGTTTGTATTACTAAGAAGATTGGATCCGTATCACGACTCCTCACGCTTACACTCCTCCCATTCTCGTGTTGAGCTAGCAAAGTTTGTCTGTGTTCAACAAAAGAAAAGGAACGCCCAACTCCGCGATTCGGTATAGAGCAATGTTGCCCAAGTCTAGTAATTAAGTTGGGACCATAACTCAGAGGGTTTTCTTTTCCATGAAAGACTTACCGACTTCCTATACTTATAGTAGATTGGGTATTTGCAGACAGTGAGTATAATTCATCTACGTACCTGCCTTACCGGCTTACTAAGCTTTCCCTACGCTACCTTCAACTTACTAGCATCTTTCTTTAAGAAATAGGAGGAAAGGTCCTTCTCTAATATAGGCGTATACTTATTGGACAGAACAATATAAAGAAGTAGTCTACTTTTCCCTTATTATAATTAATAGAGATTAGTGTGGTGGTTGGTAAAGCTCGAAGAAGAACTGACGTATGAAGACAAGAGAGCAATATCAGAGGAAAAAACACCCACAGATATACATTACTTAGCTCTATCTCTGAAGGAGGGTTCTCTGGTACGGGCTGAATTCATCGTAGTAGGATCTCCAATCGGGCGTCTCATGAAAAAATTCTATTTATGAATAACTATAGAATCCGTTGTAGTCTAGGCACCGCTCCATTTTATATTCTTATTAATCTTATATAGAGTTAAGAATGATTCCATTGACAGGAGAAGAGCACTAGCCATTTAAGAATTCTTAAGCGTTAGTACGCAGCTAAGTTGTCAGCTATAAAATTAGTCTCAGACAAGTCTCTCGACTCATGTTTAAAAGCAGCCAGAGATTTTACCATAACTTCGTTCAATATCAGAGTCTGATTGTTACCCTTGTTACCCTTCTTCAAATAATCCCAACGAGTATAACTTAATAAACATAGATCTCCACGTCTTGCTATTGTTCCACAAAAATGTCCTAGAACGCCTCCTTCATCTCCAATAGGTTGATTTGCTTTGTTGATCTCAATAACTACTTTATGCCCTGTAGGTAAATTCCATATATCTGCTAGAACAGTTTTTTCGCGAGTCCTTTTTCCATCTAAACCTGTTCAATGATAATCTATATTATGATGATATTTCAAAGAGCTAACAAAATACACCTACAAATTGAAATGCAATAAGTACCTTGGACAACACATTCATATGTCCGTCCCCCATTCTGATGTTCACTATTTGGACTAGACTCTAAGTGAGACTGTTGATCCTGACTACTTTCAGTAGTAGAGTTATGACCTATTTGGCCATTATCACCATCCAGGCTTCCTTGCTCCACTTGAGACCGACTTTTACGAGTAATTCTTAAATTTCTAGCCCTAGCCATTCTTCCTATCAACAAAAAATCATCAACTTTATTAGTCATGACAAAACAAATGATAAAAATATAAATATATACACAGCAAAGCAAGAAATATATATATATATATATATATATATATATATATATATATATATATATATATATATACCTGTATAATTTTCTATGAAATACTTACCAAGAAGATCTCAACTTTATTTATTTACAAGTAGGAAAGACTAATGAAAAAATATCACAAATTCAAAAGCATGTAGTACTCATGTATTTTTTGACTGTCTGATATAACAAGCAAAATAGGATAGGCAGCGAGCCCTGCCATATAGAATTGATAAGGTAAGAATTCACCCCGAGGTATAAAGAAAGTGCTTTCCTGAGTGACTGGGCCCATTTTTTTACCCTTTTTTGCGTATTTTCGGGGCTGATCCATCAAACAAAGGCTTTAGCTGATGGTGGAATGAGATTCATCCTAATCTCAGACGTCAACCAAAGTTCCTTCCACACCATCCCTAACCCAACTCATATTTTCATGAGTAAGAAACGAGACATGATATGGCTCATTTTCATCGATCATCTTCTTTCATTTCATCATCACCCAAGTCATTAACATTTCTAGGTTTCATCTTTATAGCAACGGACCATCCTGTGTTAACTCGGTCGTCAATGTAAAACACTTGCTCTGCTTGTGTTGCAAATATATATGGCTCATCCGCTAATGTCTCCCCATTTATCAAACGAGAGAAATTGACAAGTGTAAAACCATACTCATCTTGTCTTATTCCCCTTCCTTGAGTTGTATCAACCCATTCAAATTTGAACATCACAGTTGAGAATCCTCCCAAATATCTCAATCTTATGATTTCTAATATCCTTCCGTAATAAGCAACTTCTCCCAAGACTGGTCTTCTATCGCTAGTACTAGCATAACTTGATGTTTTCGCTATCACAACCAGTCCACTATTTTGGGTACACTTATCATAACTTTTTCTTCTAAAATTAAAACCATTTACATCATAAGCTTGGTACTTAGTAACAACATCTAGTGGACCACGAGCTAGCATACGAAGTTCCTCTTTTAAACATTCTGGCCTCTTTAATGCCTCCAATTTGCTAACCTGTTTCATAATATAAAACATTACCATTCAATTTGCTACTATTTAACCAACTAATTAATCATTATGCAGCTTACGACTTACATGCTCTTTGAACCAATCATGAAAAGTTTCATGTTGTATACGCTCAATTTCATTTAATGAAAGACGTCTTGGCCGACTACGTCGCTTAATTTCAGTTGCATGCTCTCTGTTATCAAAATTGTTAATTATTAGTAAATTTCAAAGTAATCTCTGAAAAAATAAATTAATATCAAACTATCAGTAATATGATATACTTACTTGAGAAATTCTGAGACATCGGAAGAATTAAAAAGGATATACCGATGGGCTTGTATCTTGTTCATTTTTGAAATGTTGGATGTAGTACGCTTTCCTCTAGGTTGTCCCGCTTGGATAAAAATATCACTATCTTCTTGAACAGTTGAAGATAGTGATATTTTAGCAGAATTATCAAATTTGACGCTAGTCTAAACTTCGACTCAAATTCTTCAAGGTAACGGGAACAAAATACGGCACACTCAAAGGCTAAGTGAGCTTCAGCTATTGACCCTTCGGGGCGCGCTTTGTTGAAAACATAGGATTTTAATGTGCCCAAATATCTTTCGACAAAATACATCCACCTATATCTAACTGGTCCAGCAAGTTTGACTTCAATGGCTAGATGAACAACCAAATGTACCATGATAGTGAAAAAGTTGGGAGGAAAAATCATTTCCAAGTGAAACATAATTTGTGGTATAGTAGTTTCAAGTCTTTCAATGTCGTCTAAATTTAAAGCCTTACCGCACAAATCTCGAAAATACCCGCATAGATTAAATAAAACAGCCACTACATCCATTCTAAGAAGTCCTCGTAATGAAACTGGAAGAATTTGTTGCATTAATACATGGCAATCATGGCTCTTAAGTCCATGTAATTTAGCTTGTGCAAGATTTACACATCTAGAAATGTTCCCGGCATAACCATTAGGAACCTTGAGTTCATGAAGCATTGTGCAAAATGCTTGATTTTCGACTCGGGACATTGTATAAGGAGCTGGTGGTAGATATAATTTAGTAGTTGAACCCCTTTCTTGTGGGTGAAATTCCTTTCTTATTCCCATTGCTTCCAAGTCAAGACGAGCCTTTAGATTATATTTAGACTTTCCCTCCAAATTCAATAACAATCACATTATCACACACATTTTTTTTATGTGCATGACACCTAAGTTGTGTCTTATTAAATGAGAATCCCAATAGGGTAATTAAAAAAATATACTCTTCTTTTTCCAAGTTTTAGAATCAGTGAAATTAGAAATTGCTTCAATTTGGCGCACCATATCTACCCCAGAAAGGCCTACTGGTGCAACTTCATGTTCTTCTTCTCCATTAAAAGCTTCTTTATTGTAGCGAAAAATGTGGTCTTCCTCTAACAATCGACGAGAGCCCATAAAACAGTATTTGTGACTATTATAAAGCCATTTTGAATCTGTTTGAGAGTTACAAGAAGGACATGCATTCTCACCATGTACACCCCAGCCAGAGAGCATACCGTAAGCCGGAAAGTCGTTGATTGTCCACAGTAATCCAGCGTTTAAGGTAAATGTTTCATCTCTAGAAGCATCATATGTTTCGATCCCATTCACCCATAAATCAATTAGCTCTTCTATAAGGGGCTGTAAATACACATCAATTTTGTTTCCTGGGCTACTTGGCCCCGGAATTAACGTCGAAAGAATGAGAGATGATGGTTTTAAACACATCCATGGAGGCAGATTATATGGTACTAAGACTACATGCCAACAACTATAGGTAGAGCTCAACGTACCAAATGGATTAAAACCATCACTAGCTAGCCCAAGTCTTATATTACGACTTTCCGTACCAAAAGCAGGATATCTAGAATCAAAGTCCTGCCAAGCTTTTGAATCAGCCGGATGTCGTAGCACCCTATCATCTCTAATTCTTTCTTCAGAATGCCACATCATTAAGTTAGCTGTATGTTTAGACATATATAATCTTTTGAGTCTAGGTTTTAATGAAAAATATCGTAAAACCTTAGCGGGAACACCTCTTTTCTTTTTTTTTCCCTGTTGAAGTGGATTGCTCCTGAACTTTTTTCCATCTCGATGTCCCACATACAGAACAAGTATCATCATTTACTTTATCTTTCCAGAATAATTGACAATGATTTTTTGATGGGCAAACATCAATTTTATCGTAACTGAGACCTAATTTTCCAATGATTTTCTTTGCATCGGAAAACGACTTTGGCAGATTTGCACCATTGGGAATTGCAAGCAGTAAAATTCCTAATAAATCTGTTATTGACTTATTACTCCATTTATTATTGCTCTTTATGTGGAAAAGGAGCACTAAAAAGGACAACTTACTAGTTAATTCACACTCAGGCCATAACTCTTGGTCAGCACCTTCAATAAATTGTAGAAGTCTTCTGCGTCTTTACTTGGCCCATTGGTTGGTGTGTTTATCAGGTTAGGAGAATTACTTAAATCAAGCTCAGGAGTTCTATGGCCATATGCATCATGAACTAATTGACACATATGACTCAGATGAGGATTTTCTACTATTGTTTCAGTTGAAGATGATGTTTGATCTAGGTGCTCTCCGTGAAATATCCAATAATGTAATTACACATCATTCCACTCTCTAGCAAATGCAAATTCACTTCATCCGCACTTAACAACTTATTGTTTACACACTTACGACAAGGACACCGAATTTTCCCGTTTAAAGAAGATGCTTCGTTACTAGCATATATTATAAAGTCGCGAACACCCACTCGATAACGTTCACTCTCTATACAGTAAGTCAAATTTTCCTTGATTATTTTCAAATCCATGATCGGTAAAACTGAAAAATAGGTTTTCTTTCATTAATATTGCAACCATAATAAAGGCGGGAGAGTAGTAAGAAGCTTATGAGACTGCTTAATTTAAGACAATGTTAAGCAAGACCGACTCATATACACCTATCAATTTCGCAAAGTAGGACTATTAAATTACCTAAGACAATCAAGTAGAATGGATTTTCCCACCATATCAACTTATATGATTGCCATCAATAAATTCAAACAGTAATCATCAGATTAAATACTCAATACATGTCTCAACGATTTTGTAAGAATGAGTTCACCTTTTATCCACAAAACTAGTTAACGAAATTCACCTATCAGATTAAATACTCTGTTGGGGCTGGTGTCTTTGACAGTTAGTACAATGACTTATTAAATCTCTTAAAGGATCACAAATGCATACTTTGGTATTATTATCAGTTGATCCACGTTTATCAATAACGATTGGCTTGCTAGATAAGTTTGACGTTATTGTCATACGGATGGCGGTGATCAACTGGTCCCTATACGTCACACCTATAGGACACGTTTGAGAGATGTGAAGGTATGAAAATACAGTCACATTTATGCCGCATCTGACTAAACAGTTAGTCAGAGGCATTGACTATTAAATTAGTCAATGAGATATTGAGATTATTATTTAATACGGATTAAATAATTTTTGCTAATACGGATTACATGATTAATTCGTAAATTAAATATAAACATTTATATTTAATTAAATATTGAATTCGTATATATTAATATAAGCAGTTATATTAATTGACATAACTATACAATATTGTATTTTTGTCAGACCATTATTAATGTATCGACTAAATTAATATCTGATAACGTGTATACAATTTATAATTAAATCCCGCAAATCATATTTTAGCTTTAGGGTCGAATCACGCAAGAGTATAAGGTAAGAGTGGAAAGCCCACTCTCACCCTTTAACCCTATTTTCGGCCGAGTAGAGTATTACAAAAGGACAGGGACTCACCTTTTGTCAGACTACTCATTCCATTGAGTGGTATTACTGATCTCAAGAAAAATTAGGGTTTTTGAGAACTGTTTTCCCAAAAACCTAGATCTCACATCTGAAAAAACTCACAATAACTCTCCCCATATTGCAAGGCAATTGGAGAGCTTTTCTAGCACACGCGGCATCATCTCGAACGGGTCTTGGGTGCAAGTTTTAGGATGGAGGGAATTTCCTTTAATTCTTGTTCTTAGGCTATTCGCGCTAAGGACCTAAGGTTGTACTCTAATTCATGTTTTTCATCTTATGACTATAATCGCATATGTAATTTTCGTTATAATCCTGGAATTTTAGGGTGAATACATGTTTATTCCCCACAAGTGGTATCAGAGCCAAGGCCACGAATTTTTACAATTGTGTTTTTCATAAGATGTTTTAAAAATCGGATTTTTAAACCCGTATGATGTCTCGGCCGTGTGCCATTTTTGTGATAAATTGATCATGTTTTTCGATTTTAATTTGTATATTGTTGGTTAATCGATATTTCTAGCAATATATAAATCTTTTGTTGTTGTTTATTGTTGATTTACACGATTAAAATCAATAATAAACACATGTTTTGTTTTTAAAAACGTAGCAGCGTTTGTAGGATTCCACGAACGAGCGTATTTCTACTCCTTCGTGGTCTTCTTCTGCTACCAGTCACTCGATCGAGCAGTGCTTGGCTCGATCGAGACTTGCTGTGCTCGATCCAGTGACACTGTTCCTCGATCGACCTCGCTTTAATTCGATCGAACAGTTTTCAGGGTATTTTAATTTTTTTGAAAATTTTGGTTTGCTGAAAACTTTTGGGTTCGATCGAATACCTGTTTTACTCGATCGAGTAAATCCCAGTCTGTCAAGGTTACTCGATCGAGCAAACCCTGTTCTGGCAGATTTTTCGAAAAATTTTATTTTCTCTTGGCCCATAGTAATATACTATATACGGAAATAGTATATTGACTTTTGTGAAACGGTTCACACACGTAAGATACATATTATTTTAAAACGGTTTAAAAAAATGGATTATAATTTTAATTAAGATTTATGTGACTAAAACTGTATAATCACATAATTTTAATCTCGTAAGGTGGTTTGGTAAAATTTATTAAACATAATAACGGTATTATGTCATGAATGAATTTGTTTTAGTTGATGCATTTTATTTATCGTCTTGGTGAATGCTTATGAATGCTTTTATAACGTAATTAATTTTGCAAACGGTTGTAACTTAGTGTGGCCTTAGAAGATTGTGTTACCGTAATGATGGAACACGGTCTTGTTTGTAATTTTGAGATCTCGCATCTCCGTTTTGGTTTTTGCCTTGTAATTACTTTTGTATTTAAATTAGAATGTAAATAGGTTTATATTTGTAATTTAAATTAGTAATTTTGTGAAGACCAAAGACGGAGACCGGATGCTCACTCCGGCTGCAAAGACCAAGATGGAACATCAAGACAAGCTTCTAGGGTCCAACGGTGGATTCCAAGTTGTTTTATGTTTATTTTGGTAGGATAGGCCACACTAGGACTTTTATTTACGTTTATTACTTTCTTTTATGCTTTCATCGATAATAGCATGTATTATATTCCGCCTAAAACCAAACCACCTATAACATGCCTGAAAACTGACTCATGTAGAGGTAACGCGTTAGTTTTCAGTGACATACAGATGTCATGTGTCTCATATAAAGCCATCACTTAATTTCATTCATTCACGACAATGCTAGATTTTAGTTCACTTAAAATGAGTAAATATAAGTTGATGGGGTCTTCCTCGTATAACCAAAAATTGAGAAAAGGCTTTATAAATCAGACTCCCATGAATCCCTTCTTCGTCGGTAGGCATACTATGACCCCTTCTACGTCGGGTAAGTGGGAACAGATGATTTATTTTATCTCAACATTGTGGTCACTAGATACTATCTAGCGATTATGATGGACTAAAACATGAGATATACGGAAATCTATCGACCAGGAGTTCTAACGGTAGAACTAGCCAAACAGTTGGCTTATCAATTTACGGAAATTGAGTCTTGGGATCGTTTATATAATTCTTGAGGGAGATCAATTATATAAATGCATGAGTCTACGAGTTTAAATTCAATTTAAAATAGACTTAAATCACAACGACGAGTGGCTTATATCGTTTTGTTTTATCTTCTTTACAGTGTAGAACACGATCAAATTAAAACTGCTTAATAACAAATGGCTGGTGAAGACTCAATACCAAGTGCCAAGCTAGCACGAGAATCCTGGCTTAAAGCCATCATGGACTCCATGAATCAGTCTACTAGACTGAGGAATGATGGATCAAACTTCTCTGACTGGGAGGCAGCATTACGGAATGCTGCCATTGCTGACGGAAAGCTCAAGTACTTGACTGAGCCTATTCCGGCACACCCAGGAACTGGAGCTAGAGCTAACGAAGTTCGCGCTCATAGCGACTTCGTCATGGAAGCGGGTGCGATAAAGAACGTACTTATCTATGCAATGGAATCCAATTTGCAAAGATGCTTCATTTCCCATGGTGCAAACAAGATTTTCACCACGCTCACTAACGAATTCTCGAAAGCTCCGAGAATCGTTTCTTATGAGCATACCTGTCGCTTCTTGGAAGCGAAACTCCAGAAGGGCCAAGCTGTTAGCCCACATATTCTCAACATTATTGAGAATATCGAGAAACTAGAGGCCTTGAACTGCAAGATCAGTGAGAACATTATCGTTGATCGAATGCTTCATTCGCTTCATGATGGGTTCGCCTTCTTTAGGGCCAACTGTTACATGAACGACATGAAGAAGACTCCTCATGAGCTCCACTCCCTTCTCATAGAGACCGAGAAGGATCTGAAATTAAGTGGGAGCGTGAAGCAGGATGTTCTCATGATCTCCAGTAAAGGCAAAGGTAAAGGGAAAGCTAAAGCTCAAGGCTACCTAGCAGTAAGTAAGCCTAAGTTCAAGAAGTCGGGATTTGCTAAGAGTGGGCCCGGTGAGTCGAGCAACTCACGGGGTAAGACAAAGAGCAAGGATACAAGCATGGAATGCCACCATTGCGACAAGACTGGGCATTGGAGGCGCACGTGCCCCGTGTATCGCGAGGACATTAAGGCAGGCCGCGTTACTCCTGTTGGTATGTCTTCTTCTTCTTCTTTTATTCACATGATTGAGATTAACCATGCAAGTTACGGAACTTGGGTACTAGATACTGGTTGTGGTTCTCATCTTTGTAATCATGTGCAGGGCCTCCGAAACCTAGAGCCCCCCCCATAAAGGGTGAGGTGGACCTGCGTGTCGGGAATGAAGCACGAGTTGCTGCAATCTCGAGGGGTACATACGTGATCCAGCTTCCTAGTGGATTCGAGTTATCTTTGTATAACTGTTCTTATGTTCCTAGTTTATCCAAAAACATTATTTCTGTTTCTGCACTTAAGAAACTCGGTTTTTCATTTGTAATAGAGAATAATAGATGTATTTTCTCATTACACGATATGATATATGGCAAGGCAGTTTCCCTGAATGGAATTTATGTTTTAGATCAAACCACCGAAATATTACACGTGAATAACAAGAGGTTAAAGGTTGGTGTCAAAGATCAAACCTACCTATGGCACAGCCGTATGGGACATATAAATGAGAAACGCGTAAAACAGCTCATACAGAATGGAGCTATCTCGGCCTTTGATTTCGAATCATATGGCACGTGTGAATCATGTCACATCAGTAAGATGACTCGTATTTCCTTCAAAGATGTTGGAATGCGCGCTGCCGGCCTATTAGGACTCATACATACGGATGTATGTGGCCCTATGTCAATCAACGCACGAGAAGGCTATAGGTATTTCATCACTTTCACGGATGATTTGAGTAGACATGGCTATGTCTACTTAATGAAACATTAAATTAAATCCTTTGACAAGTTCAAAAATACCATAATCGGGTACAGAACCAACTAAGAAGAAAGATTAAAGCACTACGATCTGATCGTGGTGGCGAGTATCTTTCTCATGAGTTTGATCAACACCTTAAAGACTGTAGCACCGTTCTACAGTTGACTCCACCTGGAACACCACAATTGAATGGTGTGTCCGAACGGAGAAATCGAACTCTACTTGATATGGTTCGATCCATGATGAGTCACACCGTCGTGCCTGATTCATTGTGGGGCTATGCTCTTTTGTCAGCCGCTCTAATACTTAACCGAAGTCCGTCTAAAGCTGTTGACAAGACTCCATACGAGTTATGGAAGGGAACGGTCCCTAACTTGTCCTTTATTCGGGTTTGGGGTTGTGAAGCTTGATGCGTGTCGTTCATACACCAAAAATAAAAGCCTAGGTCCTACTAACAGAAGTTAGCGGTAAATAGGGTCGATCTCCTCAGGGAAGCAGACTTGTTCAACTAACAGTTTTTATCTATGGTCATAGAAATGGGGGATTTTAAATTGTGATAACTAAACTACGATATAGAGATATGCAAAGAATAAGAACACGGAAAATAACGCAAGTTGAGATAAAAAAAACAGGGAAAAGGAATATGTTGGGAATTCGGGTCGTTGTGTAACATCCCGTATTTTCGTAAAGGAATATTTCTTTAAAATAAAGTAATTTCCGGAATTTAATAATAATTTAGTAGTGATCGTAATTTATACTTTTGAGATTTCCGTTAAGTTCGCCTTAAAAATCATTTAATCTCAAGATGCCTCGTTTATTTAATATAAACCCGTTTCACGTTCCCGTTCCGCTTGAATTAAGTAAACCCGTCTCAGGTTTTAAAAGGACAACCAAAACCCCACATGAGACCCCATCCATCGACAAACCCTCCTCCTTCATTTCTTTTCCACTGTAAACTCCAAACACCATTTTCATCTCACTTTTCAAGCTTAGAATCATCATCTCAAGGCCTTCCCGAACTCGCATCAAGGTAAAAATTACATATTCGGAATCCTTGCGAGATTTATGATCTTTCTATCACTTTCATTTTAAATTTCGTGAAACTTCATTTCGGGGCTGTTTTTCCCTAATCACGAAATTACCCTTTAATCCGTGTTCTTGTGCTTGAAGGTGGTGCTTGTAACAATCCGGAGGAAGAACTTGTGATCCTTGAAGAGTAAACCGGTGCATTCGCGGAGTAAAGGTGACGATAATGAGAAACTCGGCCTTTTGTCTAAATTAGCACTTTATGTGATTTTTGGTTGTGTTTGATGAATGTTAGTTTAGTCTTAAGTTCTTAATGTTATTGTGATGTTATATAAACTGATTTTGGTGATGATTTGAGGAAGAATTTGATGAGAAAGTGGATTTAAGAGTATACATGTTAAGACCGGTTTAATTTGTGATCTTGTTGTTAAGACACGAAATGATTGTTTGTATACATGTTTTTATGTATATTTGATGTGGTAAACATGCTGGGAATGTCGAATTATTGTTTAGAAACATGTATAGGAAATATTGGTAAAGGATTTGGGAATGATTTCAATTGTCGTAATAGGCGATTTTGGGGTTCAGGGACTCTGGGCCGGTCGACCCACCGGCGGCCGACTGGCCGGCTCAGAGCCCCATGTGTGTTGTTTAAGTTTGCAAGATTCTTTGGGTTTTGGGGTCCCCAGCCGGTGGACCGGCAGCCGGCCGGCCGGCTGGGAGCCCTTTGTGCTTTTGTTGTGTTTAGCGAAAGGAGAAGAGGAGGGGGTCCCCAGCCGGTGGACCGGCAGCCGACCGACCGGCTGGGAGGCCCTGTGCATTGTTTCGTTTAATGTTTGGCTTGAGAGTAATAGACTCTCAGCCGGTTGACCGGCCGCCTATGGCCAACCGGCTGAGAGCCACTGAGTATATTGTTTGATTAATAACTTGTGATTTTCAAGTCGGATTGCATTGATTCTTTTTCTGTATGCTTCGTATGCATGTTTGAGGTCCCCGAAGTTCGGGCGGCACTATATTGGGTTCGGGAATGGAGTGAGGATAGAGACCCCCCGGTCGGGCAACCGAAAGGGAAACCGGCTCTCCCTCGGCTTAATTCCCGGGGTCAATTAGGTGTTGGGTTTGAATATACGTCGCTTGCATGATTAGTATGGATTGATTAAGTTCAGAATTGAAGTTGTAGAACTATGATTTGGATTAGGTCGTAGTTTGTGTTGCCTTTGTATTTTGAGGTGTATTGTGGTAAGAGTATGATTTGGATTAGGTCATAGTTTGTGTTGCCTTTGTATTTTGAGGTGTATTGTGGTAAGACTATGATTTGGATTATGTCATAGCTTGTGTTGCCTTTGTATTTTGAGGTGTATTATTGTGGAGACTGTGATTTGGATTAGGTCACAGTTTCCGTTTGCCTTTGTATTTTGAGGTGTATTATTGTGGAGTCTGTGATTTGGATTAGGTCACAGTTTCCGTTTGCCTCTGTATTTTGAGGTGTATTATTGTGGAGTCTGTGATTTGGATTAGGTCACAGTTTCCGTTTGCCTTTGTATTTTGAGGTGTACTGTTGTGGGGTCTGTGATTTGGATTAGGTCACAGGTTCCGTTTGCCTTTGTATTCTGAGGTGTATTTATGCATGTGGATTATAATTGCTGAGGCGATGTATTTATGCCGTGGTTGTATAACGGAGTCTTGATATGAGTTTTCTCTTGTAATGTGTATTTGTATCCTTCCATACCTAGGATTGGGGTCATGGTTTGATATTGCTGAATATGGTATATACTTGCCTGAGTAGGGGTTTGGTGTTATATACTTACTGTTGTTTATCTGCTTGCCTAGAGTTGGTACAGTGTCAGATATGTATGTTGATAGTGATGAGTATATTACTTTGATTATAGTGTTGTTCATCCAAGGCATTGGATGACTCTTTAATTGGTTTCGTAAATGGTTTGGATTGAAAGACCCCCCGGCCGGGTAACCGGAAGGGAAACCGGCTCTCCTTCCAAATAGTTTCCGAAGTTGGTTGAGAGCCTTGCATAGTACTTGCATGATGATAAGAGTTTGAGAAGTTGAGATATATGCTTCACATGATTGTTTATGTTGGAGTATAATACTTGTAATTACATATTATGTGTTGTATGACATTAGGTGGCTATGAGAACTCTAGTCACTCCCCACTGACTGTGGCGCACATGTTGTATGTGTGTAGGTACTTGATGCTATTCTTCAGGGGGTTACGTTGAGGCTAGCGAGCGATGATCCTTCATCGATGATTTTACCCATTCGTTAGCTAGACCTTAGCTTTATGTTTTCCGTACCTTGGTGCCTGTAGGGATATGCTATCTCGGGCTGCTTTTGTATAGTACTTATATACTTATCTATGTTTTATCTTCCGCATGTTTAGTTTGTTAAAACACCTCGCATGTTTATTTATGTTGAAAAGTTTAAATTCCGCTGCATTTTTTTTGGTACTTTGTATGTTTTACATTTCCGCTTTCGCGAGCGGTTTTACACGTTGTGTCTTACGTATGATCGTCGTAATTGGGATAGGCCAAACATTGGTGGGAAAGGCTGGGTTATTACGGTCAAGCCTCAAACCCGACTATACCTTCCGGTCTTAAGTCGCCCTAAGGTCGTTTTTGCTTAACTTCCGCTCTCACAAAAACTATTTAAAATCGATAAACAAGTCTTACCTTTCCAACCTTCCGGTCTAGGTCGGGAATTAACTAAATGTAAGGTCTCATGCGTGCACTCACTAAACCGAACATAAAATAAATTGTTTAACGATTACTCCCACCAGAGACGGTCTAACCCGACTACTGCATATCATATATTCGACGCAACTCCCTCATCCCAACATATTAAGGATTTAGCTACTCATGATGGGGTTGACAAAGATTATGACGACAATGAGAATTCTAGCATACGACATGATAAAATGATAAGTAAAATCCAGATTATAAACAGTAGGCAAGGGATTCGAAATTCACAAGAGCAAAGGGAAGGGAGATACGAAATTTGTAATCTTAAGACGGATATAAAAAAAACAAACTAGCATGCGATACGATATGAATTAAACAGGGATATAGAACGAATAGATTAAAACTAGAGATAAGGATTGACAAAGAGAATTAAACGAAAACAGAAAGTGGAAACAGAGACAAAGAATAACGAGTAGCAACGAAGAACGCAAATAACAAAAAACAGAGTATAAGCGCACGAAACTGATCGGAAACGATAAACGAAAACAGTAGATAGAAACTGAACTAAGAATAGAAAAATAAAGATAAAAGAGAAGAAATTACAGTAATCAAAAGCAACAACAGAAGATTAGAATGGAAGAACGAAGAACTCCGAAGTATTACTAATAATGTGACGGCTACAAAAGTTCAGAAATAACTTAAGGTAAAAGAGTATTTTTGAGAGTGAAATTAGGGTCTGCAAAGTTTGATACCTAATGCTCTACAAACGAGCTCTTTAAATAGTAGAGGAAATTAAACTGATGTAATAAATCAGTGAACTCGAAGAGTCTCCAAGTTCTCGATCGAGGGAAATTTCCTCTCGATCGAGGACTTTTAGCTTCACAAAACGGTCGATCGATAGGTAGAAGGTTACTCGATCGACTTCCCTTCTTCGGCACTTCTCAATCGATCACTTTGGCTTTCGACCGAGTGCTTCCTTCTTGGATACCTCTTGATTGAGCACAGGACAGCTCGATCGAGGACTTTTATTCCTCTGGCAACCTCGATCGAGCACCGTACAGCTCGATCGAGGACTCTGCTTCCTCGATAGATTCTTCGACAGACCCAGAAGTTGATTCTTCACTTCAACCTTCTCGATTGTCATACGACCAACCGCGGTTCTTCCATCGACTATAGAAAAACAGTGCATTGAGGCAGAAAGAGCTCGGTTTCCGCTACTATTCGGTCACTATCTGCAAAATAGCAACACGACCACAAAGTAGCACATACGGGGTATAAAATGATATAAAATCACCAAATATTACAAAAATGTGTGCCAAAACAAGACTAAAAGGTCTATACAAAATGCACACATCAAACTTCCCCAAACCGAACCTTTGCTTGTCCTCAAGCAAACCTAATGCAAACTAAAGATAAACTACGGACCTAATGGATGGAGAAAAGACTCAAGCTACCAAAATAGTCAATGACAAGCACATACTATGCCCAAAAATCAACCGATGCCAAGATTGGAAATAAGCGAACGAATTTGTGCATATTATGGAAAACACATGTAGACTTTCAACCTTGCTAGACTCATAAAATTTCGGACTCTCCCGGAATCTCTCTTCTCTCAATCAAGCAAATGGTAAAATATATGTGAAGAGAAGAGAAGAATAAAGAAGTATAGACTCTCGCCTAAACTACAACCGACAAAACATGAATGCTAGACTAGCATGAATAAAGGTTTCAAGCACCGTACACACGCACAACCACCATCGATGTCCATTACACGCCGAACTATTGCAAATTTTGGGATAGTGAGGCTAAGTGGGATGAAAAAGGTAAAACAAGTTTGGGTAAGTGGGGGTTTAAGCCGAGCTAGAACCTCCAAATCTCCTGAAAATACATTCCCAATTCTCCCGACTATACATGTAACACGTTGCCTTTGCTAGGCAAACAAATACTACCCAAAATCATACAAACTGTCAACCGGATACTAAATTTCCGTTTTTCCTTTTCATCAATTTTTTTTCTTTCTTTGAATTTTTGATTTTTTCCTTTTTTTTTTGTTCTCTTTTTTTTTTTTTGAATTTGATGAAAAATCCTCGGTTGTTTTAACAGTGGTGGACCTCTTCTCGATCGACCAAAATCGGCGGTCGATCGAGTGCTTTTCTCCCCCAGTTTACTCGATCGAGCATAAAAAGCTTCGATCGAGTACTTTTCTATTGAAAGCTCTCGAACAATCAATCTTAGCCAGGAAAACCACTCGATCGAGTACAAATGGCCCTCGATCGAGTAAAATCTAGCTGAAAATTTCCCTCTCCTTCGTAAACACTCCCACAACAATGAAAACAGGCCAAAAATCGATAAAAATGGCACAAATCCTTCACTACTCCTAGCTCAGCATAAGGTAGGCAATATATAGTGTAACACCCCGTATTTTATACTACTATTTTATTATAAAAGTATTTTATTTAATTAAGTATTTCGAAGTTTATTAATGGATTTTGGAAATATATATTTTTAGCTCCCGTTTTCTATTTTATTGTTTCCTTGTTTTGATCTATATTTGGATGGGTTAAAATGTCCGTGCACAATTTTAATTATTTTAATTTAATAGTTACTTTTCTATTTCAAGATCTCTCTACGTTTTAATATGGCTCAATCCAATTTGTAATCGGATAATCCATTGTATGAGCTAATGGACCAAAAGCCCATTAGTTAATCTCCCTATAAATAGAATTTAACCTAGCATGCAACTAGGTCAAACTTTGGTTTTGTGCGTGAGTTTTGCCGCACGTTACTTCTCTTTTTCGACTGTTTTCTCTCATCTTCTCCCTTTGACTCCATTGTTGAATATCTTTCATTCCTCCAAACTCATACATAAATTATATTTTCACAATCCTTGCTCTTACCTCTACAATATAATCTATTCAAAATATTTTATTGGGAATTATTTGTATGGACCTTTAGACCTACGTTTTGGGTCTCTTGTTTTGTGGGTAAAGAAGAAGATCCCTTTTCCTTTGGCGTTTTCGAAAGATTGATTGTTTGCTACAATTTCTATCACAAGTATTTAGATTTACGCTTTCCTTAAAGTTCATTTTTGGGGTTATTGACACGTGTTGGAGACAAGGCTTTGTTGGTCGTATTCTTTGTGAAGGTTTTCATTAATTGCCAAAAAGGTAACCAGGTGTTTCTCTTTTAATTGTGTATATGCCAATTGATGTGATTAATATGATTTAATGATTGTTTGTATGATTAGTACATGTTTGATTATTTATTGTCATCGATTAATTATGTCTCATATATTTATGTATGTTTTATTATCGTAATTGTGGATTATAATGTGTTGATAAGTCGTTATGGGTGTCGTGTGCGCAACTAGGGTTCGCGAGAAAAACACTAGATGGCGGCAAGGCTAATGGATAAGAGTGTTGCTCAAGGTTATAGTGAAGTATGTGTAACCTTGAAAATATGATTCAAGGTTATAGCTGAAACTAGTACAACCTTGAGTACGACTCAAAGTTATAGCAGAAGTTAATATAACTTTGAACTACGATTTAAAGTTATAGCTAAGACTAACGTAAACCTGAGGTATGACTCAAGGTTATGGTTGGTGCTAGTATAACTTTAGGTTCGTGTCAAGGTTTTGGCTAAGGTTACTATAACCTCAAGCCATATGTGGAAGTTATAGTCGAGGTTAGTATAACCTCGCATCCATTACTTATGTTATAGTTAAAGTTACTATAACCTTGGTTGTTTATACTTGTTTCACATGTTAAGTTGTGTTTAGTAATTGTATAATATTGTGTTTGCATATGTCGTTGGATACTTCTATGCATTTGACATTAGGATAGTCTGTTATGATGTTCTACTGAGTTGAGTCGTGATGTTATTCACGCATGTTAGTACAATCAGTTATACTGTGCATTGTTGTCTGCTGGTTTGAATAGATGACGGTAGTATCATTCGTATACTATCGGAATGAACAGAGCAATCCTTCGGGGTGTGGTGTATGGTCTATGTTCGGGGGGGTAACAGAGGCAGTGCGTTATACGCTCTGTTCCCCGAGTGTCGTTCGTTGTACATTTATTGCACCGAGAGTCTGGCCAGGTCTTAGACATATAGGCAGTGGTTATACGCTATACATAGTACCTTGGAGGCAGTGCGTTATACGCTCCACACCGATGGAGGCAATGCGTTATACGCTCCATCAGCTAAAGGAAGTGCGTTATACGCTCTAGAAGTTAGAGGCAGTGCGTTATACGCTCTAACGGCGTTCGCTCTATTCGCTATGCTTTGATGATAGCTTTGTGCCTTCTGTTGCTGTGGATCGTGTATCACCATATTTGCTATGCTTTAATGCTAGCTTTGTGCCTTCGATTATTGTGGATCGTGTGTTACTTTCGGTTTAGTAAGTGTTCATGGTTTAGTGGTCTTAAGTGGTTTAGGTTCGTATGGTTCCATTCACCTAGTGTTAAGAATATCATGGTATGGTAACTTTGCATGCATGTCATAACGTGTTATATCCTCACATGATCGTTGTAGCATGTCTTCAAATGATGGTAAGTTTAATTGGACTTTCATGAGTGTAGATGATCTCGCATGTTACTGGTTTTACATTTCATTTGTTAATGATTGTTGGTTACATTCAATTATTGTAAACATGACTGGGAGAGCATCTAGTTACTCCCGACTGATTGTCGACCCCCTTCTCAGGTTGTTCAGGTGGTTGCTGTTTGGTTGATGCTTACTTGGGGAATGTGCGAAGCCAGCTTAATAAATTGTTTAGGACCTTTGCTTTAAGTTTTTAAGAACCTTTGAATAATGTATTAGTTTGGTTTTCGATTTTAGTATCGATCCGAATTTGGGTAAGGTGTTTCCGCCACCTTAACCCAGTTATCATTGAGTTACACTCTGATATTCCTTTATATTATGTTTTTCCTTTATTTTATAATCCGGGTTGTTACAGTTGGTAACAGAGCGAACACGCTCCCAACTCTCGCGTTGTTTATGACTAAAATAAAATGACTTAGTAAACGAGTGAGAGTAAATGGGGTAGAAACAATTAAGGATTTGTTTGTTTACATCTTATTGTTTCATATCGTTTTAATTATAGTACATGTATTGTGTATCTACTTATTTGTTTATGCTTTAATATTTTGCATAGTTGTTAATTGTTTTACATGTTTGCTCATGTATTTGTTTGTTGTCTTTTTATGTTTAATATTGTTACTTAATGTATTGAATGTATAATTCATCTACTTGTTTTATTATGCGTTAATGTTTCGTATATTTATTAATTGTGTTATTTGTGTTGTTCATGAAATTGTGTATTTATACATTGATGTTTTTCATCGTTATTAATTGTATTACATGTTTGTTCATGCATTTGTTTGTTTATGTCTTAATAATGTTCATCGTTATTAATTGTATGAAATCTTTAGTTTATATGTTGTGTTGTTTATGACTTGATGTTACGGTTCGTCATTAATTATACAAAAATGTGTTGTTCATGTATAACTTTTTCAAGCATGCTCTATTGATTTTAAAGACGGTTAATTCTGAAAATGTCTTTTGCAAGTTACGTCTTACATGTTGTTTTTGGTCATATGTCGGTCAAAACTTTTTCCTTGATAACCCGAGCTTTACTCTTATCGTACTTTCATCCTTTTGGATCACTCGGTGGTGTTATCTGTGCTTGAGGTGATTTCGAGGTTGATCCCCTTGTGGTTTCTTGAGGTATTAGGTTAGAATTTATTGGCAGTTTGGGATGTTCAGGTATGAAAGAAACGTGCATTTATGAGTTTGGTATCGAGGGAGTTAATTTGAGATTTGAGGTTGTTAAGAAGAGGTTTACATTGGTATTTGAGGTTGTTAAGAAGAAGTTAACTTTGGGATTAGATTTTGTTGAGATGAAGTTTATTTTGGGAATAGTTGATATTAGTAGGATGAAATCTCATTTGGGATAAGCGATTGTTAAGTTCTTTGTGTACTTGAGAAATTCCTGATTGAGGATTGAGAGTGAGTGAATGATATGTGGCATAAGATTTATTATTTTTGGTTTCATAATTTCATAAGGAGTAATAGATATAATGAGTAGATTTATCTTATGAGATGATTTGGGAATATCGTGGCTTATGCTCTTAATGGTTATAATTTTGGATTTCGGTCTTGTGTTAAGGGAAAAGTTATGCGAGGTATTATGGATCGAGGATAGAATGCTGGAAACGGTTTGAATGTTATCATAGAGTTTAGATTGAGCACGTTGGGAATTTTGGAGACTATGCTTGTCTTTAATTGGAATATCATATTTGAGGAATACGAATCTTTGAGGATTTATAATGAGTTATGAAAGATTTATGGTTTATCCGTTGAGGAGATATTTAATGGTTGTACCTTTTAAGGATTGGATGAGAGAGAGACGAACTGTAATCTATGGACTTGTGAGATGTTGATGTTAAAGTGTACGAGCGCTGACTTAGTGAATGGGCATGTTGACGATGATTATAATGGATTGAGGTGTTCATCTTTTGAGGGTATAAAGATTGCTACGGATTGATTCATTAATTGTGATTAGATGGATTTATTAAGAGTGGAAGGACTTGAGAATTGATGGTCATGAGAGTTGATAATTACAGGAATGTCGTTGGTGATGGTAAGAGGGCAGTTATGTAGGTATTTGTTGGTGTTGAGGTATTATGGAGATATGATGAAAGGATGTTCCGAGACGTTGTGACCTTGAGTGATGATTGTACGAGAATTGTAAGACCTTGGTTATCGTGTTTTATTTATCTTATCTTGAGGTGTCGTCTTGATGTTTATAAAATCTTTTTGGAGTCGGCTATTCTTGTCATCCTTGCACGTGTCGACCATACCTCTTTTATTTGAGCCTTTAGACCAAAAGTTCTTGTTTATCTTTGTCCTCTGTCTGTTTTATCTATCGTTACACTCTATTTGCTCTTTATTTCAACTCCAGTTCCCTTTTCTTTGAACTTTTGTAATTATCCTCTTTACATTGATTTCTCATTGAGCTTATACATTCGAAAACTATGTTTTCGTTTGCTTTGTGATATTGCGCAAACATATTTTGTTTTGGTTTACAAGTTATTTACTCTTTTATGCTTGAAAATGTTTGAAATATCTTTAGAGCTACTTGTGATCATCTCGTTGTGGAAGCTTGAATCCTTTCGTGAGGAATGTTAGATCTTTGAGTTTGATGTTTGGCTATTGGAGATTGAGAGCATAGTAACATTTGAGAATGAGAGTATGAATTTGGATGATTTATAAGGTTTTGGAGAAGGAGTATTAAAGGTCTTGTATGAGGTTTGAAAGTTTGAGGATGTTATTACTTTGGAGGACATAGCTTTATACAGTTTTTTGTGGATTCTTAATGGTACGATGACACTCATGGATAGTAAACCATGACTATGAATTGAGGTTATAAGCTTAGTTTTATATGAGCATAAGTGATGAGATTTGCATGGTGATGTTGTTACACTTTAATGGAAGTAGGTTATTGATGATAAGTATTCAAAGATAATGATGTGGATCTTGTGAGTGTGACTGATGATTAGGTGGTGAGATTGAGGTTTGAGATTGATGACTTTGGATACTAGACATATATAGAGAATTATCGAGAGTTTATATTAAAGCCTTTTGAGGTTAAGAGTTGTGTATGGAAGTAAGCACTACCAACTTTGAGGAAATTATGGTAGCAGTGATTTTAATGGCACTCGTGAATAGGAGAGTTTGCTTATTTGGAAGAGTTTCCTGTCTTTGAAATTATCTGTTTGAGGTTTTGGTCAATGCTATATCTTGTGGTGAATGGTAAACTAGAGTTGGAGTGTATTTGATAAAACTGATTTGGACTTGGAGAAATAGTAATAAGTTTTTGAGAGGGTATATATGTTGTTTAATGATGGTGGAGAAATGTTTGGACTATGAGGACTAGGAGTTATATAGTTCATGAGGTGAAAGAGTACACATTGATGAGTGTACTACTTAATGGTTTTGAGTGAGATTGGTGAAAGTGAGGAAACCTTGATGATTTAGTATGTGAGATGTAATGGTGTTTATGAGTGTTAACCACATGCTTAAAGGTGATGCATGTGTGAAAACATTGTGGTTTTACGATAACTAGATCGTATTGAAATAAATGATTATTTTGGGTTGTGAGTATGAGTTTGATATGTCTTTTGAGGATTTAGAATATGTGAAGATGATAATAACATTAAGGATGTAGGATATCTTTTTATGGTTTGAGTGTTAATAAGGATCAGAGTGCGCAAAGGTTAGGATTCCGAGATGACTTTCGTTGATGATCACTTGTAATTCTTACCTTGTTTTGATCTTATGTTTGAAATTCAAGTTTCGAGGACGAAACTTATTTTTAGGGGGTTAGATTGTAACACCCCGTATTTTATAATACTATTTTATTTAATTAAGTATTTCGAAGTTTATTAATGGATTTTGGAAATATATATTTTTAGCTCCCGTTTTCTATTTTATCGTTTCCTCGTTTTGATCTACATTTGGATGGGTTAAAATGTCCGTGCACAATTTTAATTATTTTAATTTAATAGTTGCTTTTCTATTTCAAGATCTCTTTACGTTTTAAGATGGCTCAATCCAATTTGTAATCGGATAATCCATTGTATGAGCTATGGACCAAAAGCCCATTAGTTAATCTCCTTATAAATAGAATTTAACCTAGCAAGCAACTAGGTCAAACTTTGGTTTTGTGCGTGAGTTTTGCCGCACGTTATTTCTCTTTTTCGACTGTTTTCTCTCATCTTCTCCCTTTGACTCCATTGTTGAATATCTTTCATTCCTCCAAACTCATAAATAAATTATATTTTCACAATCCTTGCTCTTACCTCTACAATATAATCTATTCAAAATATTTTATTGGGAATTATTTGTATGGACCTTTAGACCTACGTTTTGGGTCTCTTGTTTTGTGGGTAAAGAAGAAGATCCCTTTTCCTTTGGCGTTTTCGAAAGATTGATTGTTTGCTACAATTTCTATCACAAGTATTTAGATTTACGCTTTCCTTAAAGTTCATTTTTGGGGTTATTGACACGTGTTGGAGACAAGGCTTTGTTGGTCGTATTCTTTGTGAAGGTTTTCATTAATTGCCAAAAAGGTAACCAGGTGTTTCTCTTTTAATTGTGTTTATGCCAATTGATGTGATTAATATGATTTAATGATTGTTTGTATGATTAGTACATGTTTGATTATTTATTGTCATGGATTAATTATGTCTCATATATTTATATATGTTTTATTATCGTAATTGTGGATTATAATGTGTTGATAAGTCGTTATGGGTGTCGTGTGCGCAACTATGGTTCGCGAGAAAAACACTAGATGGCGGCAAGGCTAATGGATAAGAGTGTTGCTCAAGGTTATAGTGAAGTATGTGTAACCTTGAAAATATGATTCAAGGTTATAGCTGAAACTAGTACAACCTTGAGTACGACTCAAAGTTATAGCTGAAGTTAATATAACTTTGAACTACGAGTTAAAGTTATAGCTAAGACTAACGTAAACCTGAGGTATGACTCAAGGTTATGGTTGGTGCTAGTATAACTTTAGGTTCGTGTCAAGGTTTTGGCTAAGGTTACTATAACCTCAAGCCATATGTGGAAGTTATAGTCGAGGTTAGTATAACCTCGCATCCATTACTTATGTTATAGTTAAAGTTACTATAACCTTGGTTGTTTATACTTGTTTCACATGTTAAGTTGTGTTTAGTAATTGTATAATATTGTGTTTGCATATGTCGTTGGATACTTCTATGCATTTGACATTAGGATAGTCTGTTATGATGTTCTACTGAGTTGAGTCGTGATGTTATTCACGCATGTTAGTACAGTCAGTTATACTGTGCATTGTTGTGTGCTGGTTTGAATAGATGACGGTAGTATCATTCGTATACTATCGGAATGAACAGAGCAATCCTTCGGGGTCTGGTGTATGGTCTATGTTTGGGGGGGTAACAGAGGCAGTGCGTTATACGCTCTGTTCCCCGAGTGTCGTTCGTTGTACATTTATTGCACCGAGAGTCTGGCCAGGTCTTAGACATATAGGCAGTGGTTATACGCTATACATAGTACCTTGGAGGCAGTGCGTTATACGCTCCACACCGATGGAGGCAGTGCGTTATACGCTCCATCAGCTAAAGGAAGTGCGTTATACGCTCTAGAAGTTAGAGGCAGTGCGTTATACGCTCTAACGGCGTTCGCTCTATTCACTATGCTTTGATGATAGCTTTGTGCCTTCTGTTGCTGTGGATCGTGTATCACCATATTTGCTATGCGTTAATGCTAGCTTTGTGCCTTCGATTATTGTGGATCGTGTGTTACTTCCGGTTTAGTAAGTGTTCATGGTTTAGTGGTCTTAAGTGGTTTAGGTTCGTATGGTTCCATTCACCTAGTGTTAAGAGTATCATGGTATGGTAACTTTGCATGCATGTCATAACGTGTTATATCCTCACATGATCATTGTAGCATGTCTTCAAATGATGGTAAGTTTAATTGGACTTTCATGAGTGTAGATGATCTCGCATGTTTACTGGTTTTACATTTCATTTGTTAATGATTGTTGGTTACATTCAATTGTTGTAAACATGACTGGGAGAGCATCTAGTTACTCCCGACTGATTGTCGACCCCCTTCTCAGGTTGTTCAGGTGGTTGCTGTTTGGTTGATGCTTACTTGGGGAATGTGCGAAGCCAGCTTAATAAATTGTTTAGGACCTTTGCTTTAAGTTTTTAAGAACCTTTGAATAATGTATTAGTTTGGTTTTCGATTTGAGTATCGATCCGAATTTGGGTAAGGTGTTTCCGCCACCTTAACCCAGTTATCATTGAGTTACACTCTGATATTCCTTTATATTATGTTTTTCCTTTATTTTATAATCCGGGTTGTTACAGTTGGTATCAGAGCGAACACGCTCCCAACTCTCCCGTTGTTTATGAATAAAATAAAATGACTTAGTAAACGACTGAGAGTAAATGGGGTAGAAACAATTAAGGATTTGTTTGTTTACATCTTACTGTTTCATATCGTTTTAATTATAGTACATGTATTGTGCATCTACTTATTTGTTTATGCTTTAATATTTCGCATAGTTGTTAATTGTTTTACATGTTTGCTCATGTATTTGTTTGTTGTCTTTTTATGTTTCATATTGTTACTCAATGTATTGAATGTATAATTCATCTACTTGTTTTATTATGCGTTAATGTTTCGTATATTTATTAATTGTGTTATTTGTGTTGTTCATGAAATTGTGTATTTATACATTGATGTTTTGCATCGTTATTAATTGTATTACATGTTTGTTCATTCATTTGTTTGTTTATGTCTTAATAATGTTCATCGTTATTAATTGTATGAAATCTTTAGTTTATATGTTGTGTTGTTTATAACGTGATGTTACGGTTCGTCATTAATTATTCAAAAATGTGTTGTTCATGTATAACTTTTTCAAGCATGCTCTATTGATTTTAAAGACGGTTAATTCTGAAAATGTCTTTTGCAAGTTACGTCTTACATGTTGTTTTTGGTCATATGTCGGTCAAAACTTTTTCCTTGATAACCCGAGCTTTACTCTTATCGTACTTTCATCCTTTTGGATCACTCGGTGGTGTTATCTGTGCTTGAGGTGATTTCGAGGTTGATCCCCTTGTGGTTTCTTGAGGTATCAGGTTAGAATTTATTGGCAGTTTGGGATGTTCAGGTATGAAAGAAACGTGCATTTATGAGTTTGGTATCGAGGGAGTTAATTTGAGATTTGAGGTTGTTAAGAAGAGGTTTACATTGGTATTTGAGGTTGTTAAGAAGAAGTTAACTTTGGGATTAGAGTTTGTTGAGATGAAGTTTATTTTGGGAATAGTTGATATTAGTAGGATGAAATCTCATTTGGGATAAGCGATTGTTAAGTTCTTTGTGTACTTGAGAAATTCCTGATTGAGGATTGAGAGTGAGTGAATGATATGTGGCATAAGATTTATTATTTTTGGTTTCATAAGGAGTACGTAATAGATATAATGAGTAGATTTATCTTATGAGATGATTTGGGAATATCGTGGCTTATGCTCTTAATGGTTATAATTTTGGATTTCGGTCTTGTGTTAAGGGAAAAGTTATGAGAGGTATTTATGGATCGAGGATAGAATGCTGGAAACGGTTTGAATGTTATCATAGAGTTTAGATTGAGCACGTTGGGAATTTTGTAGACTATGCTTGTCTTTAATTGGAATATCATATTTGAGGAATACAAATCTTTGAGGATTTATAATGAGTTATGAAAGATTTATGGTTTATCCATTGAGGAGATATTTAATGGTTGTACCTTTTAATGATTGGATGAGAGAGAGACGAACTGTAATCTATGGACTTGTGAGATGTTGATGTTAAAGTGTACGAGCGCTGACTTAGTGAATGGGCATGTTGACGATGATTATAATGGATTGAGGTGTTCATCTTTTGAGGGTATAAAGATTGCTACGGATTGATTCATTAATTGTGATTAGATGGATTTATTAAGAGTGGAAGGACTTGAGAATTGATGGTCATGAGAGTTGATAATTACAGGAATGTCGTTGGTGATGGTAAGAGGGCAGTTATGTAGGTATTTGTTGGTGTTGAGGTATTATGGAGATATGATGAAAGGATGTTCCGAGACGTTGTGACCTTGAGTGATGATTGTACGAGAATTGTAAGACCTTGGTTATCGTGTTTTATTTATCTTATCTTGAGGTGTCGTCTTGATGTTTATAAAATCTTTTTGGAGTCGGCTATTCTTGTCATCCTTGCACGTGTCGACCATACCTCTTTTATTTGAGCCTTTAGACCAAACGTTCTTGTTTATCTTTGTCCTCTGTCTGTTTTATCTATCGTTACACTCTATTTGCTCTTTATTTCAACTCCAGTTCCCTTTTCTTTGAACTTTTGTAATTATCCTCTTTACATTGATTTCTCATTGAGCTTATACATTCGAAAAGTATGTTTTCGTTTGCTTTGTGATATTGCGCAAACATATTTTGTTTTGGTTTACAAGTTATTTACGCTTTTTGTAACATCCCGTATTTTCGTAAAATCTAATTTAATCATTTTAAATTATTTTATGTAATAAATTAATATTTTAATAATTTAACTCGGAAGATTTTAATTTAATAAGTGAGATCCGTCTTAAGAACCTCAAGTCCTTAAGACGAATACAAACTTGGCATCATTTTAAATATCCGACTTAAGTATCCGTTCTATTTTATCCGACCCGTTTCATAATACGGAAAGGACACCTCATTGTACCCTACATATTTAATATGTCGACATCTTCATCCTTCAACATTTCATTTCCACTGTGAACCATATTTCTCCTAAAACCTCACAAACCTCCATTTATACTCCTTTCTTTTGAGCTTTTCTCCCTCATCCGTTCTTCAAATTGCAAAAGTAAGTACATTTTCGGAATCCTCGTTCGATTTCCTAGTCATCCATCACTTTCATTTTTCATTTCGTCGACTTTGAAAAACGGGCTGTTTTCCTTAAATTCCATTTTTAGTACTTAAAATCCGTTTTCTATGTTGTAGGTGTTGGCCTGGACAATCCCGACACCGATAGTTACGTGATTGAGGAGGATCATCTGCCGGAGTAAGCTTAAAAGGTGACGATAATGAGAAACTCGGCCTTTATGTGTATATTAGCACTTTTGTTGTGTTTCTTATGTTTGATTCTGATTTTTGTTCAAGTTTTATGTTTAAGGAACTTAGTATCATGTTTAGGATGTTGAATATGTGAGGAATCCATACTTAAAGATGTTGTTATGTGTTCATATGTGATTTTCAGTTTTTTTCTCACTTTGCGACGGATACTCGACATAATCATTTGAGGATTGTTATGGGACTTGCTTGCTGGTAGAATAGTAGTATTGGATGATTTATGTTGTTGGGTAAACATCAATTGTAGTGTTGTTCGAGTTTTGTAGTCGATTTATGAAGTATGGGAAATTCTGAAAAATGGCGAAAATCGTTACAGGCTCTCTAAGCCGGTCGACCGACCGGCCGCCGGTCGACCGGCTGGGAGTGCATCTTGAGTGTCTTCGTATTTTGTCGAAGTTGGCCTTAGGACTGCCAGCCGGCCGACCGGCTGCCTGCCGACCGGCTGGTGGTCTCTTCTTGGGTTGTTTTGTGTTTGCGAAGAATATAGAATAGGAAGGGAGCCCAGCCGGCAGACCGGCTGCCTGCCAGCCGGCTGGGAGTGTTTGTGGGTTGGCTTGCGTATTTTGTTAAGGCTTAGGGAAGGTCTTCCCAGCCGGCCGACCGGCTGCCTGCCGACCGGCTGGGGACCCCTTTTTGTGTTTCCGGTTTTAAAGAAAGAATGAGGCTGAGAGGTCACCAGCCGGCCGACCGGCTGCCTGCCGACCGGCTGGGGACCCCTGAAGGCTTTTTATTGTTTTTCGATCGTAACTTTTGAACGGTTGATCGGTTTTGAGTGAAACTCGTTTTGTATACCCTTGATAAATATTTGAGGTCCCCGGTGTACGGGCAACACTATATTTGGGTTCGGGAATGGAGTGAGGATAGAGACCCCCCGGTCGGGTAACCGAAAGGGAAACCGGCTCTCCCTCGTCTTAATTCCCGGGACCAGTTAAGTGTTGATTAGAGATTTAAGAAGTTAGAACTATAGGTTAGTTTCTACCTTTGGATGTTAGTGGTTACTATGGTTGTCGCGTAGTGGGATATGTGTTCAGCTCACCTCTGGACCCACTACGTGTTTATATGTCGCGTGACGGGATATGTGTTAAGCTCACCTCTGGACCCGTTACGTGTTTTGCTTGGGCGTGTCAAGATATGTGTTAAGCTCACCTCTGGACCTGACACGTGATCGGTTGTTGTACACGGGATATGTGTTAAGTTCACCTCTGGACCCGTTGTGCGGCGACTGCGTATTGGGATATGTGTTAAGCTCACCTCTGGACCCAATACATGTTTGTAGCATTGGGATATGTGTTAAGCTCACCTCTGGACCCTTTGCTTTTGGATGATTAGGGATGTGTGTTGAGTTCACCTCTGGACCCTTTTCATGTTTGTAAGTCTAGGGATATGTGTTAAGTTCACCTCTGGACCCTTTACCTGATTGGATGTTGGGATATGTGTTAAGTTCACCTCTGGACCCGACATAGTGTAGTAATGGGATATGTGTTAAGTTCACCTCTGGACCCGTTGCTAGTGATATGGATGTTTATCTGCTTGCCTAGATGATGGTACGGTGTCAGATATGCATGATGAGTTATTGATACTTATTTAATTGTGGTTAAATCATCCAAGGCGTTGGATGACTCTTGTTCGGTTTTATAAATAGTTGGATTGAAAGACCCCCCGACTGGGTAACCAGTAGGGAAACCGGCTCTCCTTCCTATTTGTTTATGAAGTTGGTTGAGAGCCGTGCATTGTAATCGCATGATAGTAAGAGACCAGATGATGAGATGTTTATGCTTCACATGTTGTTATATGTTGGAGTATTCTGTATTGTATTATGTGTTATGTGTTGTCACAAAAGGTGGCTAGGAGAACTCTAGTCACTCCCCACTGATTGTGGCGTACATGTTTTCATGTATGTAGGTACATGCTGGTTGGAGATGGGTTCACGAGAGCTAGCGAGTGATGATCCTGCTTGTTGGAGCTTGTGTCCTCCACATGTAGTGTGATAACGTCATTGCACATACCCTTGTACGGACAAGTGGGAGATTGTTGGGGCTGGTGTCCTTGACAATTAAGTACAATGACTTATTAAATCTCTTTAAGGATCACAAGGGCATACTTTTGTATTATTACCAGTTGATCCACGTTTATCAATAACGGTTGGCTTGCTAGATAAGTTTGACGTTATTGTCATACGGATGGCGTTGATCAACTGGTCCCTATACGTCACACCTATAGGACACGTTTGAGAGATGTGAAGGTATGAAAATACAATCACATTTATGCCGGATATGACTAAACAGTTAGTCAGAGGTATTGACTATTAAATTAGTCAATAAGATGTTGAGATTATTATTTAATACGGATTAAATAATTTTAGCTAATACGGATTGCATGATTAATTCGTAAAATTAAATATAAACGGTTATATTTAATTAAATATTGTATTCGCGTATTAATATAAACAGTTATATTAATTTGGGTAATTATACAATATCGTAATTTTATCAGACCATTATTAATACATCGACTGCATTATTATCTGAGAACATGCATACGATTTATAAACAAAACCCGCGAATAAAGTTTAGCTAAATGGGTCGAATCACAAATTAGAATAAGGTAAGAGTGGAAAGCCCACTCCTACCCTATTGGAAATTTCGGCCAAAAGAGCTACATAAGGAGGAGGACTCTCCTTATGTCAGGGACTCTTGTTTCACTGTTTAAACAAATCTCAAGGAAAATTAGGGTTTTTGAGAGCTTTCTTCTCCCAAAACCTCAGATCTCACATCTAAAACCTAAATAGCTCTCCCAATATTGCAAGGCAGTTGGAGAGGATTTCTAGCACACACGGCCACGTCTCATTCTAAGTCTTGGGTGCAAGTTATAGGAGGGAATTTGTGTTAATTCCTGTTCTTAGGCCATTCGCACAAGGACTAAAGGTTGATTTCTTTTTCTTATCCTTTTTAATCTTATGACTATAAACACAACTGTATTTTTCATTATAATCCTGCAAGTTTAGGGTGAATACATGCTTTATTCCTCACAAGTGGTATCAGAGCCAGGCCATGAAAATTTTACCTTTGTGTTTTTCGTAAGTTTTAAAACCTGAAAAATCGTCTTCTGCCGCTAAGTCGGTCGATCGACCCCCCGTTGCGGTCGGTCGACCGCCTCCTGCGTGTTTTTCTGTTTCGACAGTTTATCTTTTGTGAGAAATCGTGTTCAGAAACTCGGTTTCGTGTTTTGTGGTCGGTCGACCTGTTTTTCGGGTCGGTCGACCATTCTGTTTAAAAAAAAAAAAAAAAAAAAAAAAAAATTTTTTTTTTCGTCAGGTGGTCGGTAGACCTGTTTTTTGGGTCGGTAGACCACCCCTGTAACAGACTCGTTTTTTTTTTTTTATTTTCCGAAAATAACATGTTTTATTTTCACATGGCCTTTAGTAATATACTATATACGGAAATAGTATTTTATTAATTTTGTGAAACGGTTCACCCTCGTTTGATACATATTATTTTAAAACGGTTTAAAATAATAGGATTATAAACTTATTAAAATTAAAGTGGTTAAAACGGTATAATCACATAATTTTAATCCTAAAAGGTGGTTTGGTAAAAATTTGTTAATCATAATAACAGTATTATGTCATGTATGAATTTTATTTAGTTGATGCATTTTATTTATCCTCTTGTTGAATGCCTTGTGAATGCTTTCAATAACGTATTTATTTTTTGCAAACGGTTGTAACTTAGTGTGGCCTTAGAAGATTGTGTCACCGTAATGATGGGACACAATCTTGCTTGTAATTTTGAGATCTTGAATCTCCGTTTTGGGTTTTTGCCATGTAATTACTTTTGTATTTAAATTAGAATGTATCTAGGACTACTTTTGTAATTTAAATTAGTAATTTTGTGAAGACCGAAGACGGAGACCGGATGCTCACTCCCACTGCAAGGACCAAGATGGAACATCAAGACAAGCTTCAAGGGTCCAACAGTGGATTCCAAGTTGTTTTATGTTTATTTTGGTAGGATAGGCCACACTAGGACTTTTATTTACGTTTATCGCATTTATTTTATGCTTTCATCGATAATAGCTTGCATCATATTCCGCCTAAACCAAACCACCTATATCATGCCTGAAAACTGACTCATGTAGAGGTTACGCGTTAGTTTTCTGTGACAATACAGATGTCACATGTCAATTGCAAAGCCATCACTTTATTTAATTCATTCACGCATTTGCTAGATATTAGTTCACTTAATATGGATAAATAAAAGTTGATGGGGTCTTCCTCGTATAACCAAAAATTGAGACTAGTCTTTATAAATCAGCCTCCCATGAATCCCTTCTTCGTCGGTAGGCATAATATGACCCCTTCTACGTCGGGTAAGTGGGAACAGATGATTTATTTTATCTCAACATCATGGTCACTCGATACTATCTAGTGACTGAGATGGACTAATAGATAGGATATACAGAAATCAATCGACCAAGAGTTCCAACGATTGGAATTAGCCAAACTGTGGGCTTATCAATATACGGAAATTGAGTCTTGGGATCGTTTATATAATTCTTGAGGGAGATCAATTATATAAATGCTTGAGTCTACGAGTTTAAATTCAATTTAATATAGACTTAAATCACAACAATGAGTTGCTTATATGGTTTTGTTTTATCCTCTTTTCAGTCTAGAACACGTTCAATTAAACTGTTGTATAACTAAATGGCTGGTGAAGACCCAATGCCAAGTGCCAAGCTAACACGTGAATCCTGGCTAAAAGCCTTCATGGACTCCATGAATCAGTCCACCAGACTGAGGAATGATGGGTCAAACTTCTCTGACTGGGAGGCAGCACTACGGAATGCTGCCATTGCTGACGGAAAGCTCAAGTACTTAACTGAGCCCATTCCGCCACACCCAGGAACTGGAGCTAGAGCTAACGAAGTTCGCGCTCATAGCGACTTCGTCATGGAAGCGGGTGCGATAAAGAACGTACTCATCTATGCAATGGAATCAAATTTGCAAAGACGCTTCATAACCCATGGTGCAAACAAGATTTTCACCACGCTCACTAACGAATTCTCAAAGGCTCCGAGAATCGTTTCTTATGAGCATACCTGTCGCTTCTTTCAGGCGAAACTCCAGAAGGGCCAAGCAGTTAGCCCACATATTCTTCACATGATTGAAAATATCGAAAAACTGGAGGCCCTAAATTGCAAGATCAGTGAGAACATAATCGTTGATCGAATGCTTCATTCGCTTCATGATGGGTTCGCCCTCTTTAGGGCCAACTATTACATGAATGACATGAAGAAGACTCCTCATGAGCTCCACTCCCTTCTCGTACAGACCGAGAAGGATCTGAAATTAAGTGGGAGCGTGAAGCAAGATGTTCTCATGATCTCCAGTAAGGGTAAGGGTAAGGGTAAAGCTAAAGCTCAGGGCGACCTAATAGTAGGCAAGCCTAAGTTTAAGAAGTCAGGATTTACTAAGAGTGGGCCAGGTGAGTCAAGCAACTCACAGGGCAAAACAAAGAGCAAGGATACTAGCATGGAATGTCACCATTGCCACAAGACTGGGCATTGGAGGCGCTCATGCCCCGTGTATCGTGAGGACATTAAGGCAGGCCGCGTTACTCCTGTTTGTATGTCTTCTTCTTCTTTTATTCATATGATTGAGATTAACCATGCAAGTTACGGAACTTGGGTACTAGATACTGGTTATGGTTCTCATCTATGTAATCATGTCCAGGGGCTCCGAAACCAAGAACCCCTAACCAAGGGTGAGGTTGACCTGCGTGTCGGGAATGGAGCACGTGTTGCTGCAATCTCGAGGGGAACATACGTAATCCAGCTTCCAAGTGGATTCGAGTTATCTTTATATAACTGTTATTATGTTCCTTGTTTGTCCAAAAACATTATTTCAGTTTCTGCGCTTGACAAACTCGGTTTTTCATTTGTAATAGAGAATAATAGCTGTATTTTCTCCTTACACAATATGATTTATGGCAAGGCAGTTTCCATGAATGAAATTTATGTTTTAGATCAAACCACCGAAATATTACATGTGAATAATAAGAAATTAAAGGTAGGTGACAAAGATCAAACTTACCTATGGCATTGTCGTATGGGACACATAAATGAGAAACGCGTGAAACAACTCATACAGAATGGAGCTATCTCGCCCTTTGATTTCGAATCATATGGCACGTGTGAATCATGTCTCATCGGTAAGATGACTCGTATTTCCTTCAAAGGTGTTGGAATGCGTGCTGCCGACCTATTAGGACTCATACATACGGACGTATGTGGCCCTATGTCGATCAACGCACGAGAAGGCTATAGGTATTTCATCACTTTCACGGATGATTTGAGTAGATATGGCTATGTCTACTTAATGAAACATAAAAGTGAATCCTTTGACAAATTCAAAGAATACCAGAATCGGGTACAGAACCAGCTGGGTAGAAAGATTAAAGCACTACGTTCGGATCGTGGTGGTGAGTATCTTTCACACGAGTTTGATCAACACCTTAAAGACTGTGGCATCGTGCTACAGTTAACTCCACCTGGAACACCACAATTAAATGGTGTGTCCGAACGGAGAAATCGAACTCTACTCGATATGGTTCGATCCATAATGAGTCACACCGTCGTGCCTGATTCATTGTGGGGCTATGCTCTTTTGTCGGCCGCTCTAATACTTAACCGAAGTCCGTCTAAAGCTGTTGACAAGACTCCATACGAATTATGGAAGGGAACGGTCCCTAACTTGTCCTTTATACGGGTTTGGGGCTGCGAGGCTTATGTCAAGTGGAGACACGAGGATAAGCTCGGCCCGCGATCGGTCAAGACATACTTTATAGGTTATCCAAAGGGAACTTTTGGTCATTACTTCTACTCGCCAACCGAACAACGTGTTTTTGTTGCGGCTAGTGCGACGTTCTTAGAGAAAGAATTTCTCGAGAACAAGTCGAGTAATAGAACCTTCGAGTTATCGGAGGTTCAAGAACCAACTGTCGAGCAACCATTGGAGGAAACAGTTCCTTCAACCGAGGCTGCGGTAGATATTCCTGAGGAACCTAGGAGGTCGGGAAGAGTCTCTATTCCTCCGGACAGATACATTGGTATGGTCGAGGAACATGATACAGATGACGCCTACTCCTAGAGGGTAATGAACCCACAACCTATAAAGGTGCCATGACTAGTTCTGACTCAAAGCTATGGCTAGAAGCCATGCAATCCGAGATGGACTCCATGTATGAGAACAACGTGTGGGATCTTGTGGACCTACCTGCAAAGGTACGTCCCCTTCAATGCAAATGGCTTTACAAGATAAAGCATGCCGTGGAAGGACAACAAGATATCCACAAGGCTAGACTAGTTGCTAAAGGTTTCACTCAAGTGCCAGGCTTGCATTATGATGAGATCTTTGCACCCGTAGTCATGCTACGTTCCATTCGGATTATTTAGCGATCGCCGCATTTCATGATTATGAAATATGGCAAATGGACGTTAAAACCGCCTTCTTAAACGGTTATTTGGAGGAAGAGTTGTACATGGTACAACCCGAGGGTTTTATCGATCCAGCACATCCTAAGAAAGTTTGCAAGCTTAAGCGTTCCATCTATGGACTTAAGCAAGCATCGCGGAGTTGGAATCATCGCTTCGACCAAGTGATAAAAGAGAATGGATTCATTCGATCATTCGAGGAGCCATGTCTCTATATCAAGTCGAGTGGGAGCAAGATTGTATTCCTAGTACTGTATGTCGATGACATACTCTTGATTGGGAATGACATACCTCTCTTATCTTCGGTTAAAGCATGGTTGAAAAACCACTTCCAGATGAAAGATCTGGGAGAGGCACAAAGAATTTTGGGCATCCGTATCTACAGGGATAGATCACGACGGATGTTGTCTCTCAGTCAGGAGTCTTATATAGATAAGATTCTAGAGAGATTTAGTATGACGAACTCCAAGAAAGGGTTCCTTCCTATGACTCCTGGGCTTCACTTGAGCAAGACTCAAGAAGCTAAGTCATTGGAAGAGAAAGAGCGCATGAGTCGGATTCCTTATGCTTCGGCAATAGGATCGATCATGTATGCCATGATATGCACACGTCCTGACGTTGCATATGCATTGAGTATGACAAGTCGATTCCAAGCTCATCCAGGTGAACAACACTAGATGGCCGTGAAAAACATTCTTAAGTACCTACGGAGGACTAAATATTGGGGATTGACTTATGGAGGCGACTCAACGCTCTGCGCCACGGGTTACGCAGATGCTAGCTTCCAAACGGATCGAGATGACTCGAAATCTCAGTCTGGATTCGTTTTTACTCTTAATGGCGCTGCTGTCAGCTGGAAAAGTTCTAAACAAAATGTTACAGTAGATTCTACGACTGAGTCCGCGTAAAAGAAGATATTCATTGATAAGATCGCTACGGATGACAACATAGCTGATCCTCTCACTAAAGCATTACCACGTGATAAGCATGAAGGACACATTCATTCCATGGGAATTAGATGTGTTCCTAAGTTGTAGTACTCTTTTATGAATTCATGTAATAATTCATTTTCTCGTGTACTCTATTCAACCTTATTGTTATGATATAAAATGTTTTGTTTTTCATGTGGAATTGTACGCCAATTTTGAACACCACAAAGTGAACTGATTAACATTACATCGTTTTGGTCCTTGATTACCCACTTGAGCTGATAACTCAGGTAATCATTTTGTGACGTTGGTTGATGGTGGGTTCAACGAGCCATAAGTCACGTGGATGACTGACCAATCACAAAGGCGAGTTATACGGATATCTCGTAGGACACCCCGTGACAACGTTATGGAGTCCTAAATGTTTTATAACATTGGGTGCCTGGTCGTGGATAGGACCTCCATAGTGTTCCTTAGAGTCGAGTCTTTTGACCTTCAACTGTCTCTTGAGATTAAGACAGATTTTGGGTAACTTTGGTTTCTTTCCCACGGTCACCGTAACAGGGGCCAAGAGGATTTTTTCTGGGTTATTTCATGCTGGGCGATATCGGCAGGATTCGAGTTGAGGGAAATATCCAAACCCTTATCAGGATTTTATCATTTCTCAGGGTCACTCGAGGAGTAGTAACTGAAATGCATGGCCATGCTCGAATACAGATTCGTTTTATCAGTTAAGTTACTCTCTAGTCGGGGAAACCACTCTTGATACAGATCGCTTGTGAGATACGACCTTTGCGAATGCGGATTTGCAAATTGTCTTACATTGAGTGGGAAAATTTTAAAAGGATATGAGATTCGGTTATCGCACCTACACTTGTACGGACAAGTGGGAGTTTATTGGAGCTTGTGTCCTCCACATGTAGTGTGATAACGTCATTGCACATACCCTTGTACGGACAAGTGGGAGATTGTTGGGGCTGGTGTCCTTGACAATTAAGTACAATGACTTATTAAATCTCTTTAAGGATCACAAGGGCATACTTTTGTATTATTACCAGTTGATCCACGTTTATCAATAACGGTTGGCTTGCTAGATAAGTTTGACGTTATTGTCATACGGATGGCGTTGATCAACTGGTCCCTATACGTCACACCTATAGGACACGTTTGAGAGATGTGAAGGTATGAAAATACAATCACATTTATGCCGGATATGACTAAACAGTTAGTCAGAGGTATTGACTATTAAATTAGTCAATAAGATGTTGAGATTATTATTTAATACGGATTAAATAATTTTAGCTAATACGGATTGCATGATTAATTCGTAAAATTAAATATAAACGGTTATATTTAATTAAATATTGTATTCGCGTATTAATATAAACAGTTATATTAATTTGGGTAATTATACAATATCGTAATTTTATCAGACCATTATTAATACATCGACTGCATTAATATCTGAGAACATGCATACGATTTATAAACAAAACCCGCGAATAAAGTTTAGCTAAATGGGTCGAATCACAAATTAGAATAAGGTAAGAGTGGAAAGCCCACTCCTACCCTATTGGAAATTTCGGACAAAAGAGCTACATAAGGAGGAGGACTCTCCTTATGTCAGGGACTCTTGTTTCACTGTTTAAACAAATCTCAAGGAAAATTAGGGTTTTTGAGAGCTTTCTTCTCCCAAAACCTCAGATCTCACATCTAAAACCTAAATAGCTCTCCCAATATTGCAAGGCAGTTGGAGAGGATTTCTAGCACACGCGGCCACGTCTCATTCTAAGTCTTGGGTGCAAGTTATAGGAGGGAATTTGTGTTAATTCCTGTTCTTAGGCCATTCGCACAAGGACTAAAGGTTGATTTCTTTTTCTTATCCTTTTTAATCTTATGACTATAAACACAACTGTATTTCATTATAATCCTGCAAGTTTAGGGTGAATACATGCTTTATTCCCCACACTGCTGTCATCATATGACTTACCTTATATCGTTTAGCTGGACTCGTAGTTGATACTTTTGTTTTGGTGCCTGTAGGGATGTTCCATCCCAGGCTGATGTACATATTGGTTTTGATACTTAGAACTGTTACTTATCTATTTTGGTTTTATTTCAGTTTCAGTTTCTGTTCAGTCTAAGACTTCTCGCATGATGTTTTCTTTAAAAAGTTTTAATTCCGCTGCATTTTTGGTACTTTTGTATGTTTATATTTCCGCTTTCGCGAGGGGTTTTACAGTTGGTATCAGAGCATTATTGCTCCCGACGCACTCATGTGACCCCCAACCTTAACTTGACCAAATAAACAAATAATGAATGAGAGATGGGTAGATCTAAGGACTTATTTTGTAGTCTATTTGTGATTGCTAATTGCTGAGCTAATACTTGTTTTCTCTTTTGAAGGATGGTGAGACCTAGGGCTGCTGATAACATTGTGCTGCAAGCAATTCAGCATTTGCTTGAGACTCAGAGACAGCAAGCAGGGAATGTTCCACCTCCTCCACCGCCAGGCAACGAGGCTAATCGTCCTGGTAGTTTCTCATGGATAGCTTCGCAGATGTCACGTAGCCACGTGAAGACATATGGTGGCGAGGTTGACCCGATAGCTCTTACCGAGTGGTTTAGAGAGATGGAGAGGAGCTTTGCTATGTATTCGGTGGGTAGAGAGGATAGAGTGCGGCTAGCCACTCACTTTCTTACCCTTGAGGCCGATAGGTGGTGGGCGTTGACAGGACCTACTTTCACTCATGATCCTCTGTTCGATTGGGATGCTTTTAGGGATAAGCTCGAGACGAGGTTCTATCCTAAAGAGCTCAGATCACAACGACTCAAACAATTCATGGATTTGAAGCAAGGCAAGATGTCAGTTCAGGAGTTCACAGACCGTTTCAACCAGCTAGCTCACTTCGCATCGAGCTTTGTCAGAGATGAGGCCGAGAGAGTCTACTTTTACCGTGGCAAGCTAGGACCGCGCATTGAGAGCATGGTTCGTCGTGATTCGACTTCTTTTGTGGAGGTATATGATGATGCTATTTGGGCCGAGAGTTCTATTCGTGCCATAGATGCTGAGACCCGTGCCGCTACTTCTAGTGTGACACCTCACCAGAGATCAGTGTACCAGGGGAAGAGACCATTTGTTCCTTCTACTTCTTCGCCTTCTTCTCAGAAGAAGCGTTTTGAGAGGTTCTCTGCTCCGGTTGCTAAGACCATATTTCACACCGATACATCTCCTAGTGTTTGCCCCCGTTGTGGTAAACCATCTCATCCGGGTTTTGACTGTTTCAAGAATGCTTATAAGTGTTTCACTTGTAATGGATATGGGCATCGATCTTATGAGTGTCCTGAGAGGAACACCGCACTTGGCAAGGCTGCCACTGCTGCTGCAGCGACTAAAGGAGGAAAGCCGAAAGGGAAGATCTTGGTGATGACTAGGGCTGAGGTAGAGGCTCATCCAGATATTGTTGCTGGTATCTTTTTTGTTCTTGGCGCTGAGTGCCTTATTTTATTCGATACTGGAGCTTCTTTATCATTTATATCGACTCAGTTCGCCGACCGTCTAGCTCTTGAGTCTTCATTGGTTGAGGAGACTTCTATTTCCTTACCTTCGGGAGACGTGTTTTCCTGCTCTTCGTCCCATAGGGATGTTCCTATTATTATTGGTCAAGCCACATTTCCAGCGGACTTACTGAGATTTCCTCTCGAGGAGTTTGACATTATCCTCGGTATGAATTGGTTATCGCGATACCATGCTCGCTTCGAGTGTCGCGACCATAAAATCTGCTTGAGGAGTTCTTCAGGAGTTCGTGTTTCCTATAGGGGAACTTGCCCTCAAAGGGGTGTTCGTGTTATCTCTTCAATGAAAGCTTCTCATCTTCTTAGGAAGGGTTGCCAAGCCTTCCTGTGTGTTGTTACAGCTGCTAAACCATCGCTACCGAAGCTTGAGGATGTAGCCATCGTTCGTGAGTATCCAGATGTTTTCCCAGATGACTTGCCAGGAATACCGCCAGAGAGAGATGTGGAGTTTACTATTGAGCTTGTTCCAGGTACCGGACCGATTTCTAAAGCTCCTTACCGTATGGCTCCGCCAGAGTTGAAAGAGTTGAAGCAGCAATTGGAAGAGATGATCGAGAAAGGTTTCATTAGACCTAGTGCTTCTCCGTGGGGTGCTCCCGTTTTGTTCGTTAAGAAGAAAGATGGTTCCATGAGACTTTGCATTGACTATAGAGAGTTGAACCGAGTGACCGTGAAGAACAGATATCCTTTGCCTAGGATAGATGATTTGTTTGATCAGTTGAGAGGTGCTTCGAGGTTTTCTAAGATTGATCTTCGATCGGGTTATCATCAGATTCCAGTGAGAGAGGCTGATATTGCGAAGACTGCTTTTCGTACCAGATATGGGCATTTTGAGTTTGTGGTTATGCCATTTGGGTTGACTAATGCACCTGCTATCTTCATGGATCAGATGAACCGTACCTTTAGTGAGTATCTTGACACTTGTGTTGTGGTGTTTATCGATGACATTCTCATTTATTCGAAGACCGATGAGGAACATGTTGAGCATCTTCGATTGATTCTTGGGATATTGCGTCGTCAGAAGTGGTTCGCGAAGTTCTCATGCGAGTTTTGGCTTTCTAAGGTGGCATTTCTCGGACATGTTATATCTAGTGAGGGAGTTATGGTTGATCCCGCGAAGATTGAGGCCGTAGTTGACTGGGAGAGTCCCAAGGATGTTGGGGAGATCCGTAGTTTCCTTGGATTGGCTGGTTATTATTGAAGATTCGTTGAGGATTTCTCTAGATTAGCCCGCCCGATGACTCAGTTGCTGAAGAAAGAAGCCAAATTTGTGTGGACCGACAAGTGTGAGAGTTCTTTTCAGGAGTTGAAGACCAGATTGACTTCCGCCCCCGTGTTAGCTTTGCCAGAGATCGGAGTGGACTTTGATGTGTATTGTGATGCTTCGATGTTAGGACTTGGATGCGTACTGATGCAGAGTGGTAAGGTGATAGCCTACTCATCTAGACAGTTGAGAGTTCATGAGGTGAACTATCCGACACATGATTTGGAGTTGGCCGCAGTTGTTCATGCTTTGAAGATGTGGCGTCATTACCTGATTGGATCCCATTGCCGTATTTTCACAGATCACAAGAGTCTTAAGTACATTTTTACTCAGAAAGACCTTAACATGAGACAGAGACGTTGGCTAGAGTTGGTGAAAGATTACGACATCGAGTTGTTATATCATGAGGGAAAAGCCAATGTAGTTTCTGATGCGCTTAGCCGCAAGACTTCTCACTCGATGAGTGCCATGAGAGTATTGCCCGATGAGTTGTATTCCGAGTTCCGGAAGCTGAGGTTAGAGATGGTGAGTAGTGGTTTTGATTGGTTGTCTGCTATGACTGCCGAGCCGTCTTTATATTGGGAGATTCGCCAGAGTTTACCTTCAGATGCCGATTTCAAGAAGTTCGAGGCTAAGATTTCGAGTGGTGTTGCACCTGACTTGGTGATTGATGCTGATGGTTTCCTTAGGTTCCGTGGTAGGATGTATGTTCCTGATGTGCCAGATTTGAGGAAGAAGGTTCTTGATGAGGCTCACTTGTCACCGTATTCCGTTCATCCAGGAGGAGAGAAGATGCACAAGGATTTGAGGCTCGTGTTTTGGTGGCCTGGTATGACGAAGGAGATCTTGGATTACGTTAGTAGGTGCTTGACTTGTCAACAAGTCAAGATAGAGCATAGGAGACCTGGTGGTTTGCTACAGCCGCTTCCCGTCCCTCAGTGGAAGTGGGATCCCTCAGTGGAAGTGGGAGTGTATATCTATGGACTTCATTACTGCTTTGCCTAAGATCGTGGGAGGCAAATATGCGATTTGGGTTATTGTTGATCGTCTAACTAAGTGTGCCAGATTTGTGCCGATCAGAGAGACGTGGGATATGGACCGTTTAGCTAGGGCTTATATTGCTGAGGTAGTCCGATATCATGGCGTGCCGAGAGAGATCGTTTCAGATCGAGACCCGAGATTTGTTCTAGGTTCTGGAAGGCTTTGCAGGAGGCGATGGGTAGCCGTTTGTTGATGAGTACTGCTTTTCATGCCGCGACCGATGGTCAGTCCGAGAGGACCATACAGACACTAGAGGATTTGTTCCGCGCCTGTGCCCTCGATTTTCAGAGTTCTTGGGAGCAGTGTTTGCCGTTGGTAGAGTTTTCTTACAACAATAGTTATCATGCTTCCATTGGTATGGCTCCGTACGAGGCTCTTTATGGTAGGAGGTGTCGCAGTCCGATTTGTTGGGATCAGGCTAGTGACGTTCGTGACCTTGGACCTGATCAGCTAGCTGAGACCATTGACCGTGTACAGCTCATTAGGAATAGGATGAAGGCCGCACAGGACCGGTAGAAATCCTATGCTGATGTTCGCCGTAGACCCTTAGAGTTTGAGGTGGGTGACCGAGTCTTCTTGAGGGTGTCTCCGATGAAGGGTGTTAAGAGGTTTGGAGTTAAGGGCAAGTTGAGCCCTAAGTATATTGGACCTTTTGAGATTGTGAAGAGGATTGGTGCTGCTGCGTATCGTTTGGACTTGCCTCCTAATTTGGGCAAGGTTCATAGCGTTTTCCATGTTTCCCAGCTCCGCAGATATATTAGTGACCCGAGTCATGTTTTGCCTAGAGAGATCGAGAACTTGGAGCCGAGTCTTGCTTTCGAGGAGCGTCCCGTGAAGATCCTAGATCGTCAGGATAGGAAGCTGAGGAGCAAGGTGGTGCCGCTAGTGAAGATCCTTTGGCGTTGCGGTGATGTTGAAGAGCAAACATGGGAGACTGAGGCTTCGATGCGTGCTGCGCATCCCTTCTTATTCGATTGAGGTATAGTATATAGATTTATATCCGTTCGAGTTTCGAGGACGAAACTTTTTGAAGTTGGGGTGATTGTAACATCCCGTATTTTCGTAAAATCTAATTTAATCATTTTAAATTATTTTATGTAATAAATTAATATTTTAATAATTTAACTCGGAAGATTTTAATTTAATAAGTGAGATCCGTCTTAAGAACCTCAAGTCCTTAAGACGAATACAAACTTGGCATCATTTTAAATATCCGACTTAAGTATCCGTTCTATTTTATCCGACCCGTTTCATAATACGAAAAGGACACCTCATTGTACCCTACATATTTAATATGTCGACATCTTCATCCTTCAACATTTCATTTCCACTGTGAACCATATTTCTCCTAAAACCTCACAAACCTCCATTTATACTCCTTTCTTTTGAGCTTTTCTCCCTCATCCGTTCTTCAAATTGCAAAAGTAAGTACATTTTCGGAATCCTCGTTCGATTTCCTAGTCATCCATCACTTTCATTTTTCATTTCGTCGACTTTGAAAAACGGGTTGTTTTCCTTAAATTCCATTTTTAGTACTTAAAATCCGTTTTCTATGTTGTAGGTGTTGGCCTGGACGATCCCGACACCGATAGTTACGTGATTGAGGAGGATCATCTGCCGGAGTAAGCTTAAAAGGTGACGATAATGAGAAACTCGGCCTTTATGTGTATATTAGCACTTTTGTTGTGTTTCTTATGTTTGATTCTGATTTTTGTTCAAGTTTTATGTTTAAGGAACTTAGTATCATGTTTAGGATGTTGAATATGTGAGGAATCCATACTTAAAGATGTTGTTATGTGTTCATATGTGATTTTCAGTTTTTTTCTCACTTTGCGACGGATACTCGACATAATCATTTGAGGATTGTTATGGGACTTGCTTGCTGGTAGAATAGTAGTATTGGATGATTTATGTTGTTGGGTAAACATCAATTGTAGTGTTGTTCGAGTTTTGTAGTCGATTTATGAAGTATGGGAAATTCTGAAAAATGGCGAAAATCGTTACAGGCTCTCTAAGCCGGTCGACCGGCTGGGAGTGCATCTTGAGTGTCTTCGTATTTTGTCGAAGTTGGCCTTAGGACTGCCAGCCGGCCGACCGGCTGGTGGTCTCTTCTTGGGTTGTTTTGTGTTTGCCAAGAATATAGAATAGGAAGGGAGCCCAGCCGGCAGACCGGCTGCCTGCCAGCCGGCTGGGAGTGTTTGTGGGTTGGCTTGCGTATTTTGTTAAGGCTTAGGGAAGGTCTTCCCAGCCGACCGGCTGCCTGCCGACCGGCTGGGGACCCCTTTTTGTGTTTCCGGTTTTAAAGAAAGAAGGAGGCTGAGAGGTCACCAGCCGGCCGACCGGCTGCCTGCCGACCGGCTGGGGACCCCTGAAGGCTTTTTATTGTTTTTCGATCGTAACTTTTGAACGGTTGATCGGTTTTGAGTGAAACTCGTTTTGTATACCCTTGATATATATTTGAGGTCCCGGGTGTACGGGCAACACTATATTTGGGTTCGGGAATGGAGTGAGGATAGAGACCCCCCGGTCGGGTAACCGAAAGGGAAACCGGCTCTCCCTCGTCTTAATTCCCGGGACCAGTTAAGTGTTGATTAGAGGTTTAAGAAGTTAGAACTATAGGTTAGTTTCTACCTTTGGATGTTAGTGGTTACTATGGTTGTCGCGTAGTGGGATATGTGTTCAGCTCACCTCTGGACCCACTACGTGTTTATATGTCGCGTGACGGGATATGTGTTAAGCTCACCTCTGGACCCGTTACGTGTTTTGCTTGGGCGTGTCAGGATATGTGTTAAGCTCACCTCTGGACCTGACACGTGATCGGTTGTTGTACACGGGATATGTGTTAAGTTCACCTCTGGACCCGTTGTGCGGCGACTGCGTATTGGGATATGTGTTAAGCTCACCTATGGACCCAATACATGTTTGTAGCATTGGGATATGTGTTAAGCTAACCTCTGGACCCTTTGCTTTTGGATGATTAGGGATATGTGTTGAGTTCACCTCTGGACCCTTTTCATGTTTGTAAGTCTAAGGATATGTGTTAAGTTCACCTCTGGACCCTTTACTTGATTGGATGTTGGGATATGTGTTAAGTTCACCTCTGGACCCGACATAGTGTAGTAATGGGATATGTGTTAAGTTCACCTCTGGACCCGTTGCTAGTGATATGGATGTTTATCTGCTTGCTAGATGATGGTACGGTGTCAGATATGCATGATGAGTTATTGATACTTATTTAATTGTGGTTAAATCATTTAAGGCGTTGGATGACTCTTGTTCGGTTTCATAAATAGTTGGATTGAAAGACCCCCCGACTGGGTAACCAGTAGGGAAACCGGCTCTCCTTCCTATTTGTTTATGAAGTTGGTTGAGAGCCGTGCATTGTAATCGCATGATAGTAAGAGACCAGATGATGAGATGTTTATGCTTCACATGTTGTTATATGTTGGAGTATTCTGTATTGTATTATGTGTTATGTGTTGTCACAAAAGGTGGCTAGGAGACTCTAGTCACTCCCCACTGATTGTGGCGTACATGTTTTCATGTATGTAGGTACATGCTGGTTGGAGATGGGTTCACGAGAGCTAGCGAGTGATGATCCTGCTGTCATCATATGACTTACCTTATATCGTTTAGCTGGACTCGTAGTTGATACTTTTGTTTTGGTGCCTGTAGGGATGTTCCATCCCAGGCTGATGTACATATTGGTTTTGATACTTAGAACTGTTACTTATCTATTTTGGTTTTATTTCAGTTTCAGTTTCTGTTCAGTCTAAGACTTCTCGCATGATGTTTTCTTTAAAAAGTTTTAATTCCGCTGCATCTTTGGTACTTTTGTATGTTTATATTTCCGCTTTCGCGAGGGGTTTTACACTTTTATGCTTGAAAATGTTTTAAATATCTTTAGAGCTACTTGTGATCATCTCGTTGTGGAAGCTTGAATCCTTTCGTGAGGAATGTTAGATCTTTGAGTTTGATGTTTGGCTATTGGAGATTGAGAGCATAGTAACATTTGAGAATGAGAGTATGAATTTGGATGATTTATAAGGTTTTGGAGAAGGAGTATTAAAGGTCTTGTATGAGGTTTGAAAGTTTGAGGATGTTATTACTTTGGAGGACATAGCTTTATACAGTTTTTTGTGGATTCTTAATGGTACGATGACACTCATGGATAGTAAACCATGACTATGAATTGAGGTTATAAGCTTAGTTTTATATGAGCATAAGTGATGAGATTTGCATGGTGATGTTGTTACGCTTTAATGGAAGTAGGTTATTGATGATAAGTATTCAAAAATAATGATGTGGATCTTGTGAGTGTGACTGATGATTAGGTGGTGAGATTGATGACTTTGGATACTAGACATATATAGAGAATTATCGAGAGTTTATATTAAAGCCTTTTGAGGTTAAGAGTTGTGTATGGAAGTAAGCACTACCAAATTTGAGGAAATTATGGTAGCAGTAATTTTAATGGCACTCGTGAATAGGAGAGTTTGCTTATTTGGAAGAGTTTCCTGTCTTTGAAATTATCTGTTTGAGGTTTTGGTCAATGCTATATCTTGTGGTGAATGGTAAACTAGAGTTGAAGTATTTGATAAAACTGATTTGGACTTGGAGAAATAGTAATAAGTTTTTGAGAGGGTATATATGTTGTTTAATGATGGTGGAGAAATGTTTGGACTATGAGGACTAGGAGTTATATAGTTCATGAGGTGAAAGAGTACACATTGATGAGTGTACTACTTAATGGTTTTGAGTGAGATTGGTGAAAGTGAGGAAACCTTGATGATTTAGTATGTGAGATGTAATGGTGTTTATGAGTGTTAACCACATGCGTGCTTAAAGATGATGCATGTGTGAAAACATTGTGGTTTTACGATAACTAGATCGTATTGAAATAAATGATTATTTTGGGTTGTGAGTATGAGTTTGATATGTCTTTTGAGGATTTAGAATATGTGAAGATGATAATAACATTAAGGATGTAGGATATCTTTTTATGGTTTGAGTGTTAATAAGGATCAAAGTGCGCAAAGGTTAGGATTCCGAGATGACTTTCGTTGATGATCACTTGTAATTCTTACCTTGTTTTGATCTTATGTTTGAAATTCAAGTTTCGAGGACGAAACTTATTTTTAGGGGGTTAGATTGTAACACCCCGTATTTTATAATACTATTTTATTTAATTAAGTATTTCGAAGTTTATTAATGGATTTTGGAAATATATATTTTTAGCTCCCGTTTTCTATTTTATCGTTTCCTCGTTTTGATCTACATTTGGACGGGTTAAAATGTCCGTGCACAATTTTAATTATTTTAATTTAATAGTTACTTTTCTATTTCAAGATCTCTTTACGTTTTAATATGGTTCAATCCAATTTGTAATCGGATAATCCATTGTATGAGCTAATGGACCAAAAGCCCATTAGTTAATCTCCTTATAAATAGAATTTAACCTAGCAAGCAACTAGGTCAAACTTTGGTTTTGTGCGTGAGTTTTGCCGCACGTTACTTCTCTTTTTCGACTGTTTTCTCTCATCTTCTCCCTTTGACTCCATTGTCGTTGAATATCTTTCATTCCTCCAAACTCATACATAAATTATATTTTCACAATCCTTGCTCTTACCTCTATAATATAATCTATTTAAAATATTTTATTGGGAATTATTTGTATGGACCTTTAGACCTACGTTTTGGGTCTCTTGTTTTGTGGGTAAAGAAGAAGATCCCTTTTCCTTTGGCGTTTTCGAAAGATTGATTGTTTGCTACAATTTCTATCACAAGTATTTAGATTTACGCTTTCCTTAAAGTTCTTTTTTGGGGTTATTGACACGTGTTGGAGACAATGCTTTGTTGGTCGTATTCTTTGTGAAGGTTTTCATTAATTGCCAAAAAGGTAACCAGGTGTTCCTCTTTTAATTGTGTTTATGCCAATTGATGTGATTAATATGATTTAATGATTGTATGTATGATTAGTACATGTTTGATTATTTATTGTCATGGATTAATTATGTCTCATCTATTTATGTATGTTTTATTATCGTAATTGTGGATTATAATGTGTTGATAAGTCGTTATGGGTGTCGTGTGCGCAACTATGGTTCGCGAGAAAAACACTAGATGGCGGCAAGGCTAATGGATAAGAGTGTTGCTCAAGGTTATAGTGAAGTATGTGTAACCTTGAAAATATGATTCAAGGTTATAGCTGAAACTAGTACAACCTTGAGTACGACTCAAAGTTATAGCTGAAGTTAATATAACTTTCAACTACGAGTTAAAGTTATAGCTAAGACTAACGTAAATCTGAGGTATGACTCAAGGTTATGGTTGGTGCTAGTATAACTTTAGGTTCGTGTCAAGGTTTTGGCTAAGGTTACTATAACCTCAAGCCATATGTGGAAGTTATAGTCGAGGTTAGTATAACCTCGCATCCATTACTTATGTTATAGTTAAAGTTACTATAACTTTGGTTGTTTATACTTGTTTCACATGTTGAGTTGTGTTTAGTAATTGTATAATATTGTGTTTGCATATGTCGTTGGATACTTCTATGCATTTGACATTAGGACAGTCTGTTATGATGTTCTACTGAGTTGAGTCGTGATTTTATTCACGCATGTTAGTACAGTCAGTTATACTGTGCATTGTTGTCTGCTGGTTTGAATAGATGACGGTAGTATCATTCGTATACTATCGGAATGAACAGAGCAATCCTTCGGGGTCTGGTGTATGGTCTATGTTCGGGGGGGGGGGGGGGGGGGTAACAGAGGCAGTGCGTTATACGCTCTGTTCCCCGAGTGTCGTTCGGTGTACATTTATTGCACCGAGAGTCTGGCCAGGTCTTAGACATATAGGCAGTGGTTATACGCTATACATAGTACCTTGGAGGCAGTGCATTATACGCTCCACACCGATGGAGGCAGTGCGTTATACGCTCCATCAGCTAGAGGCAGTGCGTTATACGCTCTAGCAGTTAGAGGCAGTGCGTTATACGCTCTAACGGCGTTCGCTCTATTCGCTATGCTTTGATGATAGCTTTGTGCCTTCTGTTGCTGTGGATCGTGTATCACCATATTTGCTATGCTTTAATGCTAGCTTTGTGCCTTCGATTATTGTGGATCGTGTGTTACTTCCGGTTTAGTAAGTGTTCATGGTTTAGTGGTCTTAAGTGGTTTAGGTTCTTATGGTTCCATTCACCTAGTGTTAAGAATATCATGGTATGGTAACTTTGCATGCATGTCATAACGTGTTATATCCTCACATGATCGTTGTAGCATGTCTTCAAATGATGGTAAGTTTAATTGGACTTTCATGAGTGTAGATGATCCCGCATGTTTACTGGTTTTACATTTCATTTGTTAATGATTGTTGGTTACATTCAATTGTTGTAAACATGACTGGGAGAGCATCTAGTTACTCCCGACTGATTGTCGACCCCCTTCTCAGGTTGTTCAGGTGGTTGCTGTTTGGTTGATGCTTACTTGGGAAATGTGCGAAGCGAGCTTAATAAATTGTTTAGGACCTTTGCTTTAAGTTTTTAAGAACCTTTGAATAATGTATTAGTTTGGTTTTCGATTTGAGTATCGATCCGAATTTGGGTAAGGTGTTTCCGCCACCTTAACCCAGCTATCATTGAGTTACACTCTGATATTCCTTTATATTATGTTTTTCCTTTATTTTATAATCCGGGTTGTTACATATAGGATGTAGTTAAAGGGACAAAAGACAATTTTGGCTAATGTGGAGCTAAATGGGCAAAACGAGAAGGGGGTGATGCAATAGTTCTCCTACGTGTAATACCAACCACAAAACGGTACGTGTAGGCAATAAGAAACCAAGACTCATACACATGCAAAACATGAAATGCCGGGAGTACTACTCTCAATCCTAACGTAACCGGTCATAGATATCACCGGTTTAAAGGCTCTAAAGCTCAGAATGTGTAGTAGGTTGCCAAAACTATAAGTAAAGTCTAGTGATCTAACATGAAGTCCATGACAAAATTCGGGATAACGCTTAAAACTTCACAAGGCAAGGGTCGAAAATTGGGATAACATGACATGAAATTGACTATAAACAGCTTTGTCATCATCAAATCTCCAATCCGCCTCAACTATATGCAAAAATAAACGTGATTTTTTTGAAATTTTGAAACTTTTCTGAAATTTACATAAAGAAATAAACGTGAATGCAAAACGAAATGCAAATGCAGACGCAAAAGGATGCATACCCTCCCCAAACCAAAACAGACAACGCCCTCGTTGTCTTCTCAGCACATCAAAACCAGCAAGCAAGGGGAAAGAGATATCAACCTAATACATGTTCCTAAAAACAAAAAGAAAAACAAAAGAAAACAAAAGAAAGGATGGAAGACGGTGGTACTCACAAAACTGGCTTCTCCAAACCAGTACCAAAACTAGGGAAGCCCTAAGCATCACGAGAAGCCTCCTCCTCCCGAAACGTAGGTCCTGCTCCTCCTCTCTCGTAGCACGCCTCGCTGCAGCCTCGGCACGTAAGCGCACCTCTCTCGCTACCGGTGTCTCCTCCCCCTCCTCATCAGAAGAATAAGAGTGAGGGTACCCACCATATGGGTATCGGTAGAAACAAGGATGCACCCATCCCGCTAGAAGGGGACGTGCTGTGCGGATGTAGTCCTCATAGATTGGGAACATGGCTAAAGCCAGATCCCGTCGCATCTCGGTGAAGTACCTGCAAATGCCATCAAGCACAGGATCACGACGCCCTTGGTCGGAGACCGCAGGCGCCTCAAAGGCAGGAGGTAAAACAAAATTGGGAGGATAAACCATTCCAGAGGAAGCAGGGGTAGGGGTAGGAGTAGGTGATAGTGAAGGTGAGTGAGTGGTGAGGGTGGTGGTCTCGCTCCCTCAGCAGTGGAGAGCGGTAAAAGAAGAGGAAGTGTGGCGCAAGGTAGGGTCACTGAAGGGTAGCCACAAATCTTCCACGTCATCCCATCTAGCTAGCCAGCGAAAAACTCGCATGGCCTCTATATCTAGGCGGCCAATCTCCCCCACTAGGTCAACCCTCTCGATGTAGGTAGGGCGAATGTCGCGGAGGATCCTAGTGACCAATCCGCCACAGACAATAGAGCTCGTGACCCGCCTCCCAATACCACTCCAATACTGAGCAACCAGAAAGGAAATGTTAAGAACAAAAGGGGTACGCGAATCGATGTTTACGTACCCGGCCAAGATGGCAAGCTCAGTGTTGGTGAGGTTATTAGGCTCAGGTCGCCCAAAGATAGTCTCACCCAATAAACAAAGAAAATAACAAGGGGCGGGTGTGTGAACGTGGGCTCCCTTCCGTGAAAAGAGTGGAGTGTGAGAGAGGGCAGCCCACAACTGAGGTACGAGCCTTCGAGGAGGCTCGATGGGTCCATCACTAACGAGGCCTAATGCCTCCCCAAACTGCCCCAAGGTCCAGTCGAACGACTCATTCATGAGTCGGAAATGAATACAAGGAGGGGTGCGATCCTCCCTATAGCTCTCGGGGTCAAAGGTGAAGGAGCTAAAGAACACGTAAGTAGGTCTATCTAGCGTGAGCTCCTCCATCCTAATAAATCCAGACATCCCCGTCCCATTCAGCAAGTGGCAAACATCCTCATATATACCTAGAGTCTCTAGGTCAGAGCGCGAGAGGAAACGGGTCGGGGTGAGGGGTACAGATAAAAGCGTAGGCAACCTAGAATGGTGGTCAGCAGAAACAAAACGTACCTCGGGCCTTTTAGGCAAGGGGGCGAGGTCTATCCCTCGTGAAGAAGTGTCAACGGCCCTCGATGAAGTGGCCGCAGTAGAGGGAGGCGTAGCAGTAGCCTCAGTAACAGGGGGCTCCGCAGTAGTGGCCCCAGGTGCGATGGTGAGCTCAGTAGAAACTGCAGTGTAGCTCGAAGAGGCGACCATAGAAGGTCAAGAAGTGGTGGTGGTGATGGCCAAGGACTGGGGACGAGGAATCCTAGTGAGCTTCGAGTACCTAGGAGTGGCACCCGCAGCTAACAAAGAGAAAGGAGGACGCGATTGTCCAGCATCCTCATCAGACTCGGTCTCCTCCCCGGAGTCACTCTCGGACTCCGTCTCGACGTCCTCTACTACAACAGGGGCACCAGGAGTTGCTTGAGAAGCAACAATACCCTCAATGGCTGGTGGACTCACGGTCATCCCTTCCCCCAGGACTGAAGATGTCGGAAGACACCGTCACAGCCTCCGAAACAGCAACAAGAGGCTGCCCAGACTCCTCAACAGCAGCAACAGAGTGTTGCTCTGATATCTCGGTTACGACATTCGAGACGATTGTCTCGATAGAAAGTTCAGGAGCAGGGGTGATGCGTGTCTATTTTATGATGTTTTACATCTATTTTTACACGCATTTGGTCGCTCATTTACTATGTTTTAGCCCTTATTTCCCAACAATTGTCTACTTTCGTTTTTTATGCTCTTTTGCAGATTTATACGGGAAAAGGACGATTTTATGCCAAATTCATGCCCTCGGGATTTTTTCATAACCAAGGAACAAAGGAAAGTCAACTGGAAGCATTGACCAAGTGCCAAGAAGTCAAACCGAGACAAATCAAACCAATCCTACAGGAAAATAGGTCGACCGACCTACTACTTGGGTCGGCCGACTAGGCCTCTGTTATGGAAAGCCCAGAAATCTCTGAAGCCCGTGAACAGGTTGACCGACCCACATAGTAGGTCGATCGACCTCTGCGCAGACCCAGAAGCTTTCCGGAAGCCCGTTAACGTGTTAGAGTCATTAGGAAACTCTAAATGTCCGCCTATTTAAGCAAGAGGCATGATTATGGTTTAAGCATTCAGTTTCTATTCAGTTTTTATCGATCAATCATCTAAGTTTCTACCATCCTGTTTTAGAATTTAGTTTTATCTCTAGTTGTAATCTTTCAATAATTCTCAAATACTTTTAGTTTTGTTCATTAATCTTTCAAGCATTCATCAACAAAGTTTGTTCCTTTTCTGCCTTAATCCTATTTCCGGCAATTCCTCTCTTAATTTATGCTTCATTGTTATTAGTTTAGAATTATTGTATTCGATTTAAGATAGAATCCCAAGGCTTATTATTGATTGCATGTTTAGATTGATATTCATTATGATTTCCATGTTTATTCCTATTTTCATTATTGCTTTAGTAATCATGAGTAGCTAATTTCATATGTTAGGATGTATGGAATAGATATGCGTAGGTAGTATAGGTTCCTAGACCGACTGTAGCAGAGCCGTGGTCGGCCGACCTGCTTAACAGGTCGGTCGACTGTGGTTGTGGTCGGCCGACTGGGCTAGCTGGTCGGTCGACACACTCGCGTATGTATTCTGTTTCGTTTTACGTTGTTGACTATAGTATCCTCAATGAGACCCAAGGGAGACTTGTAGGATGTTAGTAATGACCTACCCAAGATTGAAAGATACGGGAAGGGCATTGGTTTACACCTTAAGACGGCTAGGTTACTCAAGACTGAAAGGTATGTGACCTAGGATTTAGGAATCACCCTTATTGTTGACACCCAATAATTGTGAGACCTAGGAACTAATAGCATAGGCCGAAAGGAGCTATTAGGTACCATAGACCGAAAGGATATGTTGCACCCCTTACGCGATTGCAATCCATGTTGACCTTTGGATTTATATTACCTTAGCTATTTGTTACCCGATCATCCTAGCATCTCTTTTATTATAGTTTTATTCTCATCTTTATTTACTTGCTTTATTTTTATATTTGTTTTAGACTTAGCAACAATCGATCAAACACCCAATTTTGTTACCCTAAAACATTAACATCAAACAATAACATTCCCCACCTCTCTGTGGTTCGACCCTGACTTTCACTATCTATAGTTAAAGGTTAGGAATTATAAATTTTATCTTTGGCACCCCTCAACGACGGGTGTCAAATTTTGGCGCCGTTTCCGGGGAGGTGACGCCAGTGTTTATTGTTTTCTGTTTATGTTTTCCCTTTTTCTTTTGCTGTCATGACCATCGCCCCTTTCCCACAACTCGAGCATGAACCATTACATAACTATTATGGTAGATTAACCTCTTTCCTTTCTCAGTCTGACTATCCTGTTAGTATTGGGGAGGTTTGTCGTATCTTTTATGATGGAGTTACTGGTAAGACCCTGATCGAGATTGAGAGGAAGTGTGGATGGGAATTTTTATACTTACCCTACGAGAAGCAATGGGGGCTTCTCAAACACATTATCCAAGCTAGTGAAGATACGGAGAGGTATGAGGACGTCAATATTAGTAGCCCGGATATTCCTATCGAGTGTGATCCTATCACACCCGTTACTAAAGAGTCACTCATTCTTAAGGATGAGTATGATAGGTTACTTGATTCCCTTTCCCTCCCCGTTGATGATACTGACTTGGATTTGGCTAATGAGCTAGACCTTCACCCCTTGACTGACCAACCTATTTTTGTAGGTGTTAGTAATGAACATGTCCATGACACGTTCGAAACCTCGGTTGATGAACCTTGTTTTTTGCAGGATTCTTTTATTGACATTTCTGATGTTTTAATAATATTAGTGAGTGTTCTATGCAAGGAGCCTTTACAAAGGATCCTTCGGAGGCTTTGATGTGTTTTGAGGCATGCGCAGGTGAATCTCTTGCTCAGGAGGCTGATTTGGATGCTCCAGATATTGCAACACTAGTGACAGAGTCTATAGGCGGTAGAAAGAGAGATGTTCTCAATCGAGTAGTATCCCTTACTCTATCAAATGATGTAGAGAACGAGATCACTCAAGCAAGTGATAATTTGGCTGAAGAAAAGAGCCCTAGGAAGAAGAAACCGAGGAAAGTGTCGGCCCACGATTTGGGAGTCGACAACCCCGGGAGATGGATGGCTAGAGCTATGGATGATGACCCACCCATCTACAAGGTGGAGAGAAACTCATCTACCCAAATCACCATAGCTGAAGGAGTAACCTGTAGTCAGAACCCTTGGTCAAAGAAACGCCGAATCCTTCGCAGATGACTTCTTCTTTTTGCTCGTTTCTGTTTTTCTAAAGACATTTTTTTTTTTTAAGACTTTCTAGTTTGCTTGCTTTAAGTTTTTTAGGACAATTTTTGCTTTTGTTGCGTGGTTAAGACAGTTAGACCTGGATTCTGGTTTATCGCGCATGTTTTGGGCGCATATATACTGTATTTCAGGTTTGGGGAAGATTAACTTGGTTGATGCAACTTACTTCCGAAGAAAAAAAAGCTATTGTACAGGAAACTGGGTCGGCCGACCTCAACACTCAGTCGGTCGACCAGACCCCTGTGTTCCAGCAACATTATGGGACTGGCAGATGGTCGGTCGACCAGGGGGAACGGTCTACCGACCTGCTCTCCTGTACAGACGCCTCAAGATGCTTCGGGAAGTGTGCAAACGTGATAGGGAAGTCCTTTTCCCTATTCTATCTTTTATGTTTCACCTTTCTTCCTTTATTTCAAACCTTTAATACATTATATATCACCCAAAACACATTTAACCCCCGAAAAAGGTCTTCCTTTGTTTGACTTTTTCAGGTACTTGGAGTGGCACTGCTGGCCACCAAAACCTCCTAACTCGCGCTGGTTTGGGGAGGTTTCTCATGCGCTCAAAAATCCAGTGAGTTCTTTCCATTTTCCTTGGTTTTATTTTCCTTGCATCTTTCCTTCAATTTTCTGAAACCTTTACTTAGGCTGATGCACAATGGGGACATTGTGCGGGTTGGTTTGGGGAATGGTTTTGTGTCGCATGCATTGTTCCTTGCATTTTGTCACACGTTTAATTGCATTTCTGTATTGCATCGTTCTTTTATTTATTTTCCATGCATATACAAAAAAATCCAAAAAAATAGAAAAAAATCAAAAAAATTTCCAAAAAAATGCACGTTTACATCAGCATATAGGCCGAGTCGGAACGATAGTATTTCAAGGATGATTTTGCTATCTTAGCTTACATGTTTATGCCTTTACATTGCCTTGTCAACTTGTTTTAGTATAAGAGTCTTATGCATATCTACGAGTTTTTGTCAATTTGTATATCTTGGGACTTGACTTATACCTTGGCAACCTACTATACATTCTAAGTTTTGGAGCTTATTTCCTGGTTTCATTTTCAAACCAGTTGTCTAGGATGTGAGTAGTACTCCCCTTGGAACATGTTACATCAATATGCATAAACATGAACCTGAATTACTATATACTTGTTTTACTATCTCGTTTTGTGAGTCTTGGTACGTGCATTTGGGATCCCTTTTCTCCTATTTACCCATAAGCCCTACATAGCCAAAATTGCCTTTTTATTCCCCCAAAACTACATCCCATACTTAGCCTACCCTTCCAAGCTAGTATTTGTGGTCTTTGGTTTATTTTTTGGAGGCATCTTGGTTTGTATGCTATCTTGAGCAAAAAGAGAAAAGAAAGAAAGAAAGCAAGAAAAGAAAAAGAACAGAAAAAGAAAGAAAAAGAAATAAAGAAAAGAAAAACGAAAAAAATCAAAACATACAGGAAGTCAGTCGACCGACCACACCCTCAGGTCGGTCGACCAACTGACAGCATCAGAAATTCAAAATTTCGTTCTGAAATCCCTTTCTTTTATATGTTATCACTCCCGTACCTCATTCAAAATATTTGGGAGTCCTTTCTTATATTTAATGTGAGAGTTATGCTACAAAAGAGCACCTTCTTAATATCAAAAGTTGTGAAATATGTTGTTGGGAATCGGTTTTACTAGCTTGGCTACTAACCCCACAAATCCAAAAACATCTTAACCTTTTTTTACCTTTCACCTCACATATCTTTCATTACCTCAATTGCATGTATCCGAGTCACTTGATGAGTGTGTTCATACATAGTTGTAGAATTCTTGTTCATGTTAGATTGCAGGCATGCATTCATGGGTCGCAGTTAGGTGAGTGTCTTTACAATATACTTCTTCCTATCTTTTACATATACTCACCTTTTGCTTCATGAGTGTCTCGAGCGTACCGCGAGAGTCCATGGTATAAAGTCTTTATAGTCTCTAGTTTTGCAAGTTTGACGACACCATAACTCGTTTGCATTATTTGAATACTTTCTCATTTTGTACTTGGCAATTGTCTAGGCTAACATGTAAATTTCGCTCTGAAATTGAAATCGTTCCATTAGTTAAGCTCGAGTCTATTTCTTGCTTGGGGGCAAGCAAGGTTTGGTTTGGGGAATTTAATGCGTGTCTATTTTATGATGTTTTACATCTATTTTTACACGCATTTGGTCGCTCATTTACTATGTTTTAGCCCTTATTTCCCAACAATTGTCTACTTTCGTATTTTTATGCTCTTTTGCAGATTTATACGGGAAAAGGACGATTTTATGCCAAATTCATGCCCTCGGGATTTTTTCATAACCAAGGAACAAAGGAAAGTCAACTGGAAGCATTGACCAAGTGCCAAGAAGTCAAACCGAGACAAATCAAAGCAATCCTACAGGAAAATAGGTCGACCGACCTACTACTTGGGTCGGCCGACCAGGCCTCTGTTATGGAAAGCCCAGAAATCTCTGAAGCCCGTGAACAGGTCGATCGACCCACATATTAGGTCGACCGACCTCTGCGCAGACCCAGAAGCTTTACGGAAGCCCGTTAACGTGTTAGAGTCATTAGGAAACTCTAATTGTCCGCCTATTTAAGCAAGAGGCATGATTAGGGTTTAAGCATTCAGTTTCTATTCAGTTTTTATCGATCAATCATCTAAGTTTCTACCATCCAGTTTTAGAAATTAGTTTTATCTCTAGTTGTAATCTTTCAATAATTCTCAAATACTTTTAGTTTTGTTCATTAATCTTTCAAGCATTCATCAACAAAGTTTGTTCCTTTTCTGCCTTAATCCTATTTCCGGTAATTCCTCTCTTAATTTCTGCTTCATTGTTATTAGTTTAGAATTATTGTATTTGGTTTAAGATAGAATCTCAAGCCTTATTATTGATTGCATGTTTAGATTGATATTCATTATGATTTCCATGTCTATTCCTATTTTCATTATTGCTTTAGTAATCATGAGTAGCTAATTTCATATGTTAGGATGTATGGAATAGATATGCGTAGGTAGTATTGGTTCCGAGACCGACTGTAGCAGAGCCGTGGTCGGCCGACCTGCTTAACAGGTCGGTCGACTGTGGTTGTGGTCGGACGATTGGGCTAGCTGGTCGGTCGACACACTCGCGTATGTATTCTGTTTCGTTTTACGTTGTTGACTATAGTATCCTCAATGAGACCCAAGGGAGACTTGTAGGATGTTAGTAATGACCTACCCAAGATTGAAAGATACGGGAAGAGCATTGGTTTACACCTTAAGACGGCTAGGTTACTCAAGACTGAAAGGTATGTGACCTAGGATTTAGGATTCACCCTTATTGTTGACACCCAATAATTGTGAGACCTAGGAACTAATAGCATAGGCCGAAAGGAGCTATTAGGTACCATAGACCGAAAGGATATGTTGCACCCCTTACGCGATTGCAATACATGTTGACCTTAGGATTTATATTACCTTAGCTATTTGTTACCCGATCATCCTAGCATCTCTTTTATTATAGTTTTATTCTCATCTTTATTTACTTGCTTTATTTTTATATTTGTTTTAGACTTAGCAACAATTGATCAAACACCCAATTTTGTTACCCTAAAACATTAACATCAAACAATAACATTCCCCACCTCTCTGTGGTTCGACCCTGACTTTCACTATTTATAGTTAAAGGTTAGGAATTATAAATTTTATCTTTGGCACCCCTCAACGACGGGTGTCAAGGGGATTGATTTACTTGGTCCATTACTACATCAAACAACAAGTATAAACGAATTTAAACAAAGATTAATCACTTAAAGGGCACGATTCGAAGCTCGACTAACATACACCCTAAAAATTCGAAAAACTAAGGGAATGGGGTGTTTAATTAACAAAGAAGAGCTAGGAACACTTACTTGATGATAATACCCACGTAGTGCAAAAAATTGGAACAAGAAGCACAGAAATCGAAATTTCAACCGAAACCCTAGAATCGAAAATTTTCGAATTGGGGCTTGAAATCGGGTTTTTTGATAGGGCTTTTTTGTTAAAATTGATATGTAAACCAGTTGGGTACTATAATTTAGTTGTTATTTGGGCAATTCAGGGCATAAATTGCAAGGAGATTTGAAAAAGCTCAAAAATGGGGAAGAACTCAGAAACTTCGGTCGAGAAAAGTGAGGTGAAAATCGAGAATTTTTACCTTAAATAGACCGAAAAAGGTACTTATCTCGATCGAGTGCTTTTTGATACCTGGAGGGCTCGATCGAGAACAGTAGCAGCTCGATCGAGAGATCCTTGACTGTTGAACTTCTGGCCCCTTGATCGAGAGAAAAATCTCTCGATCGACTTTCCAAATTCCCCTCGATCGAGAGGGTCCTGACTTTTGGACTCCCTCCTTTTCGATCGACCAATTATTTCCCTCGATCGAGAAGAAATCTCCTCGACCGAATTCATCAACCCAGAATTTGCTCGATCGAGAGGATTTATCCTCTCGGTCGAGTGCTTTTTCATCTGACCGCACTTTGATTAGTTTCTGATTGTCGCGGCTCAGTCGTACCTGCAATAAGCATAAAACAAATATCCCAAAACCACCAAAAAATATTTTTCCGAGTCAGTCTACTGTCCAAACTACGATTGTCTAGCTAACGGATGTCCTAAAAAAAAACACAAGTTTCAAAAAAGCGAAAAATCCACGAAAACTAGTTTATTTACAACCTTGCACGGGGTTGCAAACCCGGCTATTCCTCCATCGATTCAGATTGGCCATCCTTCGGCCGCGGCTGTGATGTACTAGCTTCTCCATCATTGGTCCTCAACTTCCTCCTCGACGCCCGTGACTCATCTTCCGACTTCCTCTCGTCTTTTTACTCTATAAACAGCTCCGCCATGCTCTTTGATTTCCCCATAGGTGGGTCCATTGCGAAGTTTCCCCATCCTGGCCCGGTGCACCTGATAACAGAAATACGGGCCCCTCTTTTGCTCTCTTTACGAGGCAACGGTGTTAGTGGGGTTGGGGGTACAGCGACATGCGGAGGTTCATCTATGATCGTAGAGTCTTTCGACGGGGTCACTTCCATAGGACAAGAGTCTGAGTAAACGGCTTGCAAGACATTGCATTCTAGAATGCGCATTGGACCCTTATGTGTCGCGGGTTTGGCGAAAACTAATTCCTCTCCCCCGACTCGGAAGGTCATAGTGCGCAATCCAACATCAATGATTTCTTGGGCAGTATGTAGAAAGGGTCAACCAAGTATGATGGGTGTGTATGAGTCTTCCGGAATGTCGAGAACGACAAAGTCAACCGGTATATAAAAACGTCCCACCTTAACCGATATTGTTAGTTATTTAGACCATATTAATACTCATATTGTGATCTTAAAATTACAATATAATCTAAAATGGTCTAAATCTACATGCATGCAAACAAAAATATAAAAGATGGTATTAAACCATCTTAAGATAAAAAAACCTTACATTGTATAAGCAAGATAATGGGCACAACACAAGGACTCCTTCCTTATTGTTGTTCTTGAGCTATAGAATAAGAAAGATCCTCCAAGACTACTAACCACCAAATAGATGGTCTCCTAAGGATACACCCAAGATTATCCCAAAAACTACTAAGTTACTAACTAGGTAAATTTAGTAGTAAACCTTGTATTATGTGATAATATTATTACACTAATAACATTATGATATATTTATTATTATGAGGATTTTTCTCTCTTAAAATTAAGAGGATTTATGTGTACAATGAGGAGTATATATAGGGGTTTGAAATGTAAACAATTCATGGGAACATGCCATGTGTTTACACCACCAAACTTTGACAAATATGCTTAATAAGACATTATATATATTATGGTTCAAATGGACCCATTTTGGTCCATTTCGATTTCCGACATTTGTCCCACAAATGCTTATAAGTTTTATATTTAATTATCTTAATTAATTATTAAATTGATCATTTAACAAATAAATAATACAAATCAACAATTAATAACCACTTAACAATTAAGTTCTTATTAGACTATTTTATCAGTATAAAATATAACATATGAACCCTTATTAGCTAATTTTACAATCTCTTGTAAGTTTAAATAGTTATTTATCTTCGCCTCAAATATATACACATGTCGTAGAAATTTATATAATTAACTATTAATTATAAAATCTCATTTATATTTATTAATTAATTATCAAATAATTAAATAATAAATCCCCTTGGCCCAAGTTCGTAACTTGTCATCAAATATATATTCACATGACTTATTTAAAAGTCCTGTAATACAAGGATTTAATTTAATTGTATCTAATACAAATAATTAGTTTTTCCATTTGGGCATCATCCTATAGGTGTGACCTAAAGGGATCAGCTGGTCACCGTCGTCACACGACAGTAATGTCAAACTCTAGTCAGCCAATCATTACCGATTAACGTTGACCAGCTGACATATATGTAAAATAAATCCCTGACATATTCCTTGTACGAGATTTATTATGTAGACGCACTATTGTGGAGGACACTACTCCAACAATCTCCCACTTGTCTGACACAAGTGTGCGCCACCGATTCTCTTGTCCAAAGTTATCTCCCACTCAATGCAAGATGTCTTCCAGGTCGTTCCTGCATGTGATCTCATCATAAAGTGGTTTCCTCGATCAGGAGAATGACTGTCTGACCGGATTATCTACTATAGACCTTATCCGAGCGTGGCCACGCATTTTCAGTCAACTCTCCTCGAGTGGCCTTGAGATAAAAATTTGACATAAGTGGACAATCCTGTTGACCTATTTTCTTTGTTCAATTGCAGATCACCATGACCCAGAAGATGCCCATCAGCCTCCTGTTACGGCACGACCTTAAGCAAAAACTAAAGTCAATCGGAAACTGTACTGACTCAGACAAATAGTCTCCAGTCAAAAGAATCGACTCGAAGGAATAAATAGAAATCCTCGCCACGACCTAGCAACAAAAAGACTATATAAACGGTCACTGTCCGACAAATTGTCTCACAATCTGCCTATGTAATCGACCAATCATCACTATGACCATATGACAGTCGAACATGTCATCTATCGCCTTACAATCTAGTCATTTCGAGACGTCACCTCATTAAGTAACTAGGGACAAAATACTATGTTAATCCAGTTCACTTAATAGGGTTCGACGTTGTCATTACAACCTATTTGGATAAAACAAAGTATATGAATTTAGACAACAACTAAATACGACGATAAATGTAATTATCATATATGAAATAATTGGTACAATATTTAAAATTATTACATATCGTATAATTTACAGTAGTTCTGTCATTCGTCTCAACCCCATAGAAACTACATCACTATCATGTTTTGCTTGAGACAATGGCTTGGTTAAAGGATCAACGATGTTTTCAGCAGTCCCAACCTTACAGACTATAATTTCCTTCCTTTCAATTAGATCTCTAATTACATGAAATTTCCTAAGTACATGTCTAGACTTGTTACTAGACTTGGGCTCTTTAGCTTGAAAAATTGCCCCACTGTTATCACAGTATAAAGTGATAGGATCCTCGGCGGTCGGAACTACTCTCAGTCCCTCCGAAAATTGCCTAATCCAAACAGCTTCCTTAGCAGCCTCAGATGCTGCAATGTACTCAGCTTCCGTTGTAGAATCAGCAGTCACAGACTCCTTAAAACTTCTCCAACAAACCGCCCCTCCGTTCATCATATAGACAAAACCAGCCTGGGATTTTAAATCATCCCTATCGGTTTGGAAACTGGCATCCGTATAACCTCTTACACGTAACTCAGATTCTCCTCCAAACACTAAGAATGAATCTCTAGTCCTTCTCAAGTATTTAAGAATATTCTTGACGGCTATCCAGTGACTCTCACCTAGATTATTTTTATAACGACTTGTCATGCTCAAAGCATACGAGACGTCAGGACGAGTGCACATCATAGCATACATGATCGATCCAACAGCGGAAGCATAGGGAATCGACTTCATGCGTTCAATATCCTTAGGTTCCGTGGGACACTGTGATTTACTTAAGGTAATCCCACTACCTATTGGTAGAAAACCTTTCTTAGAGTTTTTCATATTGAATCGATCAAGAATTTTATCTATATAAGCTTCTTGACTCAATGCTAATATCTTATTGGTTCTATCTCTATAGATCCGGATACCCAAGATGCGTTGTGCTTCTCCCAAATCTTTCATTTGGAAGTGGTTTCCTAACCACTTCTTAACAGAAGTAAGCATATTTATGTCATTCCCAATGAGTAATATGTCGTCCACATATAAAAGTAAGAAAACAACTTTACTCCCACTAAACTTTATGTATAAACACGGTTCCTCAACACTTCGAGAAAAACCATTCTGTTTAATCACATGATCAAAACGATGATTCCAACTCCTTGATGCTTGCTTAAGACCATAAATGGATCTCTTAAGCTTGCATACTTTGTTAGGATTTTTAGGATCCACAAAACCTTCAGGTTGTGTCATGTACACTTCCTCTTCCAGAAACCCATTCAGGAAAGCGGTCTTGACATCCATTTACCATATCTCATAATCATGAAATGCAGCAATTGCTAACATTATCCGAACAGATCTCAGCATAGCAACTGGTGCAAAGGTCTCGTCATAGTGTAAACCATGAACCTGAGTGAACCCTTTCGCCACCAGTCTAGCTTTGTAGACATCTTTATGTCCATCCATGCCGATTTTAATCTTAAAAATCCACTTACACTGAAGAGGTCGGACATCTTTAGGTAATTCAACCAGATCCCATACCTGATTGTCATACATGGAATCCATTTCGGATTGCATGGCTTCAAGCCATAACTTAGAGTCAGAACTAACAATAGCTGCTTTGTAGGTTTTAGGTTCGTCACTTTCTAAAAGTAATACCTCATAGTCACCATCTTCCTCAATGATACCAAGGTATCTATTAGGTTGGTGACTTACCCTTCCTGACCTCCTAGGTTCAGAAGGAATAATAACCGAATCTGACGAAGAAGGGACATTTTCCTGTGCAGTCACCTCAGTTTGTGGCTCTTGAACTTCATCAAGTTCAAATTTTCTCCCACTCTGTCTCCTAGAAATAAACTTTTTTTCTAGAAAGACAGCCTCACGAGCCACAAACACTTTGTTCTCGTGACTATTGTAGAAGTAATAACCTCGGGTTTCCTTAGGGTAACCTGCAAAAGTACATTTATCAGAACGAGGTGCAAGCTTATCGTCACACTTGTTTCTGATATAAGCGTCACAGCCCCATATTTTCAAGTATTGTAGATTAGGGACCCTCCCTTTCCATATCTCATATGGTGTTTTGTCGGTAGCTTTAGTGGGACTCCTGTTCAAAGAACATATTGCAGATAAGATAGCAAATCCCCAGAATGACTCAGGTAATTCAGTTTGACTCATCATTGATCGAACCATATCTAATAAAGTTCGATTCTTCCTCTCAGCCACCCCATTCAATTGTGGTGTGCCGGGAGGAGTTAACTGAGATACAATACCACAGTTTTTAAGGTGATCTCTAAAGTCATTGCTTAAATATTCACCACCACGATCTGATCGTAATGTTTTAATCTTTTTATTTAATTGGTTTTCTACTTCATTCTAAAACTCCTTGAACTTATCAAAAGCTTCACTTTTATACTTTATTAAGTAGATATACCCATATCTACTCATGTCATCGGTAAAAGTAATGAAATAGTCATAATTATCTCTAGCAGTGACTGTCATTGGACCACATACATCGGTATGTATTAAACCCAATAACTCACTAGCTCGAGATCCTCTTCCTTGAAAAGGTGGACGAGTCATCTTGCCAAGTAGACAAGATTCACATGTACCAAATGATTCGAAATCAAAAGGTTTAATAACACCAGTCGACACTAGTCTTTTAATGCGTTTCTCGTTGATATGTCCTAATCGACAATGCCATAAATAAGATAGATCGGTATCACCGGTTTTGAGTCTTTTATTATCCAAATGATAAACATCGTTGCAAGTGTCTAGAATATAAATACCATTAATAAAAATAGCTTGACTATATACAATCCCATTAAGGGAAAAAGTACAACAGTTGTTCTTAATTACAAAACGAAACCCTTCCGTGTCTAATACAGATACTGATATTATATTCCTAGACAACGTTGGCACAAAATAACAATTATTTAGATACAACTGCAAACCCGACGCTAAACTAAGTACATAGGTTCCAACAGATACGGCGGCTACTATAGATCCGTTTCCCATCCGTAGATCCACGTCACCCTTGTTTAGCTTCCTTACGCTTTTTAGGCCCTGTAAATGATTACACAGGTGAGAACCACAGCCAGTATCTAATACCTTAGTTGTAGTAGTAGCGTAATTTATGTCTATCATAAAAGATTTGATTGAGAATTTACATGTTGGCTTCATAATACCAGCTTTGATGTCATCCAGATATTTGGGGCAATTACGCTTCCAATGTCCCTTGTTATTACAATAATTACAAGTATCATTGATATGATTTCCCTTCTTAGATTTTGGTTTGGAAGGGCCATTCGCAATAGCCTTCCCTTTACCTTCAACCTGCACGGGTTTCTTACCACCACTCCTTTTAAACTTCTTCTTCCCCTTTACATTAATAGCTAGGACATCTTTCCTAGTGTTCCCACTTAACCCCATGTCTTTCTCTGCTTGCACAAGCAAAGAATGGAGTTCATGTAGACTTTTCTTCATATTGGCCATATTATAATTTTCTCGAAATTGGGTGAATCCTTTGACCATAGAGAGGGAGTGAAGCACCCGGTCCACAATAAGCTCTTCGGGGATCTTGCATCCCAGCCCTTCTAGAGTTTCCACATACTCAATCATTTTGAGTATATGGGCACTAACAGATTGCCCTTCCTTAAGATTAGCCTCAAAGAAGCGAACAGCGGCATCATATTGAAGTATCCTCGGGGCTTGAGAAAACATGGTAGAGAGCCTCGAGTATACCTCATACGCATCTTTGAAGCGGACACGTTGCCTTTGTAGGGATGCTTCCATCGCAAATATTAAAACATTTTTAATGGCGGCGGATTGTCTTTGATAATCATTATATGCGTCCTTTACATCAGGAGTAGCCCTAGTACTTGGTAGAGGGGGAGAAGGATCGACAAGGTAGCGTAATTTACCATCACCTGCAGCAGCTAATCGAAGTTGTTCTTCCCAATCTTTAAAATTACTACCATTAGCATTTAAAACATATTTGTCCATGAACTGGCGGAGCCATGATTCTTTAGAAATCGTAGCGGTTTGACTAGAAGAAGCCATTGTGATTTACTACAAAACGGGAATGGAAAGAAAATCAACATTTATCATAAAATACTTGTAAAACAATTTTAACAAGTTAGCATTTATATAATGATCTCCCACTGAATTATATAAATGATTCCAAGACCCATCTTTATAATATAAACACGGGCACGGTGAGGCTGTTTCATCCCATATTTATATAAATTTGGTGAGTCAACATTTTGACTGATTCTACTGAATAGAACTCTTGGTTGATGAATTTTCTTAAAATTTATCATTTTAGCCCCGGAATCAACTATGGGCACGGTGAGGCCGATTCATCCCACATTAATCCCGTTGAGTCTAACCAATTTTCACGTGTGATAACTTTCATTACCCTACTTACCCAACGTAAAAAGAGAGTACCCCGGTGAGCCGAGCCTACCTCTAATGAAGAAGGGATTCATAGGTGCTAATACTTGGTAAGGCTTTATCTCAATTTTAAAAGTGAGAGATCTTATCAATTTAATTGTCTATCACTTTTAAGTGAACAAAATGGTGAATGGTAGACAATTGAATCGATAACAACGAAAAATAAATAAATAAATATGTAGTGATGACGATTTGGCATGAATGCATAAATGTAAATTAGCAAGTCCTAATATGGCCACCTAGTTAATATAATTAACTAAAATTATTACACATCGGAAACCAACTCCTTGGTCCCTTGAGTCTTCACAAATTGCCCTCCTTCTTTAGGATTTCGGATCTCCTTTCCGAAAACACCGTCTTCATGAAAAATCCATCTTTAGATGCTTCATCTAACTAATATTAATTAAATTACATTGAAATAACCTATTATACAATTTTTAATAAAATTAAAATAAAACTATTAGTAAATTACAAATTAGGCGATACGAAATCGCAATTAATTACAAAACAAATCGATATTCCCTTACATTACGGGAAATACCAATTTCTACCTATGGCCATATTAGGAAAGTTACATAATTATAATGCTAAGAAACATCCATCTAAATGAATAATAAAAATGCATTATGTAAAAATGACATGCCAAATCATCTAACTTACCAACAACGATCATTTGAGCTCGTAATGACGGAATTTTTACCAATAAAAATTCTCAATTAATTCTTAAAACAATTTTAAGACTTACTCATCTTAATAATCTGGTCTATTATCAAAATAATTATTCTCAACAATTATCTTGAAATTATATGGGAATTAAAACATAATCATGATAAAAAGATACAATAATTCACAATTATCTTATAAAAATTCCATTTAATTTAAAAACTAATGGAAAATTAAATTTCAAAACTATGAACATTCTGATCTTACACTAAAAATGTCATGTAAGTGAAAATTTTAGTTTTGAAATTTATTCAAAACGATTTTATAATTTAATCGGTAAAACGGACAATTTTTACGATTTAATTCTAAATCAAACCATAAAAATTGAAATAACTTTAAAATCAAAATTTATATATTTTGGAAAAATATCCAGGAGCTAAAAATTCAAAAATTTCGAGCCCAAAAATTAAATCAATAATTATTTACAAAATAACCACTATTTGCCCATTTTTATCAAATAAAAATCATTAAACTAAATAAATTAATCACATTAACTTAAAATTTCTATTTTTCTCATAAATATAACATGCATGTAGTTATTTCAAAATAAACATGCATAAAATTAACATGCAACCAAAAATAATTAACTTTTACTTAGTTTTAATGCATTTTAACATAATTTTATGCCATTTAAAGTCATAAAAAAATAAATAAAATAACAAAAAATCAAATTTTCGTCCCATATCATTCTAAGACCATATTATATACATGCAAGACCATATTATGTGATAAAAACTATTTTTAATGACATAATATCAATTTACTAATTTATCTCATAGATTACTAAAATCGTCTTAAGACAACATGCATGTATGTAACAATGCTTTGATACAACTTGTTAGTTATTTAGACCATATTAATACTCATATTGTGATCTTAAAATTACAATATAATCTAAAATGGTCTAAATCTACATGCATGCAAACAAAAATATAAAAGATGGTATTAAACCATCTTAAGATAAAAAAAACCTTACATTGTATAAGCAAGATAATGGGCACAACACAAGGACTCCTTCCTTATTGTTGTTCTTGAGCTATAGAATAAGAAAGATCCTCCAAGACTACTAACCACCAAATAGATGGTCTCCTAAGGATACACCCAAGATTATCCCAAAAACTACTAAGTTACTAATTAGGTAAATTTAGTAGTAAACCTTGTATTATGTGATAATATTATTACACTAATAACATTATGATATATTTATTATTATGAGGATTTTTCTCTCTTAAAATTAAGAGGATTTATGTGTACAATGAGGAGTATATATAGGGGTTTGAAATGTAAACAATTCATGGGAACATGCCATGTGTTTACACCACCAAACTTTGACAAATATGCTTAATAAGACATTATATATATTATGGTTCAAATGGACCCATTTTGGTCCATTTCGATTTCCGACATTTGTCCCACAAATGCTTATAAGTCTTATATTTAATTATCTTAATTAATTATTAAATTGATCATTTAACAATTAAATAATACAAATCAACAATTAATAACCACTTAACAATTAAGTTCTTATTAGACTATTTTATCAGTATAAAATATAACTTATGAACCCTTATTAGCTAATTTTACAATCTCTTGTAAGTTTAAATAGCTATTTATCTTCGCCTCAAATATATACACATGTCGTAGAAATTTATATAATTAACTATTAATTATAAAATCTCATTTATATTTATTAATTAATTATCAAATAATTAAATAATAAATCCCCTTGGCCCAAGTTCGTAACTTGTCATCAAATATATATTCACATGACTTATTTAAAAGTCCTGTAATACAAGGATTTAATTTAATTGTATCTAATACAAATAATTAGTTTTTCCATTTGGGCATCATCCTATAGATGTGACCTAAAGGGATCAGCTGGTCACCGTCGTCACACGACAGTAATGTCAAACTCTAGTCAGCCAATCATTACCGATTAACGTTGACCAGCTGACATATATGTAAAATAAATCCCTGACATATTCCTTGTACGAGATTTATTATGTAGACGCACTATTGTGGAGGACACTACTCCAACAGATATATCCTCCAAAATACCCATAGGCTTAGCCGTCGACCTGTCAGCCATTTGCACGGACATACTCGTGTAGTGAAATCGGTTAAGACCCAACCTCCTTGCTAAAGACCATGGCATAACGCTAATACTAGCACCTAAGTCACATAACGCGCGGTCAATATAGTGAAGTCCTATGTAGCAAGCTATGGAAAAACTACCCGGGTCGGATAGTTTGAGTGGGGTCCGGTATTGCAAATGGGCTGAAGACCCTTCCGTAAAAGCTACGGTCTCAATTTCACTAACGGTACGCCTACGCATAAAAATGTCTTTCATGAATTTTAAATAGGAGGGTACCTTTCTTACTAGGTCCAAGAATGGAATGTGGACATTGAGGCCTTTGATCAGTTGGCCAAATCTTTGGAACTCTGGTTCACTTGTCTTCTTTTTCATCAAACGTCCCGGAAATGGGACCTGCACATCCGAATCTGGTCTATGCGTATCACCGATTAACGCATTGTTCATCACTCTTCTGTTTGGTTCACTCGATCGAGCGTTCTCTTCCTCTAGATCAGTCGATCGAGCATCCTCAGCAACAAATCCACTCGATCGACATTCCAGCGTTCTCGATCGAGTGGTCGCTTTCTCAACAATGCTAGATCGAGCACTCTCTACTGACAAATCGCTCGATCGAGGAGATTGAGGCTCTCGATCGATCTCTTTTTCTGCATTTCCTCTCGATCGAGAGTCTGAAACCTCTCGATCGAGACTTTTCTCAGCTTTTCCAGCAACTTTCTCTGCTCCTTCATTTCCTGCGACATCAAAAACAGCCTGATTAACAACTTCATCATTAGAATAAAATTTACCTGATCTGAGGGTCACAACGTTCAACGTTTCCTTCCTCTTTTCCGACTGAGAAGGTAGATGGCCTGGTTTTCTCGACAATTGATTTGTGGCGAGTTGAGCAATTTACGACTCAAGCATCTTTATCGTAGAGTTTGTCGCTTGGTCAGACTTAGCCATTTGCGTAGCCAAAGACTGTATCATGCTCTTCAACTCTCCTACCTCGGACACCCCGAGGAACTACCTTTTTGAGGGTTCGGAAACTGCGGGGCCCTCGAGAACTGTTGCTTTTGCGGTGGAATATACGGTTGTTTTTGTTGTGGTGGTGGGGGAGACGGGTTGAGAACATTTTCGCTTGTCCACCGTAAATTCGGGTGGACATATCCGTGATTGTATCCCCCTTGCTTGTATTGTTGAAACGAGAAAACTTGCTCTCGATCAGCGAAGCATTCAACCGCACCGTCACCTTGCTCGCCACACCTTTTGCAAAGTACCATTTCCTCTTTCTGCAGGACGTGAACCGTCTGACGGTTCCCAACACCCTTATTTTCCAACCTCTCAATTTTTGCAAACAGCTTATCGAACTTCGCCTCTAGGCCCTCAGTCTCTATGTTGTCAACTGTTCTTGTACCACTTCTGGGTTTCCCATACTCAGAAATATGGGTGGCCATCTCCTCAATTAAACTCCAGCCTTTATCATCGTCTACCTCACGCTGGAATTGCCTATTTGCAGCCGAATCTAAAATGGCCCTATGATCATCATATAGGCCATTGTAAAACTGGTTACAAATAAACCATGGCTCGAAACCATGGTGGGTGACCGACCCCACATAACCTTTAAACCTCTCCCAAGCTTCAGTTAAGTTTTCAGAGGGTTTCTGTTTAAAGTTGGTTATTTGTGTGCGTAAGGCGTTTGTACGTTGTGGTGGAAAATATTTCTTGTAAAAAGCAAGGGCTAGGGACGTCCAGTCAGTTATCCCAGCTGTCTCTCTATCTAATTCCGACAACCACTCCCTTGCGTTGTCGGTTAAGGAAAAGGGAAAGAGGGCTTCTGTAACACCCCCATTTACCTAGGAGCCTAAACTAGGACTTCCAGAGTAAATAGAATTGTTACCATCCTGGATAAACCAGGGTAGTAGATATTCACAGTGAAAGAAACACAGTACTTTAAATATAAAAGTTTAAACAGATAACTATTACAAGCCATAGTCCAAAAGACTTCCAAAACAACTGAAATAAATCAAACGTTCAACTAAGATGAAGCTAAATGATCTAGCAGCTAGGTAGGTCTAGTCCATGTCTCTCTTCCATGCCCAATCCTAGTCCACCTGTCTTATGACATGCTCGAGCTCAATCAAAATCTCATTCTCATACCCTTGCACCAAGCCATACCGAACCTCCCGGCAGACTATACTCGGTCGTCACCGAACACCAGTTACTGTAATACCTCGTTTTTTTTATCGACAATTAATTCATAAATGTATACGTGTTGGTCATATTTGGACGTTTGTATGTGATGGGTAGTTGATTGAAGACGCGTTTTTATGTTTTATATGTCAATAGCGTAATGTCGGAATTGGGTATTAGTAAATACACCAAGTCATAAGCACACGTTGGGCCTTGAATTCTGTGCCACAACTCAGCCCAATGCAAACATCAACACAAAACACCTCAACCTCAGTTCTGCCACCCTATTATAAACAACCCTAAAACCCTACTTTAACCTAGAACGACATACACACTTTCACACACAAACAGAGCTGCCATATCAGAGGGTAAGAGAGAGACGTTCACGGTGGGTTTAGGGTGGCTTTGGGTTGCTCGTTTTCATCGTGAAACAGGCCAGTTACTCACGATTTCTTTTCACTGTGTTGGTACGCCTATTTTCCTGTGCTCATATCTCTTCACGTTATTGCTTTTCGATTCTGATCTTTGTTCAATATTAATCCCTGATGTGTATTAGTCGTGTTTTGACCATAGAAACACCACCGTTGACCACCTAGGACCACCATTCACGGCTATGTTTACGACCTCTGTCAACTCGTTTTAATTCGTTTTCCCTGAACAGTGTTGAAACGTATGATGTAGTGTATGTTTTCTGAGTAGTACTGTTAGCGAGTGTCTAGGGTATGGTGGTAGACAACGTGGTGGTAGTCAGGGGATGTGGGTGGTGGTCATCGCGGTGGATCTTGGTTACCAAGGTGTCGGTATGGTGGGTGGTTCAGGGATGCGTCAGAAACCTGTTTTATTTCTTTTTCTGATAATGTCTGGAACGGGTAGTTGGCACTTGATTCGAATGAGTTATGGGTCGGGTTTTCAGGGTGATTTAGGCTTATGGAAAAGGGCGCAGTTAGGAGGTTGTATGGGTGGTTATCAGGGTGGCTAGGGGCTGTTGTATGCGGGTTTATTTCAGTCTTCGTTTTCCCTGTGCAATCACGCAAAGAGCAGAGGCAGGTTGTTGCTGGGTGTTTGTGTCGGTTGTAGGTGGTGGTCGTGGTTAGTCGGAAGTCACTGACTCCTCCCCTGGAACCACCGTGGCTCAGTGGCGAGCCTGGTGGTGCCGGAGGAGAAGTCAGGGGGTTGCTAGGGGTGTCAGAGATGGTGTTCGTAGGGATGGTCAGTCACGATGATACGCGAATTGGGCTGCTGTTCGTGTTTTTAGACGCTTTTTGTATTAACACCATTAGGTTAGATAATGCGTTTGATTGGTCTCTTAATTCCTGTTTTATTAACCTTGATATTAGTATGACGTAAGTATGATTTATCATTATTATTATTATTATTATTATTATTATTATTGTTATTATCATTATTATTGTTTTATGACCTACATGGTGTTAGTAGTTGTTAATTATCAAGGATAGTATGGTAAGTTGGGTAATGTATTGGTAGTAATACTATTAATGTTTGTTATTTAAATTATTATTGATGCTAAAACTTATTTTTATGCTGGTTTTGATTATGTCGAAAGTTCAAAATATGAGGTTTTGTCCTTGGATGCTATTATTAGTAAACCTAAATTTAGCATGCTTATTTTAGCAAGTCCTAATTTAATTATTGGAACAAAGTAACTTTCGTTTATCGTTTGAATGTTATATGTAGTAAGTACTTTTTAGAAAGTTCTTAATTGATAAGTCCAAATATAGTAAGTTATTTTGACATTAAGTAATAATAATTTTTAGGAACGGAATTCGAGGTGGAATACTTCTAGAGGGTGATTTCATTTGCAGACTTGCTATACAGGAAGGTTACACTGGTGTTTATTCTGTATTGAGTTATGTGTAGATGTGCATTATACGTGATGAATGCAAGTATGAGTTTTGAGCATGATATTTATTATTTTAGTATTGCATTCATAAACATGACACGTGCATTGGTACTGAGTAAGATATGGATCAGATATTGTTCTGATGTAAAGCTCAGGGTGGTTCTGCAGACCAGGCCTGGTGTCATATCAGCTGTTGAGCTGGTGTTCAGTGACGACCGAGCATAGTCTGCCGGGAGGTTCGGTATGGCTTGGTGCAAGGGTATGAGAATGAGATTTTGATTGAGCTCGAGCATGTCATAAGCATTTGCATATCATTATATGTTGCATTACTTATTATTGTGTTATCCTAATCAACCGCGAGGTTGACAGTGTATTCGTGTTCACCTACAATGATCCGGAATGGGGAGTAGATCTTTCACGTTTGAGAGATATGAAGGTATGAAAATACAGTCACATTTATGTCGGATATGACTAAACAGTTAGTCAGAGGCATTGACTATTAAATTAGTCAATGAGATGTTGAGATTATTATTTAATACGGATTAAATAATTTTAGCTAATACGGATGATTAATTCGTAAATTAAATATAAACAATTATATTTAATTAAATATTGAATTCGTATATATTAATATAAGCAGTTATATTAATTGACATAACTATACAATATTGTATTTTTGTCAGACCATTATTAATGTATCGACTACATTAATATCTGATAACATGTATACAATTTATAATTAAATCCCGCGAATCATATTTTAGCTTTAGGGTGGAATCACGCAAGATTATAAGGTAAGAGTGGAAAGCCCACTCTCACCCTTTAACCCTATTTTCGGCCGAGTAGAGTATTACAAAAGGAGAGGGACTCTCCTCTTGTCAGACGACTCATTCCATTGACTGGTATTACTGATCTCAAGAAAAATTAGGGTTTTTGAGAACTGTTTTCCCAAAAACCTAGATCTCACATCTGAAAAAACTCACAATAACTCTGCTCATATTGCAAGGCAATTGGAGAGCTTTTCTAGCACACACGGCATCATCTCGAACGGGTCTTGGGTGCAAGTTATAGGAGGAAATTTCCATTAATTCCTGTTTTTAGGCCATTCGCGATAAGGACCTAAGGTTGTACTCTAATTCATGTTTTTCTTCTTATGACTATAATCGTATATGTAATTTTCGTTATAATCCTGGAATTTTATGGTGAATACATGTTTATTCCCTACATACTCATATACACCTATCAGTTTAGCAAATTCAATAATATATTATTAATACAGACTACGCTCCATTTCAACAGATATTCACATTCCAAAGTATCATACATACTTTCGTCCAATTGGGCAAAAAAATAGTCAAGGGGCCTTAGCTAATAGCCTGCAACTGTGTTTATAACTCCAAGTAATTAAGATATTATTAACAGGGAATTAGGGATGCATAAAAGTGGATACCATATGACAGACATCCCCATCCCTATCCCCATCCTCATCCTCATTGAAGAGGGTAAAAAAACCTTAACTTGAAGTAGATATTATTAATAGGGATGCACCAAAGCAGATACCATCCCTATTCAAGAGTGTATGGTGCACAAATTTATGATATTGTCTAGTCTAATACTGATATCTAAACTAAAATTAAGAGCAATAATTTAACTAATAAGATTCGTGGGAATATCAACAAACCCTAAAATTTACAGTAAAAACGACGATATTAAAATTAGGTAAAGAAAAAAATTGATGATTCAAATTAAAAGAGAAATTAGACAAGGAAAACATACCTAGATGAGATTAAGATCCAAATTGAAAGAGTAATTCTTGAAGATGAAGAAGATGGAGGTTGCTGGGATTATAGATTGAGGTTTTTTTAAGAGTTTTTGGTTTTCATAAACGTGTTTCGTGGGAAAATAGGGTGTTTCGTGGGAAATTAGGGAAATGGCGCTGTGATTTAGTGGGAAATTACGGATTTGGCGCTGAGTTATCAATCCCGCGTAATCTATATTTTCGCTTTAGGCCCGGCCTGTTCTTTCTGGCTTATTTTCAGCTCGTTTCAGTTCAGCTCAGCTCTATTCAGTTCAGTTCAGTTCAGTTCAGCTCAGTTCAGTTCAGCTCAGCTCTATTCATTTCAGTTCAGTTCAGTTCAGTTCAGCTCAATTCAGTTCAGCTCAGCTTCATTCAGTTCAGTTCAGTTCAGCTCAACTTCATTTAATTCATTTCAGTTCAGCTCAGCTCGACTTTATTAAGTACATCCCACATTATTATTATTATTATTATTATTATTATTATTACTATTATTGTTTTTGTTATTATTATTATTATTATTATTATTATTATATTTATTTATTTATTATTCTATTTATTATTATTAATTAATAATTCTTATTATGATTATTATTGTTATCATCTTGATGTGCTTCATCTTTGAGGTCATTATGGACACCAATATTATTTACCTATAAGTGTATTCGGGTATCCTGAATCCACCAAATAATATTTACCTATAAATGTTTATATATAAAAATAATTAATGTTTAGATAATAAAAAAAGGATTATTTAATAGGAATACTCTCAACTATCATGCCCCTTCTCATATTACTCTATACTATGTTTTAACTACCAATATACTAAACTATGACCCACTTTAACTTTTATCATAACAGGTGAAATTGTGACCTGTTGTAATAGGTTACCAAAACCGTGTTACCCTTATAAATATCAGATCTCCTTCCTCTTCTTCATCTTCTTTAACATATTCTTCTTCATTTTCCATTTCTTCAATTTTTTTCCTTCCTCTTTATCTGTCTCTCCTATATTTTACTCTTTTTTTTTTCATTTTCACCATGAATAAGCGCCCACCATCATCTTCATCATTTTCAAGTACATCTGCAAGAGACGTAAGTACAGTTTTTTGCAAGCATAACCTTGAAGCAGTTGTGAAATTTGCAAATAAAGGTCCAAATATTGGAAAGAAATTCTATGGTTGTCGTTTATGGCCTGTAAGTACATTTTTTAATTTTTTTGTTCATCTTCATTTAATTGTTTTTTTATAGATTTTAATTTAATTGCATTATATATTTTGATTGTAATGTAGAATGGATGTGGGTTTTTTCAATTGGTGGATGAATTGCACTGTGAAGAAGGTGAATCTGATATTGAGACAAAAATGAAGAAGCTTAAGTTGAAGAATCAGAAACTCAGATTGGAGATGGATTTATTGAAAGTTAAAGTAGAAAATCATTCAAAAGGAGAGAAAATTGTAATGGTTGGGTTAATATTTTCTTGGATTATATTTGCATTTAGTTAGATGTTTAAGAAATGAGTAATTCATTATCTGTAATGTAATGTAGTAATGCATTGTTGTTTACGATTTGAACCAACAATGTATGAAAGAAATGGTTGAAACACTCCAATTTGAAACGTGAAAGCAATGAACTTGTCTATTAGATTCGAAATTGTTACACACAATGGAAGACCAAAATCAGATCCCAAATACTGCAAATACTTCCCACATTCTTAAGCAATTTGAAACGTAAAACAGTCTGCTAAAACATTCTGGAAATTTGTCTATTACATTCTAAAACCCAACATTATACATTCTAAATCGAAGACCAATATCAGCTCCCAAAAACTGTCTTCACTTCGTTATCAGCAACTCTTCACAATGCTCCTTGGTCTATCACTTCGTTTTGGTTCACTGATTGCTGGGTTGAAGGTCCCTCCATAATGCTCCTTGGTCTATTACTTCCCACAACCTGTCCAAAATCAGTGAATTAGTAGGTAGTGTTGTGAATCAGTTCAAAAACAGACATCCTTGAACATAATCTGTCCAAATCAGTTCTCCAAATTAGTAGGCTGTGTTGTGAATTAAACATACTTACATTTGTAAAAGCTCCACCTTGCTCATCAAAGAGTATTCCAAATCCTTGTGGGGCCTGCAATAGCAACATATTAAATCAATTAACTGATACATAAACGACAACACTCAGCCAAGTCAATACCAACAAACTACTACTTACCCTGCCAGCTCTACCAAATCTGCCCCTGCCTCTTCTTCCTCCTCTGCCAGCTCTGCCTCCAGGCCTTATGACTCTTCCTCCTCTACCAATTCTAGTTGGCTGTGCTGTTGTTGTATGGTGCCCATCAGAGGCAGGCTGTGCCACCTCTGTTGCCTCAATCCTAGGTGTTTTTCTAGGTCTGCCCATTGGCTTTTTTGGAGGGGGGGCTACTTGGTTGTCTTTCTCAGGACACTTTCTTTTGTTGTGTGTCTTTGATTTACAAATAGAACATGACATTTCCATTCCATGCTTGGTCAACTTACCTGGTTTTTTAGGGTTCTCAAATGGGTCCCTTCTTCTTTTTCTTCTAGGCCTACCAGGTCCAACTTTCATGGGTGGGGGGTTAAGTGGCAAGTCTACCTTTGGCCAATATCTTTGGCCTGGACAAGGGGTAATAGAGAGGTTGTAACTATGAAGATAAGCTTCTCTCTTATACATGTCATGCACATAATCTTCAGCATGACCATGCATATAAAAGATAGCTGCCACAGCATGGAAGCAAGGGATTCCAGTTAAATCCCATTTCCTACATGTACATGTTTTTGCTTCCAAGTCAACAGTTAAGGCATCAATCCCATGAGTTACCTGGAGAAGTGTTGGTTTTGATGGCAAAACATCACAGGAAGCAGCTTTGTCTTTCTCCACCTCAAGTCTTGCTTGCACTATAGGGCATACAACATGAGTTGATGACTCCATTGCTGTTTTTTTCTCCATTAGTCTCTGCATCAGTGAAGACCTTATCTCCTCCAACATATAAATAACATGTTTAGACCTAGCATTTATAATGTAAGCATTAAAAGTTTCTGCCATATTACTGACTATGACATCATTTTTTGTGTGTGTTTGGATAAATGCCCTACAAAACAACACTGGTTTACATGCTATGAAGGCTTCAGCAGCCTTATGGTCCACTTCCCTTAGTGCTTATAAAGCATCACCAAAATCTGCCTCATTATAGGCTTTAGCACAGTTCCAAAAGAGTAATTTCATCTCATCACCTCTATAGGTCTTGTGCCAGTTGGCAAATATATGCCTTGCACATTGCCTATGCTCTGCCTTAGGTAGCTCCTGAGCAACCATTGTTAGAATACTCTGCAAATAAGAAACAGATTGGCATATCAGTGACTATAACATGGTAAAAATCTGAAATAAAAATGCAGATTAGTGTCTATAACTAACCTGATGTTGATCTGAAATAATGGTCCACCCATCTCCATCTTCCTCACCCAAACTGCTCTTAAGTTGTTTAAAAAACCACTCATAACTCTCGTTGTTTTCTCCTTCAACAACTGCCCATGCTAAGGGAAACATTTGTTCATTGCCATCCCTTCCAATAACACTTATTAACTGCCCTCCTAAAAAGGTCTTAAGAAAACAAGCATCCACACATAGCACCTTTCTACACCCTAACAACCACCCTTGCTTAAGAGCATCAAAACACACAAACAACCTCTGGAAAACAGCAGGGTTTGATACAACATTAGGGTTGGTGTACAAGGTGAAGACACTTGTTGGATTTCCTTCTTCAAGAGCTGCTATGTAAGACCCAATCTTACTGTAATGCTCTTTCATTGACCCATGTAGCAGTTTGTGAGCATAATACTTGATTTTATAGGCAAAACCTTTCTTAATCAAGACCTTATATGCTCTCCTAACAGTTTCCATGATATCCTTGGCTGGCCAGTGAGGTTTAGCTTTAAAAACATCAAGAAATTGTTTTGCTAGCCAAGTAGATTTGAGTTGTCTGTTATTCTCCATTGTTCTTTGACAGTTGTGATGGTGGTCTACAGATTTTACTAAAAAAGCAGCTAACTTATTGTCCCAGCTACCATAAAGTTTGAAAGGACAATCTTTTTTACATCTAACCCTAAGTTTTTGCCCATGTGTTTTATCACTAATATCAAAAACTAGATCCCTACCTTGAGCAACAGCATACCTAGTCACAGCCTCTTTAAACAAGTCTGTGTTAGGGAACCTAATTCCAACACACCATTTCAACTTCGAAAAATCAGTTCTCTCATCAACTATAGGGACATTTGATGTCTGCCTTTTACCAGGGACCCTCTCCTCATCACTCTCCCTTGGAGTGTCCTCCTCATCCCCACTCTCATCATAATCACTAAGGTTAGCTACTGTGTTGCAAGTGTTAGGTAAAACAGTTTCAGTGCAGTCTTGTTCCTCTTGTCCAGTGAGCTTACTAGCAGCAGCTTCAAGCTCTAGTTGATGTGCAATCTTCACAGCATTTGCATTCCATGCCTTTGCTCTCAACCTCAATTGTATCAGCTCATCATCATCATCATCATCAAAACCAGCATCAGATAACTCCTCAGCATATACATCTTCACTATCATCACCTTCCTTACCATCACTGTTTACACTATCCTCACCATCCTCATCATCACTGTGTACCTCACCATCCTCATCATCCTCAGGACTATAACCTGGATCTTCGTCCTCACCCTCACTTAAGTCATCACTCCTCTCAAAATAGTTCAGACAGGCCTCATCAGCTTCTTCCTCATAATCATTAAACAAATCTGCTACTGTGTAGTCAGTACAATCAAAAGATGGTCCACTAATGCCAACCAAATTCACATCATCCACAACCAGATCTTCAATATGCAGTGGTGCTTTCTCAGTGCCAACTTTTTTTGGAGAGTTGTTAAATCTGGGTGAACTTCTAATAACAGAAGTTGTTTTTGAACATTTTTTTTGTGATTTAATGGGTTTTTTTTGGCTGTTTTCAGAAGATTTGAGAGTTGTTTTGAGAGTTGTTTCAGAAGAGTTGAGAGTTGTTTCAGTAGTAGTTGGTGCCTCAAGTGGTTGTGGTTTATGAGGAGCTGGTACTGGTTGTTTGAGTGTCTTAAATGAAGTAGATGACTCAGGTGGTCCCTCAAGTTGTCCTTTTTCAAAAGTTAAAGCATCTTCTTTGGCACTTTTGGCAGGGACCTTTCTCCTTGTTAATAATTTAGTAGGTTTATTAACAACACTACTTCCACTACCAATCTGTTTTATCCACAACACTAACTCACTAACATCTTTCTCAGGGATTAAATAACATTCAACCACCCTAATTAAGTTAGCTAGTTCAACAATAACTTGTGCATCCCTATCATCAGTTGCCCTTTTCAATCCCTCACTTGGACTCATGAAAAATATCCCATCTACACTCCTCCTAAACCCACTACATTTTTCAGCTTCCTCAAGCAATGTAAACCAACCCATCTTATCAGGATCAAGCCCCACAATCCTAAACGTCCTACCCATATAAATCAAAGACTGGTCCTCCCTCTTAAAATAGCCTCCAAACCAAATTTTTAATGTCACTACCTAAATAAAAATATGATTGTATGATTATCAATTAATTGCAGGAAGGAAATAAAAGCAATGCAAAATTAGGGTTTATAAAGTACAATTCGAAATTAGGGTTTACACAACTTCACTACGAAATTAGGGTTTATGCAAAATCAAAACGAAATTAGGGTTTAAACAACAAGAATGAACAAATAATCAAACAATAATTAACATTTGATAAAACCAATCTAATTAATTGCAACAATCAATTAACAATCAAAGTAGGAGTTAAAAAAAGGAAGGAAAACGTACCTTAACTTCAGCCATCTTGCCAGTTTGATGAAGCTCAACAATGGAGATGATATCAATGTCGACAAGCAGGAAGGAGGGTGAATTTCGAGAAGGGGGTTAATTTAGGGAAGAAGGTGAAAGAAGAAAGTAAAAGGTAAAGAAAGGAGGTGAAAGAGGTAAGTTAAACGTATAAGATAATAGTAACCTGTTCAACAGGTTACAAGTCACCTGTTATGATAAAAGTTAAAGTGGGTCATAGTTTGGTATATTGGTAGTTAAAACATAGTATAGAGTAATATGAGAAGGGACATGATATTTGAGAGTATTCCTATTAAATAATCCTTAAAAAAATGAAATACATGCCACATTTACCACATTTAGACGTAAAATGTTTAGATAATAAAAAAATAATTTATGTTAATAAGACGTAAAATATTTAAATGTTGCTTTTGTTAATTTTAAAACACAAGAAAAGAAAAAAGAAAAGTCCATTAGATTTTACTACAAAAAAATATTTAAAAACTAATATTTTTTAATATAATTGTATTTTAAAAAATCTCAAATTTGTATTAATCAAACTTTTTTTTTATACTATTATTATTATTTAGTATACTTTAATTAAACTTAAGTTATTTCTATTAATTTCAGCATCATTCAAATCAATTCAGTTCAGCTCGATTAAATTCAATTCAGTTCAGTTCAGTTCAGTTCAGTTCAGTTCAGCTCAGCTCGATTCAGTTCAGCTCAGCTCAGTTCAGTTCAGTTCAGTTCAGCTCAACTCGATTCAGTTCAGCTCAGCTCAGTTCAGTTCAGTTCATTTCAGCTCAGCCTCATTCAGTTCAGCTCAGTTCAGTTCAGCTCTAAAAAGCCAGAAAGAACAGGGCCTTAGTGGGCTTAGTGGGTACGCTAAGGTAAAGCGTCCCTATTTTCGCATAAAAATGATTTAATTAGACAGTTTTTTCCTAAGCGTTGCTGGCTAAGCGTCCCAAGAACCCCTTTTTCTAGTAGTGTCGAGGAAAGCTCATAAGGTTCGCAGGAAATAATGAGCTGGCTATTAGAATGGGTACATCCGTATAGGAAGAAGAACAGGAGAAGACATCTGCCGAAGGCAATGCAATGGAAGTCTCCTCACAAATGGAAGACTCAAGAGAAAGAGTATCGGCAAACTTGGTTGATAAGAATGACAGAAGAAGCACCAGTATCATATAGGATCAAACAAGCGACACCAAGGACTGAGAACATACCGGCAATGATATCTGGGTTAGCCTCAGCCTCAGCTCTAGTCATGACAAAAATCTTCCCCTTAGGTTTGTTACCACCTCGAACAAAAGCTACAGCAGTAGCAGCCTTCCCAAGGGCTGTGTTTCTCTCTGGGCACTCTTAGGAACGGTGTTCTAATCCATTACAAGTGTAGCACTTATAGGCATTCTTGAAGCAATCAAAACCTGGATGAGGATCCTTGCCACAACGATGGCACTTTTCCTTGGAAGTCTTAGTGTGAACTACGGTACGACCAACTGGAGCAACAAATCTCTCATATCTCTTCTTCTGGGAAGTAGGAGGAGCAGTGGATGGAACAAACGGTCTCTTGCCCTGGTAACTAGACCTCTGGTAAGAAGAACCACTAGTAACTCTAGCCTCAGCATCAATGACCCTGATAGAACTCTCGGCCCAAATAGCATCGTCATACACCTCCACAAAAGTAGAATCCCTCCTAACCATGCTCTCAATGCGAGGACTCCACTTGCCTCGGTAGAAGTAAACTCTCTCATCCTCATCTCTCACAAATCTAGTAGCAAAGTGATCTAGCTGGTTCAACTTGTTAATGAAATCTTGAACTGCCATCTTGCCTTGCTTCAAATCCATGAACTCCTTAAGCCTCTGGTAACGAAGCTCTCTCGAGTAAAAATGGGTCTCGATCATGTCCTTGAAAGCATCTCACTCAAACAAAGGGTCTAGAAGCGCGGTAGGACCAGTGAGCGTCCACCATCTATCAGCCTCGTGTGTCAGAAAGTGAGCAGCTAGACGTACTCTATCTTCCCTAGCCATGGAGTACATAGAGAACCCTCTCTCCATGTCCCTGAACCACTCAGTCAACGCTAAAGGATCAACCTCTCCACCATAGGTCTTGGTGTAACTCCTAGACATCTGGTTGGCTATCCAAGAGAAGCCACCGGGACGGTTAACATCATTACCAGGCGGAGGAGGAACATCAGCATGTGTCCTTCGGTTCTCCAGGACCTGTCGAAGTGCTTCTATGATCGTATTGTCCACATTATAAGGCCTCACCATCCTTCAAAAGAGAAACATAGGTTAACTTAGCATATAGCATTCACAAACAGACAATAATTCATAAGTCCTTAAGCTACCCAATCTCTCATTCATTATTTAATTATTGGTCAAGTTAAGGGTTGGGGTCACATGAGTGCGCCGGGAGCGATAACGCTCTGATACCAACTGTAAAACCACTCACAAAAGCGGAATTAATAAACAAAGAAACATGCCAAAAATAAGCGGAATTTAAAACTTTTTAGCATAACTAGACATGCGAGAAGTAATACTACAATCTGAAATGCGGAATAAACAGAAACATAAAACTGAAACATAAATAAGTACTAAGTATAATTACAAACACAACCCGGGATAGCATATCCCTACCGGCACCAAAACTGTATCAAAAGTAAAGGTCTAGCTAACGAATCGGGTAAGTGACATTCGATGACGGATCATCGCTCGCTAGCCTTATGTGTAACCCCCAACAACACCCGCTCAAACCTACACACATACAACATATGCGCCACAGTCAGTGGGGAATGACTGGAGATGCTTCTAGCCACATGTAGCCACAAACACATAACATATGAATATGAGTAAATCCTCAAAACTGAATACTCCAATAATAACCGCAATATATAAAGTACAATAATCAATAATCATCATCTTGCATTCACTATCCTCAATATAACATGCCTCACTCATATATATCCCTATATAAGCATATCATACACGTACTTTCACTATCACTTTCATCATCAATGAAGGTCCAGAGGTCAACTTAAGACATAACCAAACATAGTATATAAGTATTCACAATCACAATCACTAACTATGAAGGTTCAGCGGTCAACTTAAGACATAACCTAACACAGTTTACATATTCACTTTCACTAACTATGAAGGTTCAGCGGTCAACTTAAGACATAACGTAACATAGCAATCAACAAGTATAAAGGGTCAACGGTCAACTTAAGACATAACCTAGATATCAATTCACTTTCACAAACAAGGACTCAGCGGCCAACCTAAGGCATACTCCTTGCTAATCAACAAGACCCTAGACTCAGAGGCCAACTTAAGGCATAGACTAGCATCCAAGTTCACAATCATAAGTAAAGGACTCAGATGCCAACTTTAGGCATATCCCTTTACTACATCACAAGACAATAGACTCAGAGGTCATCTTAAGGCATACTCTATCATCAACAACTGTACTTAAGGCAAGGCATCAACACCCTAGCTATCCCCGTTGTACAACTGCTCTACTTGTCAGACTCAGAGGCCAACTTAAGGCATGTCCTGACAGGATCACATAAGAACATGTCTGAGCTCAGAGGCCAACTTAAGGCATATCTCAGACACGACAGGAAAACACATATAGGGCTCAGAGGCCAGCTTAAGGCATATGGCCATATATGACATATAGTTCACTTATTAAGCTCAGAGACCAACTTAAGGCATACCTTAATACGCATCATTAAAAATTTACATCCAATAAACATAACATAGACAAGTTACCTATACTTAATATAATTACCATATTAGAAGACATTACTTAATTAAACTCATTGGACTCATAAGACTCATACTTAACAAGTCTAGCCATTATGATAGATTAATTAGCTCAGTTCAATTAGTATAAGTAGATACATTCTAATTTGGTTCATTGTTCTAAGATAAGTATCAACCACTTATTAGACTACTAAGACTTCCTATCCACATGTTCATGAATCACCAAAAGCGAACTACTCGATAACACAAGTGATACTAATTAATTGATTAAGGATAGATTACTTAAGATAAGTATTAATCACTTTAAGTAAACTTCATCTAGTTAAACTACACATCTCAACTAAGTATATGAGTCTTACAACATAAATAAAACATGCTAAGACTCTCAACAAGCAAACCCCCAAAAGTTAACTATCTTCATACAACAATTTCCATAATCAATTCCTTATGAGCTAATCGAATTGAGACGGATAATCATGCTTCTTATAACCACTTACCTAGCTCCAATATACATTTAAACCAAGTATTTATACCATCATATATTACTTAAAACATCCTAAAACAATTGGGTAACAAACACCCAAAACAGCCCGTAAACAATTAAACGAGCAGAAACTACATCGGTTTTTGTCACAATCCTCCAAATTCTCACTTTAAAAAAACATAAAAACATGAATTAGGGACTGTTTTCGAATGTGTTCTCAAACAGTCCAAAAAATCAACTTGACTGAAATGAGAATTGAAAGAGATAGAAAGAACGGGCTTGAGATGAGGAACGCGATGGAAGAAATCTTACCTCAAACGGAGAAGAAATGAAGTCGGGATGAACAATTAAGTGAGTTTTGTGAAAGTGGAAATGGAGAGGATGAAGTTTCTGATTCTTTGACTCTAAGAGCTTGGTGCACAAGTATGAGAGTTGTTTGTGAGGAAATTACTAGGAAATTTCCTCACTTAGCTTTTATCCTTATTTGTTGAGTCGGAATTGAAGTAAATAACTCGGGTATTAATGAAACGAATTGCCAAGTGAACATTTTACAACTTAAGCTTATTTAAATCTTAAGTCGGAACTATAGGATATTTTCATAAAAATATACTCTACGAATTAAATAAAATATATTAAATTCCAAAATTACTTTAATTTTATTAAAATATGGTTTATGAAAATATGGGATGTTACAGCTAGTCTGGAGAGGGAATTGCACCACCTACATATAGCGTGTGTTCGTGGCTAAGGCATTCACAGATTGGGACAAACTAGCCTCCCACGATGCATTTGCACCCCCGCAAGTCTGGCTCCTCATTTTAGAGAGGGCACCTAAACCCCAGAGCCATCAAATCAAACATCGATGATAAAAAAACAACGTGCATGCATTACAAAGTAAAAGAAAACGCTAGAAAACTGCAAAGTACGAAAGCAAATTACCAGTAAAACAGGTAAAAACCAAGTGCTAAAACCGGCAAATATGCACTACGCCTAAAAGGACACAGGAAAAAGTACCAAAAAACATAAAACTGGTCCAATAAGACCAGGCAAGCAGAAGTTCAAAATGGCTCATCAAAGTCAAACAAAACAAAGTTCAAAGAAACAAAAGAAATTGCCACGCAGGGCCCAAAGATTGTTCAGAAAATAAAAATCCTACTCCCCCGAAGTAGGATCGACAACTTCTTCTTCAGGAGCCCCTGACTCAACCTCCTCTCAAGCTATGGAAGTCCCTACCGCCTTCTCATCATCGTAGTAAGATATCACATCCAAATCCGGACACTCGGGAAATTCTTCGGGAAAAGCCTTCTTTGCTGCAGCGAAATCCCATGTCAGGTGCTCCCTCTTTAGGAACGCCCTGGTCCATAATCCTGGTGTTTTACCTAATTTCGCACAACTAGGAATTAGACCAGGGTAGAATTTGTAACTGGGCCAACTAACCCGTGTAACACCCCGATATTTTTCGACTTGCAAATTTAAAGGTTTTTAATTTAAATTCGAGAATAAATTATATTTCATAAATTTCGTAACTTTATTTAAATGGTTTAAATGTTTCATGTCGAATTATTTTTAGTTTTAAATGATATTTCATTTAATTGCGTAAATTATATCTTAACGATTTATTTTTTATAGTTCCGGAAATGTTTTATATTGTCTTAAATTTATAGCGACCTTGAGCCGTTGTTTGTAGCTTAAACTGACTTAAAACTTGTCTTATGAGCCTAGTATGTAATTGGTCCATTCCCCTCATCTTTTGCAATCAAAACCCTAACCCTAATTGATAGGATCCTCTGTTAGGTTTTATTAGTTACTCATAAACTAAATTTAGTCATACTAAACAACCTTGTGATTAACATTTTAATTTACATGTTAAAACGATCTTATGCATGCTAATAATGCGGAAATAAGGAGAGTATTTGAACCCTTACACACGGTCCAATTGTTTAGCAAGGATGATCCTCCGAGTACCCAAAATAGAATACCTCCTTTGGATGCACCAAGACAACCCCTCAATCAACCGAGACTTGAACGAGCTAGTTACAAAATCGGTTTTCTCCTTAAACTTATTCTAATCACTCTTATTAGAAAATTCTTTCAATCCTACTAAATAGTATGTATATATTATCTTATAATATGTAATTAGAGGTTGGAAAAATTCTCTCTTCACTTGTGACTTTTCGGCTAGGGTGAGAGATTTTATTTGATTTCTATACTTAGAAAAATTATCCAACATTAGGAATGAATTGATTTTGTGAGCAACACACATATAAAACAAGTGGTGCTTGGGTTGTGTGTTGGCCGGACATGGAGAAGAGCAAAAGGGGAGACAACTTCTCTTACCCATGCTTCTTAGGGTTGCTTAGGTAGTGTTTCCAAGGCCTTTGTCTAAGCATAATGATTATGGTGTATTAAACACACTAATCATCCACATAACCACCTCCATTTATCCGTCCCACTTAATCCATAAAATGGATTTCATTTTATAAACTTGTCAATTGTATAATTTGTACAATGTGTGACATCTTATATGTCATAAGGTAATAAAATTACAATTATACAAAATATGTAAATATTTATCGTATAAATATTGTATCAAATAAATCATATTTATTAATTGACAAGTAATTCGAAATTACAATTATAAAATGATTATTTACAATTATCGTCAATACGATTTACAACCTTTGTAATAATTATAACCCAATTCATTATGACAACGATATAATAAAATATCATTTACTGTTTAACAATTGACACATTTCAATTTTAAACATAAATCTTACATTAAGATTTAACCTCTAATTTCTCGATATACGAGTTTAAGGAGTATGATCAAATCGTATCAATATACATTTGATCAATTTATCAATTAAGGGAATTGTCCTAAAGGTGTGACCTAAAGGGATCAACTGACCACCACCGTCATACGACAGTAATGTCAAACTCTAGCTAGTCAATCATTACCGATTAATGTTGGTCAGTTGACTAATAATTCGTATCATCCCTTGCGCATTCTCGTTATGAGATTTAATTACGTGATCGCACTATTGTTGAGGACACATTTCCCAACAATCTCCCACTTGTCCTCGACAAGTGTGCGTCACCAATTCTCTTGTCCTATTACAATCTCCCACTCAATGCAAGATGTCTCACTGAGGTCGTACTTGCATTTGATCATATCATGAGTGGTTTCCTCGATCTGGAGAATAACTGTCTGACCGGAATTATCTACCATAGATACCTTCCGAGCGTGGCCACGCATTTCCAGTTAACTTCTCCTCGAGTGGCCCTGAGATTTGAACAACCCTGACAAGGGGTGGACAATTTCTATCGCACTACTTCCTTCAACTAGTCACAGTTAGTCACAACCCAAAACAATCCCATTTGACTCCAGTTACGAAAAGTCGTAGAGAATGGATCAAAGTTATGCCTAAACTGTACCATCTTGGGAGAGTAGTCTTTAGTCTAAGAATTGACTCACAAGAATACTATAGCAGCTCTCGCCACGACCCGGCTATAAAATTTCCAGAACTCTATAAGCGGTCACATTGCCCGACAGAGTGTCTCTTACAGTCTGCCTATGTGATCGACTAGTCATCACATATGACTCTATGGCACTTGAACTTGCCATCAATCGCCTCACACTCTAGTCGCTTCGAGATGTCACCTCATGTAAGCGGCTAGGGGCCATACTAAGTCAATCCAGTTCACTTATGGGGTTCAATATTGTCTCATACAACCCATTTGGATTCTGACAAAGTATCTTTCATTTTGAGTTAATCATAACTCAAATGATGTTGTTATGCAACAATAGTCAATACTATTATCTTGCATTTGATGCACAATCATCTATTTGTATTAGTGTTTTGCGAATAAACCTTTATTCATAATTTGCAAAACTTACAAATTTTGGTCTCCTTTATTCTCATATTATCCCGTATAATATGATTCTATTTGAGTACATATCTAGAACTCTTTCTAGATTTTGAGTTTCCTTTCCGGAGGAAAGCTCCCACTGTTATCTTATAACTTGTGACGTATCGATATACTGGAGGGATTAAAAATCACTCTCTACAGTCACTTATGTACTGAAAACTTTATTGTAGTCTATTTATGATTTCATCATTCTAATAATTTTCACTCATCTTGGCTATTTGATAATGGTTTCATTCATCATTATGAATAATGTATCCAACCATTCTAACTTCTAGTGGGCGACCTTTTATTATCCATATAATAAACCTTCCCGTAAAGCTCCATCATCTTATGATATAAGGTATTTGATCATCTAGAATTGAAAACCTCTTATTCTTTACACCTTAAAGAATCACCCATTCTCTCTAAATGGTAGGCTTAATTCTTTTAATGAAAATCGCTCCCACTAAAATCAGTATCTCTCGATATCTTAAATGAACCTTTCATTTCTCGCATGTTAAACTATTACTTGAATCATTATCACTATCACTATCCCTATAGTGATCTGTTTCCATTCAATCAATCATTACCTTCTTATCATGTCTTCGTTTCCTCGAGACGAAAATGACATGATAATTTCTTTATAACTACATTGAGAGGTTTGAGATGATTTCTTCTCTTTTATCTTATAAACTTAGAAAAATCATTTATTAAGGAACCGTTTTCCTTCCGATTTCATACGGGGTTTCATGTTTCCTCTCTATGAAACAATGAACATAAAGACCCTTTCTTCGAGTGTCCTCCCGTAGTTTCTTCAGTGTCCTCTCGTAGTTGTTGGAGGAAGTGTCCTCGACAATAATGTGTTGACATAATTAAAACTCATTTGAATGAAACACAATTGGGAGTGTTACTCTTTTAAAGTCAACTGATCAACATTTACCGATAATGATTGGCTGTCTAGAGTTTGACATTATCGTCATATGATGGTGGTGATCAGTTGATCCCTTAAGGTCATATCTTTAAGGAATTTCGTCTCAATGGAATAATTAATTAATATTGTATTGGATACAGATTAATTAACAACTAGGAATATGGAAATGATTTTACGAGACAAATATTATTGTAATGGGATCATAATAATAACAGTCAAAGTAATAAAATGGGTTTTATTACACGGTTTCATTTATTCGTTTAGGAAACGATTAAATTGAGAATGAACACGGTTGATCATAATATTACAAAGAGTTGTGATTAAAATTATGATATTACATTTTTATAAAGTGGTAATTTCGAATTACTACTAGTATTATTTAAATGTTGTAAAATTGTGAATTATGAATTTTAAGAGTTAAAATTACCTAATTAACAAATTGGGTCATGTGTTATGAAACATATGTGACATGTTACATATCAACACAATTGACAAAGACAAAATGGGTCTATGACAAACCCATTTCAGCCGTGACATTGGTAGTATTAGGGCATTGTGTATTTTGTACACAAAACCTATGTGATAGGTGTGTAAGAGGGATGTAAGGCATATTGCTTACTTTTGTGTAAGTGATAGAAGGCCATGCATAGGCCATGGGGTTGCTTGATGGCCGGCTAGTGTGCATGAGCAAGCAAGCTTGTGTTATATATACACAAAATGCCTCTTGGATGAAAGAGTGTCTATATGCTTGTGCACCATTTCATACTACCAAAAACACATTCTACATAGAAATTAGTTTTCTAGTATGGCAAAATCATTCAACCACCAATAATATTAAGAAGTAATATTATTAATATTTCTAGTTAACTAATACACTTTTTCTAGTAACAAAATTTGTGTTGGTTTGAGATTGAGTCCTTGATACGCATCTTTTGGAGACGATTTTTCTTAGATCGTTTAAGGGTATTTCGGTGGTTTGAAGACTCATATAATAGGTGATTATTGAGTATAAACCTTCTAAAACCAATGTAAGGACTATCTCATCTTATGATATCATCTTGCATGCATAAGATCCATTTAAGTTTTATGACTAAACTTAAAGAAACAAAACTCACATTAGATTTGAGTATAAAATGTGGAACTTAGTTTCCAACAATTGGTATCAGAGCATTACGGTTGTTGCATGCATGATCGGATTCATGTTTTATGTTAAAATCGGTTTAACATACATTTCGAAAATTTTCGAAATTATTGTGTTTATTATGATAAATCACAAAATAATTTTGCATGTTAAAGTTTCTGATTCTATAATGGTTTTAGGACATAAAAATAATTTTATGGATTTTTATTGTTCTTTTTTATATTTATTTGTATATTTTGTAGTTTAAATCGGTTTAAACAAACAATTAATGGGAAAAATAGCTAAAAATAGTTTCTGGCCGAGATTTTTTGATATGTTCTCACATGCATATTTAATATATTGTATATGATTTTTCGTAAGAAATGGAGTTAATATGCATGGATTATGAATTTTATGAGATAAATAGTCATAATATGAGTAAAAATGGGTATATAAGGTTATATTTCGAATTTGACCTTAAAAATTTTATGAGAAGTCACATGCAATATATAAAGTTCCTGTATGAATTTTCGAAATTATTGGAATTATTTTGCATGATTAATGATTTTTATAGTAAAAATCGGATTAATAGTGACTTAAATTCGACTTTAATAGTTATAGTTGGAATTTTGCCATAAAAACTTTACACAATGTCACATGCAATATTTACAGTATGTATGAAAGTTTTGGGAATTTATTCTCAAGTGATGCATGATTTATGATTTTAATGGTTAAAATCGGATAAATAGTGACTTATTGTGTTAAAAATAGTTAATCTTAATATTATGGCATGAAATTTTACCCATAGATGTCTTATATGATAGGAACATCAGATATAAAAGTTAGATATCAAAAAGTTTCTGTTTTTATGATTATTAATTTTAATGAGTTGATTAGCTAATAATCGTAATTTATGAGTCGAAAATAAAATTTTCGAGTATGGTCTGTAATTTTTGGTCACTTTCAGATTCTAATATGTATTTTAGGATGACTAAAAATTTATAGCAATTTATTTCAAGTTTTTATAATTTAAATCGGATTTTTAACCATAAAAACGGCTTTTATACGATTTATTTAAGAAATAAACCTTATATATTTGCATGAGACCATTTTATTAATTCCTGAATTTTTAGAAAATTTCCAGAAAATTTAAAATTTTGGAATTTTAAATTTCGAATTTTATTGACTCATTTGGCCATATTTTGTTTATTTTTCCCGAAAATACAAGTAATTTATGAACAATAATGCAAAATCAAGTTAGATCATGATCAAATATTAATAGAGACTAAACATTGATTCCTAAAGTGAGTTAGGATGATTAACTTGGACATAAATGAGATTTATGTAATTTTGATGATTTTAATAGTTAAAATCGCGCATATCCGTAAAAACCGTAAACAAATATGAGATATTTGCTCCCATAAGGCGATTTGGCATTAAAAATTGAGCATGTGCATACATATTTTATTTATTGCAATTTATTTAATATGATTGTCATATTTTGAATGTTATTTATATAATTTGGAATTATGTAAATTTTCTTAGTATGGCCTTAGTTTTAATCAATATTACCCGTAATGTAAGGGAATATTGATTCGGTTGTAATTTATGTGATCTCGTATCACGGGTTTGTAATTTAATTTAAATTTTCAGTTTTACAATAGAATAGTTGTATTATTTTATTGTAATTCCGGAGATCCAAAAGACGGTGCCATACGGAAAGGAGTTCCGACAAGACGGTGTTTTTGGATGGCGTGCCAATGAAGTTCAAGGGACCAAGGAGTTGGTTTCCGAATTTGTAATAGTTAATTAGTTTTTACTATTACTAGGAAGGCCATACTAGGATTTTATTGCTTTGTTGCTTTTATTTTTGCTTTTTTTAATATGTTTGCATGCATAGCCAAATCGCCATAAACATGCATATTAGTTTAGATCGTTATAAACGACCGTGTCAATTACAATTATCGAGTTCACCAATTTAATTCACTTAAAGGAAATAGATAATAAATTGACAAGACCTCTATATTAAACAAAACAATTGAGGATTAGCCTTACCAAATAGTAGAACCCATGAGCTTCTATTTCGTGGGGTGGTGCTAGTCCAGTGGGCAGTACGAACCCCATTACGTAGGATAAGTGGGGCGATGGGGTGGATTCAGTCCAGTGGGCGGATCGCATCCCGATGCATTTGAAATTTGGTTTGTACTCAACGGAAGTGTAGAGGACCAGTGGTCAATGTGTTCCGGGCTAAGATGAATAAATTATGATTTGTCATCAACCAAGAGTTCTATGGTAGAACCGGTTTAACCCACCAAACCATATCTTTGGGTCGGAGTTCCAGTGGTTCACGATTTCGGGGTATGGGTTTGGGTCTTGGAATCATTTATAAAATTGGATATAGGTCATTTTATAGATGAAATAACTTGTCAATCTCATTTACAAGTTTACAAAACGATAAATGTTAATTTTTCTTTCATCTCTTGTAGTAATTGAAAAATGGATGCTTTAAATAATCTCATTCCTATCACCATTGATAACTGGCAAAAATACTGTGAAGATGATCCGACTAGAGAATTGCGCTTTACGATCGACAACAATGGAAAACTTTGTCTAGTAACCACTTCTGCTCCGACTAAACAAATCGTGATGACTGATCATGATTATGATAAACTTGTCTCTCAAATGAACTCAATGTCTTTAGAGACAAAAGGAGATGAGGAGATGAGTGGGAGCACAAGTGGAACACCTCTTTCCATTAAGAATGGAAGGAAGTTTAAAAGGATAAAGAGAGGAAAGCGACCCATGAAGGGAGTAGCTAGTGGGACTACTACAACCAAAAAGAGGGGTGCTAAACCTTCAGAAATTTGTCACCATTGTTTTGAGTTTGGCCATTGGAGGCGTAACTGCCCCACATATTTGGAGGACATCAAAGATGGAATCATCACTCCAAAGAGTAAGACTCTAAGTGAAATATATGTTATTGACATTAATTTCACCTCCTCTATAACATGGGTATTAGATACTGGTTGTGGATCTCACCTTTGTAATCATTTACAGGGGCTAAGAAATGTGGAGAAGCTAGACAAAAGTGACATGGATCTCAGACTTGGAAATGGGGCTAAGGTAGCCGCTTCTTCAAAGGGAACCTACGTATTACATTTAGCTAGTGGTTATGAGTTGTATTTGAAGGATTGTTATTATGTACCTTCTTTATCTAAAAACATCATTTCGGTTGCCATGTTAGACATGGAAGGTTTTTTCATTCATGATCAAGAATAATTTTTGTGAAATACATCGAAATGGCTTGGTGGTAGGCCAAGCAAATTCCGTAAATGGGATTTATGTACTCAACAACTCAAAATCTATTGATGTCCATAACGTGCAAACAAAAAGACTAAAATCAAGTGATCTAAATGAATCGTTCATTTGGCATTGCCGTCTAGGTCACATAAATGAAAATCGCATTAAGAGATTAGTATCGACTAATATCATCAAACCATTCGATTACATATCATATGGAGTATGCGAATCATGTCTTCTTGGTAAGATGACTCGATCACCTTTTAGTGGAAAAGGTGAGAGAGCCAGTGACTTGTTAGGACTAATACATACCGATGTGTGTGGTCCAATGACAATCACCGCAAGAGGAAATTATGACTACTTTATCACTTTTACTGATGATTTAAGTAGATATGGGTATATCTACTTAATCAAATACAAAAGTGAAGCATTTGAAAAATTCAAAGAATTTCAAAATGAAGTAGAGAACCAAACAAATAGAAAGATCAAAGCACTTCGATCAGATCGTGGTGGCGAATATCTAAGCAATGAATTTGATTCTCATTTAAAAGATTGTGGCATAGTATCACAACTTACTCCACCAGGAACACCACAACTCAATGGTGTTTCTGAAAGGAGAAATCGAACCTTATTAGACATGGTTCGATCAATGATGAGTCTTACAGATCTCCCTGATTCATTTTGGGGATTTGCACTCCAAACTGCAATACACTCCTTAAACAGGAGTCCGACTAAAGCTGCAAATAAAACTCCATATGAGATATGGAAAGGGAAGGTCCCGAATTTGTCATTCATTAAAATATGGGGTTGCAAGGCTTATGTTAAGAACAAGTCTTCCGATAAACTTGCACCCAAATCTGACAAATGCACATTTGTAGGATATCCACTCAATACTCGTGCATACTACTTCTATAATTCTCAAGAAAACAAAGTGTTTGTGTCTCGAGAAGCTGTCTTCTTAGAAAGTGACTTCATTTCTAAAAGACAGAGTGGGAGAAAATTTGAACTTGAAGAAATTCAAGATCAAGAGCCACAAACAGAAGTAGAGATAACGCAAGAAAACATCCCTTCGTCATCAAATGCTGTAGTTCATGCTCCAGTACCTAGGAGGTCTGGGAGGGTGAGTCACCAACCTGAAAGATATATTGGTGTCATTGAGATAGGAGATGCTTTAGACGTTTTTCTAATGGAAAATGATGAACCATCCACCTACAAAGGAGCTATATCTAGTCCAAACTCAGCTTTTTGGCTTGAAGCCATGAAATCCGAAATTAAATCTATGGAAGATAATCAAGTTTGGAACTTGGTTGATTTGCCTAAGAACGTTAAACCGCTTCAGTGCAAATGGATCTTCAAAATCAAGAATGGCATAGAGGGACATGATGATGTCTACAAAGCTAGGCTTGTAGCAAAAGGTTTCACTCAAATTCATGGTCTACACTATGATGAAACTTTTGCTCCTGTTGCTATGTTGAGATCAATTCGGATTATGTTAGCAATTGCCGCATTTCACGATTATGAAATATGGCAAATGGATGTTAAAACCGCCTTCCTAAATGGGCATTTAGAGGAGGAGGTGTACATGGTACAACCTGAAGGTTTTAAGGATCCTAAAAATCCTAACAAAGTATGCAAGCTAAATAGGTCCATTTATGGGCTTAAGCAAGCATCAAGAAGCTGGAATCATCGATTCAATCATGTTAAAAGAGAATGGGTTCACTCGAAGTGTCGAAGAACCTTGTTTATACATGAAGTTCAGTGGGAGCAAAGTTGTGTTCTTAATCTTGTATGTAGACGACATACTCCTTATTGGTAACGATGTTACCATGTTGACTTCAGTCAAGGAATGGTTAGGAAAGCATTTCCAAATGAAAGATTTGGGAAATGCACAACGCATACTGGGTATAAGGATCTTTAGAGAAAGATCCAAGAGAATATTGGCACTAAGCCAAGAATCTTATGTGGATAAGATACTTCGTCGTTTCAACATGGAAAATTCTAAGAGAGGACTAGTTCCTATGGGGAGTGGGATTTCCTTGAGCAAAACTCAATCACCCACTCCTGATCAAACAGAACATGTTGAACGAATGAAGGACATACCCTATGCTTCAGCTGTTGGGTCAATCATGTATGCAATGACTTGTACCCGTCCAGATGTGTCATATGCTTTAGGCATGACAAGTAGATACCAAGCCAATCCAGGTGAAAAACACTGGATAGCCGTTAAGAATATCCTTAAGTACTTAAGAAGAACTAAGGATCTGTTCTTAGTATTTGGAGGAGAAGGTGAGTTTAGTGTAAAGGGTTACACCGACTCAAGCTTTCAAACAGATGCGGATGATATGAAATCCCAGGCTGGCTTTATCTATATGATCAATGGTGGTGCGGTAAGCTGGAGAAGCTTCAAGGAGCCAGTTGTTGCAGATTCTACTACAGAGGCTGAGTATATTGCAGCATCAGAGGCTGCAAAGGAAGCTGTGTGGATTAGGCAGTTCTTGGAAGGACTAAGAGTAGTCCCTATAGCCAAAGATCCAATCACAATTCTTTGTGATAACAGTGGGGCTATCTTTCAAGCAAAGGAGCCTAAGTCTAGCAATAAGTCCAAACATGTACTCAGAAAATTTCATGTAATTAGAGACTTTATTGAAATGAAGGAAGTTGCGGTTTGTAAGGTTGGGACAGAGGATAATATTGCTGATCCTTTAACCAAGCCTTTATCGCAGGCTAAGCATGACCGACATGTAGCATCCATGGGTCTTAAACGCATGCCAGATATGTACTAGATTATGAGGATGAAATAAAGTGTTATTTTTCCGAGTTGTTCATAATTCATTTATCGTAATAGAGTTTAAGTACTCAAAACTAAGGTCATAAAATTCAAATGGGATGGTAAGACCATATTGAACCCCATTAAAGTGAATTGAATTATCATGACCTCGCCCCTAGTTGCTTAAGTGAGGTGACATCTCAATGCAACCGGATGTGTGATGCGATTGATGGCGAGTTCAATTACCATAGAGTCATACGGGATGACTAATCGATCACCTAGGCATAGACATGTTAAGAAACATTTGCCGGGCTAATGACCGCTGATAGAGCTCTGGCGTACTCTTATTAAAAGACTGCCTGGTCGTGGCGGGAGCATCTATCGTGTTTCACATGAGTCAGTTCTTGGACTAATGACTGTTCTCTGAGGTGGCATAGTTTTCAGATTAACTTTGATTTATGTCCTAACACCTTCGTAACTGGGGTTTATAAGGACATATTTTGGGTTATGATGGACTATGGCCAGCCGGAAGGAATAAGTCGATTAGGAATTGTCCACCCCTTGTCAGGGTTGAGAAATATCTCTAGGCCACTCGAGGAGAATAATAACTAGAAATGCGTGGCCACGCTCGGAAGGTATCTATGGTAGATAATTCCGGTCAGTAGTTATAACTCCAGATCGAGATAAACCACTCTAGATTTTAATCAATTGCCGGCACGACCTGAGAGGACGCCATGCATTGAGTGGGAGATAGTAATAGGGCAAGAGAATTGGTAACACACACTTGTCTCGGACAAGTGGGAGATTGTTGGAGGAAGTGTCCTCGACAATAGTGTGTTGACATAATTAAAACTCATTTGAATGAAACACAATTGGGAGTGTTACTCTTTTAAAGTCAACTGATCAACATTTACCGATAATGATTGGCTGTCTAGAGTTTGACATTATCGTCATATGATGGTGGTGATCAGTTGATCCCTTAAGGTCATATCTTTAAGGAATTTCGTCTCAATGGAATAATTAATTAATATTGTATTGGATACAAATTAATTAACAACTAGGAATATGGAAATGATTTTGCGAGACAAATATTATTGTAATGGGATCATAATAATAACAGTCAAAGTAATAAAATAGGTTTTATTACACGGTTTCATTTATTCGTTTAGGAAACGATTAAATTGAGAATGAACACAGTTGATCATAATATTACAAAGAGTTGTGATTAAAATTATGATATTACATTTTTATAAAGTGGTAATTTCGAATTACTACTAGTATTATTTAAATGTTGTAAAATTGTGAATTATGAATTTTAAGAGTTAAAATTACCTAATTAACAAATTGGGTCATGTGTTATGAAACATATGTGACATGTTACATATCAACACAATTGACAAAGACAAAATGGGTCTATGACAAACCCATTTCAGCCGTGACATTGGTAGTATTAGGGCATTGTGTATTTTGTACACAAAACCTATGTGATAGGTGTGTAAGAGGGATGTAAGGCATATTGCTTACTTTTGTGTAAGTGATAGAAGGCCATGCATAGGCCATGGGGTTGCTTGATGGCCGGCTAGTGTGCATGAGCAAGCAAGCTTGTGTTATATATACACAAAATGCCTCTTGGATGAAAGAGTGTCTATATGCTTGTGCACCATTTCATACTACCAAAAACACATTCTACATAGAAATTAGTTTTCTAGTATGGCAAAATCATTCAACCACCAATAATATTAAGAAGTAATATTATTAATATTTCTAGTTAACTAATACACTTTTTCTAGTAACAAAATTTGTGTTGGTTTGAGATTGAGTCCTTGATACGCATCTTTTGGAGACGATTTTTCTTAGATCGTTTAAGGGTATTTCGGTGGTTTGAAGACTCATATAATAGGTGATTATTGAGTATAAACCTTCTAAAACCAATGTAAGGACTATCTCATCTTATGATATCATCTTGCATGCATAAGATCCATTTAAGTTTTATGACTAAACTTAAAGAAACAAAACTCACATTAGATTTGAGTATAAAATGTGGAACTTAGTTTCCAACAGTAGTTTCTTCAAATCATTTAGGGCTCTTCTTAAGACTCCCAAGTAAGAATCTTCTCTAAGATCCTTCCTTTATTTTCATCATTGGTTTGCGAGCGAAATATTTTCTCCCACTCTATCCTTCTAACAATAACCTTTATTCGTTTAAGGATAGCTATTTCGATTAACCAATGTATCTGAATGTTTGAAGTTTGATAGGTGTGATGAATACATTCTCATTTTCACTTAAAATGAAAATCTTATAATGAACTGATATAGTCTCATTTTGATTGAATTTATCTCATGGGGTGTAGTTCTCCGTTTTAATCAACTCTTTGATTATATTATATTGATCGTATCAATAGTTTGTTGCGTGATAAAATCACTATTATTCATGTTTAAACAAGGTATGCAATTTATTTGAGAAATCAAAACATTGATTAAGAACAAAAGTAGTGACTCGGGTTGAAAACCAAGTCACCAATATCCAAAACTACAACCATTGTTTTAGGATTTGAATCCTTGTCTTACAAGAAAATAAATTGTTCCATAAATAAATGCAAAATATGAAAGAAGACGATATGAAAATTAGAGGCTAGCTCTTCAAGTCTTCGATCATTTGGATGCTACCATAGCCATCCAAGTAAGGAACTTCAAGCTTCCTTCTCCTTGCCCTTATCATTATTAGGAGGAGCCCCTTTAAAACATTTAAAAAGGGTAAACATCAACACATTTGTATCACTATACATAAGTTGATAAATGACATGAATTTAAACGAGAATTATTATTACCTACGGCGGTTGCCTTCCCATTTTTGAGATCACTTAAGTATTTGGGGCAATTTCGCTTCCAATGACCGATCCTCGTGCAATAATGGCACTTGTCTTGCTCTTTTGAAGACGAGGTGGAAGCGCCTTTCGAAAAGGTCTTTTCTTTGGTCGCCTTGGGCTTGAACGTTTTCTTGCCCTTGCCTTTAGAGGCATTCCTCTTGAAGCTCGTTTTCCCTTTCTTTTCGATGTTCAAAACATCTTTGGTGGAACTTTCAAGAAGTCCCATGTCCCTTTCGGCTTGAACTAGCATCTTATGCAACTCGTCCAACGTGGTCTCTTGGTTTCGCATATTGAAATTCACCCGAAATTGAGCATACGCCTTAACCTTATTGAGCGAGTGAAGAACTCGGTCAATAATTAGAGAGTCGGGAACATCAACATTTTGAGCTTTTAGAGTCTCCGCGAGCTCAATGAGTTTGAGCACATGAGGGCTTATCTTTTGCCCTTCCTTGAAAGTAATGTCAAAGAAGGCGGAAGCCGCCTCATATTGAATCACCCTTGGAGTTTGCGAAAACATGGTCGCAAGCTTGGTGTATATCTCATACGATGTGGTCAACTTAATCATACTCCTTTGGAGATCCGGCTCCATGGAGAAGATGAGCATATTTTTAAGAGCGGAGGACTCTTTCATGTAGGCTTCATAGGCCTCACGAGTTTGGACCGACGAACGAGCGGTCGGAGCGGGAGGAGCGGCTTCGGATAGGTAACGACTCTTATCGTCACCTTGAGCGGCCAAAAGCAATTGCGCATCCCAATCCTTAAAATTGGAACCATGCTTATCGAGTTTACAACGATCCATAAAGGATCGAAGCCATGATACGTTAGTGAGAGGTGGAGCGTTGGTTGCCATTGTCGATGTTGAAAATTAAACTACAATAATAAAAGGAAATAAAACAACATCATTTTTAAATTCATAATTTAAACTAGAAACTTTAACAAGTTTAGTTATATATTTACTTAATGATCTCTTACCCAATTAAGTAAACAATCCCGAGACCCAAACCCATACTAATCCGGGCACGGTGTAGCCGATTCAACCCGTATCGGTATAATTTGGTGGATTAACCCTTTAATCGGTTCTACTCTTAGAACTCTCGGTCGACAATTTTCTTAAAATTATCTTTAGCCCGAACTTATTGCAACTACGGTTACGAATACTTTCGTTGAGATCAACCAAATTTCAAGGTGTAATCTTATTACCCCACTTACCCAACGTGACAATTTTAGTACCCCGGTGTAGCCGAGCCTACGTTCTTGTGAAGAAGGGATTCATGGGTCCGTACTTTTTGGTAAGGCTAAGTCTCAATATTTATTTGTAAGAGATCTAGTCAAATTATTATCTATCTCCGTTTGAGTGAACTAAGTCGGTGAATTTTCGATAAAATAAAAGACTAGGTCGACTAGGTCGAAACATGCATGATACGATGTATGACGATTTGGCTATGCATGCAAACATATAAAAAGCAAAATAAAAGCATAAATAAACCCTAGTATGGCCTTTCCTAGAAAAGAAATAACAAAGTACAAATTCGGAAACCAACTCCTTTGGTCCCTTGAACTTCACGCGGCACGCACTACGAGGTAAACACCGTCTTGATCGGAACTCCTTTCCGAATGGCACCGTCTTCAAGGAACTCCGGATTTTACAAATATTACAACTTTTCTAGTCTACTTTATACATTATAAAATAGAAATAAATTACAATTGGGTGATACGAGATCACAAAATTACAACCGAATCGGTAACCCCTTACATTACGGGAAATACCGATTTAAAAACTAAGGCCATACTAAGTAAATTACATAATTCCCAAAATTACGTAAAGAATATGACATTCATAATATAATATGCAATGCTTATGTAAATATGAATTATCATGCAAATCCTAAGCCAAATAGTCCTATTTAAAACACTTATTTAAATAGTTATCGTAAACCTTGGTTTATGGAATCGCGTGTTTTAACGTTTAACAACACTATGCATTATATGAAACGGTTTTCATCCTTAAGTTAATCATCCTAACTCGCATAGGATTCAAAATTTAGTCTTACTCAAACTTTGAACATGACTTAATTTAATATATTTCAACATTGATCGGTATTACTCGGTTTTACGGGAAAAATAATATAAAATCCAAAAGAGTCATAAAAATTTCGAAAATTCAAAATTCAAATTTTGAAAAATTCCAGAATGTTCTTAAAATTTTCAGAAAGTTAAAATATTAGTATTTTACACGGTTTTAACATTATTTCGTAAATAAGACGTAAAACGAGCATTTTAAGTCGGAAAATTCAATAATTAACTTCATAAATGCAAATTAAATACTAATAATATTTTTATACCTTCCAAAACATTTTAAGAACACAAGATGGACAGAAAATTAAATGGCACATTGCCCCATAGCCGAAATTTTAAATGCATGACTCCTTTTATTTAATTTTAAATGTAACTTTTTAACAAATTAAAATTAAATCAAATCTGAAACTTTTGGCTCCCAAGAATATTTTCATGATGAACATATCACATATGACTAATATGGGTTACATTTTCGGCCATTTTTAACAACATTTGCAAATTTTAACGATTTACGTCATATATCGTACGATTTTAACCCTTAAAATTATTTCTCAAGCATAAAATAAGATAAAATTCTCGAAACTTTTATACATGCTGGAAATAATATATATGACATCGTGTTAAATTTTTATGGCCAAATTCCAACTTAACCTATTAAAGTCGAAATTATGTCACTAATTACCCGATTTTTACATTAAAAATCTATAATATGGCAATATTTGAGATAAATTTCTGGAAAATTCAACATAAATTTTAAATATTGCATGTGACATCCTCATAAACCTTTATAGTCAAATTCACAATATAACTATTTTAACCCATTTTTATTCATCTTTTTGCATTTTAACACTTAAAATTCATATCACACGATTTATAAGTCCATAATTTACGAAAAATCATATTCATATTATAGAAAATACATGTGATAACATACTGAAAAATCTCGGCCAGAAGCTTATTTTAACTATTTTTTTCAAAAATAAACATTTTTAACCATTAAAACATATTAAAACCGAGATTTAATATACCAATAATCAATATTCATGCAAAATATATTCCAAATATTCTAAAACATTTTAGAAAACAGTAGGTATTCATGCTAAAATAATTTCGTGCATATCATATATCAAACGAAAAATCCAATTTTATTTTGTTATCACTATAACTCCGTAAACTCGTAAACGGAAAGCATGCAAACAACCTATTGCTCTGATACCAATTGTTAGGTTTTATTAGTTACTCATAAACTAAATTTAGTCATACTAAACAACCTTGTGATTAACATTTTAATTTACATGTTAAAACGATCTTATGCATGCTAATAATGCGGAAATAAGGAGAGTATTTGAACCCTTACACACGGTCCAATTGTTTAGCAAGGATGATCCTCCGAGTACCCAAAATAGAATACCTCCTTTGGATGCACCAAGACAACCCCTCAATCAACCGAGACTTGAACGAGCTAGTTACAAAATCGGTTTTCTCCTTAAACTTATTCTAATCACTCTTATTAGAATATTCTTTCAATACTACTAAATAGTATGTATATATTATCTTATAATATGTAATTAGAGGTTGGAAAAATTCTCTCTTCACTTGTGATTTTTCGGCTAGGGTGAGAGATTTTATTTGATTTCTATACTTAGAAAAATTATCCAACATTAGGAATGAATTGATTTTGTGAGCAACACACATATAAAACAAGTGGTGCTTGGGTTGTGTGTTGGCCGGACATGGAGAAGAGCAAAATGGGAGACAACTTCTCTTACCCATGCTTCTTAGAGTTGCTTAGGTAGTGTTTCCAAGGCCTTTGTCTAAGCATAATGATTATGGTGTATTAAACACACTAATCATCCACATAACCACCTCCATTTATCCGTCCCACTTAATCCATAAAATGGATTTCATTTTATAAACTTGTCAATTGTATAATTTGTACAATGTGTGACATCTTATATGTCATAAGGTAATAAAATTACAATTATACAAAATATGTAAATATTTATCGTATAAATATTGTATCAAATAAATCATATTTATTAATTGACAAGTAATTCGAAATTACAATTATAAAATGATTATTTACAATTATCGTCAATACGATTTACAACCTTTGTAATAATTATAACCCAATTCATTCTGACAACGATATAATAAAATATCATTTACTGTTTAACAATTGACACATTTCAATTTTAAACATAAATCTTACATTAAGATTTAACCTCTAATTTCTCGATATACGAGTTTAAGGAATATGATCAAATCGTATCAATATACATTTGATCAATTTATCAATTAAGGGAATTGTCCTAAAGGTGTGACCTAAAGGGATCAACTGACCACCACTGTCATACGACAGTAATGTCAAACTCTAGCTAGTCAATCATTACCGATTAATGTTGGTCAGTTGACTAATAATTCGTATCATCCCTTGCGCATTCTCGTTATGAGATTTAATTACGTGATCGCACTATTGTTGAGGACACATTTCCCAACATCCTCTTCCTCCATTTTTCAGATTTGGAAACTAATTTTTATACCTTTCACCTTCAATCTTAAAACACTCCTAAAAACTTCGTTTCTTATCCGTTTTGGATGATTTTCGTGGATCCTAACCTTGCTTCAACACCTTTCTTCTTCTTTCTCCTCCCTTGTGAACTCTACCGAGCTATGCTTTCCTAACGATTCTTACTTGAACTTCGGTCATATCTTATATCTTCTTAACTTTAATGCTCACTCTTCCATTCTGGGCTTCACTTTCATTGGCATCCTTAGCCTGGAATTTCCAATCTTGTTACCTTGTCTCTCTCTCTCTCTCTCTCTCTCTCTCTCTCTCTTTCTCGCTCGAGCTGTTGTACCTCGTTTTCCTCTGAGTTTGTATCATGCCCTTAGCTTTGTAAACCTTTCCGTCTTTCTTCATGCTTAGTTGTGAGGTCTATTTGGTTGGTGGAATGGTAATGTGTGTTTGAGGACCTTTGGTTTGGTTTTATCGGAGTTAGTTGAGAGAGGTTGCAATGACGACCTTAGGTAATGAGGTGGTATGCCATCCTAGTGGTTTTGTGTTAAAGACTTAGCTATATGAGTGCTTCCTATGTTTTGGTGACAACTGTTAGAGTGAAGTTGTTAATGGGTTCTAAGAGAGTGTTAGTGGCTAAATAGAAACCGTTGGATGAGAGTTGCCTTTTGGACTGAATGTCCTCCTTATGGTGATAAAACGTGTTAATCGATGTTATAAGATGTAATTTGTGGTTTGGGTTTGAGAGACCTTGAGTAGATGGAACTAGATGCTTGGATGTTGGACCGCAGTCCGATGTTGGGTGTATTCGAATTGAGGAATATCGTGTTATACTTTTGGAATTTGAGGTGGTGGATAAGTGTCTCATGGTTACATACGTGAGAATATGTGGAATTCAGAGAATGCAACTTTCATATTTTGGTTATTGGTATGAGTATATTGGATTTGGTTGGGTTGGTTGGATGTGAGTTTGACCTTATCAGTAGGTTTTGGGTTTAGTCTCATGGAGGTTGTTGAATGTTGGGTAATGATCGCGAGTGGTTGAAACCCTTTGGTGATGAGGTACCTTATACCGTGGATATCCTGGAAATGAATGACCAAAGTGAGTGAGGGAACCTTGAGAGTTTTGTGGATTGAAAGAGCTGTTTTCTGAAGTGTGCAAGGAATCGTGACGACGCCGTTTCTTTTGTGGATCGAGTGGTTAATGTCCCCGTATCCTGGGAGAGTACCTAGCCTCCCTTAACCTGAAGCTCTTGTTTTCCCTCTTTCCTCTCTTGTTGAGAACCGTCCTTGACTTTGGGAAGTATGGTTCGATGCCTTGTCTTAGTTAGCTTCCTTGTCAACCTTGTTGTGTTAGGAGTTTCTTGACGTTCTAATCTGTTTCTCTTTGGTTGTTTATGTGTGACTTTCATGCTTGTGTGTTGTTTGAACGATGTTCAATTTGTTTTCCATTTATGTACTTCATAATTGATTTGAGTCACCTTACCTATGTTGTTGGAGGTTTTCATTCCGGTTACAATCTTATTTTGATTTTAGATTTCAAAATGAAAACTCTCTTTCGAAAACGACATGTTTTGAAAAGCTTGGTTGACTTATAAAATTTTGAATGATTTTGGCGTTTGATTTGATGTGAGACTTGTTATTGGAGACGTCTAATGACTTGTATTACGCTTGTCAGCGCATAATCCGTTTTCGACTTTTGAACTTGTCCTTGTTTCGGGACGTCGGGCTCTTGAGTACGTAACGAGAACCCTAACGCTCCGTTAATGAGGACTTGTGCCCCTAGAATTTATCCATTCAAAAATATTTGAAAGAAAGTTATGTTTTTAGAATGTCAACTTTTGATGGACACATTTTCTACCTTCAAGTTTCGAGGACGAAACTTTTTAAAAGGTGGGGTGATTGTAACACCGTGATATTTTCCGTATTGTAAATTTAAAGATTTAATTGAATTTCAAGAATAATTTATATTTTATTAAATTTCGTAAATATCTTTTTGTAATAAGAATATTTCGTTTCAAAGCTTTTTAGTTTCAATTTATGTTTCGAGTTTTATAAATCTAAGTTTCGGTTTTTATTTTCGAGAAATGACATGTATGGCGGATAATTTCATGAAATGTGGTTTACTTGCATATTTTTGTCCCATCTTGAGTAGTAATAGACTTGAGAGGTTGTTTCCGTCTTAATTAGTCAAATCCGAGTCCATCCCGACTCATTAAATGAATTCCGAGTCATTCCCGACTCAAAACTCCCATATACTCCTAGTGTTATGTTTCATTCATTACACACAACTCATTTACTCCCTTCATCCTCTTCAACAAACTCCAAAACCCTTCACCATTGTTGGTGTTCCTCAAGAACACAAATCCGCCTCTACCGCCTTCGTTCCTTGCTCAAATTCCGAGTTCTTCGTAGGTATGTTCTCCTTTTCTCCTTCTCCTTCTTCTCATGTCTTTAAAAGTTAGTATTGTTGACCGGCGGCCGGCCACCCGACTGGGAGCCCTATTCAACAATTTTGCGAAATATTTTAACATACCCATCACGGACTCTCAGCCGGTCAGTCGGCCGTGTAACACCCCCATTTTTTAAAAGCCTTTAGCAAGACATTCTCAAATAAATAGAGTTGTTACCATCTCGGAATGTCCGAGGTAGTGAATAACAAAGTAAAACAACCAAAGTACTTTATATAAAACTGACAAAATTTAAAACTTGGTTATTACAGTTACTGCATAACGGAAAAGAAAGTACAACTGATGACGTCTCTAAATGTGATATAATTCTAAGTCGGTCCAAAGTATGCATCTCACATTCCTGCCCGAGCTCCTAGCTCATCTGTCTCTGACCTGTAGAATCTACTCCCCATTCCGGATCATCGTAGGTGTACACGAATACACTGTCAACCGCGCGGTTGAGTAGGGTAACACAATAATTATAATGCAACAATTATGATATGCAAATGTAATGATATGCTCGAGGTCAATCTCAATCTCATTCACAAATCTCAATCTCAAACCCGAAACACCAAGCCATACCGAACCTCCCGGCAGACTATAATCGGTCGTCACCGAACACCAGCTCAATAGCTGATAAGACATCAGGCCTGGTCTGCAGAACCACCCTGGGCTTTATATCAGAACAATATCTGACCATAACTTTCTCAGTAACCAATGCATATGTTATGCTCATGAATGCAACGATATAATTATTCAATCATGCTATCAAATAATGAAATGCTCATGACATTACCAATAATCCACAATCAATCCAACCAATATCAATCTCACATCAATCATGCTCAGCATCCATAACACACAATACCACATCCATTCATAACACATCATATAGGGTAAGGTCAGTGTATCGTACCTGGATAGCAATATAATCCAATAGCAAGCCAGCAAGTAAACAGAATTATGCCACTTCAAAACCGTCACCTAACAATATAATATACATAATTACTCACTAATATAATTACGTAAACAAATATTATATGTCCACTCAATCAAATTAATTAATTAATTACGTGACCACAACAATTACGCATGACGAGGCCATACTAAACGTGACCTGGTTCAATTAACTTAATAAGTCGATTAACAACATACCGTCACAAAACCAATAATCACATTATTACTGTGTTATTCGTATTATCACAAGGTCTTGATAAAAAAGAGACCGTCTCAACATAATTTATTATATGTGCAAATACTAATTAGATAAGAAATTACATTAAATTTAACTAACAATTAAATAACGATATAATAATCAAACACGTATTACGAGACACGCAACCACGACCTATACTATTAAAATCACACGACACTCCAAAAACAATTATCACAAACATAACTAATTAAATATATATTAAACCAATTAATATAATACATAATAAGCTACTAACCTACGTACTAAGCTACTAACCTAGTATATAATAAACAAACCAATTAATAAAATATATAATATAATACTAACCTACGTATATTATAAACAAACACGTTGAGTAGAAGCAGCAGCCGTAACAAGCGCGACACCTGACTTTACGCGTTGGCCACCACTATCCTAGCCACCCACGACCACCACAAAGTATCCTCACGTGCTCTCTGTACCACCAAACATCTACCCCACATCTAGGCCGCCACCTACAACCACCACTGGTGCCACCACACCCTGCTCAAACAGCCTGCACACAAACCTGTAACTCCATTTTCGCCCCCTTGAACAACCCCAATTCGACACCATGTGGTGGTGTTTGTCACCACCACGACCACCAAGACCACCACACAAGATGCCCTTCGACTTCCCCCATCTCAGCAACCACCAGCCATCAACCCAGACGCAACATTACCCATTAACGGACCCAAAACCGAGACACGCACAACCTGATCTTTTCCTCTGTTTTTGCGTGGTCCGGCCACCACACACACCACCGTGCTCCGTTAGACACCCCAATGCCGACCCCATTACTGACCACCACCGACCAAACCATCCATGCCTATTACGACAACACCATACGATCCCTCAATTCCGATAAAACCCGACATCAACCCAGGTCAGTCATATGTGCTATGGTCAAATATTCGGGGGTTACTCAAATATATACATAAGACGGTCGCAAATAATAAACGGTAAACTAAGCGATAAAATGATAACACGAAATACCTTATTTAAATGGCGGTTAAAATAAATAAAAGGGGCTTGGAGAGGAGGAGCAGTAGCACGCAAGAGAAAGGAAGAAGAAGGAGAACGTAGTTAGGATACAGGAGGCAGATGAGTTAGGGTAGGATGTTATGTTTATGTATTAGGGTTTTTAGGAAAAAAGAAATAAGACTTATTCAAGTTTTGTAATTTAGTATTAGCAAACACTAATTAAATTACTTACGAGAATATAAAATTAATTAAATTAATTACAAAAATATAAAATCATTAGTACGACAGTATTTCGGTCCATATAATATGATATTAAAATATTAGTACTTACGTAAGAATATATAAAAATGGGATTTAAATACAATTACAACTTAATAAAAAAAAAAAATAGAAACTAAGTATAAATGAAAATTATATATAAAATAGGATATATATTTAATTATAAATATATTACTAAAATTAAAGAAATATAAATGAAATGACATTTTACAAAATAATCATCAAATATAAAAGGATTATGAAATAAGAAATAATCGTAGAAATACGATTTATAAAACCATACCAGTTTACGTCAAATACTTTATAAACATTCTTTTGAAATACGTGTATAAAACATGGTTTGACCGCCGTTGACCGAGGCTAACATATGGGGTATTACAGTCTTCCCTCCTTAAAAAGAACTTCGTCCCCGAAGTTCATCACACTACCTATCACCTAACCAAAATCAACTGACGCCCTCTACTCTAGGTCACTACCAACAGAAATGGTATATGTTACACGGAACATATAACAAGCATGAAACAATCACAAGTAGCACTTATATAGGCTTCAAAACGCGAAATTGTTACATTCTATCCCCCTTAAGAAACGTTGTCCCCAAAGTTTAACACACAACAGAAATTCATGACACTTAAAGGACCATAACATACATTGACCAAAACATAACAAATTAATCAGGAGACTCCATGTATGGTAAATCTCAGTCAAACCAATCATAATATATCAATTAGCCAGATCGCAAATCATCAAGATTTTACAATCCTACCCTTCTTAAGACATAGTTACGTCCCCGTAACCTCATTATAAAATTCCACATTCAAAGCTCAAGAAGATCACCAAACAAAAGTCACAAATTATCTGATAAGTTAATTACTCTATACTGGGCAACTAGCATTCGAATATTAAAGCAACAAAACATATTCGTCAATTTCATGCCACACAGTAAAATCAGGCAACTAACACTTATATACCTTTGGAAATTCTGACACAAAATTAACATTTTTACATCAATGTAGACAATTAGCTAACGCATAGTTCATTCTTGACGAATTAATACATTTCATGAATATCATAAGGTCACATTAACGGAATGTAATAGCATCTGTATAATTGAAACTACTTTATATAAAACTCACTGAAATAAATAAGGTTATATTATCATATAATAAAGTTCATATTCATATCATATGCCTACTGTTCATGCTACAAATGCCATATCAGGATATCACATGGTTACATCACATAATTCATATTTGATTAAACTTTTATATTGAAAACTTACATAACTTACAATTTCAACAATCATACATCACGCTGCAACTTCCAAAAATCATAATTATATTACCGCTTAGACATTTTGTGAGACATTATAGTTTTTAGCAAATATAATGAATTAACTAATTATAGGAAAAAGGATCACTTTCAAAGCTTAAGGAAATTATTTATAACAAATTTTACAACTCGATTGGTCTGAACAAAATTTTTACAGCACTTAGACAGAAATTTAAACAACTTGCAAAAATCACTATTAAATAACGGCTCATTAAGATTTTACGTGGCTTATCATTTTGAAAACGTGAATGAGTGAATGAAAATTCTAAAAAGTGGAGTTGAAATTATGCATAAACAATAAACACGTTTTAAATGATTTCTTTTCCAAAAACATAGGTTAAAACGGAACTGTACAGTAACAATCTGACCACTGTCAACTAAAATATTTATTTCTCTCAAAATATAACTCCAATTAACATTAAACCAAAGGCATTGGAAAGCTAACTCAGGAGGTTATCATAAATAAAATTTTCAAATACATATATGGAACACATTTTAAATGGCAACCCGTACAAACAAGGTAACATTCTGAAAATTTATACAATTTTGGTTCGTTAAAAATTGTTTCACATTATCACATTTAAACACAATCATTCCTTCTCTAAAACATGTGGACATATCATTTGAAGCATTGATATCACATTGCACCATATTAACATGTAATTGCCATCTAGAAAATGGTAAAGATTGTGAAACCGACAATAAAATCAACTAAGTAACTCAATAATCATGTATGTATAGACAATGCATTAGTTTCTACCATCGTAACAATCACAGCTTATTATATACGAAAATATATCCTAGAAATCACTAAGGTGCCACTTATTGAATACTAACATTATAACCAAATTAAATGTATATAAGTAGACGTAAAATCGGCATGTAATTTTCAACACATAACTATATAACATTCATGACTTAGGGCAACACATTGCGCATATCACTAGACATGGATTGCTAAGGCAATTAGTAAAATAATAACAATCTTAAATCTCAAAATCCGATCTATTTTGCCTAGTAAGCCAAACAGTAAATTCTTGCAAAGAATAAAGCATTCAGATAAGAGTATATACACACTCAGAATAGCAACAAAACTATTATCAACAGACACGACATCCGTTTCGGTCTACTAGCTTTACACACAGGACTTAACTTGATTCCGCATCCTGTAACAACATTGCCTGGCTGGCTCTATTAACTATGCCAGTCAATTATGATCATATCTCTCCTACATCTAACCTCCTAGGTAGCTATAGCTTATGGTACTTCTATCATCAACTCATTACACACATCATTATACTATATCTCTACCTACGGATCAGAGATCATATAGACGCATGCATATCACCATACAAGTGAAACTCATATTTCAACTCATATACTCATACTCATATTCCCAAAACTTGGAAGTCATATATTTCAACCAACATTCAATATCATTATCACGCTTCACAATACAGATCTCCAACCATGTTTAACATCATAACTTTCCTCATTCCGCTCCTGTAAAACTGTTAGTACAATATAGGCAATATAGGCAAGGTCTGATCTTTTATCTTGTTATTACCCACTCTCTGCATCACTCAAGGGTTACCAGGTTAGACTGAAAGGGCCAGTGGCTTGGTTTGAGGGGCCCCCTAACTCATCCCAATCCTGGGGGCTCCTAACAGTTACTAGCCTGGGGTTCATTTTATTTAACAGTTACTATGTTCATTAATTTTATTCATTTGTTATTAGGCCTGAGGCTCGTTCGCTCTGATACCACTTTGTAACACACCCATTTATTTAAGAGCCTTTAGCAAGACATTCTCAAATAAATAGAGTTGTTACCATCTCAGAATGTCCGAGGTAGTGAATAACAAAGTAAAACAATCAAAGTACTTTATATAAAACTGACAAAATTTAAAACCTGGCTATTACAGTTACTGCATAACGGAAAAGAAAGTACAACTGATGACTTCTCTACATGTGATATAATTCTAAGTCGGTCCAAAGTATGCATCTCACATTCCTGCCCCAACTCTTAGCTCATCTGTCTCTGACCTGTAGAATCTACTCCCCATTCCGGATCATCGTAGTTGTACACGAATACACTGTCAACCTCGCGGTTGAGTAGGGTAACACAATAATTATAATGCAACAATTATGATATGCAAATGCAATGATATGCTCGAGGTCAATCTCAATCTCAATCACAAATATCAATCTCAAACCCGAAACACCAAGCCATATCGAACCTCCCGACAGACTATAATCGGTCGTCACCGAACACCAACTCAATAACTAATAAGACACCAGGCCTGGTCTGCAGAACCACCATTGGCTTTATATCAGAACAATATCTGACCATAACTTTCTCAGTAACCAATGCATATGCTATGCTCATGAATGCAACGATATAATTATTCAATCATGCTATCAAATAATGAAATGCTCATGACATTACCAATAATCCACAATCAATCCAACCAATATCAATCTCACATCAATCATGCTCAGCATCCATAACACACAATGCCACATCCATTCATAACACATCATAGAGGGTAAGGTCAGTGTATCCTACCTGGATAGCAATATAATCCAATAGCAAGCCAGCAAGTAAACAGAATTATGCCACTTCAAAACCGTCACCTAAAATATAATATACATAATTACTCACTAGTATAATTACGTAAACAAATATTATATGTCCACTCAATCAAATTAATTAATTAATTACGTGACCACAACAATTACGCATAACGAGGCCATACTAAACGTGACCTGGTTCAATTAACTTAATAAGTCGATTAATAACATACCGTCACAAAACCAATAATCACATTATTACTATGTTTTTCGTATTATCACAAGGTCTTGATATAAAAGAGACCATCTCAACATAATTTATTATATGTGCAAATACTAATTAGATAAGTAAACAGAATTATGCCACTTCAAAACCGTCACCTAACAATATAATATACATAATAACTCACTAGTATAATTAAGTAAACAAATATTATATGTCCACTCAATCAAATTAATTAATTAATTACGTGACCACAACAATTACGCATAACGAGGCCATACTAAACGTGACCTGGTTCAATTAACTTAATAAGTCGATTAATAACATACCGTCACAAAACCAATAATCACATTATTACTATGTTATTCGTATTATCACAAGGTCTTGATATAAAAGAGACCATCTCAACATAATTTATTATATGTGCAAATACTAATTAGATAAGTAAACAGAACTATGCCACTTCAAAACCGTCACTTAACAATATAATATACATAAATACTCACTAGTATAATTACGTAAACAAATATTATATGTCCACTCAATCAAATTAATTAATTAATTACGTGACCACGACAATTACGCATAACGAGGCCATACTAAACGTGACCTGGTTCAATTAACTTAATAAGTCGATTAATAACATACCGTCACAAAACCAATAATCACATTATTACTATGTTATTCGTATTATCACAAGGTCTTGATATAAAAGAGACCATCTCAACATAATTTATTATATGTGCAAATACTAATTAGATAAGAAATTACATTAAATTTAACTAACAATTAAATAGCGATATAATAATCAAACACGTATTACGAGACACGCAACCACTACCTATACTATTAAAATCACGACACTCCAAAAACAATTATCGCAAACATAACTAATTAAATATATATTAAACCAATTAATATAATACATAATAAGCTACTAACCTACGTACTAAGCTACTAACCTAGTATATAATAAACAAACCAATTAATAAAATATATAATATAATACTAAACTACGTATACTAACCTACGTATATTATAAACAAACACGTTGAGTAGAAGCAGCAGCCGCAACAAGCGCGACACCCGACTTTACGCCTTGGCCACCATTATCCTAGCCACCCACGACCACCACAAATTATCCTCACGTGATCTCTGTACCACCAACCATCTATCCCACATCTAGGCCGCCACCTACAACCACCACTGATGCCACCACACCCTGCTCAAACAGCCTGCACACAAACCCGCAACTCTATTTTCGCCCCCTGAACAACCCCAATTCGACGCCATGTGGTGGTGTTTGTCATCACCACGACCACCAAGACCACCACCCAAGATGCCCTTCGACTTTCCCCCATCTCAGCAACCACAAGCCATCAACCCAGATGCAACATTACCCATAACGGACCCAAAACCGAGACACGCACAACCTGATCTTTTCCTCTGTTTTTGCGTGGTCCGGCCACCACACGCACCACCGTGCTCCGTTAGACACCCCAATGCCGACCCCATGACTTACCACCACCGACCAAACCATCCATGCCTATCATAACTCACGACAACACCATACGACCCCTCAATTCCGATAAAACCCGACATTAACCCAGGTCAGTCATATGTGCTATGGTCAAATATTCGGGGGTTACTCAAATATATACATAAGACGGTCGCAAATAATAAACGGTAAACTAAGCGATAAAATGATAACACGAAATACCTTATTTAAATGGCGGTTAAAATAAATAAAAGGGGCTTGGAGAGGAGGAGCAGTAGAACGCAAGAGAAAGGAAGAAGAAGGAGAACGTAGTTAGGATATAGGAGGCAGATGAGTTAGGATAGGATGTTATGTTTATGTATTAGGGTTTTTAGGAAAAAAGAAATAAGACTTATTCAAATTGTGTAATTTAGTATTAGCAAACACTAATTAAATTACATACGATAATATAAAATTAATTAAATTAATTACAAAAATATAAAATCATTAGTACGGTAGTATTTCGGTCCATATAATATGAATTATAGAAGTATTAAAATATTAGTACTTACTTAAGAATATATAAAAATGGGATTTAAATACAATTACAACTTAATAAATAAACAAAATAGAAACTAAGTATAAATGAAAAATATATATAAAATAGGATATATATTTAATTATAAATATATTACTAAAATTAAAGAAATATAAATGAAATGACATTTTACAAAATAATCATCAAATATAAAAGGATTATGAAATAAGAAATAATCGTAGAAATACGATTTATAAAACCATACCAGTTTACGTCAAATATTTTATAAACATTCTTTTGAAATACGTGTATAAAACATGGTTTGACCGCCGTTGACCGAGGCTAACATACGGGGTATTACAGGTCGTCGGTCGGCCGACCGACTGGTAGCTAGGCCCTGTAACTCGCGATACATTTTTCGACATTCTACATTCATCCAAATCCTTCAATAACCATTCCAACACTTGATTCTAATCAGAAATTCATTCAGCCCAGCATGTATATCACATCAAATAAGCATATGAACATGTTATTAATCATCCCACATGTGATTACAGACCCATTTTCCCTCAAATTCTACCCATCTTAAGTTTATATCAAATAAACACCACCCATATCAATTTCATCATGTAAATAGCGTATAATTCAGTTTGTAAACATCAACAAAGTTCTCATAAACCATCAACACTACTAATTCCATGATAAACACATAAAAATTACAAAGATTGATAATATATGACAAGGGTCGAGTTTTCTCATTATCGTCACTTATTTTCCGTGCTAGGCTTCCGTCTCCTCTTCCGGGTCCTCCAAGTCAACACCTAAAACCATTAAACACGGATTAAAAAACGGTATTTTCAAGATTGAGTGAAAACAGCCCGGAAATCAATTCGCTTAAATCTGAAATTTAAAGAGATGGATATGACGCAAATGACGAGAGGAACGCGTAGGTGAAAACCTCACCTCGATTGGAGTTGAAACGAGTTCGGGATGATAATTTTAGTGAGCTTGAGAAATGAGAAAATGGAAAAATCTGATTCTTTGTTTACTTGAGGAATAAGGTAGAAGGAGAGTTGTGAGGGAAACAAGAAGGAAGTTTCCTTCACAAATTTCTTTTATGTTTAAACTTGAGACGGGTTTCAAGTTGGATGTTCGGGAATGTTTGTAAACGGAAATGTCAAGTGATATATTATATCTTAAGATTAATTAAATCTCAAAATGGAACTTATACGATATATCTAAAATATATGGTTACGAATTTTAAGTAAAATATATTAAATTTCCAAAAACTACTTTAATTTATTAAAAATACGTTTTACGAAAATAAGGGATGTTACACACTTGGTAGTATTCACAAGTGAAGATGGTGAGATGGTTTATGTTTATAATGATCTTTGGATAAACATGATGTATTATGACATTCAAGCATGAAACTTTGGTTTGATACATGTTACTTTAGATATTTTTAACCTAGTTTTACAACATTTATGCCTTTGTCATTTTCATAAATATAACTTTGAAATAAAATTTACCTACTTACTTACGCGGTTGTGCTAATTATAACCTTAGTACACACGTACCATTTTCCCCTTGCGACTTATCTACCCCCATTCCTAAAAACAAAAATCGACATATCTAATATAAAATAAACCACTACCTATAAGACAATATCTTATTATAAAAAACAAGTTGCAAATATGGAGGAACAAAAAGAATACAGATTATGATAAAGTATAATCTAATACTATGATTACAAATAAGCAACTACCCTATAAGACAATATCTTATTGTAAAAATTAAGTTGAAAATATGGATGAACAAAAGGAATACAAATTATAATAAACTATAATCTAATACTATGATTAATAATAATTTTGATCTTTTTACTGCTTACCCTATCCGTCTCGGAAACACCTTTTATTTGTCATTAATTTGTTGTTTATGAAATACCTTCTAAACACAATTAAATTTCATCTCACTAACACAATTATTCCGCTTGACTCACATATGTCGTTGTGTTCTTTATTATATATATTTATAATTATATATTTATACTCATTAAATCAAAACTTGACAAACCAACTAACCAACTTGATCATCAAAATCATCAACTTTATCCCTGAACTACCTCAGCCTATCGAGATTTTATTGTACTACTCAAATTACACTTTTAAAAGTCATATCTTAACCCTAGCCCTTAAGATACTTACCTCCTCCCTCAAAACATATGTGACACCCCGCGATAAAACATAAAGATAAACAAGTAATTTGCAGCGGAGATACGATACATTTAAAACTTTTCGACATATCTATTAAAACTTAATCGCGGAATATCAAACCAACATGCGGAAGACTAAAACCACTATGAAGGTATAACTTATACAAGGTAATTCAAATAAACGAGGGGTAAGGTATACCTCGATAGCAATATAATTTAAATCTAAACTAATCGTAAAGGGGTAACTGTCGAATAATCAACAATGCTCGCTAGCCACACATCTTCCCCAATCAGCACCAACCTACATACATGAAACATGTACGCCACAGTCAGTGGCTAGTAACTCGAGGTTCTCCTAGCCACTTTTTGTCAGAAAACATGTAAACAATAGTACAAAACATCTTATACATATGAACATGTATATAATTTAAGAAGCAATCATACATGCATTCCCAAACATAACTAACATGATCAAGCATGAATGATAAGTCAAAACATGTGAAAACGGCATCAACATGTGAAACAGAATTGAAATCAATATATGAAATAATATCGAAACAGGTAAACAACCAAGTGATCGCCTCAGAGGCCAACAACTTGGTGGCATATCCAATCACACAAACCACAATAACCAAACCATTAAAAAACAATAAGAGCGCATTAGCACGACCTCCAACTACGGGAGCGCATGAGCACGACCTCTAACCAAGGACACACCATCCAAGACAATCTTAGCGCACAAGCTATTAAAAAACAATAATAGAATGAACGCCATCAGAGCGTTGAGACACACGACTTCTGACTAATAGAGCGCATAGGCACGACCTCCAAATACGAGAGCGCTTCCGCACGACCTCCAACTACCGGAGTGCTGAGACGCGCGACCTCCGAAACTATGTATAGCGTGACCGCTGACTATATGCCTAAGACCTAGTCAGACCTCTCGATGTAACGACACCAAACGACACACGGGGATCGGAGTGTGATACGTGCCTATATTATGCATTCTATTTATACTTTCGGCACGTATTTCTATGCATTTTCGTAACTTTTAGTTGCTATTTCTCCCGAAACGGTTTACTTTGGCATTTCTATGTTTTAAATGTAGGAATACACGAAAGTGAGCAAAACCGAACTTTAACCGTCCTCCGGAAGCTGTTTTGAGTGTTTACGCGAAGCAAGGATCCGGATTCATAGCCAAGTGGTGCATACGAGCTAATTTAAAGCTGGAACGTACAGGAATAGGTCGACCGACCTACTCAAGAGGTCGACCGACCAGCGCGCAGAATTAAGAAGGCCTGACAACAGCACAAGAGGTCGACCGACCTACATAGGAGGTCGACCGACCTGGCGACAATTTCCGCGATTTTATTTCGGTTTTTGCTCTTTTAATCTTGTAATTAGGAGTCTATTTAAGGACGCCTAAACTTCAGAATTAGGTTAAGCAGCCATATTAATAAAAACTCCATATTTAGAGAGAAGATTTACCAAGTCTTCATCTTTGATCTTAGATTTCCAATTAAGTTTGTAAGTTTGCTACAATTCAATCTTTCTTTGTTAATTAACTTTGCTGTTCATCTTATTATTGTTATTCAATCCATGTTTCCCTCTTTATTATCATCTTTAGTTATGTTAATTTCTTTGATGTTCTTAAATCTTGTTATTGTTAATTTTATGATTAAGATTATGCATAGCTAATTCTTGTGATTAGGAATTATGGGAACCATGGTAAAGACTTGATTTTGATAGTTTTATGATTAAATTACCAATCCCCATTGTTGTTGGTGAACTATTTCTTTAAGATTGAAAGATTGTTAGGATTAGTTTAACAACAACTTGGGATTGCCCTATGAACGAAAGTTTAGTGCTTTTCTAGGAACCCTAAGACCGTAAGGATTGGGTAGAATATTGACCTAAAGGTTTATTCTTTGTTCCTTGGGATTGTGTTATTTGGTTATTTTACCCTTCATTGACTTGTCTCAACCATGGGGAACCGAAGTTCCTAATCTCCTTTTACTTTGTTTTAGCATTCTTGTTTATTTTGCTCTCTTAGTTGTTAGAACCAATCTTTAATCAAAGCCCCCTTTTTTTTGGTTACTTTCAATAGACTTTAAATTCACAAACATAATTAACCTTGTCTCTCTGTGGTTCGACCCTTGACTTATCCTATCTAGTTTAAGCTGAGGTTTTATAAATCTTATCTTTGGCACCCCTCAACGACGGGTGTCAAATTTTGGCGCCGTTGCCGGGGAGACGGTATAATTTTGTTTGTAGATTTTTAGTTTATTTTTCTTGTCTTAAGGAACTTAGGTTCCTTAAGACCGTTGCTTACCTTTTCTTCTAGTGTTGTTTTGCATATTAGAAGACAGGTTTTTGAGAGGAAGGCTTGAGTACTCTCATTCTTAGACATGGCTACTATTTATGACTACATACAACCAAAAGTCCAAGATTTACCAAAGGGGTTCACCTTGCCTACTTCTACCACTGGTTCCTTTGAGCTCCACCCGAACTACATCATTTTGGTGGAGCGGAATCAATTTTCTGGTCTACCCGACGAGGATCCGTTGAGGCATGTTGAGACATTCACGGATTATTGTTGTTCCATACATATACCTACCGGGGTGACTCAGGATGAGGTGAAGGCAATGATGTTCCTTTATTCATTGAAGGATGCCGCGAGAGATTGGTACCGTTACCTTGATAGGGTAGCTGAGAAGGTTACGGATTGGGCTTCCTTGGCATTGGCTTTCTATAAAAAATACTTCCCTCTTGCGAAGGCCAATGACTTGAGAAGCCAAATCACTAACTTTCAACAAGGTCCGGAAGAAGGATTTTGTGAAGCATGGGGTCGGTTCAAGAAATTGGTCCGTTCTATTCCTCACCATGATTTTCCTCAATGGTACTTGTGTAACCAATTTTACAACGCTCTCTACGATGATTATAAGGTGATTCTTGATGCGGCCGCCAATGGAAGGTTCCAAAATAATACCAACCATATGAAGGGTTGGAACACCATTGAAGACATGGCGGTGCATAGGGCCGAATTTGGGAGTTCACGTGGGAATTCACGAAGGTTGAATGTGGAGATGGATAGAGTTTTGGCTCTTGAGACAACCGTTGAAGCCCGTTTTGAAAAGCTTGAGGCAACCCAGCTGAAGCTTGAAAGTGCGAACCTAGTTACTACAGTTGACAACACGGGTGAGACTGCGGAGTTGAGAGAGCTTGTTCATGCTCTAATGAAACAAGTTTTGGAAATGCAAAAGGCTCAAGTGGCTTCTATGAAGCCTTTTGAAGGCCAATTAGCAATCTTAGCTGCTAATCAGATTGCTAGCTCTCCGGTCGGTTGTGAGAGTTCCATGGAGACATTAAATGCTATAAATCTTAGGAGTGGTCGTGCTTATGACGGACCAACCCCAAAGGATAATTCTGCCGAAGTTCAGGACGAAGAAATTGATCCCGTGCACAGGTCAGGAGGTCGACCGACCACAACATCAGGTCGACCGACCTCGACACCTGACGTGAGATCAGTTTCTGGAAATCAGAAGAATTTTGATAATACAACGTCTGGTCGACCGACCTCTGTACCAGGTCGACCGACCAGAGCACCTGAGCATATTGCGATTTCTAATCCTGAATTGTTGGATCCTTCCTTAATTAAAGACCTCACCGAGATTCTACAGCTGAAAAAGCCAAAGGTTGCTGATCCTACGGCTAGTGTTACCGTTCCGTATCCCGAACGATTGAAGAATTCCAAAGAGGATCGGAAATTCGTAAGTTCTTGGAGATGGTGAAGAATCTTGAGGTAACCATCCCTTTCACTGACTTAATTACCCAGGTACCTTCTTATGCTAAATTCATGAAAGATATTTTAAGTCGTAAGAGGAAATTTCAGGAAGAAGGTGTTGTTGCTTTTGTGGAGGAATGTTATGTTCTTTCACAAAATAATATAGCACCCAAGTTGAAAGACCCAGGTAGTTTTTCCATCCCTTGTACTATAGGTAATCATGTTATAGGGAAAGCCCTTTGTGATCTAGGGGCTAGTGTCAGTGTTATGCCTTATTCTGTTTGTGAAAGACTTAACATAGGTAGACTTAAGGTCACCAATATCACCCTACAGATGGCAGATAGATCAACCCAAAGACCATTAGGGGTCTTAGAGGATGTCCCAGTTAGAGTGGGAAAGTTCTTTATTCCTGTTGATTTCGTTGTTTTAGACATTGCTGAGGATAATCAAATACCTATTATTTTAGGTAGACCCTTTTTACACACGGCTGGGGCTGTAATAGATGTCAAACGCGGGATCATTACCTTAGAGGTTGGAGATGACACTATTGAGTTTAGTCTTGCCCATAAGGCAACTACTCTTACTGATGATACTTGTTGCTCCATTGATATTATAGACATGAATGTTATCCGTAACTGGAGGGAATCCTTGACCAAGGATCCCGGCCCTTAGATGATTTGACAGTTTTGGATAAGTGTGCAGGTAATCCAGCTGAAGATGCTGAAGAGCTGGATGTGTTGGAAGCAGAGATAGAGGAATATGAGCTGACTGAAGAAGAGGATGACATTAAGGGCATAAGTCCTGATGTTTGCATGCATAGGATAGAGTTAGAGGAAGAGCATAAGCCCTATAGACAGGGACAACGTAAGTTGAACCCTAAGATGCAGGAGGTAGTTATGGCTGAGGTAATGAAACTTCTTGATGCATGTATTATTTATTCAGTTGGCAACTCCAAATGGGTTAGCCCAGTTCAGGTGGTTCCTAAGAAAGGAGGAACCACTGTGGTTAAAAATGAGAAGAATGAATTAATACCTACTAGAGTAGTAACTGGGTGGCGGATGTGCATTGATTATAGACAGTTAAATGCCGCCACCAAGAAGGACCATTTCCCCCTTCCTTTTGTTGACCAAATGACTGAAAGACTTGCTTCTAATAAATTCTTCTGTTTTCTAGATGGTTATTCAGGTTTTTTCCAGATTCTCATCCATTCTGATGATCAGAGTAAGACTACTTTTACATGCCCACAAGGTGTTTTTGCATATCGCCGAATGCCTTTTGGGTTATGTAATGCTCCTGCTACCTTTCAAAGGTGTATGATGGGTATCTTTTCTGACTTTATAGAAAACATCATGGAGATTTTATGGATGATTTTTCTGTTTATGGTAATGCGTTTGATCAGTGCTTAGCTAATCTTGATAAAGTCTTGCAGCGATGTATTGATGTAAACCTTGTCTTAAACTGGGAAAAGTGTCAGTTTATGGTTAATGAGGGGGTAGTGTTAGGGCATCTAATATCTGATAAAGGTATACATGTAGATAAAGCAAAAGTGCAAGTGATTGAGCAATTACCCCCTCCTATTAATGTTAAGGGGGTGAGAAGTTTCTTAGGACATGCAGGTTTTTACCGGCGTTTCATTAAGGACTTCTCTAAGATTGCTAAACCACTTACACAATTGCTCCTTAAGTATGTTGTCTTTGATTTTACTGATGAGTGTCTTTCAGCTTTTAACAGGTTGAAGGAAGCTTTGTCTCAGCACCAATCATCCAGCCACCAGATTGGGATCTCCCATTTGAGATCATGTGCGATGCTAGTGATTATGCTTTGGGTGCTGTGCTTGGCCAAAGGAAGAATAAGGCTCTTAATGCTATATATTATGCGAGCCGTACCCTAGATGAGACTCAAGTCAACTACTTCACCACTGAGAAGGCGATGCTAGTTGTGATCTTTGCCTTAGAGAAATTCAGGTCCTATTTGGTAGGTAATAAGGTAATTGTTTACACTGACCATGCAGCTTTGAAAGGTCTCTTCCAGAAGAAAGATTCAAAGCCAAGGCTTTTAAGGTGGATACTCCTTCTCCAAGAGTTTGACATTGAGATTCGGGACAAGAAAGGCGCGGAAAATGTGGTAGCTGACCACCTATCTCGTCTTCAGTTGACTGATGGGGAAGACTCTTTACCTATTGATGATTCATTTCCTGATGAGAGTTTATTTGTCATTAATAGTTCAGGTTCTTATTCCCCTCCTTGGTATGCTGATTTTGCTAATTTTGCTGTCACAGGTAAAATCCCTCCTGAGTTGTCATGGCAACAAAAGAAGAGATTTATGTTTGATGCAAAACAGTATTTTTGGGATGACCCGTATGTTTTCAAGGAATGCGGAGATGGACTTATCCGGAGATGCGTCCCCCAATGGGAGGTGAAGGACATTCTGGAAGCATGTCACTCTTCTGCGTATGTTGGTCACCACGGTCCATCTAGGACCGTGGCCAAGGTATTACAGTCTGGTTTTTATTGGCCTACTTTGCATGCTGATTGTAGGAATTTTGTAGGTAGCTGTGATGCTTGTCAAAGAACTGGGAATGTCTCAAAAAGACATGAGATGCCACAGGTTGGTATTTTAGAGGTAGAGATTTTTTATGTTTGGGGCATTGATTATCAAGGACCTTTTCCCAGTAGTCAAGGTAACAGGTATATTCTTGTAGCTGTTGATTATGTTTCTAAGTGGGTAGAAGCTATTGCTACTCCCCATTGTGATGCAAAAGCTGTTATTAAAATGTTTAAGAAAATCATATTTCCTCGTTTTGGTGTCCCTAGGGTTGTCATTAGTGATGGAGGTATGCATTTTAAAGAGAAACGATTAGGTGACTTGCTAAATAAATTCGGTGCCCAACATCGTAGGGGTCTAGCATATCACCCTCAGACTAGTGGTCAAGTTGAGATCTCCAATAAAGAACTCAAGGAGACCCTAGCCAAAGTTGTTTCTAAATCTAGGAAAGATTGGAGTCTAAAGCTTGATGATGTTTTATGGGCTTATAGAACTGCGTTCAAAACCCCAATCGGAATGTCACTATTCCGGTTGATTTATGGTAAGACTTGTCATTTACCAGTAGAGTTAGAACGTAAGTCTTGGTGGGCCATTTGTGATCTTAATTTAGACCCTAACCTTTGCCGTGAGAAACGTTTGTTGCAGCTCAACGAGTTAGAGGAATTCAGGTTGTTAGCCTATGACAATGCCAGGATTTACAAAGAGAAAACCAAACGCTGACATGACAAGAGAATCATTAGGCGTGATTTTCAGGTAGGTGATAAGGTGTTGCTTTTTAATGCTCGTATTCGTTTTTTTCCTGGTAAGCTGAAATCCAGGTGGAGCGGACCTTACATTATCACAACTGTCTCAAAACTTGGGTCAATAGAGTTAGAAACCTCATCCGGTGAGAGGTTTAAAGTTAATGGCCAATATGTGAAGCACTTCCGTGGAGAGAATGAATTTATTGGTAAGGTTGAAGTTTCCTACTTTGATCCTTTTTCGGATGCTTCATGATAGGTAAAAAGGTCGTGCGGGACCTCTTAAACCGGCGCTAAACGGGAGGCAACCAGTGTTATAGCCTAATTTTACTTTTCTGTAATTTTGGTGCACTTTTTCTGTCGTGTTTTAAGCTTTTTGATGGAATTTTGAGCTTCTGAAGGAAAAATAGGCCGAACTGTCAGTTACGTAGGTCGACCGACCCACTAGTAAGGTCGACCGACCTTCTAACAACAATAAATAACTTCTGACAGAGCAGGTACGCAGGAGAGAGGTCGACCGACCTATACATCAGGTAGACTGACCTCGAGGCAGTGTTCCGGGTTTTCAAGTTAGGGGTCTTAAGTCTATTTTTTTGTTTGAAAACAAATTATTTGCTCACACTTTTTGAACACCCCTCCTCTCTCTTAAAAACCCTAACTACCTCCCTCCTTCATCCTTCACTCTTTTTTCTTGATTTTCCCATCAAAGGTATGTGTTCTTTAGCTCTTTCTTCTTCTTTTTCGTTCAATAGTATCTTATTTCCGTTTTTAGGTAGTTTTTGTTTGTATTTTTCAGTTTGTTTTTGTTCCTAGAGTTTGTTTTTCTTATGTTTGTGTTTTTCTTTTGATTTTCCTTCTTCTTTTAGCTTCTATAGTTTCAGATCTGTAATTTTGTGTGTTTTGTGCTGTTAGGGTTAGTTTGAATTTCCCCTAATTTTTCTGTCCTTAATTTCTGCCATAATTTGCAACCGCGCGCTTTTTTTCTGTGATAACCGTCGGTCGATCGACTTGAAAGAGAGGTCGGCCGACCAAACTGCGTTTTTCAGAACTCGACTTTTCATTTGGTAGGTCGGTGGACTTGGGTATTAGGTCGGTCGACCTCGGTACTGTTACAGAAACTTCTATTATACTGGCAGAAGGTCGGTCGACCTCGAGGTGAGGTCGGTCGACCTCGTTACTGTTACAGGGACTTTTGTTTCACAATTTTGTTCTTCTATTTTGATAAATATATGCTCTAATGTTGCAAGGGGCCTAAGCTTTAAGAACAATTATTGTAATTTTGCAGTTTCACTATGTCTAGCCGTGGACAAGGAGGAAAACGTTCCCGCACTTCCAGAGCAAGCACTTCTAGAGGCTGTGCTAGTGGGTCCGGGGGATTGACGGTGCTTGACACGGATAGTCTACCAAACTATCCGCAAATCATCTTCCATACTCCGGCGCAAAAAGCCCGGTTCCTCCATCTTTCGACTTATTGCTTCGTGGTGGTCGCCCGGTTCTTGTGCGTGCCGGCATTGCTAGCCTTGGGTTGTCATGACGATGTGGTGTCCTTGCTCAACGGGACGGGTTTTTCGGGACTCGTCACAATGGATGAGTTCACCTATCCTCTCCTTACTCTTGAGTTCTTTTCCTCTTTTATTTTTAATGTTCAAGCTTATGATCCCGACTACAATAATAAGTGCATTTCTTTTCGCTTGTTTAATGAGACTTTTTCTTTAACTTTAAGCGAGTTTGCTGAGCACTTAGGTTTGTCTTCTACGGGTCGTACGGGTGACTCTTCCGAGTCGTACAATGTCATGTGGTCTTGCCTTTCTGATTCCCGCGATAGGGGGAAGAAGAAAAACAGTACCGTGCACTTACCCGCCCCCCGTTATTATTTGCGTCTTTTGGCCAACACTGTTTTCGGCCGTAAGGAGTCTCAAAATGTTAAAAACATTGAGCTCTCTATTTTGTCTGGTTATCTTAATGTCAGTCGTAAGGGTCAGCAATTTTTTAACACTGCTTATTTGGTCGCCTCTCACTTTGTGGCGGTGAGCGAGGGAACTTCTTTGACTACTATTGTTTGTGGTGGGCTAGTCACTAGATTGGCCCGCTCACTTTTTCAGCAGTTCCCCCACTTTGAGGATGCGCTTCACCCTACCTCCCGGTATATGGACATGGCTTATGTCAAGTCCGTGCATTGGGTGGATAGGAAGGATTATTGGAAGGTAGATACCTACCTCAGTGATCGCATCCCCATCACTATGGCTCCCCCCATGTTACCCCTTGATACTTTTCAGGGGGAGCCTAGACCACTCCTTCCATCCTACCGCCTTCCACTTAGAGGAGGCACCTTTAGAGGCCGTAGGGTCCCTGCTCCTGGTGCCCACTTTGATGCACCTGGTGTAACACTCCGATATTTTCCGTATTGAAAATTTAAAGATTTAATTGAATTTCAAGAATAATTTATATTTTAATTAAATTTCGTAAATATATATTTGTAATAAGAATATTTCGTTTTAAAGCTTTTTAGTTTCAATTTATGTTTCGAGTTTTATAAATCTAAGTTTCGGTTTTATTTTCGAGAAATGACATGTATAGCGGATAATTTCATGAAATGTGGTTTACTTGCATATTTTTGTCCCATCTTGAGTAATAATAGACTAGAGAGGTTGTTTCCGTCTTAATTAGTCAAATCCGAGTCCATCCCGACTCATTAAATGAATTCCGAGTCATTTCCGACTCAAAAACCCTTATAATCCCGATGTTGTGTTTTATTTCACACAACCGATTCATTTCTTCATCCTCCTCAAAAATCAGAAAAACCCCTTCACCATTGTTGGTGTTTCTCCATGAGCACAAAATCGACTCTGGCATCTTCGTTTCTTGCTCAAATTCCGAGTTCTTGGTAGGTATGTTCTCCTCTTCTTCTTCTCCTTCTTTTCACGTCTTTAAAAGTTAGTATTGTTGTGCTTTCGGAAAAACCCCTTTTTCTAGGGTTTGTGTATGATCCGTTTTTCCTTTTGTTCTTGAGCGAGAATGGATGTATGGACTTCAATGAAGGATTCTTTGAAGATTTGAAGAGCTTTAAAGGTAACTTTGAGAGGTTACTCGACTTTAAGTCAAAAATCGTTGTGTATTGTTGTTGTTGGTTGATTTCTGAAATTTGAGGATGGTGTTGGTTAATTGTTGCTTAATTTTCTGAAAGCTTTGGTGTATTGAGTTGCTTGGTTATCTTTTAATCGATTGAAATGAGTTTCATGTTGTTTGGTAGTAATGAATGAAGATTTTGGTGGTGGTTAATGGGTTAGTTAGTATCCGTCACATGCTTAATTCGTTTTACCAATATTATTATTTTCGATTGATTCTAATTCATGTTTGAGTTGACGATTGTTGGTTGTTATCGTTCGTTCAAGTTTATATGTTAATGTATATATGTGAATGGTTGGCATTACGTGTTGTATACGTCGCGTATTACCGCCTTGCATTGTCGAATAAGGAACCAAGAAGCAAGCACGCAACCTGAGCACGGCTGGGCAGCAGCCCGTGGGAACCGCAGGCTGCGGCCACCCACGCAAGCCTGCGGCCTGGCCATGCGCAGGCTGCGGTATTTAGCGCAGGCTGCGGTTTAGTCTGACAGCAGCATCTTCGAAAGGCCATATCTCTCTCGTTTCTTATCCAAATGAGGCGTGTGACCTATCGTTGGAAAGCTAAGATCACAAGCTTTCACCTCCACTTGGCCTTGCATCAATAGGAGCTCTAGAACGCGAGATATAGTCGTTTGAAGTTGACCCTTGTGAAACCGAGTTTTCAATTCTTCATTTTGGCTCTTGGTTGTGTATGTCAAGGCTTCAATTCTTCCTTTTTGCTTGCTTCTCTTTACTTTGCACTTATTCCCTTGGTTAAGCTTTGCCTCTCCTTCTCCTCCTTGATATATGAAATGTAAACTTGTGCATGAGACTCGTCACATGAATTCTCTTTATTGTATTACTCATGTGGGTAAAATGTTTGGATACTTCCGTTGTTGTTGCATGGTTGAATGCTTAAGCCGTTTTAGTAGCTAAACTGAGGAGGAAGACCCCCCGGCCGGGCAACCGGAAGGGAAACCGGCTCCCGCTTCAAGTTAGCTTCTCAAAACCAGTTTAAGTGCTGTCTTGATTGATTTGAAGCTCACATGTATTAAATGAGTTAGTTAACGGTTATGTTAACTTGAGTGGTAATGATAACGGTTATGTTATCTTACTTGTAATTTGATAACGGTTATGTTGTCTTGAGTTGAGTCGAGTAATGGTTATGTTACTTTACTTGTGATTTGATAACGGTTATGTTATCTTAAGATTGAGTCGGGTAACGTTTATGTTGCCTTGCTTGTGTCTGGATGACGGTTATGTCATCCTAAGTTTGTGAGTGACGGTTATGTCACCTTGTTTGTGAATGGATAGCGGTGGTACGATTTGTGTATCATTGTAATGAACCAATGCCACCCCGGTTATGGGTTTTATCTATGTTCGGGATTGGTCGGTGTCCGTGGTTATGCGGCCCGGTCCCCGTGTGTCGTTCGGTGTAGGTTATTACATCGAGAGGTCTGACCAGGTCTTAGGCATATAGTTGTCGGTTATGCACTATACATAGAGTCGGTGTCGTGGTTATGCGTCCCGATAGCTAGTGTCGTGGTTATGCGACCTAGCGGTCAGTGGTAACGGTTATGTTCCCTGACGGCATTCATTCTATTCTTGTATGTTCTGTGATTGGCCATGCCATCTAGTGTTGGCCTCTGAGTCAATTATTTGCTTGTTGTTTGTGTGAATGAGCATGCCATCAAGTGTTGGCCGCTGAGTCATTCACTTAGGTTGATTATCCGTTTGATATAGTTCACATGATGGCCTTGTTTGTAGTTCACATGTTGGTTCATGCTTGACTATGTTTGTCATATTTGAATATGTCATATTTAAGTATTTATCTTTGTATATGCATGTTCATATGTATATGTTGTGTTGTATTACCGTTTACGTGTTTTCTGACAAAAAGTGGCTGGGAGAACCTCGAGTTACTCCCCACTGACTGTGGCGTACATGTTTCATGTATGTAGGTTGGTGCTGTTTGGGGAAGACGTGTGGCTAGCGAGCATTGTTGATTAGTCGACAATTACCTATATACTAGCTTAGATTTAATTGTGTTGTCATCGAGGGATACCTTATCCCTTGTGATCTTTCTTTTATCTTGTATAAGTTATACTTTTCTTTAGTTTTAATCTTTCACATGTTCTTTTGATATTCTGCGATTAAGCTTATTTATATATGTCGAAAGTTTTTAAAAATACCGTATTTCCGCTGCAAGTTGCTTGTTTATTTTTATGTAATATCGCGGGGTGTCACACCTGGGACGGGGTACCCAATTGATTTTACTGTTCCTTCTAATGTTCCTATTCCTCCTATAGTCGTTGATAACAGATCTCTCCCACTCATGGTGGCGGACCTTTGCAGGCAGTTCAACCAAAAACAGTTGAACGATTGTCTCTACCAGTATCCGAGCTACTCGGAGTATGCGACTCAGGGTAGGCTCCCTACCGGCCCATGGACTCACCCCACATGGTACACACCTCAGGCGGGCGGTCAAGGGTACGGGGAAGCTTCGGGATCCATCTCATCAGCAGGCTTAGGGTCCGATGACGAAGAGGAGGAGGGAGAGGAGGCAGGAGAAGAGTCTGGCTCAGAATATGAGCCAGAAGACTAGTGACAAGTCCGCACCTCCCCTCTTCGATGCTCGGTTTGGGGAGGTTCCTCCATCTTGTAAGTAACTTTTTCTTTTCTTTTCTTTAGATTTCCAGTTTTTCCTTTCTTCTCCTTTAGCCTCTTTCTGCAGGCTTTAGTCTTTTTCCTTTTCCATCTTTTGTTTGTTTTTGCCTTTCCCCATCCCCATGCTGTGGATTTATGCTGATGAGCACAATGGGGGCATTGTGCGTTTTGGTTTGGGGAGGGTATTTGCATACTTCTGTTGAGTCTGCATTTGTTTTTGTGTCTTGTTTTGTATTCCTTCTGTTGTGTTTGCATTTGTATTGTAAAACCCCTCGCGACAGCGGAAAAGTAAACATACAAAACATGCCAAAAATACGCGGAATTTAAAACTTTTGACATGATAAGAAAACATGCGAGGTGTCTTAACAATACTAAACATGCGGAAGAAAATAAAACATAAATAAGTATATAAGTGCAATACAAAACAGCCCGGGATAGCATATCCCTACAGGCACAATATACTGAAACGTAAGTCTAAGGTCTAGCTAACGAAAGGTAAAAGTCAACGATGAAGGATCATCGCTCGCTAGCCTCAACGTAACCCCCGCAGAACAGCCTCATGTACCTACACACATACAACATGTGCGCCACAGTCAGTGGGGAGTGACTAGAGTGCTCCTAGCCACCTATTGTCAATAACATGTAACACGTAAAACATCCAACATACTCCGACATTTATAACATGTGAAGCATATATAACAATATCTCAATCTCATATCATCATGCAAATACTATGCAAAGGCTCTCAACCAACTTCGGAAACTATTTGAAGGAGAGCCGGTTTCCCTTCCGGTTGCCCGGCCGGGGGGCTTTCAATCCAAACCATTTACGAACTAGACTAAGAGTCGTCCAATGCCTTGGACGAACAATACTAAGATAACCAAGTATCATACATTCACAAATATAGCTAAAGCATGCTCAACATCTAATTATACCAACAAGAGATAGGTCACCTAGTGACTCAACTCTAACAACTATAGGCCAACCAAGTGACTCTACAACCAAGAGATAGGTCATCCAAGTGACTCGACTCCTACAACAAATAGGTCATCCAAGTGACTCTACAAACAGGAGATAGGTCATCCAAGTGACTCGACTCCTACTACTATGAGCAGGCCGACAATCGACTCATCTATATACCACGATATCCCCAATCTCAGACTATACAACCCCCTGGTAGGACGACATCAAAAGACTGTCCTAGTCTAAACCTGGCCAGACTCTCGGAGCGCAACGAATCACGATCCCCGATTCGTCAAGTGCACAAGGCACCCCCAAGACCCGAACTAGCGAGGAACGAGATATGCCCGAAGGCGGGCAGACAATCTAAGACCTGACCGTGAGACCAAGTCCCTACGGCCAACCAGCTACACAATGCAATCGGGTGAGAACTCGAGTACTATAGCAGCGCACAGCAGGTTTACACAAATCACAATATGTCATCTCAAAGATGTACAACAATTCAAACTCGAATGACAATCATTTCTTAAATAAACCATCATTAACATCCATGTAACACTTAGCCAACTTCGGGAACTAATTTGAGGCGAGAGCCGGTCTCCCTTCCGGTTGCCCGGCCGGGGGGTCTTTCATCCTCAAATCCATTACCGAACCCGACATAAGCGTCGCCCAATTTCTTGGGACTTCAAACAAGCATACGAAACATACGGAAAAAAAAATCAATCAAATCCGACATGCGAAACATAAGTTACAAACGATTTAATATGGTCAGGGGCTCTCAGCCGGTCAGCCACAGGTTGCCGGTTGGCCGGCTGAGAGTCTCAACCTCTTATGCCAAAATTCAATAAAAACAACAAGGAGGGTCTCCCAGCCGGCCGGCCGGCTGCCGATCCACCGGCTGGGAACCCCCTTTTCCAAAATCCTCACAAAACAACAATAACCAACAAGATGGTCTCCCAGCCGGTCGGCCGGCCGCCGGTCCACCGGCTGGGGACCCTTTTTCCAAATTTCGCGAAAACAAAAACAACGACAACAAATACCAAAAGGGGCTCTCAGCCGGTCCATCGGCCGCCGGCCTTAGACCGGCTGGGAGTCCTCTGCCCAGAAATACGCAATTCGACATTTCAAGAACTCAATCAAACTTCATGGGATTGCTTCTATACTTCGTATACACTACTAAAATCACAAATTACAGCATATACCAACACTCATGGTGCATCATAAAATCATTATCATAGATTACCCATAAACACTCATATCAACAATTGAAAACATCCATTATTTCCACATAAACAACATACCCATTATCTATACTAAACAAATCATGTGAAGAACATATAATCATCAAACCCTAACATGATACTAACTAATTTATAGCATCACAACCACAATCCACATAACCTAAACATGTTTCTAGTAAATAAACATACTAAAATCATGTAAAGTGCTAATATTAGACAAAAGGCCGAGTTTCTCAATATCGTCACCTTAAAGAGCGATTCTTCACTTCTAATCTTGAACAATGTACGAGTCCTTATCCGGGTCGTCCAAGTCGACACCTACAAATAACAAAAACGGGTTATTGGAGGGTAATTTCGAGTAAACCTCAAAACAGCCCCGAAATCAACTTTGACGAAACGGAAATTAAAAGAGATAGAAAGAACGGGAATGAAGAGAGGAAAGCGTAGGTGAAAACCTTGCGTCAATCGGAGTTGAGATGAGTAAATGGATGATGATTTTGTGAAGGAGAAAAGGAGTAAAAATGGACAACAATTGTTACTGCATTCTTTTTTTGAGGAAGGAGGATGTAACCTGAAATGAGGAAGGAGGGTGACCTTATATTGACTTGAGTCGGGTTTGTAAAATGTAAGGAGCGGAAAAACTTAAAACGGAATTTTACCAAGTAAACGTGAAATCTTTAAATTAAACAACTTAAGACGGAACTTAACGGCATTTCTTAAAATAAAACTTACGAATTATAATTAAAATATTATTAAATCCCGAAAACTACTTTTAAATTATTAAAATTACTTTTATAAAAATACGGGATGTTACAATCACCCCATCTTTTAAAATGTTTTGTCCTCGAAACTTGAAAGCAGTTACAAGGACAACATTAACAACTAAAATTTTCACTGAAACCTTGATATACAAAAACTTAGGTTTCTTTCCAAAAATTTCAAAAGTAAAAACCATAGTCCAGCTGACACCCGTCGTTGAGGGGTGCCAAAGATAAGATTTATAAAACCTCAGCTTAAACTTAGATAGGATAAGTCAAGGGTCGAACCACAAGGAGACAAGGTTAATTATGTTTGTGAATTTAAAGTCTATTACAAGTAACCAAAGGGGGGTTGATTTGAGATTCAAACTAATAATTAAAAGGAAAAAATAAACAAGAGAAATAAAACAAGGCAAAAAGGAGATTAGGAACTTTGGTTCCCCATGATTAAAACAAGTCAATGAAAGGTAAAAAATCCAAATAACACAATCCTAAGGAACAAAGAATAAACCTTTAGGTCAATATTCTACCCAATCCTTACGGTCTTAGGGTTCCTAGAAAAGCACTAAACTTTCGTTCATATGGCAATCTCAAAGTTGTTGTTAAACTAATCCTAATAATCTTTCAATCCTAAGGATTAGTTCACCAACAACAATGGGGGATTGGTGATTCAATCATTAAACTATCAAGATCAATTCTTTACCATGGTTCCCCTAATTCCTAATCACAAGAATTAGCTATGCATACTTTTAATTATGAAACTAACAATAACTAAGAACATCAAAGGAATTAACATAATTAAAGATGACAATAAAAGGGAAAACATGAATTAAGAAACAACAACAAGATGAACAACAAGATTAAATTAAAGGGAAAGATTAATAGTAGCAAACTTACAACTTAATTGGAATTAAGAACAAAAGATGAAAACTTGGAATAGAATCTCTTTCTAAACTATGGAGTCTTTCTAACATAAATTGTTTCTCTCATAAAATTGCTTGCTAATAAAATTGCTTTTCTAATTGTAGAGTTTTGGTCTTCTTAAATAAGTTATAATTACAAATTATGTAAGTAAAACGCGAAATAAAAGACGCGGCTGCAGCTTCCGGGTCGGTCGACCTCTTTTTCGGGTCGGTCGACCGCTTCTGTCGATGCTGGACTTTTTCCGTGATTTGGGCTTAGGTCGGTCGACCTCTCTGATGGGTCGGTCGACCGCTTCTGTTCCTATTATCTTGAGTTTGGCCCAATAACAACATCTCGGGTGTGCAATCCGATTCCTTGCTCCACATTATTACTCAAAACAGCTTCCGAAAGGCAAATAAAGTTCAGTTTTGCTCACTTCCGCGTATTCCTACATTTAAAACATAGAAATGCCAAAGTAAACCGTTTCGGGAGAAATAGCAACCAAAAGTCACGAAAATATAAGAAAATACGTGCCAAAAGAATAAATAAAATGCATAAAATAGGCACGTATCAAACTCCCCAAACCAAACCTTGCTTGTCCTCAAGCAAGCACTAAGACTCAAAAGAAAAGAAAAACTTCTAATGGAACGGATTTCACACTTTTTACAACCAAACACAACACCATACCTAACCAATTTAATGCAACCTTCAAATATAATCAAGCATAATGTCAAGAGCAAAACGAATTGGACATGTTGGAATAGCATACTAAATTTTCAACCTTGCAAGACTCATTCTAATTGGACTCTCGCGGTACGCTCGAGACACTCATGAAAGCAAAGGGTCAAATGTATATGTGAAAGATAAGAAGATAAATAAAAGTAAAGACTCTCACCTATCTGCGACCCGTAAGAACATGCCTGCAATCTAACATGAATAAAATCTCTACAACCGTACATATGCATTCCCACACTAGATAACCATGACACATGCCGAGGCAATTTTGGAATTGTGAGGCTAAAGGTAAGAAGGGGTTAAAATAATTTATGGGAAGAGGGGTTAAACCGAGCTAACAACCGTCTATCCATACTATAAGATCACTTCTTATCACTTTTTCATACATTCCAATGCTAAAAGTTTTGGAGCAAAAATCACAATTTCTCCAATTTTCTCCTTTCCTTTCTTTCTTTCTTCCTCTCTCTTTTTTTTTTCAGAAATAACCTGTTCAATGGTCCTGGTCGACCGACCCAGAGTGCAGGTCGACCGACCAGCCTTGAAAACAGGCTCATTGGTCTTTTGCATTTTTCTTCATTTTTTTCATTTCTTTTCTTCCCTTTTTTTCAATATATTCTTTTTCATATATATATTTTTTTTTTCATTCTCATCTTTTTCTTCTTTCCATCATTCTCACAAAATCACGAGTTATCAATGAAGCACAAGCAAAGGATAACTAAAACAGTCCCATCACTACATTACTAGCTCGGCTAGGGTAGGCAAATTTCTTTTTGGATGTAGCAATTGGGTTAAAAGATTCAATTTGGCTATGTGAGGATTATGGGAAAAATTAGAAAAAGGGACCTCTACCACATGTGTCAACAAACCACAAATCCGAATGCATATAGGTATTAAGTAGACAAAATTCATGTTTATGCACATTGATGTGACATGCCTCAAGAGGAGAAACTACTCACAAACCTACATGAAATCGGTCATGGATGTCACCGATCTATTAAGCTCTAATCCTTAGAATATGTAGTAGCTTGCCAAGAAGAGAGTCAAGTTTAATAATTTAGCATGAAATCAACAAAAATTCGTAGATAATGCAAAAGACTAGCTTGAAATTTTTTTGAAAAATGCAAGGCAAGGCAATATGTGATATGTGAGGCATAAATTGTATTCGTCCGTTCCGACTCGACCTAAAAACTTAAGACAGAGAAGAACACGCGACAGGGAAGAACACGCGACAAAAGAAAACGAAAATAAGAAAAACACCTAAAGGAATGAAAAACAAAAGACACAAAGACAATTGCATACTCACAAAGGAGTATGCAAACACCCTCCCCAAACCAAAACGCACAATGTCCCCATTGTGCTCATCAGCATACAATCACAGCATAGGGATGGGGGTAGGCAGAAAAGAAACAAACAAAGAAAGGAAAAGGAAAAAGACTAGAAATTACAAAAAGAGTCTAAGGAGGAAGTAGAGGAAAACTGGAAATCTAAAGGGAAAACTGGAAATCTAGAGGGAAAAACTAGAAATCTAAAGGGAAAAACTGGAAATCTAAAGGGAAAATAAAAGAAAAACTACTTACAAGATGTTGGGACCTCCCCAAACCGAACCCCAAAGAGGGTAAGGTCAAGCATGTCCCTAGGACTCTGAGTCAAAATCCGGCTCAGAGTCCTCTCCTCCTCGTCCTCCTCTTCAGACCCTATGCCTGTTCCCGAGGCAGAGCCTGAAGCTTCACCGTGGACACGACCGCCTACGAGAGGTGTGTACTAGGTGGGGTGAGTCCATGGGCCGGTTGGGAGCCTACCCTGAGTGGCATACTCCTTGTAAACCGGATATTGGCAAAGACTATCGTTCAACTGTTTTTGGTTGAACTGTCTGCAAAGGCTCGCCATCATTTGTGGCAGAGATCTGTCATCAACAAAAGGAGGAACATAAACATTAGGAGCAGCAGTAAAATCAGTTGGGTACCCCGTCCCAGATGCGTGATGGTGGGCACCGGGAGCAGGGACCCTATGGCCTCTAAAGGCGCCTCCTCTAAGTGGGAGGCAGTAAGACGGGAGTAGTGGTCTGGGCTCCCCTATAACATTAAAAAGGGGTAACATAGGGGGAGCCGTGGTGATGGGGATGCGATCACTGAGGTAAGTGTCTACCTTCCAATAATCTCTCCTGTTCACCTAACGCACGGACCTGACATAAGCCATGTCCATGAACCGGGAGAGAGTGTCAATCGCATCCTCATAGCGAGGGAACTGGGGGACAAGAGAGCGGGCTAATCGAGTGACTAGCCCGCCACAAACAATAGTAGTCAATGATGTTCCCTCGCCCACCGACATGAAGTGAGAGGCGACCAAATAAGCAGTGTTATAAAACTGCTGACCCGTACGTCTGATGTTAAGATAACCAGACAAAATGGAGAGCTCAATGTTGTTAACATTTTGAGACTCTTTGCGGCCAAAAACAGTGTTGGCCAAAAGACGCAAATAATAACGGGGGGCGGGTAGGTGAACGGTACTGTTTTTCTTCTTCCCATCGCTGGAATCAGAAAGACAGGACCACAAATCATTATATGACCCAGTGGGGTCATCCGTAAGACCCGTAGAAGATAAGCCTAGAAACTGAGCAAATTGGTTTAAAGTTAAAGAAAATGTTTCATTGAACAAACGAAAAGAAATGCAAACGTTATCATAGCCGGGGTGATATGCTCTAATATCAAAAGTAAAGGAAGAAAAGAACTCAAGAGTGAGAAGGGAATAAGTGAACTCATCCATAGTGACAAGTCCTGAGAATCCCGTCCCATTGAGCAAGGACACCACCTCATCATGACATCCCAAGGCTTGCAAGGTTGGAACACAGAGGAACCGGGTTACCACTACCAAGCAATAAGCGGTGAGATGGAGGAATCGGGCTTTCTGAGCCGGAGTGCTGAAAATGATTTGCGGATAGTTGGGTAGACTATCCGTGTCTTACACCGTCAATCCTCTCGACCTAGGAACACGGCCTCTGGAGGTGCTTGCACCGGAAGTGCGGGAGCGCTTTCCACCTTGTTCTCGGCTAGACATTGTAAATCTGAAAAGTTCAATAAAGTGTAAGTCTTGTGCACATATGGAAACATTTCTTTAACAAAAATAGGAACGAAAATCGAAAATCAGAAACTTCTATAACAGACATGGGTCGGCCGACTTCACAGAGAAGTCGGTCGACCACTTTCGCGAGTAAAATTAAAATTCCTGTAGCACGACAGGTCGGCCGACCGTAAACCTAGGTCGGTCGACCAACTATCAGAAGAAAATTCAAAATCTGCAAATTACGAAACTCAGGAAAATCATAGTTTGGTCGGCCGACCTCCGTTTTGGGTCAGTCGACCGTGAACAGTGTCAGAGTCGGAATTTCGGGACTGAAATCGCGCGGAAAAATGGCATGAAAATTGAAATGAAGAATTAAACTAACCCTAACAGCACGAAATCACACACAAATTACAGATCTGAGACTATAAAATCTAAAGGAAGAAGAAAACTAAGAGAAAAACACACAAACAAGCATGGAAACGAAATTAAGAGCAAAATTAAACTCAAAAGACAAACTAATACTACCTAGAACGGAATTAAGATGATATGAAACGAAAAAGAGAGAAAGAAAACTAAGAAAAATATACCTTGAGTGGAGAAAATTGAAAGAAAGCAAGGAAATGAAGGATGAAGAAGGTGGGTCTTTTTAGGGTTTTTAAGAGAGAAAGAGGAGTGCAGAAAAGTGTGAGCAAATGAAGGTAGAAATTGTGTTTTCAAAAAAACTCAACACCCGTGACTCTGACTAAAAAAAACGGACAAAAACACTTGCGGTCGGTCGACCGAAATTTTGGGTCGGTCGACCTCCGTCCTTTTTACCTGTTCTACCAATTTTACTTAACCTGTCAGAATGCATTTAAAGCTGCCAGAAGGTCGGTCGACCTAGTAGTTGGGTCGGTCGACCGCTGTACTGACGAGTTCTCCTATTTTCCTGCAGAAACTTAAAATCTCATCAAGGATAAAAAACGGAAATAAAAAAAAAACGTAAACTTAAGCTAGAGCACGGGTTGCCTCCCGTGTAGCGCTGGTTTAAGAGGTCCCGCACGACCCTTTTTACCTATCAAGAAGCATCCTAAAAAGGGTCAAAGTAAGAAACTTCAACCTTACCGACAAATTCATTTTCTCCGCGGAAGTGCTTCACGTACTGGCCATTGACTTTGAACCTCTCACCAGATGAGGTTTCTAATTCTATTGACCCGATTTTTGAGACAACTGTGATGGTGTAGGGTCCGCTCCACCTGGATTTCAGCTTACCAGGAAAAAGACGAATACGATCATTAAAAAGCAACACCCTATCACCTACCTGAAAATCACGCCTAATGATTCTCTTGTCGTGCTAGCGCTTTGTTTTCTCTTTGTAAATCCTGGCATTGTCATAAGCTAACAGTCTGAATTTTTCTAACTCATTGAGCTGCAAAAACGTTTCTCACGGGAAAGATTAGGGTCTAAATTAAGATCACATATAGCCCACCAAGACTTACGTTTTAACTCTACTGGTAAATGACAAGTCTTACCATAAATCAATCGGAATGGTGACATTCCTATTGGGGTTTTGAACGCGGTTCTATAGGCCCATAAAACATCATCAAGTTTTAGACTCCAATCTTTCCTAGACTTAGAAACTACTTTGGCTAGGGTCTCCTTGAGTTCCCTATTAGAGATCTCAACTTGACCACTAGTCTGAGGGTGATAAGCTAAACCCCTACGGTGTTGGACACCGAATTTATTTAACAAGTCACCTAAGCGTTTCTCCTTAAAATGCATACCTCCATCACTTATGACAACCCTAGGGACACCAAAACGAGGAAATATGATTTTTTTAAACATCTTAATAACAGCCTTTGCATCACAATGGGGAGTAGCAATAGCTTCCACCCACTTAGACACATAATCAACAGCCACAAGAATATACCTGTTACCTTGACTACTAGGAAAAGGTCCTTGATAATCAATGCCCCAGACATCAAAAATCTCTACCTCTAAAATACCAACCTGCAGCATCTCATGTCTTTTTGAGACATTCCCGGTTCTTTGACAAGCATCACAGTTACCTACAAAATTCCTACAGTCAACATGCAAAGTAGGCCAATAAAAACCAGACTGTAATACCTTGGCCACGGTCCTAGATGGACCGTGGTGACCACCATATGCAGAAGAGTGACATGCTTCCAGAATGTCCTTCACCTCCCATTGGGGAACGCATCTCCGGATGAGTCCATCTCCGCATTCTTTGAAAACATATGGGTCATCCCAAAAATACTGTTTTGCATCGAATATAAATCTCTTCTTTTGTTGCCATGACAACTCGGGAGGGATTTTACCTGTGACAGCAAAGTTAGCAAAATCAGCATACCAAGGAGGGGGATAAGAACCTGAACTATTAATGATAAATAAGCTCTCATCAGGAAATGAATCATCAATAGGTAAAGAATCTTCCCCATCAGTCAACTGTAGGCGAGATAGGTGGTCGGCTACCACGTTTTTCGCGCCTTTCTTGTCCCTAATCTCAATGTCAAACTCTTGGAGAATGAGTATCCACCTTAAAAGCCTTGGCTTTGAATCCTTCTTCTGAAAAAGACCTTTCAAAGCTGCATGGTCAGTGTAAACAATTACCTTATTACCTACTAAATAGGACCTGAATTTTTCTAAGGCAAATAGGACAGCTAGCATCTCCTTCTCATTAGTGAAATAATTGACTTGAGTCTCATCTAGGGTGCGGCTCGCATAGTATATAGCATTAAGAGCCTTGTTCTTCATTTGACCTAGCACAACACCTATAGCGTAGTCACTAGCATTGCACATGATCTCAAATGGGAGATCCCAATCTGGTGGCTGAATGATTGGTGCTGAGATCAAAGCTTCCTTCAACCTGTTAAAAGCTGAAAGGCACTCATCAGTAAAATTAAAGACAGCATCTTTAAGGAGCAATTGTGTAAGTGGTTTAGCAATTTTAGAAAAGTCCTTAATGAAACGCCTGTAAAAACCTGCGTGTCCTAAGAAACTCCTCACCCCCTTGACATTAACAGGAGGGGGTAATTGCTCAATCACCTGCACCTTTGCTTTATCTACATGTATACCTTTATCTGAAATTAGATGCCCTAACACTACCCCTTCAGTAACCATAAAATGACACTTTTCCCAGTTTAAGACAAGGTTTACATCAATACATTGCTGCAAGACTTTATCAAGATTAGCTAAGCATTGATCAAAAGCATTACCATAAACAGAGAAATCATCCATAAATACCTCCATAATGTTTTCTATAAAGTCAGAAAAGATACCCATCATACACCTTTGAAAGGTAGCAGGAGCATTGCATAACCCAAAAGGCATCCTGCGATAAGCAAAAACACCCTGTGGACATGTAAAAGTAGTCTTACTCTGATCATCAGGATGGATGGGAATCTGGAAAAAACCTGAATAACCATCTAGAAAACAGAAGAATTTATTAGAAGCCAGTTTTTCAGTCATTTGGTCAACAAAAGGAAGGGGGAAATGGTCTTTCTTGGTGGCGGCATTTAACTGTCTATAATCAATGCACATCCGCCACCCAGTTACAACTCTTGTTGGTATTAACTCATTTTTATCATTCTTAACCACTGTGGTTCCTCCTTTATTGGGGACCACCTGAACTGGGTTAACCCACTTAGAGTTGCCAACTAAATAGATAATACCTGCATCAAGAAGTTTCATTACCTCAGCCATAACCACATCCTGCATCTTAGGATTTAACTTACGTTGTCCCTGTCTATAAGGCTTATGCCCTTCCTCTAACTCTATTCTATGCATGCAAACATCAGGGCTTATGCCCTTAATATCATCCAAAGAATAACCTAGAGCTTTCCTATTCTTTTTTAGAACGGTCATTAAGGCAGAAAGTTGGTCAGGATTAAGTTTAGAACTAACAATTGCAGGGTATTGTTCAGTATCATCTAGGAAAACATACTTAAGATTAGGAGGAAGTGGCTTACGCTCTGGTACCTTTACCTCAACGGCCTGAACAGAATCAGTACTAATGGAATAGCACATGTTTACCAGATTTGCATTAGCTAGGCTTATGAGCTTCTCATTCTCTTCTTCAGTGAACTCATACTCCTCTTCCTCTTCTTCTATCTCATCCAGCTCTTCAGCATCCTCAGCTGGATTTCCTGCACACTTATCCAAAATTGTCAGATCATCTAAGGGATCCTTGGTCAAGGATTCCCTCCAATTAAGGATAACATTCCTGTCTATAATATCAATGGAGCAACAAGTATCATCAGTAGGAGTAGTTGCCTTATGGGCAAGACTAAACTCGATAGTGTCATCTCCAACCTCTAAAGTAATGATCCCGCGTTTGACATCTATTACAACCCCAACTGTGTGTAAAAATGGTCTACCTAAAATAATAGGTATTTGACTATCCTCAGCAATGTCTAAAACAACGAAATCCACAGGAATAAAGAACTTTCCCACTTTTACTGGGACATCCTCCAAGACCCCTAGTGGTCTTTGGGTTGATCTATCAGCCATCTGTAGGGTAATATTGGTGACTTTAAGTCTACCTAAACCAAGTCTTTCACATACAGAATAAGGTATAACACTGACACTAGCCCCTAGATCACAAAGGGCTTTCCCTATAACATGATTACCTATGGTACAAGGGATAGAAAAACTACCTGGGTCTTTTTAACTTGGGTGCTATATTATTTTGTGAAAGAACATAACATTCTTCCACAAAAGCAACAACACCATCGTCCTGAAAATTCCTCTTACGACTCAAAATATATTTCATAAACTTAGCATAAGAAGGTACCTGAGTAATTAAATCAGTGAAAGGGATGGTTACCTCAAGATTCTTCACCATCTCCAAAAACTTACCAAATTTCCGATCCTCTTTTGAATTTTTCAGTCTTTCGGGATAAGGAATGGTGATATTAGCCATAGGATCAGCAACCTTTGGCTTTTTCAGTTGTAATATTTCGGTGAGGCCTTGAATGAAGGAGGAATCCAGCGATTCCGGAGTTAAAACAGCATTCTGCTCAGGAACGTCGGTCGGTCGACCTACAGCAGCGGTCGGCCGACCAGACTCTGCAACATCTGAAATTTTCTGTTTTCCAGAAATTGATCTCTGGTCAGGAATCGAGGTCGGTCGACCTACTGTAGGGGTCGGTCGACCTCCTGATCTGTTGACGGGATTAGTTTCTTTGTTTTGAACTTCGGCAGAATTATCTTTGGCTGATCCTTCACAAATACGGCCACTCCTAAGATTTATGGCGTTCAACGTCTCCATGGGTCCCTCACAACTAGCTGGAGGGCTAGTTATTCGGTTGGCTATGTTTATCAAGTGTTCTTCAAAAGCCTTTGTGGAGGCAATTTGAGCCTTTCCCATCTCTATAACCTGTTTTGTTAAAACATCAACAAGAGCTCTCAATCTCTCAATCTCACCCGTGCTGTCAACCGTAGTAACTAGGTTCGCACTTTCAAGCTTCAGCTGTGTTGCCTCAAGCTTTTCAAAACGGGCTTCAACTGTTGTCTCAAGAGCCATCACTCTATTCATCTCCACATTCAGCCTCCGCGAATTCCCACGTGAACTCTTAAAGGCGGCCCTATGCACCGCCATGTCTTCAATGGTTTCCCAACCCTTCATATGGTCGGTGTTATTCTGGAATCTCCCATTGGCGGCCGCATCAAGAATCATCTTATAGTCATCGTAAAGGGCGTTGTAAAATTGGTTATATAAGTACCATTGTTGAAAGTTATGGTGAGGGATAGAACGGACCAATTTCTTGAACCGATCCCATGCTTCACAAAATCCTTCATCAGGCCCTTGTTGAAAGTTAGTGATTTGGCTTCTCAAGTCCTCGGCTTTTGCAAGGGGAAAGTATTTCTAGTAAAAAGCCAATGCCAAGGAAGTCCAATCCGTAACTTTCTCAGCTGCCCTATCAAGGTAGCGGTACCAATCTCGCGCGGCATCTTTAAATAAGAATAGGAACATCATTGCCAGCACCTCATCTCGAGTCACCCCGTCAGGTATGGGTATGGAACAGCAATAATCCGTGAAGGTCGTAACATGCTTCAATGGATCCTCGTTGGGTAGACCAGAAAACTGACTCCGTTCCACCATAAAGATGTTATTTGGGTGGAGCACAAAGGAGCCTGTGGTGGGGGTGGGCAAGGTGAATCCTTTTGGTAAATCTTGAGCCTTTGGCTGTAGGTGGTCATAAATAGAATTCATATCTAAACAAGAGAGTACTCAAGCCTTCCTCTCAAAAACCTGTCTTCTAAAGCAAAACTAGAAGAAAAGGTAAGTAACGGTCTTAAGGAACCTAGGTTCCTTAAGACAAGAAAAATAAACTAAAAATTAACAAACAAAATTATACCGTCTCCCCGGCAACGGCACCAAAATTTGACACCCGTCGTTGAGGGGTGCCAAAGATAAGATTTATAAAACCTCAGCTTAAACTTAGATAGGATAAGTCAAGGGTCGAACCACAAGGAGACAAGGTTAATTATGTTTGTGAATTTAAAGTTTATTACAAGTAACCAAAGGGGGGTTGATTTGAGATTCAAACTAATAATTAAAAGGACAAAATAAACAAGAGAAATAAAACAAGGCAAAAAGGAGATTAGGAACTTTAGTTCCCCATGATTAAAAACAAGTCAATGAAAGGTAAAATAACCAAATAACACAATCCTAAGGAACAAAGAATAAACCTTTAGGTCAATATTCTACCCAATCCTTACGGTCTTAGGGTTCCTAGAAAAGCACTAAACTTTCGTTCATATGGCAATCCCAAAGTTGTTGTTAAACTAATCCTAATAATCTTTCAATCCTAAGGATTAGTTCACCAACAACAATGGGGGATTGGTGATTCAATCATTAAACTATCAAGATCAATTCTTTACCATGGTTCCCCTAATTCCTAATCACAAGAATTAGCTATGCATACTTTTAATTATGAAACTAACAATAACTAAGAACATCAAAGGAATTAACATAATTAAAGATGACAATAAAAGGGAAAACATGAATTAAGAAACAACAACAAGATGAACAACAAGATTAAATTAAAGGGAAAGATTAATAGTAGCAAACTTACAACTTAATTGGAATTAAGAACAAAAGATGAAAACTTGGAATAGAATCTCTTTCTAAACTATGGAGTCTTTCTAACATAAATTGTTTCTCTCATAAAATTGCTTGCTAATAAAATTGCTTTTCTAATTGTAGAGTTTTGGTCTTCTTAAATAAATTATAATTACAAATTAGGTAAGTAAAACGCGAAATAAAAGACGCGGCTGCAGCTTCCGGGTCGATCGACCTCTTTTTCGGGTCGGTCGACCGCTTCTGTCGATGCTGGACTTTTTCCGTGATTTGGGCTTAGGTCGGTCGACCTCTCTGATGGGTCGGTCGGCCGCTTCTGTTCCTATTATCTTGAGTTTGGCCCAATAACAACATCTCGGGTGTGCAATCCGATTCCTTGCTCCACATTATTAATCAAAACAGCTTCCGATAGGCAAATAAAGTTCAGTTTTGCTCACTTCCGCGTATTCCTACATTTAAAACATAGAAATGCCAAAGTAAACCGTTTCGGGAGAAATAGCAACCAAAAGTCACGAAAATATAAGAAAATACGTGCCAAAAGAATAAATAAAATGCATAAAATAGGCACGTATCACCAGCCTCCATCAAGGAACGTTTGGGTTCTCGTTGCGCATTCAAGAACCTGACATTCTAATCCGAAGGCAAAACCTAGGTGAAAATCAATGAAAAGTTTCAAAATTTAGAACGATCTGGTGTTGATAGGCATAGTACCGGTTATCAGACGTCTCCAATAACGAGTCCAAATGACCAATCAACGCTAGAATCCATCAAAGTTGTAAAATTATCCAACTTTTTCAAACCAAGTTTTCTAAAATCAACCTTTTGATATCTTTCAAACGTTTGAATAAATAAAATTTGTAAAACAAAAGAGGTTTGCAACCACCAAAAGTAAAAAAATTTCCAAGAAGTCACAAAGAGCAGAAAAAGAAAGCGGTTTAAGGGAGAAAATTCAGTGAGAGACACGAAAGAAGAACAAGGTTGAGCTCAAGACAACGCTTTATCAGCAAGAAAGAAAACATCAACGGAGACATACCGGTGACCAGGTGAGGGTAAGCCTCGGCTGCAGCACGACTCATCACGTACACAGTACCCTTGGGCTTCGGTCTCTGAACGGCACCAGCAGCAGTAGCAGCTCTACCAGCGACAACCTTTCTCTCAGGACACTCGAAGGAGCGATGTCCGGTCTTGTTGCAAGGAAAGCAGGTGTAGGAGTCACTGTTGTAGTCAACTCCAAGGTGAAGATCCTTATGACACTTGAAACACTTCAGTGGGGCATTAGGTACAGGCACCGGGTCCTTGACCTTAGATGGGTCGAACCTCTTAAACTTCTTAAACTGAGGTACCAGAGGATCAGGTGAAGGATCAAAGGGTCTCTTCTCAAAGGAGGAAGTCTGTAAGGAAAAGGGAGCAGAAGAAGAAGCTCTAGTCTCAGCATCTATGGCTCGGATGGAACTCTCTGCCCAAATAGCATCATCATAAACCTCAACGAAAGAAGTCGAGTCACGGCGGACCATACTCTCGATGCGAGGCCCCAACTTCCCTCGATAGAAGTAAACTCTCTCAGCCTCATCCCTCACAAATCTCGAGGCAAAATGGGCAAGCTGATTGAACTTGTCGGTGTACTCCTGAACGGACATCTTTCCCTGCTTCAAGTCCATGAACTCCTTAAGCCTCTGTGATCTAAGCTCCTTGGGATAAAATCTCGTCTCGAGCTTATCCTTAAAAGCCTCCCAGTCAAATAACGGGTCAAGGGTGAAGGTAGGTCCAGTCAATGCCCACCACCTATCGGCCTCCAAAGTCAAGAAGTGAGTGGCTAAACGCACTCTATCCTCCCTAACAACCGAGTACATGGTGAAGCTCTTCTCCATCTCACGAAACCACTCGGTAAGAGCTGCCGGATCAACCTCACCTCCATAAGTCTTCACGTGGCTACGGGACATCTGCGAAGCTATCCAAGAGAAGCTACCAGGACGATTGGCTTCATTGCCTGGCGGAGGAGGAGGAGGAGCAGTCTCAGTCTGACGCCTCTGGTTCTCAAGCAACTGATGAAGTGCTTGCATTATCGTATTCTCCGCGGCAGTGGTTCTCACCATCCTTCAAAAGAGAAAACAGTGTTAACCTAACAATTAACAATCACAAACAGTCTACCACTTGTCCTTAATTCTACCCAAATCTCTCATTCATTATTCAAGTTTTTGGTCAAGTTAAGTTTGGGGATTACATGAGTGCGTTGGGAGCGATAACGCTCTGATACCAACTGTAAAACCCCTCGCGACAGCGGAAAAGTAAACATACAAAACATGCCAAAAATACGCGGAATTTAAAACTTTTGACATGATAAGAAAACATGCGAGGTGTCTTAACAATACTAAACATGCGGAAGAAAATAAAACATAAATAAGTATATAAGTGCAATACAAAACAGCCCGGGATAGCATATCCCTACAGGCACAATATACTGAAACGTAAGTCTAAGGTCTAGCTAACGAAAGGTAAAAGTCAACGATGAAGGATCATCGCTCGCTAGCCTCAACGTAACCCCCGCAGAACAGCCTCATGTACCTACACACATACAACATGTGCGCCACAGTCAGTGGGGAGTGACTAGAGTGCTCCTAGCCACCTATTGTCAATAACATGTAACACGTAAAACATCCAACATACTTCGACATTTATAACATGTGAAGCATATATAACAATATCTCAATCTCATATCATCATGCAAATACTATGCAAAGGCTCTCAACCAACTTCGGAAACTATTTGGAAGGAGAGCCGGTTTCCCTTCCGGTTGCCCGGCCGGGGGGTCTTTCAATCCAAACCATTTACGAACTAGACTAAGAGTCGTCCAATGCCTTGGACGAACAATACTAAGATAACCAAGTATCATACATTCACAAATATAGCTAAAGCATGCTCAACATCCAATTATACCAACAAGAGATAGGTCACCTAGTGACTCGACTCTAACAACTATAGGTCAACCAAGTGACTCTACAAACAAGAGATAGGTCATCCAAGTGACTCGACTCCTACAACAAATAGGTCATCCAAGTGACTCTACAAACAGGAGATAGGTCATCCAAGTGACTCGACTCCTACTACTATGAGCAGGCCGACAATCGACTCATCTATATACCACGATATCCCCAACCTCAGACTATACAACCCCCTGGTAGGACGACATCAAAAGACTGTCCTAGTCTAAACCTGGCCAGACTCTCGGAGCGCAACGAATCACGATCCCCGATTCGACAAGTGCACAAGGCACCCCCAAGACCCGAATTAGCTAGGAACGAGATATGCCCGAAGAAGGGCAGACAATCTAAGACCTGACCGTGAGACCAAGTCCCTACGGCCAACCAGCTACACAATGCAATCAGGTGAGAACTCGAGTACTATAGCAGCGCACAGCAGGTTTACACAAATCACAATATGTCATCTCAAAGATGTACAACAACTCAAACTCGAATGACAATCATTTCTTAAATAAACCATCATTAACATCCATGTAACAGTTAGCCAACTTCGGGAACTAATTTGAGGCGAGAGCCGGTCTCCCTTCCGGTTGCCCGTCCGGGGGGTCTTTCATCCTCAAATCCATTACCGAACCCGACCTAAGCGTCGCCCAATTTCTTGGGACTTCAAACAAGCATACGAAACATACGGAAAAAGAATCAATCTAATCCGTCATGCGAAACATAAGTTACAAACGATTTAATATGGTCAGGGGCTCTCAGCCGGTCAGCCACAGGCTGCCGGTTGGCCGGCTGAGAGTCCCAACCTCTTATGCCAAAATTCAATAAAAACAACAAGGAGGGTCTCCCAGCCGGCCGGCCGGCTGCCGGTCCACCGGCTGGGAATCCCCTTTTCCAAAATCCTCACAAAACAACAATAACCAACAAGATGGTCTCCCAGCCGGTCGGCCGGCCGCCGGTCCACCGGCTGGGGACCCTTTTTCCAAATTTCGCGAAAACAAAAACAACGACAACAAATACCAAAAGGGGCTCTCAGCCGGTCCATCGGCCGCCGGCCTCAGACCGGCTGGGAGTCCTCTGCCCAGAAATACGCGATTCGACATTTCAAGAACTCAATCAAACTTCATGGGATTGCTTCTATACTTCGTATACACTACTAAAATCACAAATTACAGCATATACCAACACTCATGGTGCATCATAAAATCATTATCATAGATTACCCATAAACACTCATATCAACAATTGAAAACATCCATTATTTCCACATAAACAACATACCCATTATCTATACTAAACAAATCATGTGAAGAACATATAATCATCAAACCCTAACATGATACTAACTAATTTACAGCATCACAACCACAATCCACATAACCTAAACATGTTTCTAGTAAATAAACATACTAAAATCATGTAAAGTGCTAATATTAGACAAAAGGCCGAGTTTCTCATTATCATCACCTTAAAGAGCGATTCTTCACTTCTAATCTTGAACGATGTACGAGTCCTTATCCGGGTCGTCCAACTCGACACCTACAAACAACAAAAACGGGTTATTGGAGGGTAATTTCGAGTAAACCTCAAAACAGCCCCGAAATCAACTTTGACGAAACGGAAATTGAAAGAGATAGAAAGAACGGGAATGAAGAGAGGAAAGCGTAGGTGAAAACCTTGCGTCAATCGGAGTTGAGATGAGTAAATGGATGATGATTTTGTGAAGGAGAAAAGGAGTAAAAATGGAGAACAATTGTTACTGCATTCTTTTTTTGAGGAAGGAGGATGTAACGTGAAATGAGGAAGGAGGGTGACCTTATATTGACTTGAGTCGGGTTTGTAAAATGTAAGGAGCGGAAAAACTTAAAACGGAATTTTACCAAGTAAACGTGAAATCTTTAAATTAAACAACTTAAGACGGAACTTAACGGCATTTCTTAAAATAAAACTTACGAATTATAATTAAAATATTATTAAATCCCGAAAACTACTTTTAAATTATTAAAATTACTTTTATAAAAATACGGGATGTTACATGTATTTCATCTTTTTCTGTCGCACGTTTATTGCATTTCCGTTACTTTTTCTCCTTTCAGTTTGTCAGTTACTTTTTCTCCTTTCAGTTTTCATACATACTCAAAAATTCAAAAAAATGCACGTTTACTTTAGCATATAGGTCGAGTCGGAACGGACGGATACGATTTATGCCTCACATGTCAGCTATTGCCTTGCCTTGCGTTTTCAAAAAAAAAATTAAGCTAGTCTTTTGCATTATGCACGAGTTTTTGTTGATTTTATGCTAAATCATTAGACTTGACTCTCTTCTTAGCAAGCTACTACATATTCTAAGGTTTAGAGCTTAATAAATCGGTGACATTCATGACCGATTTCATGTAGGATTGAGAGTAGTTTCCCCTCTTGAGGCATGTCACATTAATTTGCATAAGCATGAATTTTGTCTACTTAAATTAATACCTATATGCATTCGGGTTGTGGTTTGTTGACACATGTGGTAGAGGTTTCCTTTTCTTGTTTTACCCATAACCCTCACATGACCAAAATTGCCTTTTATCCCGTATACTACATTCTCATAGTTGCCTACCCTGACCGAGCTAGTAACATGGTATATTGGGACTGTTTTGAGCATCCTTTGGTTTTGTGCATCATTGAAGAATTTATATTTATGGGAATGGTGAAAAAGGAGAAAAAGAAAAGAGAGTGAAAAGAAGAAAAAAAAAAGAATATTTATGAGTTCAGAAAGAGGAAAAAAAATAAGGAACTCAATGAAAGAAAAAATGAAAAAATCAGAACCACCTATTTTCAGGGGTGGTCGGCCGACTGCCATATGAGGTCGGTCGACCACGACCACTGAACAGGGTGTTTTTTTGAAAAAAAAAAAAGAGAGAGAGAAGAGAAAGAAGGAAGAAAAAGAGGAATTGTGATACTTTGCTCTCAAATCTTGAGCATTGGCTGGTTTTGAAAAAAAAATAATGGAAGTAATCTTATAGTGTGGTTGGATGGTTGTTAGCTCGGTTTTAACCCCTGTTTCCATAACTCATTTTAACCATTTCTTACCTTTAGCCTCACAATCCCAAATTGTCTCGGCATGTGTCATGGTCATTTAGTGTGGGAATGCATATGTACGGTTGTAGAGATTTTATTCATGTTAGATTGCAGGCGTGTTCTTATGGGTCGTAGATAGGTGAGAGTCTTTACTTTTATTCATCTTCTTATCTTTCACATATATATTTGACCCTTTGCTTCATGAGTGTCTCGAGCGTACCGCGAGAGTCCATTTAGAATGAGTCTTGCAAGGTTAAAAGTTTAGCATTTTATTCCAACATGTTCAATTCGTTTTGCTCTTGGCATTATGCTTGATTTTCTTTGAAAGTTGCATTAAATTGGTTGGGCATGGCGCTGTGTTTGGTTCTAAGAGTATGAAATCCATTCCAAGTAGAAGTTTTTCTTTTCTTTTGAGTCTTTGTGCTTGCTTGAGGACAAGCAAGGTTTGGTTTGGGGAGTTTGATACGTGCCTATATTATGCATTCTATTTATACTTTCGGCACGTATTTCTATGAATTTTCGTAACTTTTAGTTGCTATTTCTCCCGAAACGGTTTACTTTGGCATTTCTATGTTTTAAATGTAGGAATACACGGAAGTGACCAAAACCGAACTTTAACCGTCCTCCGAAAGCTGTTTTGAGTGTTTACGCGAAGCAAGGATCCAGATTCATAGCCAAGTGGTGCATACGAGCCAATTTAAAGCTGGAACGTACAGGAATAGGTCGACCGACCTACTCAAGAGGTCGACCGACCAGCGCGCAGAATTAAGAAGGCCTGACAACAGCACAAGAGGTCGACCGACCTACATAGGAGGTCGACCGACCTGGCGACAGTTTCCGCGATTTTATTTCGGTTTTCTGTCTTTTAATCTTGTAATTAGGAGTCTATTTAAGGACGCCCAAACTTCAGAATTAGGTTAAGCAGCCATATTAATAAAAACTCCATATTTAGAGAGAAGATTTACCAAGTCTTCATCTTTGATCTTAGATTTCCAATTAAGTTTGTAAGTTTGCTACAATTCAATCTTTCTTTGTTAATTAACTTTGTTGTTCATCTTATTATTGTTATTCCATCCATGTTTCCCCCTTTATTATCATCTTTAGTTATGTTAATTTCTTTGATGTTCTTAAATCTTGTTATTGTTAATTTTATGATTAAGATTATGCATAGCTAATTCTTGTGATTAGGAATTAGGGGAACTATGGTAAAGACTTGATTTTGATAGTTTTATGATTAAATTACCAATCCCCATTGTTGTTGGTAAACTATTTCTTTAAGATTGAAAGATTGTTAGGATTAGTTTAACAACAACTTTGGGATTGCCCTACGAACGAAAGTTTAGTGCTTTTCTAGGAACCCTAAGACCGTAAGGATTGGGTAGAATATTGACCTAAAGGTTTATTCTTTGTTCCTTGGGATTGTGTTATTTGGTTATTTTACCCTTCATTGACTTGTCTCAACCATGGGGAACCGAAGTTCCTAATCTCCTTTTACTTTGTTTTAGTATTCTTGTTTATTTTGCTCTCTTAGTTGTTAGAACCAATCTTTAATCAAACCCCCTCTTTTTTTGGTTACTTTCAATAGACTTTAAATTCACAAACATAATTAACCTTGTCTCTCTGTGGTTCGACCCTTGACTTATCCTATCTAGTTTAAGCTGAGGTTTTTATAAATCTTATCTTTGGCACCCCTCAACGACGGGTGTCAGAGCTTTGGAACGCACGACCTCCGACCAATCCCGGACATAGCTAAATCCCTTACTTGGGTGACATTATTTCATTACAGTGATACACAAATCGTAACACCGCTATCCATTCAAAACAAGCTTAACACAACCGAAAGCTATATAACTCGATTAACAAAACCGTTAATCAACTCATTTAATACACATGTGCCACAATCCAAACAAGATAACGCTTAAGCTAATTTCTAAAAGTTATTTTGAAGCGGGAGCCGGTTTCCATTTCGGTTGCCCGTGTAACATCCCGTATTTTCGTAAATAAAATTTTAAAGGTTTTAAAATTATTTTACGGAATATAATAATATTTTAATAATAAGTCGTGAATTTAATTTAAAGATTTCCATTAAGATCCGTCTTAAGAACATCCTTAAGTTCTTAAGATGGTAATAACTTTGCATAAATCAAACCCGACTAGAATCCGTTTCACAAGAACAAGTGACCCGACTCGAAATAAGGAAAGGACTACTGAAACCCCACCATAAACCCTATATGTCGACATTCATCATCTTCACAAACACATTTCCACTGCTTCTCTTTTCCTCCATTTTTCCTTTTTCTTTCAAGCTTAAAATCGACTTTTCAAGGCCTTCCCGAACTCGAATCGCGGTAAGTCTTACATTTTTGGAATCCTTGCGAGATTTCCAAGCCATCTATCTCTTTCAATTTCGATTTCGTCGAACCCGAAAAAGACACTGTTTTGGGTTTATTTCCGTTTTAAGCCTCTAAAACTTGTTCTTTTGTTGTAGGGGCTGATTTAGAAGATCTTGAGGTTGATAGCTTTGTTGTGGAAGAGGATCTTGGAGCATAAAACGCTTTAAGGTGACAATTATGAGAAATTCGGCCTTTTTGTTAGAATAGCATTTTTATGTTGTATTCTTGCTTAAAGTTTCTGATTTTTAGGTTGTTGATGATGTTTAAGTTTGGGTTTATGTTAGGAATGTGTTTTATATGTTCCCACATGATTTAATTGGAGTATTTGATGTTCTTATGCTTGATATGTTCATGTTTCAAATTTTAAGTTCTTAAGACGAATACAAAGTTTGATCGTAATTCGTGTGTTAATTGTTCAAAAATCGTGTTTGAGACATACTTGGGATTGTTATTGGATTATATGTGCTGGTAGGATAGATTTGAGGCTTGACATCATAGTGTAAAATCATTTGTCGAAATTTTGAAGGAATTGACACAGTGCAGGAAAATCGCGAAATAAGCCTCCCCGTGTAGGGGCGTAGGCTGCGCATACTTGGGCGCAGGCTGCGCAATTGAGGCGCAGCTGCGCAACCCCATTGCGCAGGCTGCGCAATACCGCTGTAACTTTGTTTGTTTAATTGTTTCGTGATTGTTTTGGGGCTTGTTTCCCAATTGTTCAAGTGATGTTTAAGTGAAGCTTATGAATATAATTACTTGGTTTGAAATGTATGTTTGAGCTAGGTAAGGTTTAGCGTTGTGGTTAACTATTTGCCCAATATTGATCCTTTCGCAATTGTTTGTTGTAAGGTTTCTTTATAAGTTATTAGCATGTTTAATTATCACATCTTGTTATGTTCATACTTAATGGTAATGGGTAGTAGTAAGCAACGTTTTAAAATGTTGTTTCTTAGCTAAAGTTAGTTATCTCCTAATGGTATTGGGTAGTTAATAAGCAATGTTTAGAATGTTGTTTCTTATCTAAGTTAGTCTTTATCTTAGGTTGTTTATGAGACCTAGTGGACTTAGTTAGATGTATAGGAACCCTTAGGCTTGAAGAAGGAAAGTCTTAGGTTGTTCATGGTGGTTGTTGAACTTGGTTATCTCTTATATGCTCATGTGTGTTTGAGGTCCCCGAGGTTCGGGCGGCACTCTATTGGGCTCGGGAATAGAGAGAGGATAGAGACCCCCCGGTCGGGTAACCGAAAGAGAAACGGCTCTCCCTCAACTTAGTTCCCGGGGTCAATTAGGTGTTGTTAGAAGTCTAGAAGGACTAGGACTAAGGATATGGTTGTAGTATATATCGGAATATGTCTGAGTTGGGACCGCTAGAGTACGATATATACTGATGTCTGATGCGTGTCAAGCTATGGTCTGAGTTGCTATCCTCTAGTTTGACATGTAAGTGTTTGTGGCGTGACGGCCTAGTCTAAGTTGCGACGTACGGCCCGTCTCGTGTATGGATAATGCGGTAGGGAAATGTCTGAGTCGCAACCTCTACCCTATCGTGAGTTTGTGTGGCCGTAGTGGGTCGGGTCTGAGTTGGGACTCCGATTTCATTACGAAGAGTAATGGTTCTGACTGAGTTGCGTTATGAACCATTATTAGCTGATTGGTATCCATCCGTGCTTGAGTTGCGGCTACGGGTGTATGCTTGCTGATTTGTGTACCAAGTCTAACCTGAGCTGGGGTGTGACTTGGACACCGCTGATTTGTGGCTAGTGCTTGCCTGAGTTGCGGTAGGTGTTAGATACTGCTGATTTGCATCTGCTTGGCTGAGTTGGGGTACAGTGTCAGATGTTACTGATTGTTTGTGATAGATAGAGTGTTATGAAGATTTAGAACTGTTCATCCAAGGCATTGGATGACTCTTGGCTAGTTTCATAAATGGTTTGGATTGAAAGACCCCCCGGCCGGGCAACCGGAAGGGAAACCGGCTCTCCTTCCAAATAGTTTCCGAAGTTGGTTGAGAGCCTTGCATAGTATTTGCATGTTGACTTGAGATTTAGATATTGAGATTTATATGCTTCACATGTTTTATATATGTTGGAGTATGTTGTGTGTTTTTGTGTTACGTGTCGTTACAAAAGGTGGCTAGGAGAACTCTAGTCACTCCCCACTTATTGTAGCGTACATGTTTACATGTATGTAGGTACATGACAGGATGGTTGGCAGAGGGTTGCATGGAGCTAGCGAGCGATGATCCGTTATTCATCGATTGACCTTACACTTTCGTTAGCTAGACTCTAGACTTTCATTTCAGTTTTTGAGTGCCTGTAAGGATGTGCCATCCCAGGCGGTTTGTACATATTACTTTCAGTACTTAGACAGTTATATTTATCTATGTTTCTGTTTATATCAGTTTGTTCAGTTTGTTTTATTTCACCTCGTTTATTTGCATGTTAAAGTTTAAATTCCGCGTAAATTTTGGCATGTTGTATGTTTTATTTTTCCGCTGCGACGAGGGGTTTTACAGCCCGGCTGGGGGGTCTTCCTCCTCAACTTAGCTTCTAAAAACAGCTTAAGTTTTTTTTCATACAACAACAACGGAATCACACAAGCATACGACTCACTTGAGCAATAAATATAGAGAATTCATTTGACAAGTCTCATTCTACAAGTTTACATTTCATTCCAAAATACAATAAACTACAACTATATAACAAGTCGTATGTCGTAAGCATGTGAGTTAAACAATAAAAGATGAACGGAATTCAATTCACAAATCATACATTATAGATAGACTTCTTAACACAAGTTTTATAATGATTTAACATACTCAAACAATGTCCGAACAAGCGGTAAAACAGTAGGCAAAACAGCCCCAAAATAGCCTGCAAGCCACGAACAAGCAGGCCGGCTATAGCCAAAGTCGCAGCCTGTGGTGGTGGTCGCAGCCTGCGCCACAGCTTGCCCAATTGCGCAACAAGCAGCACTTAACTCAAAATAACAATCGAACAATGCGACGATCTTAAGGACAGTAAATATACATGGATTCAACGGTATAAACAACATAAAACCTCAGCAATATAATTCACATATATATAAACGTAAACAAACGATAATAAGCAAGATTTATCAACCTTAAACATGGATTAAATCAATCGAAAATCACAATATCGCTATGAACACAATGAGCATGTGACGGATACTAATTTACCCAATAACCACAACCAAAATTCATCATTCATTACTGTAACATCCCGTATTTTCATAAAGTATAATTTTAATAACTTAAAGTATTTTTCGGGATTTAATAATATTTTACTTATATTTCGTAATTTATATTTTAAGAAATACCGTTAAGTTCCGTCTTAGGATTCTTTTTAATCTTAAGATGTCTTACTTCCTTGGCATTTCCGTTCTTAAGGTTTCCGTTTCATTAAATAGGAAACCCAACTCAAAATAAAATATAAAGGGCTTCTTTCTCATTTCTCCTTCAACGTTATATCATTCCAAACAAAAACAAAGTTACAGTAACTCACTTCTCCATTTTTAAACATTTTCAAGCTTCTAAAAATATCATCTTAGAACCCGTCTCAACTCGGATCAAGGTAACGTTTTCACCTACACATTCCTCTCGCGATTCTCGTTTTTTCTATCACTTTCATTTTCAATTCGCTACATCTCATTTCCGGGCTGTTTTGCCCTAGACTCGAGCTTAAGCTTCTAATCTGTATTTTTGTGTTGTTAGGAGTCGACTTGGACATCCGGAGGTTGATTCATACATTATAGAAGAAGAAACCGGAGTCTAAAGCACTTGAGGTGACGATAATGAGATACTCGGCCTATTTTTGTTATATTAGCATACTGTGTGTATACTTGTTGTGTTTCTGAAATTATGATGAATTTATTAAGTATGAGTTTAGGAATGTGCTAGGAAATCTGTTTCATATGCTAAATACATGATTTAGTTAGTGAATATGAAGTTTCATATAATATACATGCTTATTTCACATGTTGAGGAATTGTGACGGATATGTATAATTGCTCATGAGATGAGTTTCTTTGGATGTTTAAGTTGTTATTCATCCTTAAGAAGGTTGTTTGAATACTGGGTAAACATTGGGCATTGCGAATTATAAGTTGTGTATCGATTGCATAAGTTTTTGTTGAAGCTTTCATGTCGAAAATCATTCTCGCGGACACAGGCGGTGCTCAGCCGGTCAGGGGCTGGCAGCCGTCGACCGGCTGAGAGCCCCTTATAGTGTTGTTTGCTAGTTGAGAAATACAGGTGAGTGGGATGCTCAGTCGGGTGGTCGGCCGCCGGTCCACCGGCTGAGGATCCCTTGTGTGTGCATAATTTAAAGAAGAGGAAATAGGGAGATGGGACTCCCGGCCGGGGGGCCGATGGCCGGTTGGCCGGCTGGGAACCCTTTCCTCATAGGTTCGTGGTTTTACAAAGGCTGCATAGGGTGTGGTTGCCAAACGGCAGGCCGGCAGCCGGTCTGTGACCGGCTAGTAGCCCCATTCAGACTAAAGTTGGTTTTACTCGTGATCGGTTCACCCGATTTGATTGATACTTCTTTTATATGATTGATATGCATGTTAACTATCACATGTTAGACGATAATCTAGTAAATAAGACTAGGACATAGTATTGGTTGTAGTGCATATCGGAATATGTCTGAGTCGTGACCTCTAGAGTACGATATGTAATGTTGTATGTTGCGTATCGAACTATGTCTGAGTCGGGACCTCTATTTGGATACGTGAGTGTATGTCGCGTGACGGACATGTCTGAGTCGGGACCTCTGAGTCGTTACGTGTATGGATGATGCAGTGGGATATGTCTGAGTCGGGACCTCTTTCCCTCTGTGAGTTTGTTTGACCGTGGTGAGTCAGGTCTGAGTCGGGATCCTAATTCACTACGAAGAGTAATGGTTATGTATGAGTCGGGACCTCTGAACCTTTACTAGCTGACTGGTATCCATTCGTGCCTGAGTCGGGGATCACGTATGTATGCTAGCTGACCTTGTGTACCAAGTCTACCTGAGTCGGGGTGTGGCTTGGGCACTGTTGATTGTGTGTCCAGTGCTTTCCTGAGTCGGGGTTAGTCCTAGATACTGTTGTTTGCATCTGCTTGCCTGAGTTGGGGTACAGTGTCAGATGTTGCTGAATGTATGTTATATGTATACTTACCTGAGTCAGGGTAATGTTATGACAGGATATGAATGCTTATATGTTTTAGATATGCCAGAGTTGTGGTATTAATCTATTTACATGATTATGTTAAGAAGAGATTACGATGGATTACTTCACATGACTTTATTTATGTTGAAGTATGATGCTTGTATCTATATGCTTCTATGTTGTATGTATTATTGACAATAGATGGCTAGGAGAACTCTAGTCACTCCCCACTGACTGTGGCGCACATGTTGTATGTGTGTAGGTTGGTGATGATGCTTGTACAAGGGTATATCACTGAGGCTAGAGAGCGATGATCCATTCATCGATGACTTACATTTTTATCGTTTAGCTGGACCTTAGCTTTTGTTATACAGTTTTGGTGCCTGTAGAGATATGCTATCCCGGGCTGAGATTTTGTACTAATGGTTTTGTTGTACTTAAATACTTATCTATCTTTGTATACTTTCACATGTTTAGTTTTGTTAATTCACCTCGTATCTTATCAAGCATGTTAAAGTTTAAATTCCGCGCAAATTTTGGCATGTTTGTATGTTTATATTTTCCGCTGCGACGAGGGGTTTTACAATTACTACCAATCAATATGAAAATCGTTTCAATCAATTGATTACTGAACTAAACCACACAATAGATCATAATTTTAGAAATTAAACAACAATTAACCCACATAATCGATTTTTGAATTAAAGTCGAGTAACCTCTCAAAGTTACCTTTAAAGCTCTCCAAATCTTCAAGAAAACTAACCCATGAAGTCCAAGCATCCATCCTCACCCAAAAACATCAAGGAAAACAAATCAAAAACGAAACCCTAGAAATACGAATTTTCTGAAAACTCAACAAGACAAGATTTTGTTTATATGAAAAGAAGGAGAAGGAGAGGAGAACTTACATGTAAAGAACTCGAAATTTGAGCAAGAGACGAAGGAGCTATGGTGATATTTGTGTTCTTGCAAAATCACCAACAATGATGTTTTGGGGGTTTTGAGTTTTGAAGAAGATGAAGGAAGTAAGTTGCGAGGAAACACACAACATAAGAATATAAGGGGGGTTTGAGTCGGAAATGACCCGGAATTTATTTAATGAGTCGGGATGGCTCAAGTTTGCCTAATTAAAAGACGGAAATGATATCTTAAGATTATTATGACTCAAAATAGAATTAAATATACAAACTAACCACGATTCATGAAATTATTCGATATACCTGTCATTTTCGAAAAATCAAAGCCGAAACTTAAAAATTATAAAACTTAAATATCGTTTGAAACTAATATGCTTAAAAATGAAATATCCATATTATTAAAATATGTTTACGTAATTTCATGAAATATAATTTATTCTCGAATTTAAAATTAAAATCTTTAAAAATTATAAGATGGAAAATATCGGGGTGTTACAACATATCTACCCCCACCCTCGTAAAAAATATATCAGTCTATAAAACATCTCATCGATAAAGAATAAAGTGAAAATATATAGGAAAAAATATTTTGTTGTTTATGAAATTCTTTTCAATACTCATTTAAAATAAATGTCATCCACACAATTATTCCACTTGATCTATCTAAATCATCATTGTGGTCTTTAATATTAATATTTATACTCCTAAAGTATAGTATATTTGACATTTGTCTTATTTTCGTTTTACCTGATTAAATAAGTTATCTCATCTATTTCGCATTGTTAAGTACGAAAATGTATAATGTTAAATACTTAAGTATTTTCATTTATTAGTTCCACAAAGTTTTAATTAAGACGGGATATTCATTTTAAATTTAAGAGGTGTCAAGTAATATGGAAAATATAAAAACATAATACATAAAGAAAAGTAACAAATTTGTCTTATATCTCCAAGTGATACTATTTTTTACCCATCTTATCTATATTAATACAGAAACATTTAATGAATTCTGGTGAATCCACCTCATTAGTCCATCATTTTATCTTTTTTTTTAATTCAATTATGGTGGGACCCGTATTGTTGTTTACTGAATTAATTATCTAATAAATGTTTGCGTTTCATTAGTTGTGTTATTATTACGTACTAATTCTGATTTATTTCGTAAATAATAATTTATGCGTAAACGATTATATTTATAACGTCTAACTTATATATTATATATTAAAATATATTGTCGATGTCGTTTTATACATAATTATTAAATAATGAGTTATGACTAACAATCAATATTACAATAAATAATACTTCCTCCATTTTCCTATTTTCTTCTCAATTCCCATATTTGGCAAATTACCTATTTTCTTCTCATTTCTTTTCTTTCTTATTTTAGACAACCAAATGACAACTTGGTCCTTGTCCTATTTCATTAATTACAAAAAATGTCATTGTTTTATGCTTCATTAATTACCAATATGCCCTTTTTTCATTACTAACCCCACTTGTTGCCTTTCTTTCATTGTTTTATCTTTTTTTTAAATAAATGCCTTAATCCATGTGCAATATTAAATGGGAAGAAATAAAATAAATGGAGGAAGTACATAATTGTAATAAATACTAACCAAAATTACAGTAATTGATAGAAAAATGTAACAAAATTCAGAAAATGATGAAAACACGATCTAAATTTCAAGTACAATTTTCATGATAGTATTAAATTAAAATAGCAATAAGGCTAAATTAAAATAACAATAACGTCAAAAAAAATACTTACAATGTCAATGGTATTACAAAAATCTTAACCAGTTATAACATATAGCCTAAAATTTCATCATCAAAAATATATTTGGATTATTAATAGAACTATTTAAAATAACAATATTTTTAAAAGGACCCCGTGAATTTTTGCACGGGGCTAAAACTAGTATAAATGTTAAGACGAAGATAAACTGAGTTAAAGGTTGAATGAAGTTAATAACCCTAAATAGTAAGTAAATAAATATTAAAGAATAATGTTCTAAGTCTAATAGGAAATCTGTAAATAAGCAATTATTTTCTAACTCATTCCCAATTTTCATATTTAATAAAAATATTGAATAAAATTAATAACCGTATATAGTAAGTATACAAATCTTAAATAATAATATTGTTCTAAATCTAATAATCAACAATTTTCTAATTCTAATAGAAAAATTCTAATTAATTTATTATTTTCTTATTTTTCTAATTATAATAAAAAAATTATAAACAAATTTTTATTTAACCAACTATTTTATGTTTTTCTAATTTTAATAGAAAAATTGTTAATAATTTATTATTTTCTTATTTTCGAAATCTAATAGAAAAATTATAAATAAATTATTATTTATAAATATAGTGTTTTGTAATAGTTGGAGACTACCACAACACTCGAAAAAAGCCTGCTTTAGTTATAAATATATATATATATATATATATATATATATATATATATATATATATATATATATATATATATATATATATATATATATATATATATATATATATATATATATATATATATATATATATATATATATATATATATATATATATATATATATATAGTGTTGAGTCCTTGAGTCCTAATATTAGCCCTTAGATTAAAAGAAATGAATGGCTGAGATTAAGCTTTATAAATTAATTAAAACATATTTTTATTCATGCCAACTAACTAATCATTTGCACATTCTTCTAAATTGACACAATGTACTGTGTTTCACGTTTTCCACTCTCTCATTTTTCCAATTTCTAATTTTGAAACTTCCTTCTGTGAGAACTCTTCGTCTTCCTCAATCCATGCGACAAAAAACTCTGCAATCCTCTATCGTTCTTCATCTCCATCAATATTTTGTGCATACCTTATCTTCGTAATTTTCTGCAAAGACACCCACGTTGTTGCTGTTAATACCTAATCTCCTAGCATCATCCATTTGTTGAAGTGTCAAAAACATCCATCATTTACAAGGTATGTATTGTTCTTCTTATTATATTTTTTTTGTCTCAGTTGTGTAGATTAGTTTTTATAATTGTAGCCTATATTATGAACTTAATTTCCATGGTTATTTTATATGATTTTTGCTGTAGTTTTTTAGTTTAGATTTTTACACACTGTTCTCTATTGAGCTTGAATTCGTATACTGGTATTATTGTTGTCTTCTTAATTGGTTTCGTTTTTTATGTCTATTATTAGGATTCGCGAAATATGTTGTTGTAACTTGTTTAATTTTGTGTAACATTTTGTGTAACTCCATATAACATCAAGCGTAACTCTATTGCTCAATATGTTGAACTATTTTGAACAACCCATGTAACTCTATTGGACGATATGTGTATTATATGCGTAACTCTATTTCACGATACGTGTAACTCTATAGCATAGTATGTGTAACTCTATAGGACCAACTGTGTAACTCTATAAGAGTATTGTGTGTAACTCTATTGGTATAACTCCAATTCACAACGTGTGTAACTCTATGGATTAACCTGTGTAACTCTATAGATCAAATTGTGTAACTCTATTGAACAACCTGTGTAACTCTACTGAATAACATGTGTAACTCCATTGAATAGTATGTGTAACTCTATAGAACAAATTGTGTAACTCTATAGAACAAATTGTGTAACTCTATTGAACAACATGTGTAACTCTACTGAATAACATGTGTAACTCCATTGAATAGTATGTGTAACTCTATAGAACAAATTGTGAAACTCTATAGAACAAATTGTGTAACTCTATTGAACAATCTGTGTAACTCTACTGAATAACATGTGTAACTTCATTGAATAGTATGTGTAACTCTATAGAACAAATTGTGTAGCTCCATGGCATTACATAACCTGTGTCATTTCATAGCTCCTGTATAACTCCATTGCATAACACGTGTAACTTCATTGCATAACATGTAAACTCCATAAGTGGCTTATTTGTATTGTGCGCCATTTGATAACTGTTCGTTATCGTATTAATACCTTTTTTCATGATGATTTAGATGTCTGCTGAGATGTCCCAAGATTACTACATCCCGACGGCTAAAGTAGGTGTGAAATGTCGAGCGAGGCTGTTATTTGATATAATTGATATGTTAAATGATGCCCAAAGAGCGGCGGTTACGAGAATAGGTTTTGGAGGGATGCTTGAGCTGAAGTTCGGGCAGTATCCTTTACGCCATGTGCAGGAATTTCTGCACTACATATCGGATGGGACGTTCATGTTTAGATTACCTAGCAGAACAAAACAGTTCATGATCTCGAAACATGACGTTCGAGACTGTTCCTTCTTCCTTCTGGATCCGACGAACTCGTCATTGTACCAACGGGGAAGCAAAAAGGGCCAGATGCCCCGGAATTTGCGGCTTTGAAATACCGGTGGAGGAATATGTTCGGCGTCAAGACCTCCAAAGACGGCATAGCCCTCGGTAAGATAAAAAAACGCAATCTTGGCAGACCAAGAGGGAGGTGAACATTTTTGCCGCATGTTCGTCTTATTATGTATGTCATCTTTCCTTGCCCCAACCCTCAACAACATGGTTGATTTCAAGCTTCTATGGGCAGTCGGGGATGTAGGCGTCATTCACCGGCTTGACTGGTGTACATATGTAATGAAGGCTATCATCGGAGCTGGTCGAGATGTTCTAGCCAACAGATCTTTCGTCGTTGGCTGCATCCCTTTTTTAATGATAACATATTTTCAGCGGTTTGATTTTCGGGGTGAGATTTCTCGTCACGATCTACCTCTGATCAAGCACTGGGACGAGGAAAGGCTGAGGAAGAGAATTGAAGGTGAAATGGAAGATGAAGGGCTGGGTCGCCACTCGCTGTATGCGTGCAGCCAATAATAACCAGCTTATGTTATCCGGGGCTCCTGAGGTTCTCCGTTTACCTCAATCCGCAAGTAATGAACCTGCTGAAAAGGAAGCGTCAAATGACAGGAAGAGGTTCCTTCAGATCGAGATTCCTGAATGTGTTGAGGACGACGAGCAGATAAACGACCGAGCGTTGGATGTAAGCACTATTTGCACGTGATCTTTTTTTTTAATCTCCTGTTTTTTATCCCTTGTACGTTAATGCCGAGTTGTTCTGTTCCATTTCAGGAGGTCCACGAACTCTATCTAAAGGTTGAAAGGAATGCAGTTGTCTTTCATGCGTGGTACGCTGCGGCTCTTTCCACCCTGAATGGCGTGATGAAGGGTTGTTTCGTTCCAGACCGTTTCGTCCTATCACAGTCAACTCAAGACTTCTGGCATTGCGAAGAGCTCCATAGATATTGTGATGAGGTGGAAGATATTAACGACCGGTTGAAGCTATCCGTTGCTAATGCACCGGTGGCGGTGAAGCAGATGGTTGACAAGACTGATGCTGCTGTAGTAAACGAGGACGAACACAAGGTCGCAAGCGCTCATTTAGATGGGGTGTTGTACGAATTGAGAGAAAGCGGTATGCTGGAGGGTGAACCCGACGCCGCAACTAGGGAACTTAGTCCGGATGGGCGTGGCACCGACGTTGCATCCCATGTTACCCCAACACAACGGTTAGGGGATGACGCGAACGAAGAAACCTCATCGCACGGGAGTTTACCAGCTTGGTACCTTACGAAACGGTTGAAATGGCTCAAATAATGGAAGATTTGGCAGCGGGGGGAGCATGCGTCGAAGGTAGAGGAACCAATGCCCATTATCACTAATACTGTACGCAAGTATGACCTGGAGGGCGCAGGATATGGTCCGTTGGAGGTAGCACATGTCATAGCTTCCATGAAAAATGGTAAGGCGGCAACTGAACCAGGGGTGGGGAGTACATTGGCCGATGAGATTTCTGACCCTCACATTGTTGTTATCCACCATCCCTTCTTACTCCACACGCCACGTGAGCTACCATGCATGGACGCCGTACCGGAAAACATGGGGTGCTCAATTGACTGTGGACAACCCACCCCTAATCAGCATGTCGCGTCAGAATTTTTTAGCAGTCGCAAGGATAAATTATCGTCTGTCCTCAATCTGAGGAAGGTCGTCATGGATTACGCATTTAGGCCGACCGCTTCAGACGATAAGTGGTAAGTATGTTATTCCTGTAAATATTGTTCAATGTATCTTTACGGTGGTAGTTTTATTTATTATATGTTTCGTTTTGTAGGGAGGAATTGGTGAAATACTTGGATGTCTTCATGGTTAATCGAGAGGACATGATGTCGCTGGTGCCTGGTAGCCAAGTTGAAAATAGTATCATTGAGTGTTGGGTTTTGCTGCTGAACCACATGATGCAATCAACTTCGGCAGCAGCTGCAAGCAGCCGATGCTTCTTCGGTCTCACCGACACAGTAAGAGTTAATGTCAATTATGCTGACATTATGTGGAATTCAGTAGTTGCTACTGTGAGACTGCATAGCTTTGACAGTGTAACTCCATGAATTGGGTATGAAATATCATCGTATGATGTGAGGAACTCCATCCTCTCATACCAGGATGGAGTTCCACATCTACTGGGATGGAGTTTCACAATTACTCATATGGAGTTGCACATGTAGTAGAATGGAGTTCCACATGTATTAGAGTGGAGTTCCATAATCACTCATATGGAGTTCCACATGTTGTGTATGGAGTTACACATGTTCCTTTATGGAGTTCCCCAATCACTGGTGTGGAGTTACCCAAATATCAGTATGGAGTTACACATGTGCTCTGAAGGAGTTATACATGTAGTGGGACAGAGTTACCCATGTATTAGGATGGAATTCCTTAAGTACTGTTGTGGAGTTTCACATTATCATGATATGGAGTTACACGATAACTTTAAGTGTGAATCTCCTTAGGGTCTAACACTTTTGTGCGTTTACCTTCATGGTCAGATCACTGCCTTAAATCTGTGGAAAGTAGAAGCCGAAGGGAAACGAGTAACCCTGACTTCTGGGTTGTTCTCAACATTTGACGCGTGGATTAAACACTGTTCCCCCTAACCTTGGAGCTGACATGGTATTGTACTGTCCAATCTTGCCAATAATCTTATTAAATACGGAAAATATATCGTTGTGTCATAATTTGCTTGTTTCTTTTGCAGGTCTTTATTCCAGTTTTGACTGGCAATAATGATCACTATTGTTGTGCATGCATCAACTTTATTTCCCAGCAGGTGGAGTTTCTCGATAACCGATCGTACGACGAAGATTTTGAGAAGCTACCGTATGTCGGAATCGCACGCATCGTTATACGCCATTATTTTTGCGTGTTTTTTTATTTACATTTTTACATAATCTTACATAGCCTTCTTTTATGCTGCAACACACGCGTGACCAGGCTGATGTGATGGGCAAGTATCTCGAGCACAGAAATATCGAGAGAGAGGCGAGGGTCAACGAGTTTAAGTTGGTGAACGTGCCTTTTAAATGGTCGGGTGTAGGGTTCAGTAAGGATGACTGCAAGGTATACTTGATGTTGCACATGATGTTCTACCGTGGGTCTCCTTTTGAGTGCAGCCTAGGGGATTGATAACGTCATTTCAGTACAAAAAATAATAACCTAAGTACTACTAACGGAAGTCGGCGGTAAGTAGGGTCGATCTCCACAGGGAGGCTAAATTGCTAAGTATCTGTTTAAACTGGTCTGTCGAAATGTCACAAATTGGGAGTTTGAAATTGTTTTATCTAAACTACGGAAAGAAACGAGAAAGATATAAAATAAATTTAGAAAAGAGGAATATGCTAGGATTTCGGGTCATTGTGTCGTCAGCGCTATCGGTATAACTAGGTCGGTCAGTTTATTGGTAGGAAGGGCTAGGTTATTACAGTCACGTCTCTAACCCGACTATACCTTCCGGTCTTAAGTCGCCCTAAGGTCATTTCTGCTTGAGTTCCGCCCTCACAGAAACTAATTATTATTGCTAAGCAAGCCTTACCCTTCCAATCTTCCGATCTAGGTCGGGGTTTAACTAAACGTATGGTCTCTTGCGCGCGATCATTCAACCAAACATCATATAAATTGCTCAACAACAATTCCTACCGCAAAACTACCATCCCGGTTATAACCACTCATGCATATGACACAGTTTCCCTCATCCCGGCATATAAAGGAGTTAGCTACTCATAACGTAATTATAAACGAATACAAATACGATAATGGTGCTAACAATCGACATGCTATAAAATTTTGGTAAAAACAGTAGCAAGAAAGAAGTAGAGAAACAATGATATACGAAACAAGGGGCACGAAAACCGAGACAAAGACGAGGAGGAGGGACACGGTTTTCAACGTAGGGAAACGAGAATAAGAGCAGTAAGAAATACAACATAAACAATCAGAAAATAGGAACGAAGCGAAGGAGAAACAGAACGAAACAAAGGAGAGCAAAGGGGACGAAAACAGAGCGAGAAACAGGGGCACAAATACCGAGGCAAACAATGATAAGAAACAGAACGGAAAACGTGAGATGAACCGGTGAATAAGCAAAACAGAAAGCAATAAAATAAAGAGGAGAAAGAAGGATTACAATCAAACGAATTCCGGCGTAAGAACGATATCCAAAACCCGATTACAATCCTTGAGAAGTATTAAGAAACTAAGAGTATTTTATGACTGCTAAAAAGTGATAAAAAGAAGAAGGTCTGATGAGATATAAAAGTGTAACCTAAAACTGAACTCTCAAGTGAGTTGTTATAGAAGACACACGAGAAAACTGACATAAAACTCTCGGGAAAATGATCAGTCACCCGACAAGGCTCTCGATCGAGAGGAAAACCTCTCGATCGAGAAGAATAGGCATCACAAGCTCTCGATCGAGTAGAATGGCTATCAAAAGCTCTCGATGTAGAAGAATGGTTATGAAAAGCTTTCGATCGAGAACAATAAGTACCAAAACCTCTCGATCGAGGAGATTAAGAATCAAAACCTCTCAATGGAGGACTTTTCAGCACCATGTTTCCTGCACTGAGCACTGAACTTCAAATGGCTGCTATTTCTTCGTTACTCGCTCAAATCAAGCGTTCCTGATGGCGTTAGAAAGCTAAGAGGATAAGGCTTTCTTCTCCAATAGGAATCACCTGATTATCTGTTCTAGAACTAAAGATATGGCTCTTCAAAGTAGGCACTATCAAGTTGAAGCTCTTCCTTTGCTTGATAGACTTTAGTGCTTCTATGCGCATCTCAAAATGGTAGTAACAAGCTCCGACTCAACTCTTCTCCTAAATGCATGCATAAGGACATGTTTTAGGCTTGATTATGATCTTCTCCGGCTCATATCTGCAATTAGCACAAGACAAACCAAAGTAGACTATTCGGGGGTATTTGTAGTAAAACACTACAGAATAAGCATGAAAATGCGTGGTAATATAGCCTAAAAGGTCTATATAAAATGCATGCATCAAACTTCCCCAAACCAAACATTTGCTTGCCCTCTAGCAAACTCATGCAACTAACTAAGGCTAAATAGATAGGTGTAAAACATGGACAAGCTGAAAATTGTTAACTCAAACTATTTACTGCACATGAATCATTCCCAATAGCTCAAAATCCTAAGCAAACGAATTTATACATATTCCAAATAATGTTGAACTTTCGACCTTGCAAGACTTTCAAAATCGGACTCTCTCGGGTCACTCTCCTCTCAACAAAGCAAAGGGTAAGCAGATAATATGTAAGAGAGGAAGAAGTAAAAGTCGCTCACCTAGACTTAGACCAACACAATCGTGCATGCAATTTAGTATGATAAATAATTCTAGCTACCGTGCACATACATTCCAACCATTCATGGTCTATCACATGCCGAATACTTGCAAAGTTTGGATAGGTGAGGCTATGGGAAAGAAGAGGCAAAACGATATGGGAATGAAAGGGAAAGTAGCCAAGCTAGCATCCTAATCAAACCAAATAAAACATTCACTCCTAACCAATTAATTAAGCTCAAATGCCTTAACAATTAGGCAATCAACTCACTAATCCAAAATTGCAACATAGGAGAAAAATTCCAATTTTTTTCTTTTTCTTTTCTTTTGCCGTTTTCTTTTCTCGTTTTTTTTTTCTTTTTTTTCAATTTTTTCTTTCGGCAATTTTCTTTTTCTCCATTTTTCAATCCACTTCTTCATTACCAACTTCTTACAATAAGAATCGAGCCAAAATTGATGGAAAGAACCGAATACCACAAGAACTACTAAACTAGCTTAGCAAAAGGTAGGCTTAGTTTATTGGTTGTAGCTAAAGGGTCAACTGGCAATTTTTGGCTAATGTGAAGTTAATGGGTAAAATGAATAAAAGGGATTTTTGCAAGCACTCTCCAAACACGTGATACCATCCACAAACCCGGATGTATGCAAGCAATAAGGAATTAAAAATCATACTTGTGCAATTTGATGTTACACGATATGCAGGGAGTAACTACTCACAATCCTAAATGAACCGGTCATGAATGACACCAGTAAAAGCTCTAAACCTCAGAAAGATAATGTAGTTTGCCAAAATTTCCAGTCAAGTCTACTAGTTCAACAAAAATGTGAAATGAAATTTGAAAAAATTGCTATGGAATTTGCTAAAAGACGTGAAACAGTGCAAGGCTTAAGCATACACCAATTTTCAGCAATGAAACACTCCAATTTGACTCAACCTAATATGCAAAAGTAAAAAATTTTGAATTTTCCGATTTTTTGGAAATAAAACAACAATGCATGCGAAAATTGAAACGTGTAAACAGAAATGCAGTAAAACAAAATGCAGACACAAATATGGATGCAAAACCTCCCCAAACCAAATTTTACAATGTCCCCATTGTACAAAGTAAAGGAAAAGAAATGCAAACTAAAGAAGAAGAGTTATGAACTTACAAAAGTGCACGCACCACGGACTAGGGCTAATCAAAAATACCGATGATCCGAATTGATCCGACATTCGATCCGTATCTGATCTGAATTAATGGATATCTGATCCAAAAAGTGTTTTGGTTTGGATACCCGTATCCGAAATATTTGGATATCGGATCAAATATGGATATCTGGCTTAAAAATTTGGATATCCGATATCCGAAAGTTATCGGATCGGATATCAAATATCGGATCGGATATCCGATATCCGTGTAATAACCAATCCATATCCGAGATTTGATCCATAAATATTAAATAACACTAGCTAATTTCATCTAACTCAATAACCATCATTCACAAAACCGTAAATAACCCTCGTCTACAAAGCCGTAAAGTTTAATTTCTTTTCATTAAAAAAATCAATTATCAACAATTCCACATTCACAAACCCACATTTTCATTTTTATTACGCTACTTATATTTTTTATTACAGTTTTGACAATATATATTTACATTGATCGGATATCGGAGATCGGATAACTGATCCGAAATTTCCGGATAATTTCGAATACTAAATTTCGGATATCCGAACATTTTGGATCAGATCATGGATACTAAAATTTTGGATTTTCGGATCGGATATCCGATCCGAAGTAGGGTTTCGGATCAAATACCCGATCCATACTGATGCGTGTCGTTCATACACCAAAAATAAAAGCCTACGTCCTAATAACAGAAGTTAGCGGTAAATAGGGTCGATCTCCTCAGGGAAGCAGACTTGCTTAACTAACAGTTTTTACCTATGGTCACAGATATGGGGGGTTTTAAATTGAGATAACTAAACTACGATATGAGAAATATGCAAAGAATAAGAACACGAAAGTAAATAACACAAATTGAGATAAAAATCAGGGGAAAGGAATATGTTGGGAATTCGGGTCGTTGTGTCTCACATATGATAGTCGTAAATGGGATAGGCCTCAAATTGGTGGGAAAGGCTGGGTTATTACAGTCAAGTCTCAAACCCGACTATACCTTCCGGTCTTAAGTCGCCCTAAGGTCGTTTTTACTTAACTTCCGCTCTCACAAAAACTATTTAAAATCATTAAACAAGTCTTACCCTTCCAACCTTCCGGTATAGGTCGGGAATTAACTAGATGTAAGGTCTCATGCGTGCACTCAAAAAACCGAACATAAAATAAATTGTTTTAACGATTACTCCCACCAAAGACGGTCTAACCCGACTACTACATATTATATATCCGACACAACTCCCTCATCCCAACATATTATGGATTTAGCTACTCATAGTGGGGATGACAAAGATTATAACGATAACAAGAATTCTAACATATGACATGATAAAAGGATAAATAAAAATCAGATTATAACCAATAAGTGAAAAGGATTCGAAATTGACGCGAACAAAGAGAAAGGAGATGCGAGATTTGGTAGTCTTAAGACGGATGTAAAATAACAAACTAGCATACGATTTGATATGAATTAGACAGGGATTTAGAGTAAACAGATTAGAATAGAAATAAGATTAACAAAGAGGATGAATTAAAACAGAAGCGAAAACAGAGACAAAAGGCGCGAGTGACAACGACGAACACGAAAACGAAAACAGAGTATAACGATACGAAACTGATCGGGAACGAAAACAGAAACAGTAGATAGAAACTGAAATAAGAATGGGAAAACAAAGATAAGAGAGAAGAAATTACAGTAATCCGAAGGCAAGAACAGAGATTAGAATGGAAGAACGAAAAACCCGAAATATTACTGAAAATGTGACGGCTACAGTAGTTCAGAAAATATTTAAAGTAAAAGAAGTTTTTGAGAATGAACTAGGGTCTGCAAGTCTGAAAAAAATATATGATCCTCTACAAACGAGCTCCTTAAATAGTAGAAAGAAGTGAACTGATGTAATAAATCAGTGAACACGAAGAGTCCCGCAATTCTCGATCGAGGGAAAATTCCTCTCGATCGAGCACTTTTAGCTTCACAAATCGGTCGATCGAGAGGTAACAGGTTACTCGATCGACTCCTCTTCTTTGGCACTTCTCGATCGAGCAAATTGGGTTTCGACCGAGTGCTTTCTTCGTAGATACCTCTCGATCGAGCACAGGACAGCTCGATCGAGTACTTGTCTTCATCTGGATCCCTCGATCGAGCACAGGACAGCTCGATCGAGTACTTCTCTTCCTCGATAGATCCTTCGACGGGCATAAAGGTTGATTTCCACTTCAAACTTCTCGATTGCTACGTGACCATCCGTACTTCTCCCATCGACTATGGCAAAACAGTACAATGAGGCAGGAAGAGCTTGGTTTCTGCTACTATTTGGTTACTATCTGCAAAATAGCAACACGAACACAAAGTAGCACATACGGGGTATAAATAATATAAAATCACCAAATATTACGATAATGTGTGCTAAAACAAGACTAAAAAGTCTATACAAAATGCACACATCACATACTCTGCCCTACCACGGACTTCCCCAAACCGAACCAAAAATGAGAGGTTGCAAACGAAGCGTAGAAGTCGGGCAGAAAAATCCGTCACAACAGCCGGTAGAAGAGCAGCATCTCGATCGATAAGAAGTAGTGCTCGATCGAACGGTTTTTCCTGTGATTTCCCTCGATCGAAACATTTAGACCTCTCGATCGAGGAATCCGAACCCAAATCCTCGCGATCGACTTCCTTGGGTTGCTCGATCGAGCATTCTGGCTTGCAAAACCTCTCGATCGAATAACGAGGCTACTCGATCGAGATCAAAACCCTACAATTACACAACCACAGCCACAGAATACTACCAAAACGCGAAGACAAGCTCAAAGTCTATAGTCGAGCACGATTATTATAACACATAAACATAAAAAAGAAAAAAAATTGGTCCAAAACAGAAATAGATAAAAAGTTCAAACTTCGGGTTGCCTCCGGTAGCGCTAGATTAAAAAGGTCCCAGCTCGACCTTCTTCTTCATCATCCAACACCACAAATTAATGGCCCTCTATAAGGCTTTTGATTGATTGCAGTAACTTCAGCTAATGTCAAGTCAACATCCGGCCTCCACAACTTGGCAACTGAAAAATGGGAGCTCCTCACAGCACCAGGCTCCCAAACTTTCACCTCAGGACGCATCCTCTTCCTTAATGCATAACATTATCAACACCTCCTCCTGGATCATCTATCCAAGTAGTTCCAGATTCCACGCTAGGAACACCTATCACACCTCCCGGTTCATTGAACTTGTCAAAACCTACAAAAATAGAAACAAGGAGATGTTCCTCCAATTTGCTCCCAGAACGGGGCGGAAGTGCTATAACAACAACAAGAATATGTGACTCACAAAGTGGCTCAGACGGAATGGCAATGGGCTCTACAAAAGGGATAATATCGCAAGATACAATAAGTTTGGGTTCGCTAAGGTCATCGGACTGAGCAAAAACCAAATCCTCTCCCCTGACCTGAAAGGTAAGTGTCTCAATCCCGACATCAACAATTGCGCCAGCAGTGCACAAAAATGGTCTTCCCAAAATAATAGGAACGCTGCGGTCCTCGGATATGTTAAAAACAATGAAATCTAGAAATTCCCGATCCTAACAGGTACATCATGTAAAGCTCTTTTGACCTATACATAAGAGTAGTCAGCACAACTGAATAGTCGTTCTAGCGCGCACAAACTTAGTCAATCCCAATTTCAAGGCAAGAGGCAAAGGTATCCCTTTCCTAAGAAGCATGCTACACCCCTCACTCATGGTTATGTTCATTACTGACTCAATAGTATCCTTCCTAGACCAATTAATTTGAGAAATAAAATTAGCATAAGGAAGTACCTGAGTTATCATTTCATCATAGTGAGCCATGACGTCGAGAGCCCGTAAGCGATCTAGAAATCCTCGGTGTGGCAGCAACCGTTGTGGGTAAGGAACTGATCGAGCGGTAAAACTACTCGGTTGAGCATCGGAGAATAGTTGAAGAAAGGCCTCATCGTTAGGAGTCCTCGCTCGAGTATTTATATCTACTCGATCGAGGATGGTATCCTCAATTCCTCTCGATCGAGTATTTTTGTTTACTCGATCGAGGGGTTCTTCCTCGTATTTGCTCGATGAAGCAATTTCAGCAGTTCGATCGAGAGACTTGTCCTCCAGTTTACTCGATCGAATAATGTCAGGTACTCGATCGAGAAGATTACTCCTCGATGCTCTTGAATCAGCCTACTCTCGCTCAATGCCTTTGCTCAATTCGTTCACTTGGGCCTGCAACTGCTCAAGACGGATAGTGTAGGAGTTGCTTGCTTGCACCCTTAACGATAATGCCTCCATCATCTTGATTACTTCAGTGAACTCATTGTTTTTAGCAGGTGGAGGGGTTTGTTGTTGTACCGGTTGTGGTGTAGTGTGGTAATTACCACAACCCCAAGACTCTTTCTTCTCCCAATTAGCGGATTTTTAAGCTTGGGATTCAAACTGAGCAATCAGTCGGGAAACGGATTTCATCTTGGCAAAAGGGATCGAAGGTACTCAAGCCTTCCCTTCGATAATCTCCCTCTGTAGCCTGTCTAATAAACCTGTGGGCCTACCAAAACAACACTAAAGAAAAAGATAAGAACAACCTCAAGGTACTCAGTCTTCCCTTGAAGCGGAAAAAAAAACAGACAAAGTTAAATAGGTAAAAGTGTCGCCTCCCCGGCAACGGCGCCGAAATTTGATATCGTCGTTTCAGTACCAAAAATAATAACCTAAGTACTACTAATGGAACTCAGCGGTAAGTAGGGTCGATCTCCACAGGGAGGCTAATTTGCTAAGTATCTATTTAAACTGGTCTGTCGGAATGTCACAAATTGGGGGTTTGAAATTGTTTTATCTAAACTACGAAAAGAAACGAGAAAGATATAAAATAAATTTAGAAAAGAGGAATATGCTAGGATTTCGGGTCACTGTGTCGTCAGCACTATCGGTATAACTAGGTCGGTCAGTTTATTGGTAGGAAGGGCTAAGTTATTACAGTCACGTCTCTAACCCGACTATACCTTCCGGTCTTAAGTCGCCCTAAGGTCATTTCTGCTTAACTTCCGCCCTCACGGAAACTAATTATTATTGCTAAGCAAGCCTTACCCTTCCAATCTTCCGATCTTGGTCGGGGTTTAACTAAACGTATGGTCTCCTGCGCGCGCTTATTCAAACAAACATCATATAAATTGATCAACAACAATTCCTACCGCAAAACAACTCATTCCGGTTATAACCACTCGTGCATATGACACAGTTTCCATCATCCCGGCATATAAAGGAGTTAGATACTCCTAACGTAATTATAAACGAATATAAATACGATAATCGTGCTAACAATCGACATGCTATAAAATTTTGGGGAAATACAGTAGCAAGAAAGAAGTAGAGAAACAGTGATATACGAAACAAGGGGCACGAAAACCGAGACAAAGACGAGGAGGAGGGACACGGTTTTCAACGTAGGGAAACGCGAATAAGAGCAGTAAGAAATACAACATAAACAATCAGAAAATAGGGACGAAGGGAAGGAGAAACAGAACGAAACAGAGGAGAGCAAAGGGGACGAAAACATAGCGAGAAACAGGGGCACAAATATCGAGGCAAACAATGATAAGAAACAGAACGGAAAACCTGAGATGAACCAGTGAAAAAGAAAAAAAGAAAGCAATAAAATAAAGAGGAGAAAAAAGGATTACAATCAAACGAATTCCGGCGTAAGAACGATATCCAAAACCCGATTTCAATCCTTGAGAAGTATTAAGAAACTAAGAGTATTTTATGACTGCTAAAAAGTGAAAAAGAAGAAGGTCTGATGAGATATAAAAGTGTAACCTAAAACTGAACTCTCAAGTGAGTTCTTATAGAAGACACACGAGAAAACTGACATAAAACTCTCGGGAAAATGATCAGTCACCCGACAAGGCTCTCGATCAAGAGGAAAACCTCTCGATCGAGAAGAATAGCCATCAGAAGCTCTCGATCGAGAAGAATGGCTATCAAAAGCTCTCGATCGAGAAGAATGGATATGAAAAGCTCTCGATCGAGAACAATAAGTACCAAAACCTCTTGATCGAGGAGATTAAGAACCAAAACCTCTCGATCAAGGACTTTTCAGCACCATGTTTCCTGCACTGCGCACTGAACTTGAAATGGCTGCCATTTCTTCGTTACTCGCTCAAATCAAGCGTTCCTGGTGGCGTTGGAAAGCTAAGAGGACAAGATTTTTTCTCCAATAGGAATCGCCTGATTATCTGTTCTAGAACTTGAGATATGGCTCTTCAAAGTAGGCACTAGCAAATTAAAGCTCTTCCTTTGCTTGATAGACTTTATTGCTTCTATGCGCATCTCAAAATGATAGTAACAAGCTCCGACTCAACTCTTCTCCTAAATGAATGCATATGGACATGTTTTAGGCTTGATTATGATCTTCTCTGGCTCATATCTGCAATTAGCACAACACAAACCAAAGTAGACTATTCGGGGGATATTTGTAGTAAAACACTACGGAATAAGCAGGAAAATGTGTGCTAATATGGCCTAAAATGTCTATATAAAATGCACGCATCAAGGACATGGAAAACATTGAGGCTTTACCGCGTTGAAATTGGAGCTATTCTTATGCTCAGCGATATTAACAAGTGTAGGGATGAGGTGTTAGCCAGGGTTGCTTCCTTCAGGCAGCGGTTGACGAGTACTCCAACCTCTCTTAGATCCCCGTCCTCGAAAACTGGATTTAAGAGAAAGATGGGTGCTGAGCGCGGGTCTCAGATGACATACAAGCGTCGGTGTTCACCAATTTCCGCTGGTGGGTCGTTATCAGTGTTGAGCAGCCGCCGACAGGGGAAGGAAGACGGGCTGGGTTCCACCCTCCATTTCAGGAAGGTGTCTGGTCCCGACGTTTTGGTTGTGTCTAATGTCCTTAGGAACAAGCAGGCGCTACTGAGCAATGTAAGCGATCGGCGAAAGCATGCGGCTGACTACTGCTTATTAGATGATGGTAACTTGTTGGACTTGTAAGTATACGTTCCCTGTACATATATATATAAATTTTAAGTTTCTACGGTTGGACACTGACACCAACCTGTTTAACGCAGCGAGGTTCTCGCTCGATACGGCCCCGATATAGAACTCCGGTGGGACGACCTTCTATCCATGTTACCGGATAAACATACGACGCCGTCAGTCATTGAATGTTGGTCAATTTTGATAAATATGATAGAGTTAGATGGGCCTGAACCTGCTAGGATGGCGTTCTTCGGATTACGTCACATGGTATGAGCTAACAACCATTGATAAACTGTTCTAACTCCATGTCATTCTATGTTAAACTTCATGATACTTTCCTGTGTAACTCCATATCACCACCTGTGTAACTCCATAGGATAATTGATGCGTGTCGTTTCCGCAATCAAAATTAAATCTATAGTCTCTTACTAACTCTACCAAATAGACAAGGTAAGCAAGGGTCGAACCCACAAGGGCTGAAATTACTATTGATGTTACTTATCAGATTAATTATTTATAAAAACGAGGGGGGTTGTTTAGGTTGTTTTTATAATAACAAATCTAAGGAGTGATAGACTATGAAAGACAAAATACTAGGAACATGTAATTCTCTATAGATATCGGGTAAAATCATCAACTCACTTAAATAGTATTGGATAGATTGGTTAATTAGCTAGTCCCTTGAAAACAAGCAAACTACCGGTTTTATATTTCTTACTCGTTAAATCCCGTGAAAACACGCAAATTTAATCCTAATCAAATTATGTCAATTCAACCATGAAAACATGCATTAAAATAACAAACTCGGTCGCATTATAATCACCATTAAATTGAATCAAATAAGACCAGAAAACTGCAACCTTATACAATTCAATTATCATACACAATTCTACCAATTAGAATTAGACCAAAAAAATGCAACCTAATCAAAATTATTACTAACCCAACAATCGACACATGCAATTAATCTAGATGATCAAGCTAAATCAAATCATGATTACGAAAGTTAAATTGTGAATCTTGTACGAATACCCAAATACTAATTAATCGTTCAAAACAAAATATAATCTCATAAACCACAATATCAAATAGTCAATTACATACTCCTATTGATAAATTACTCTAAATTGAACATAATAACAGTAAATATAAAAGAAAGATTAGAGAAGCTCATGGATTCGAGTAGAAATTGGACTAAAGATGCCCTTAATCTGCTGCGTCTCCTTCGTCTTCTTTCTTCTCCCGTCTGTCTCTCGTCTTCTGTATTCTTCACTTGGGATTTTTTTTATAGAAATAAAGGGAAGTATGATCCCTTAATTCACTCTCATTATTGATCATCAATTCTGAAAATTAATCTTGTCTTTTAATTTGCTATGAATGCAGCTGTTGATTGTACAATGATGATGGCGTGTTTCATTCGTTGAATGCTTTCCCTGCTCTCTCTCTCTCTCTCTCTCATCTTATTCCTCTAATCTTTTATTAAATTTTGTCTAACACAGCAAGAATAAGGCCGTATGACTTAATTATTTAATTAAGTTTTACGTACGTGCTTGCTTGCGTGCTTCTTTATTTCCGTTATCCGCTTGAGTTTTAATATTTTCCATCTTGACTACTCCGTTTCCAGTCGCTTAATATATTTGACTTTGATGATCCTGCATAACATTACGACTTGAGTAGATTTTAATCGCAAATAGAACGGGTTATTATTAAATAATTAAAAGTCTCGTTAAAAACCCGATTAATTATGAAAATGGTATAAGACGGTCAAAAACTCAAAACTCAAAATAATATAATATTTACCTTAAAAAAATACGAAGGAGGACATTAAAAATATAATATTAAAGGGGTAAAAATACGTATAAATACGATCTTATCAATAATTTATGCAACTTCATCACGTAATGTTGTGTAACTCCTTAGAACAACTTGTGTAACTCCATTCCGTTACTTCGTGTAACTCCATTCAGTTACTTGTGTAACTCCATGCAATTACCTGTGTTACTCCATAGAATAAATTGTGTAACTCCATTAAACAGCGTGTGTAACTCCTTACATTGACTTGTGTAACTCCAGTCCATTACTTGTGTAACTCTATTCAATTAATTTTGTAATTGAATACTACCACATGTGTAAGCCTATACCATTACTTTTGTAACTCCATTATATTATGTGAATATCCATTTTTTTACAACTCCATATTTTGTTTGCAGGACGACCTCTTGCAGTTGGTGAACATACCATACGACGCTACACCGTCGGACAGTAAGATTGATGGTATTCATAGTCATTGGGATAGATTCCGAGACGTATGTGGCAACACTTTAAACCTCGGTGCTGACCTAATATTCATTCCAATCAAAATTGAACACCACATTGCCTGCGCGTGTGTAAATTTCAAGGACAAATTTATCGACGTTCTCGACAGCCAGAAACTCGCGCCGAAGTCCTTCACATGGAGGGTGGTAGAAAAGCTGGTATGTGTCCTTCTATTGATTAGTTTTCTGCCTGGTATATTGTTGTACGCCTAAGTGTAATAATTCAAATTTTATTGATAGGATAATTATAATACATCACACAGAATAGAAAGGTTAAAAAGCTAGGTGAAAAAAACAACACACGCTCAAATAAAAAAGAACATGATAAAACCATATCGAATCACTTCAGTGGTCGCATAGAGCTGCAAAAATCATGTCGAAGGGGTCGTAGATGTCGGCATAGGCAGCGGCCTCAGCTTCAGCGATTAAATCACCACGAACTTCAGCAACGTCGAAAGGCCGACGGAAGTGCTCTCTGTCTTGGCACGTGGCCACCTAGAGATAAGGGCCACCACCTACGGCACCGGCCAGCCTAGCCAGCCAATCCTCACGGCCATGACCGTTCCGGCTGAACATTTGTTGCAGCTTAAATGCAGAAAGACAGTGGGCCTGAGTCATCCCAAACTCTACCAACTCTACCCCTGAAAACTGACCATCTCTATTCCATATGGACTGCACCTTGGATACCATGTATCCACGTTCACAAAGCCTATTCCTAACAATACTAAAACTCTTTACTACGTACTTATTCCCTTCATAATAGCCTGCCATATTTGCCATTATGCAGCAAAAAGGTTTAACATATAGATGAGACATAGTTACTAATTATATTTTTTGTTGTGTTTGATTGTATGAATGGTATTGTGCTAGGTTTCCTGTTATTTATAGGGGAAATGTGACTCATCTTGCATTAAAGTCCCTTTTTTCTTACCACCCATGGATGCATGCATTACCATTGATTCAGCCTTTTTATTTTTAGTGCACTCTACTATTTATGACAGTTATTTTCTGTCCATTCTTTGAGCAAAAAAAGATTCAAATTAAATGCCGAACAGTTATTTGTTAATAATGTTGTCGTTGTCGTTTTGCTTTGCATCGTGGATGTATGTTTGATTACCTGGAATGTACGGGGGATCCAAGGGCAGGTAAGGTGGCAACGTTCAAGCTCTGTCAGATTTGTTTTGATTGGGTGCACGCTTCCCCAAGGGACGATGAGTCTGGACTGTTCACTATGGTACACATGCTAATATACAAGGGGAGGCCTTTCAAGCACGATGATCTTAACAACAAGAGATAACGGCGGTACATATTAGTCCAATTGGTTGTCTCCCTTGTACTAGTGGACATAAATGAAGAAAGAGATGCAGTAATGAAGAGGCTCGACGAATGGGTAGCAAATAAATCCATCCATTGGACAAAGTTGCAACACCTGAGAAGATCTAAAAAAATACGCATTAAAATTCGCAAGTGATATATTAATGTAATGTACTATATTTAGTGTACATTTGGTAGGAAGACTAATCTAGATGTACATAATTGTAATGTTCCAGAATAATCCAATAGCCAAATGTTTTGAGTTTCACATGCAGTTGTATGATGTCCCTCAAGTTTTGGTATAGAGTTCCACATTATACAATCAACAGTTATGTGGATTTAGACAGGTTGTTCAATAGAGTTACACAATTTATTCAATGGAGTTACACATTTGGTTCTATAGAGTTACACATACTATATAATGGAGTTACACTTTGGTATGGATTTCAACAGTTATGTAAATTTTAAAAATATCAATACATTGAGTTACACATGTGGTACTATAGAGTTACACAACATAATGATTTAGGGTTACGTACATTATAATATGGAGTTACACACACAATCAACAGTTATGTGGATTTTAGACAGGTTGTTCAATAGATTTACACAATTTATTCAATAGAGTTACACAATTGGTTCTATAGAGTTACACGTACCCTTTAATGGAGTTACACTTTGGTAGGGATTTCAACAGTTATGTAATTTTTTATAATATCAATACATGGAGTTACACATGTGGTATTATAGAGTTACACAAAATTGATATATAGAGATGAGTTATATGGTTATTCAATAGAGTTACACATATTTACTAATAGAGTTACACAGGTTGTGAAATGGAGTTACACGTATTGTTCAATAGAGTTACACAAATACTCATATAGAGTTTCAGAGTTACTTACTTACAATTCTACAGAGTTTCTCACTTACCTTTTTCACAGTCTTGTAATTGGCGGTAAATGTAACTTTTTTCCCGCCAAAATTTATTCTAATGTTGTTTCCATATTGGCGGTTTAATTTTCACACTATCCCGCCTAATTTTTCAGTATGACAGTATATAAACTCGGCACTACATTGAAATCACAATACAACATCCCCTTTCAAAACATAAACGCAAAATAAATTAGATTAATGGCTTCCAACCCATTTTTTATCAACGATGAAGCTTGGATTTCTCAGCGGATTTCAGAAGTTGAGATGGATCTCACAAGCCCTGCAGCGGAACACCCGTTGGTGAAAGCATCCCTTGAACATCAACGCAATTACTGGATCAAGAGGCGTGAACCAATCTGCATCATCATCAGCAAGTTCGTACCCTCAACGGCCTGAAACTCGCCGCTTGGCTGAAGCGAGAAACATGCTAAGTCATCAACTACCAGTCTTATCCTAACAGGCAATGCGAGTGTATTGCCACATTACGCACGTTATTAGAATGTACGATGAGAATCACCCAGATGTCAGTGGTGCTCCAGAGTTGTCGTGGTTGGTGGGATTTTGAAAATGGTTTTTTACGGTTTTTCGGGGTTGTCCCCATTTATTTTAGAAATATCTGATATTGAATGTCGCTATTTTATGCATGTTTCCGTTTTTCTAATAGACGATCGAATTTCGTTTTACTTAATATAAACCATGAAACAAAATGTTTAACATAAATCATTAAACGAAATACTAATAGGCTATGTTTTTAATATAAATCATTTAATACAAATCATTAAACGATGGAGTATGTTTTTATTACATAACGTAGTCTAGTCGGATTCATCTCCATCTTCTTCCTCCTCCTGTGACTCATCCTCGTCTGATGATGTCCCGGGGCGCGACAGCGGATTCTCAACAAACGGGTTTGGACAGTTTCTTTTGTCATAGTGTGCCATTTGCTTGCAATTGTTGCACATTCGTTTAGGTTTAGAGCTCTTTTCAACAACTTTAGTACGAGTAGACGTAACTCGGGTCCGACTCCCCTTGTTTCTCGCGTGTTTCGGAGGCAATATCGTTATCTCTTTGCTGGTCGTGCATCCAAGCAACTGCTCAATTTCATGTTGCTTTGTCATTACCTCTTCAGACGGGGCTAGTTTTTCTCTATAATCTCGGATTAATATGGTCAATTCTTCGATATCAGCTTTATCTCTACCTCGCAGCATTCCAACCGTCTCGTGCACCTGTGACCACAACTTCGTCATCTCGATCTGACTGGCATCAATTATTTCCATCCCACCATTTTCGATACGGACTGCCTCCTTTGTCCATCGTTGACACACATATTTATCCGGAATTGACTTGATACCGTTGCTTGAGTAAATCCAAATAATGTGCCTATATATTATTCCAAATCTTTCGAACATTTTGTAAGTGCAAGCTGTCTCAAACGAACCTGTACAAAAAAGCGCTTAACATGTGAAACTTTATAGCTTTAGAAGTGTAACTCCATATGATAACATCTTGAGTTCCTTAGAATAAGTTGTGAAACTCCATATCATTATATGTGTAACTCTATACCATTATATGTAGAACTCTATAAAATAAGTTGTGACACTCCATGTCATTGGATGTGTAACTACATAGATTTAGACTACGAATGTGTAATTCCATAATAGTAGGTGTGTAACTCCATATATTAAGTTGTGACACTCCATGTCAATGGATGTGTAACTCTATAGGTTTAGCTTGTGTAACTCTATAGCCTTAAATTTGTAATCCCATACATTATTGTGTAACTCCTTACAATAACATGTGTAACTTCATAGATTTAGACTGTCTAACTCTATAGCTATATAGGTGTAACTCTACAGGACTAGATGTGTAACTCCTTACAATAACATGTGTAACTCCAAAGATCAACATTGATTTGAACTTCAAAAAAATCCCAGTTTTAATACCTGATTTGAATTGAACTTCGAAAAACTTGCCCCTTTCACTATCTCGGACCTTTGTAATCTCCATTCCATCGGTCTCCGTGAATCCCCGTGCATTAATTCCATTCATCGACTGTATAACCTCTTCTTGGAACTCTTCAAAAACAGCATGTGTGTAAACCTTCTCGCCGTGTCTTTCGATCGGGGAGTTGGTTTTCAATTTTGGCGATGAATGTCTGTTGTCGTTATCAAATTTCTTTTGGGTATATCTCTGTTGTTCGATGGCACTTGTGTAACGCAACCAAAATTCCACCAACATCCCGTAGAGGTTTTCAAATTTCTTAAAGAAGCCATTTTCACTTTCAGATCGCTGGGTCGTCCTCATAACACTACCCATTTAGAGGTCCCTATAATGGGCCAAAACCCACTGCTTCCTTATTAGATAAATCTCCTTAAACCATTCTACGTTGTTGACCCCGTGTTCTAGCACAATATCACACCACCGCGTATCAAATTCAGCCGGTTCAATCTCACCGACCCGCACTATGGCATTCAACTTTTTGATGAAGTTGGGATAATCTTTGGAAGAACTCCGAACTTGATGGGGACCTTGTTCATTATGTGCCACATACAGAACCGGTGTCGGGCCTGCCTGAAAACATTGTTTACGGACAGTATAATCCCCGGGTCTTGGTCGGTTATGATATACTGGGGTTCATTGCCGCCCATCGCCAATAAAAATTTCTTGAACACCCAGTCAAAATAGGAGTGGTGCTCCCTTAAAATCAAGGCACAACCAAAAGTTATGGAGCGCTTGTGATTATCGACGTCGGTGAAGGGCGCAAACACCATCTTGTACTTGTTTGTCTCGTACGTCGGGTCGAACGACATTGCGTCCCCATATACGGAGTAGTTCTTTCGTGATATGGAGTCCGCCCAAAAGACCATTCTCAAACTGCTATCATCATCGGTAGCGTAGTCGAAGTAAAAATCTTCGCTCGTAGCTGCTTTCTCCTTCAGAAGGTCTATGAACAATTGACCGTCCCTTTCATTGATGTAGCATTTAACGTCCCTCTGGAAGTTCTTGAAGTCGTTCAGGGTTGCGCCAATGTTTCCGTACCCACTAAGTAGTTCCTTGCAGATTTTGAATGTCCGTGTAGCTCCTATTTTCAACTGTATACATCAAAGAAAAGTAAATGACTAATTAAAATGGCAAACATTCCAAAAATCAAGCAAGGATAAAGAGTATCGTACTAACCCTCGAATTCAATAGGATAAGCCCCTTGTGATACTTGTGTAATTTCCTTGACAACTTATGAAACTGTCTATCTTTAATGTCAACAAGATCGTGACAGTGTCCCGCATGAAACTGGTCAACCACTAAAATACTATTGAACATAAACAGTCTAATCCTAGCCTTGCATCCGATCCTTTTTATTTTCCTATTCCTACTCTGTTTATTTACACAGTTGGCGCTTGTTTCCTCGCCTGCGGATAGTTCGTCCTCGTTATTACTCGTCGTCTTCTTGTAGTATGTACAACCTTCTCTATTACACACCAGAAGCTTTGTTTTCAGCGTACCATCCCGCCACTTCTTTGCTGTGTACTTACGCACACCAAAACCACATGCAAGCGCGTACACCTTGTAGAATTTTGTAGCTTCCTCGATGCTACTAAACACCTGATTCAGGTATGGTGTAAACTGTTTTTCAACTACTCTAGTACTCATCCGCTGCAACGTTAGTGAAAATAGCGGCAAATTATTCTTCACCGATAACCGGTTCGTTGTCGTTAGACCTACTTCCTGCAGATTTTGAACATTTAATCCACTAGAGTTACACATGACATTATATAGAGTTACGATGTCCGTTAGAGTTACACAGCTTATACAATAGAGTTACAAAAGTTGTTCAATGGAGTTACACAAGTTGTTCAATAGAGTTACACAAGTTGCTAAATGGAGTTACACAGCTTATTCAATAGATCGAGTTACTCATGACATTATATAGAGTTACGCATGTTGTCCGTTAGAGTTACACAGCTTCTACAATAGAGTTACAAAAGTTGTTCAATGGAGTTGCACATATTAGTCCAATAGAGTTACACAGCTTATTCAATAGAGTTACACAAGTTGCTCAATGGAGTTACACAACTTATTCAATAGAGTTACTCATGTTGTTCAATAGAGTTACAAATGATATGATATAGAGTAACACATACTATCCATTAGAGTTACACAGTTTATTCAATAGAGTTACTCATGTTGTTGAATTATTAGTCCAACACAGTTACACATATTATCCAATGGAGTTACACATATTAGTTCACTGGAATTACACAAACTATTCAATAGAGTTACACTAGTTATTCAATGGAGTTACACATATTAATTCATTAGAGTTACACAGATTATTCAATAGAGTTACACTAGTTGTTCAATGGAGTTACACGTGTTGTTTAATGGAATTATACATGATATGCTATTAGAGTTACACAGATTGTTCAATAGAGTTACACAACTTATTCAACAAAGTTACACAAGTTGTTGAATGGAGTTACTCAAGTTGTTATTTAATAGAGTCACACAACATGATTTGAAATTAAACAGACAACACGCCCTGCAGCGGAACACCCGTTGGTGAAAGCATCCCTTGAACATCAACGCAATTACTGGATCAAGAGGCGTGAACCAATCTGCATCATCATCAGCAAGTTCGTACCCTCAACGGCCTGAAACTCGCCGCTTGGCTGAAGCGAGAAACATGCTAAGTCATCAACTACCAGTCTTATCCTAACAGGCAATGCGAGTGTATTGCCACATTACGCACGTTATTAGAATGTACGATGAGAATCACCCAGATGTCAGTGGTGCTCCAGAGTTGTCGTGGTTGGTGGGAGTTTGAAAATGGTTTTTTACGGTTTTTCGGGGTTGTCCCCATTTATTTTAGAAATATCTGATATTGAATGTCGCTATTTTATGCATGTTTCCGTTTTTCTAATAGACGATCGAATTTCGTTTTACTTAATATAAACCATGAAACAAAATGTTTAACATAAATCATTAAACGAAATACTAATAGGCTATGTTTTTAATATAAATCATTTAATACAAATCATTAAACGATGGAGTATGTTTTTATTACATAACGTAGTCTAGTCGGATTCATCTCCATCTTCTTCCTCCTCCTGTGACTCATCCTCGTCTGATGATGTCCCGGGGCGCGACAGCGGATTCTCAACAAACGGGTTTGGACAGTTTCTTTTGTCATAGTGTGCCATTTGCTTGCAATTGTTGCACATTCGTTTAGGTTTAGAGCTCTTTTCAACAACTTTAGTACGAGTAGACGTAACTCGGGTCCGACTCCCCTTGTTTCTCGCGTGTTTCGGAGGCAATATCGTTATCTCTTTGCTGGTCGTGCATCCAAGCAACTGCTCAATTTCATGTTGCTTTGTCATTACCTCTTCAGACGGGGCTAGTTTTTCTCTATAATCTCGGATTAATATGGTCAATTCTTCGATATCAGCTTTATCTCTACCTCGCAGCATTCCAACCGTCTCGTGCACCTGTGACCACAACTTCGTCATCTCGATCTGACTGGCATCAATTATTTCCATCCCACCATTTTCGATACGGACTGCCTCCTTTGTCCATCGTTGACACACATATTTATCCGGAATTGACTTGATACCGTTGCTTGAGTAAATCCAAATAATGTGCCTATATATTATTCCAAATCTTTCGAACATTTTGTAAGTGCAAGCTGTCTCAAACGAACCTGTACAAAAAAGCGCTTAACATGTGAAACTTTATAGCTTTAGAAGTGTAACTCCATATGATAACATCTTGAGTTCCTTAGAATAAGTTGTGAAACTCCATATCATTATATGTGTAACTCTATACCATTATATGTAGAACTCTATAAAATAAGTTGTGACACTCCATGTCATTGGATGTGTAACTACATAGATTTAGACTACGAATGTGTAATTCCATAATAGTAGGTGTGTAACTCCATATATTAAGTTGTGACACTCCATGTCAATGGATGTGTAACTCTATAGGTTTAGCTTGTGTAACTCTATAGCCTTAAATTTGTAATCCCATACATTATTGTGTAACTCCTTACAATAACATGTGTAACTTCATAGATTTAGACTGTCTAACTCTATAGCTATATAGGTGTAACTCTACAGGACTAGATGTGTAACTCCTTACAATAACATGTGTAACTCCAAAGATCAACATTGATTTGAACTTCAAAAAAATCCCAGTTTTAATACCTGATTTGAATTGAACTTCGAAAAACTTGCCCCTTTCACTATCTCGGACCTTTGTAATCTCCATTCCATCGGTCTCCGTGAATCCCCGTGCATTAATTCCATTCATCGACTGTATAACCTCTTCTTGGAACTCTTCAAAAACAGCATGTGTGTAAACCTTCTCGCCGTGTCTTTCGATCGGGGAGTTGGTTTTCAATTTTGGCGATGAATGTCTGTTGTCGTTATCAAATTTCTTTTGGGTATATCTCTGTTGTTCGATGGCACTTGTGTAACGCAACCAAAATTCCACCAACATCCCGTAGAGGTTTTCAAATTTCTTAAAGAAGCCATTTTCACTTTCAGATCGTTGGGTCGTCCTCATAACACTACCCATTTAGAGGTCCCTATAATGGGCCAAAACCCACTGCTTCCTTATTAGATAAATCTCCTTAAACCATTCTACGTTGTTGACCCCGTGTTCTAGCACAATATCACACCACCGCGTATCAAATTCAGCCGGTTCAATCTCACCGACCCGCACTATGGCATTCAACTTTTTGATGAAGTTGGGATAATCTTTGGAAGAACTCCGAACTTGATGGGGACCTTGTTCATTATGTGCCACATACAGAACCGGTGTCGGGCCTGCCTGAAAACATTGTTTACGGACAGTATAATCCCCGGGTCTTGGTCGGTTATGATATACTGGGGTTCATTGCCGCCCATCGCCAATAAAAATTTCTTGAACACCCAGTCAAAATAGGAGTGGTGCTCCCTTAAAATCAAGGCACAACCAAAAGTTATGGAGCGCTTGTGATTATCGACGTCGGTGAAGGGCGCAAACACCATCTTGTACTTGTTTGTCTCGTACGTCGGGTCGAACGACATTGCGTCCCCATATACGGAGTAGTTCTTTCGTGATATGGAGTCCGCCCAAAAGACCATTCTCAAACTGCTATCATCATCGGTAGCGTAGTCGAAGTAAAAATCTTCGCTCGTAGCTGCTTTCTCCTTCAGAAGGTCTATGAACAATTGACCGTCCCTTTCATTGATGTAGCATTTAACGTCCCTCTGGAAGTTCTTGAAGTCGTTCAGGGTTGCGCCAATGTTTCCGTACCCACTAAGTAGTTCCTTGCAGATTTTGAATGTCCGTGTAGCTCCTATTTTCAACTGTATACATCAAAGAAAAGTAAATGACTAATTAAAATGGCAAACATTCCAAAAATCAAGCAAGGATAAAGAGTATCGTACTAACCCTCGAATTCAATAGGATAAGCCCCTTGTGATACTTGTGTAATTTCCTTGACAACTTATGAAACTGTCTATCTTTAATGTCAACAAGATCGTGACAGTGTCCCGCATGAAACTGGTCAACCACTAAAATACTATTGAACATAAACAGTCTAATCCTAGCCTTGCATCCGATCCTTTTTATTTTCCTATTCCTACTCTGTTTATTTACACAGTTGGCGCTTGTTTCCTCGCCTGCGGATAGTTCGTCCTCGTTATTACTCGTCGTCTTCTTGTAGTATGTACAACCTTCTCTATTACACACCAGAAGCTTTGTTTTCAGCGTACCATCCCGCCACTTCTTTGCTGTGTACTTACGCACACCAAAACCACATGCAAGCGCGTACACCTTGTAGAATTTTGTAGCTTCCTCGATGCTACTAAACACCTGATTCAGGTATGGTGTAAACTGTTTTTCAACTACTCTAGTACTCATCCGCTGCAACGTTAGTGAAAATAGCGGCAAATTATTCTTCACCGATAACCGGTTCGTTGTCGTTAGACCTACTTCCTGCAGATTTTGAACATTTAATCCACTAGAGTTACACATGACATTATATAGAGTTACGATGTCCGTTAGAGTTACACAGCTTATACAATAGAGTTACAAAAGTTGTTCAATGGAGTTACACAAGTTGTTCAATAGAGTTACACAAGTTGCTAAATGGAGTTACACAGCTTATTCAATAGATCGAGTTACTCATGACATTATATAGAGTTACGCATGTTGTCCGTTAGAGTTACACAGCTTCTACAATAGAGTTACAAAAGTTGTTCAATGGAGTTGCACATATTAGTCCAATAGAGTTACACAGCTTATTCAATAGAGTTACACAAGTTGCTCAATGGAGTTACACAACTTATTCAATAGAGTTACTCATGTTGTTCAATAGAGTTACAAATGATATGATATAGAGTAACACATACTATCCATTAGAGTTACACAGTTTATTCAATAGAGTTACTCATGTTGTTGAATTATTAGTCCAACACAGTTACACAGATTATCCAATGGAGTTACACATATTAGTTCACTGGAATTACACAAACTATTCAATAGAGTTACACTAGTTATTCAATGGAGTTACACATATTAATTCATTAGAGTTACACAGATTATTCAATAGAGTTACACTAGTTGTTCAATGGAGTTACACGTGTTGTTTAATGGAATTATACATGATATGCTATTAGAGTTACACAGATTGTTCAATAGAGTTACACAACTTATTCAACAAAGTTACACAAGTTGTTGAATGGAGTTACTCAAGTTGTTATTTAATAGAGTCACACAACATGATTTGAAATTAAACAGACAACACGCCTTGAAGTTATTATGTTTAACTGCATTGAGTAACATGTAAATCAATAGAGTAATAAATAATAATTCGTGCAATTTAATCGCTAACTCCATATCGTAATTCAGAATTAAAAGAAAAATATAGTTTAAAATACATTGCATACAACAGGTATTACGTGTATAAAGACGTTAAAACAAAGAAATAATAAACGCAAGGAGTTACCATCGTTCAATTGTTCAATCTGCGAATCCTGCATCCTCAGTAGAATGATGATTTTGTTGTTATGAAACTCTTTTGAATTCCTTAATACAGAATGTTGAATGTTTTTCTTTTTGTAATCGATATGTTGAATGCTTTCATTTTTGTTTGTTGTTGTCAATGTCAATGGCGAAAGCAGGAAGGAGGGGAATTGGAGAAGATGAGGAGTGCATGGGGTAGAATAACGTATGATTGTGTTGTGTTTGTATCAGTATTGGAAACCTAAACTATAATCAATCCCACGTTTTCTTTTTTTTTAATTGATTATTGTATATTAACTCATTAATTACTTTTTTTTGCATTAATAACATCCCACTTGTTCATCTAATCTCAGTCATCCATTATCCAATATCTAATGGCTGATATTAGGACTCAAAGACTCAACCAAAGATGTGGACTCATTTGAACTCCTCTCTATGTCTCTCTCTCTCTCTCTTTATATATATATATATATATATATATATATATATATATATATATATATATGTGTGTGTGTGTGTGTGTATATATATATGTTATATATATATATAACATATATATTATATATATATATATATATAACATATATATATACACACACACACACACATATATATATATATATATATATATATATATATATATTGATTCCCTAATTATTTTGGTAAAGAAAAAAACTCTCAGGGTGTGTTTGGTTCAAACATTAAAGGTATAAGGCATAGGTTTGGAATGAGCCACTACTACATTTTGATTCTATAGCAACACTCCACTATTGTTGCATAATGTCATATAAGTGTTGCTATAGAGTTTATGCAACACTTAATGAAGTGTTGTATAAAGTCTCGTTGCATTAGCTCATTGCAACACTTTATGTAACACTTTTTGAACTATTGCAACAATTTTATAAAGTGTTACATATGTTACTTTAATGCAACACTTTTTTCAAATTCAATGGCAACATTTTTATTTTCTAATGCAACACTTTTCGTAGACAAATGCAATACTTTTATATTAAAAAACAACACTTATATCGAACAAATGCGACATTTTTATTTTGAGAACGCACACTAGTTACGTCCGAAAACAACACTTATTCTAAACAAACGTAACACTAGTTCATCCAAACACAATAGAGAATTGCAATTCTTAATAATTGTGTATTATTATTGCATATCATTCAAAAATTACAAATGCAACACTAGTTCATCTCAAAAATAAATGTCAATTACATTTCCAAAAAGGATTAAAAATAGAACTTCGCAAATGTTTAAGTACAAAAAGTGTACCAAATGTTTAAAATAGAACAAATGATTTAACGATATTATTATTAAATAAAAGTCTTCATGTCGTTGTAGTACTCCATTATCTCACGGTCTTGATGATGTAAGCTGCTTGTCATCCGAACAAAAAATCATCCGACAACATGCATAATAGTAAAACCTCAAATGCAACCTGTTTTGCAAAAGGAAGCACAAAATCAGCAGCATTCTTACCTTTTGAAAGCCATTCAAAATAAGGCACAAAGGAAAGGAGTAAATTAAAGAATCCCAACTATACAAAATCCACACAACTAATCAGCGAGTACTTGAACTCAACAGCCGTATTTTTGACCCTAAACAATGCTAACCACGTCAAAGTACTTCTCAATAACTCCTTAGTTTCATCAGCATGACTTACGGGTGAAAAATGAAAAAAAATTAAGAATGAGCAATGAAGAAGATATATACCTCAAGATAAGTACTCCTTGACAACTTCTGGAGGTAGCCTTTCTAAAAACTTTGTGAGTATTTGGTCTCTGATTAAGTCTCTTTGATTTTCAATATTTTTCTCCATGCTTTCTAACTCAGCTTTTCTCTTGAGATATTGTTCATCCTGTTCTTTGTTTCGTCTGCTCAATTCGTAGTCCATGTCTTTTCGTAAATCTTCACGTAGACTAGTTTTCAAAGAATCCAAAATATCGTCTGGAACCACATAAGACGTTTGTGTACCATTCACCTCCTTTAACTTTTTATTTGACACACCCCTGCCAAATAATCTACGCCGACCGTCATATTCCTTGCCCATGACACCCAAAAAAGGGTCTGTTGGGCATTCCCCATCATCAGGTACATAAGTCTTCATCTCAGTCTATAAATAGACAGTCATCAGTAGTAAAAAAAAATCACAAAGCACCAGAATAACTATAAACATAGCAGAATTGCTTTATTACTTACTATCTTTCTTTCTGTATCGTCATACGTGTCTTTGTACTTGTTTCCTGGTTTTCTTGCACGAGTATGCTCAAACAATTGAGAAAGAGTAGGGGGCTCGTGGTCTGGATTTCCATTTGTCTGTAAAATGATTAAGAATTTAATTTATGCTTCAGTAAATATCTATTTCCTATGGTTCATATAAGTATATAATTCTTACTCACCCAGTAAAATTAAATTACCAGTTCCTCTCGTATACGTGCGAAACTTTTTGGGCCTGCGGTGTGCATATTCCTTTGAGCCAACCGACGATCGCGGTTACGACAGCATCGTCTCTGCACATCCATTGACGCAACAATATAGTAGTAGCAGTAAATATACATGGTACAGCAGCAAGTAATATCAGACCAGCCGTGACAACTCAGTAAACCAATAGATGTAGAGCATCAGACTAGAACAGTTTGTAGAAATCAGTGTGCAGTGGTAACAGTCAGTGCAATAGAAGTAAATAGTGTAGTCAGTGGTAACAGTCAGTGGTAACAGTTTGTAGTGAATCTTTATTCTTTGCTTCTCTGATTGCCATGCTGAATAATGTAAACTCCGTGTATGATAAGAACCTAATTGTACATTCAGAAGCTTGCCCCAGATTATGATCAATTATGTATGTTTTTCTCAGGATCTCATGGACAAAAAGATCAGAGAGCTTAATAAGGAGGTGGAGTTGGCTAATCGGAAATGTGAAGTTTATCGAGCCAATTTACTATCGATGCTAAATAACATTGAAGATCACAAACAACAACTAGCGGTGAAAGTACATAATGTGAAGCTCAGCCTGAAAGATGCCAAGTAAATTTGCATTTTTTTTATAGAAGCTAAGGCCATCGATGTAAAGGTGTTGAACATTGCTTCAACATGGTGCACAGTATGAGTTCCTACTCCTGCGAGTATCTCATAGTTAAATTAGTCCTGGAATTCCTTTTGATATCACTCTTAGATTGTAACACACACGGGAGGTGTAAGTAGTGGTGGCAACACACAGTGACAAGTAGATTAGAGTAGGTGGATCAGTAGTAACAAGTAGATTAGAGTAGGTGTAAGTAGTAGTGGCAACACACAGTGACAGAAGCATATAACAGCAGTGGACAAAGCAGTATAGCAGTATGTGAGTAGCAGTAATGCAGACACAGTGGGACTACACAGCAGTTAAGAATAACAGAATGGCAATAGTAATGGTTACGAGCAGTGGCAGTAACAATGCAATGACAACTCCAATTCACTTTACAATTAACATACTATGAACACAACCACTCATTCACATGTTCACAAGCTTATTCAACATAAAATCATATAATTCCATGACCAATTTCACAATAAATATCATAAAATCGTATAATTCCATGACCAATTTCACAATAAATATCACAAAAGCTCATGTCAATTGCAGTGGTAAGAACAGAATGTCAGAGCAGAACAGACCTCAACAAAAAATAAGAACAGTATGCAACAAGTATAATATGATCACCTTCTCAGACTTCTTTTTCCATTTGGCAAGTAATTTTAGGAAGTCGTCATCAGGAACTAGGTTAGATCGATGTCGCGACCTACTTTTATCATCTTTATAGGCGTAGAAATGCTTTTTCTTGAAACGAATTTTGTAGACTCTCCATGAATCTCTAATAGTCTTCATTACCCAGTCTTTACCTTCTTCCGCCACTATATATTTTGTCTGCATTAAATCAAACGATTTCGTACAAGTTTGGAAAAAAAATGGGTAGTACTGAATTCAAATAAGCTACATTTGAAACGAGTCATACCAACACATATTCCCACAATTTTTCTTTTTCTTTGTCAGGTACTTGCCGCCAAGAGTCAAAGACTAAGGGTACATAGGTATAATCTCGAGCTAATGTACCCAAAAAGCGAGCAAATTCACCTACAATGTCTTTTTTCGGAATAACGGGACCAATTGGTTGCCCATACTCGTTTAGAATGATGGCCACCTTGTTCTTCGTTGATCGGTTGTGTACATGGGGTAACATGGATGGTCCTCTAGTGCCACCTTCCGAGATAGCTACGAGCAAATTATAAGAGAACACCCATATAATATATACTAATATACAATAATTATAAAATGCATATAGGAAACTAGCATTAATTTACCATCTTTTAGCTATAGGACTAGGTCCTTTAGCAAGCCAAAATATTTGCTCAGAGACACCTTCTTGAGTCGCCTTTTCCTTCAACCAGCTTGGGAAATCATGACTGTGATTCCGAGCACGTTTCCATTTGCTTTTACTTCTTTGGAGGTTTACAAAAGCTTCATGTTCTCTACATGAAACAGTAAATCAATAAATGCGGAAATAATGAAAGGAAACGTATGTACTTATAAATTAATGAATATGATATAATGTTAGTAGTCAAATTATATGTTAAAGTTACTTACTTTATGCACTGATCAACCTCTTCACTATCTGAGTTGAATAATGCGTAACGATGCGCATGTGCAGCTACTTTAGTGTCCAGAGTAAACACCCGTCCATTTCTTTGCTTCTTTCCTCCCAAAGGATAACCACAACTTGAAAAAATTGTAGCGTCAAGTTCTTTTGTTTCATTAGAAGGCATGTCACATGTGCTTCTGTTATCTCTAGTCTTGCCTCCGTCCACATACCGAGAACAAAAATTCATGCATTCCTCAATCAAAGAACCTTCTGCAATAGATCCTTCTGGACGACCTCTATTTCGCACATAGGATTTCAATTTGCATAAATATCTTTCAATGAAATACATCCCTCTCCCTTGCACAGGACCCCCAAGCCTAACTTCCTCTACTAGGTGAATGGGCAGATGAACCATGATGTCGAAGAAGCTTGGGAGAAATATTTTTTCTAAGTCACATAATGTGTGGATAATTTCAGATTCTAAGTAATCAAGTTCATCTTGACTAAGGACTTTACTGTACAGTCTTCGGAAAAAATTCCCTAATCTAATCAAAGGAACAGCCACATGCTTGGGAAGGCACCTTCTCACAGCAACTTGAAGTAAGAAATGGAAAATGATGTGAGCATCATGACTTTTATATCCTGAAACTTTCCTTTGCGCTAAATTCACACATCGCGAAATATTAGAGCCGAAGCCATAAGGAAGTTTTGCTTCTTTCAAAGCACGACAAAAGATATCCTTTTCTTTTGTAGACATGGAATAACATGCCTTCGGGAAAAAGACATGCCTCTGGTCTTCTGACAATTGAGGCTGTAGATCCTCTTTGATACCCATATCTAATAAGTCAAAACGAGCATTTGGGTGATCCTTACTCTTACCAGAGATATCCAATAAAGTTCCGAGTACGTTGTCAAAAACATTTTTTTCAATATGCATCACGTCTAGGTTATGCCTACATTTATTGTGCTTCCAGTAAGGCAATTCAAAAAATATAGACTTCTTCTTCCATGGGCACTGACTTTTGTTCTTTTGTTTTTCTTTCTTCCCAAAAGAATTCACAAAGTCAGACAACTCATCTAATACATGAAATCCTGTCAGGGGTCTTGGAGGGGGTATTTCTTCAAATTTTCCATTAAAAGACTTCTTATCACGGCGCAAAGGATTATTAGCGTCTAAAAATCTACGACCACCCATATAGAACATTTTTTTGCTATGCTTCAAATATAAGGAATCAGTCTCATGGTTACAACTTGGACATGCAAACTTCCCTTTTGTTTTCCATCCGGATAACATTGAATTCCCCAGAAAATCACTAATTGTCCATGTCAAAGCAGCATGTAACTTAAATGTTTCATTCCTAAATTTGTCATACGTATCAAGCCCTACATTCCATAAATCTTTTAATTCCTCAATTAAAGGCTGTAAGTATACGTCAATGTTATTCCCAGGACCCTCAGGACCGGGAATGAGTAGTGATAGCATAAAATATTCAGGTTTCATGAACATCCAAGGTGGCAAGTTGTAATTGACCAACACAACGAGCCATGTACTGTGACATACACTCATAGTTCGAAATGGATTAAACCCATCAGATGCCAATCCTAACCTTACATTTCTAGGATCATTAGCAAAGTTAGGGTATAGAGAATCAAAGTCCTTCCACGCTGACCCGTCCGCAGGGTGTCTTAGATACCCATCTTTCGGACGTTTATCAGCATGCCATGTCATAGCTTCTGCAATTTCTGAATTCATATAAACTCTTTGCAACCTAGGTGGCAGTGGAAAATGCCATAATACCTTTGCAGGTATTTGACGACTATTCTTAGTGTTTGAAGTCTTATTAGATGAATTCTCTTCGCATTTTTTCCACTTAGAGGCATGACATTTAAAACACTCTTCAGCATTTTCAAACTCTTTCCAAAATAGCATACAATCATTAGGACACGCACATATTTTTTTGTAATCAAGACCCAAATCCTTCACAATATTCTTAGCTTTTGTGTAGTTGACCGGAATTTTGGCCTCTGGAACCATGTCTCTTAACAATTGAAGGAGTTCATTGAATGCTACATTACTAATTCCATGAAGTGTCTTGTACAAAAAAAGTCGAATAATGAAAGACAATTTTGAAAAATTCTTACAGCCCGGGAATAATTCTTGTTGACCCTCTTCAACCAACTTATAAAACTTTTTAGCTTCATCATTAGGACCATTTTGTACGTTAGTGGGACCTTCACAACAACTTCTAAATCTGTCCTTTAACAATGTGTCGGTATTGTCATTGAAAATTGGTTCTTCATCAAGGGTTTCAACTATGGGTTCAGTTGATAAAGGATCCTCTCCATGAAAGGTCCAAACATGATAATTCTCAACATAACCAAATCCTTTTAAATGATCATACACCTCATGTCTTCGTAACCAATAACGGTTTGCACACCTCTTACATGGACATCTTATTTGACTCCCATGAACACCCTTAGAAAATGACACATTAAGGAACTCAATGACTCCATTTTCAAACTCAGGCAAACGTCTAGCAATATACATCCAACTTCTATCATTCCTCATCCTCTGAATTCTGGATTAAATAAGCACAAATTAATATATACTTCTCATTATGAAACAGCAATTGAAACTACTGGAAAAGGATTACTGAGTGTTGAGAATTAGTAGTGCAGAAACAACAATTGAAACAACTTTGGTTACTTCGGTTTTGTCTACAATGCACAATTATTGGGCTTCTATGTTTGTTTTACCAAAAGGAGTAGTGCAAAGAGTGGAGAGCATTTGTAGGAATTTTTTGTGGGATGGGCATGCTGAGGATAGCAGGGTTCCAGCTATTGGTTGGCACAAGGTTTGTATGCCTAAAAAGGAAGGGGGATTGGATATAAAACAAGGCTTGATCTGGAATAAGGCTTTAATTGGGAAACAAGCAATTGAAACAACAATTTAAACAACAATTGAAACTACAATTGAAACAACAATTTAAACTACTGGACGAGTATACTACTTACCTTTCGTTAGAAACGGATTACTGAGTATAGGGAATTAGTAGTGCACGCAGAAACAACAATTGAAACAACAACTGAAACAACAACTTAATTGAAATAGGCATTAATTGAATGAAAGGCAAACCGACATTAAAACGAAAGGCAAATCGACATTAAAACGAAAGGCAAATCGGCATTAAAACGAAAGGCAAATCGACATTAAAACGAACGGCAGAACTTCATGAAACAACAATTTAAACTACAATTGAAACAACAATTGAAACAACAATTTAAACAACAATTGAAACTACAATTGAAACAACAATTTAAACTACTGGACGAGTATACTACTTACCTTTCGTTAGAAACGGATTACTGAGTATAGGGAATTAGTAGTGCACGCAGAAACAACAATTGAAACAACAACTGAAACAACAACTTAATTGAAATAGGCATTAATTGAATGAAAGGCAAATCGACATTAAAACGAAAGGCAAATCGACATTAAAACGAAAGGCAAATCGGCATTAAAACGAAAGGCAAATCGACATTAAAACGAACGGCAGAGCTTCATGAAACAACAATTTAATTGAAATAATAACATTGTCACAATACGAATATGATTATATGTAGGAACGGATAGATAAACAACAATTGAATTGAGATAATAACAAAATGATAACAATAATTGAAATTGAAGTATCATACCTATTATCAGAAATCCCAATCAATTATACTGAATATGAATTTCACCGGCTGAGTAAGAATCAAACGCGTGAATCGTGTTGGTAAAATGCTCCGCTGATTGAGTTTTTTTGAGCTTTTTTCTGGGAATTGAATATTGTATGTTTTTTTTGAAACGCGATGAAGATGGAACGCGATGAAGATGGAGTACTGTATGTTTTTTTTTGAGTAATTAATCACGCGTTGAATATTAGCTAGGGTTAATTAGATTAGGCGCCTAATTACGTTTTACCCAAAATTTCATTCTTGCGCCTAATTAGTTTTTACCCAAATTTCAATTTATTTTTTTTTTAATTGAAAATTTTAATAAGCGCTTAAACAAAATCATCCGAAAATTTATGTATGTGACGAAAGTGTTGCACAAGTGTTGCTAGAAAATGCAACAATTGTATAAGAATGTTGCAATTAAAGTAATATATTGCAACACTTACCTTAAAGTGATGCAATATGTAGGTAATAAGCAACATTTTTAAATAAAGCGTTGCATAATTAAGTAAAAATTGCAACACAACCCGTAAGTGTTGCACACGAAATGTTGCATTAGGTCTCGTTTTGTAGTAGTGAGCCAAATTCATACCATGTGTTTGTCAATCCTAAGGGTTTCATACTCATACCTCAAAAACCTATGAGGTATGCGTTTTTCATACCCAAGGAGGAGCGGGTATGAGATTGATACTCATGGGTATCAAACGACGATAAATAAAAATTTGAAAAATAAATATTAAGACATTTTGTAAATGAAATATTTTACAGTATATAATCATTATATATATAAAAGAATATTGTAAAACTGCTGATGTGGCGCAATGAGGTTTCAGAAAACCTATTTTCAAGCCCTCTCCTTTACTCTCACAGTTCCAGTTTTTCTCGACCAATTAAACTAACACAACTGCCATGCCATCAGCCGAGTAAAATTTCTGTCTTTTGAACCCATTTATTTTCCATAAAAACCAGTGATTACAATACACAAAAACAACGTCAAAGAATTATTTCTTTCTAAACCTAATTTTCCAGATTCCAATTTTCCAGATGTCCAATTTTCCAGAATTATTTCTTTCTAAACCGTACATTTATTTCCTTCTAAGCCCAATTCCTTGAAAAAATCTGACAACTTATTGCCTTCTAAACCCAATTTTCTAGAAAATTGGTGTGATAATAAATCTTTTTATTCTCAATAATCTTCTCGGTTGCCATAAACCGAACTTAAGACCTAATTTTCAAATCTTTTTATTCTCCATAATCTTCTCGGTTGCCATAAATCTTTTTATCCTCATAATCTCCTTTACTTCAATACCTTTCTTTTCATCTTTCATATTTAAACCTGTAAAACAACTCCTAAAAAATTATGTTCAATTTCTTTCGATTATTTCTCAACAAAAATTGTTCAATATTCTCCAGTGTCAACAATTTCTAAAATGACCATGACAAACGTTCTTAGGGGTTGTTTGGTTGACACCTTAAAAACACATGAATTGCAAAATCACATGATTTACAAAAATATGTCTTGTTTGGTTGACATATTTTTTGGAAAATGGAGGAATTAGAAGTTCCTAGGAACTTCCAATGCCTACATGATGTAGGAATTGGCTTAGCTACTCCTCCCTTGGTCATTGGAAATTCCCATGGAATTTAATTCCTACATGGGCAACCAAACACATTTGTGAAATTCCCCCATTTGTGAAATTCCCCCGAATTGGATGCTGGAACTTAATTCTTATGAAATTGAAGTTCTTAGACAAATTAAGTTCTTTGATCAACCAAACGACTCCTTAGTATTAGTCAACTCAAATATGGATCATTTTCTTTATAATTTCCTTTTTTGACTACGTCTTAATTATTTCATTTTAATCATGTCTTACAATTGTTACTTGTATTAACATTATCATGTGTTAGTTTATTAACTTACATAACGTAAAGTTCTCAAATTTGAATGTTATAATTTCTGTATATATATTTTAATATATATAATTATATTATTTTTTTTTTCTATTTTTAAAAAGTACACATGTTCGAATGAATAGAATTGGTTATATAATAAGTAAAAATTATAATATCTTTAAAAATAAGTGTATATAACCCCGTGATTTTTAACGGGCGTTATATTAATTAGTTGATAAAATTTTTATTTTCTTAATTTATATGTTAAAATTATTATATAAAATGTTGGATTTTACATATTCTAACGGACTCAACCCCTGCCAAGCCCGGTGACCCGTTTGCGAAGGCTTGCCCTAGACTGGCCTCTTGATTTCAAGTTTGCGAAAGAAGGGAGTGGGCGGCTGACAAAAAGCATTATGATGAAGAGCTTGTTCAGAAACCTCTCAAAAACCCCAAACTTCCTCAGTACTCCATCTTCAAATCGTATCTACCCATTTTCCCTACCCTCTTTCTCCACTAATTCCGTCTCTGATGAACAACGTCCCGATGTTCAATCCCATAATGTTCACAATAATGAAATACGAAAAAGAAAAATCAAACCTTTATCAAAACCAACCAAACCTTTATCAAAACCAACACTCATTCATTACCAATCAAAAGTTGCAAATTGGGTTACTTTGATTGGCACCATTAAAATGCCTATCAATTTCATAACTTGTGATAATGGCAAATCTTGGGCTGCCACTCTTATTTCTCAAGAACAGAACTTCTATAATTCGCTTCCTCACGGGTATTCATTACTCCATTAATTCATAATCTGTGATTTTTTTGTGGGTTTGTTCTAACTTTTGAATATTTAATCTAATTTGTTGCATTATGTTGAATTGTTTGTTGCTTAATTTTAGTGTTGATATAGAGTTTTGTTTGTTTGTTTGTTTGTTTGTTTGAGTTTTGATATTGGATTACCTGAAGACTTAAGAGTGCTGTGGTTATGAACTGCACATTGTATTAGCATTGCAGTTATCAAAATTGGAGGAGGAGGTTTTGCTTTGAGACTGTCTGTATTATAAGAAGGGCATGAGTGCAATGGTGGTATTTTCAGACTGAGGTTGTCGTTCATAAGTGATAATAGCTTAGCTGTAGTTGACGTATTGTGCAATGAGACCTTCAGTTATAATTAATGCTAAATTTTAACATCCATTTTGGTGATTGCGGCCAAATCTCAAGACAGAATGGGTAAAAAATAAAAAAAGAGGGATTAATCCTTTGTTTCGGTGGAGGGATTTGGAATGAAAAGGAGGGGAATTTCCTCTTATATTATGGAAACAAACTCTAAATGTTGGTTCGCTAGATTTGTGTGTTCCTGTCAACTAACGTAGTCCTTTGCGTTTCAGTAAAACGAAGAAATTTCAAATTAGATATGGAAAGTTCCGTGATTTTAAATATAAAGGGATGATTCGAATAAGTGTCCAAAGGCCTTACAGCTTCATCTTCATTAGAGATGAATGGAATCTCCTACATATTAGTAACAAGTATTCTGCACCTGTTAGATGAAAGAGCTTTATACCAAGCAAAGTTAACTACTAACCTTTAAGGCTTTAAGCCATGAAATGCTCCAGTTACTGTCAAAAATGAAGTCCTTGAGAAGGTTCTTCACTTGACAGAACCAAGCCCAACTCCCAGTGTTCTTAGGTTCACACGCTTTCCAACTTGTTGACTTAATATAGATAGAGTGCACCCATTGCACCCACACATGATCCCCAGACATACTTTCCTATACATGCAACATTCCACAAGTGTTGATTCTTAATCCCTAACCCATCCTCTTTTCTTGGTTTACAAATAGCTTCCCAATACACAACTGCAGGACTCTCTTTTTGCTCATGAAAATACCACAAGTAAGATCTGCACACTGCTTCAAGTTTGCCTTTGGCAGCTCTTGTGAGAACTGTTGACCTTTCTTAGTGAGGTGCTTTATCACAAGCTTTTGGTTTTGTTATGTGAGACATAGGAACGAGATAACTTCATGGACTTGTAGAAAGAATTGAACTGTTCTTTGGCTGTGAAGATTGATGATGAATTCAACTTTAATGGGAATGACTAGCATTTAGGGTGTGTTTGGATTGAGGGATTTAGAGGGAAAGGAAGGGGATGGAATTGGAAGGATGAGAAATCCATTTTTTGTTAGCAAAATGAAGGTAGATGAAATTGGAGGGAAGTTTCCTCGTACAAGGCAAATTATTTCCCCTCCAACATAGGCAAGAATTAGAGGGAAAATCACCTCCTCCATTCTCTCTCCCTCCCTTCCCCTTCCTACCTTTTTCCTGTCCAAACAAGGCCTTAGGGTGTGTTTAGATAGAGGGATTTGGAGGATAAAGGGAGGGGAGGTATTTGGAAGGATGAGAAATCCTTTGTTTGGTACTAAAATGGAGGTGGAAGGATTTGGAGGGAAGGGAAAGGGGCTTTCTCCAAGCCAAATTATTGCCCCTCCAACAGTCCAACATAGGAAAATTTTAGAGGGAAAATGACCTCCATTCTCCCCCTTCCTTTCCCCCTATTTTTGCTATCCAAACAAGACCTTATACTCCTTTTGTTTACATCGGGATTAACTATGGTTACTTCTAGCATCTCTAACTTTGTTTAAGTATATTGTTAACCAAATCCTGCAACTGAAGCCACTTCCTGTTTTTGTAAATTAACAACGCACCAGTGATGCAAATACCATTGGGTTTGAAGTTGAACCTTTCTATTACTATGAAAGGTTATGTATCATGATAAAGATAAAACAAGAAGCATTCATGATTTGACGTTGTGATAGTTCTAATCTTGTATTTTCTCCCCTTATAAACATTGCATATGATTATTGACCCCCTGCCCAACTCTTCTGATCTCGACACATTGGATAAGATGTTTCATGGTAGTTAAGTTTGGTGGTATACTGTATTACTGTGAAACGTTTACTCTGTGTGGGTAAAATATGATAGGGTAGGGTAACCTTTTTCTTTTGCTACTATGTACTAACATGTTGGATGAACATTTGCCTGTTCTTCAATGAGTTTATTATCTTCTAACTACTACGCAAGTGCAGCACGAACTGATTTTTTGTTTACAAAACTCTTTTCTTACTAGGTTGCCTGTAATATTTCAAGGTGATTTGGCATATACTGCTATGATGCATTTGAAGGAAAATGATGTGGTGCACATAGATGGACACTTGAGCCCAGAGCCAGTGCCAATCAAATTTGAAAATAACCAAGCCAATTTCAAGGTATTGTATGTTGACCCGTCTTCATCAGTATTTGTGTGACACTCTTAAACAATTAAAGTAACCCATCCCTAAATTTTTTGATATTGTATGGCTCTTATTAGCCATGTTCTCCCCCCATGTTAATCTCAAAAAATTTGAGAATGTTGTTTATATCAAAAATTTCAGAAAGCTTGTTGTTAGAGGAGATGTGATTTTTTGTTTTATACTCCGTATATTATAGTCAATGTGTGTCAATAATAATAGCTCTTGAGTGTTCAGTTAGTTTTTAATGCTTCCTTGTATCTCTGTGTCAAAATTCCAGGTTCTAGTCCATGATGTTCATTTTGTTCGTGGACTTAGTCTTATGGAGAAGGGATACTTTAGACGCTGAAATCATTTTCTTAACTCTGATGGTAATACGTCTCTCTTTGCTTTTCTTATAATCTTGTTATCTGGTAATTTAATAAAAGATCTTGCGGGGAATTAACTGAGTTTTTGGATCCCCTTTCCTTCTCATATTTTCAGGTAACTGAACGGACTTGAAGCACTGATAATCTTAGCATGCCTTATGTTTGCCTGTATGTCACTCCTTATGTTTCTGAGTATTACACCAGGAACAATATGTATATTTTCCCAACCATAGCTTAATGTGATGTGAACAATCGTTCTTGTTACTCGCTGCCAAATTTTGATACTGTGATATGGAAACAAGACGGAATCCGATTATTATCTGTGCAAGTACCTACTCATTGAACTGGGATAAAAATTTCTCCCAAGGAATGCAGTCACCAATCATCTAGGTTGAAATATCCTCCTACATAAGGAGTCATACATAATCAAGTAAACTTGTGCTATCCAACTGGCTTCTAGAATCAGCTTAGACCAGCTGTGGTTGGCCGTCTAAATATGAATCAATCTACAAAGGACCGGTCAGCCTTCATGAGACCAAACGCTTGCATATGTGACTCGCAATAAAAAGTTCACACTCGTATCTCATTATAGAAAAACAAATACTCCTATAAAGCGGTTTCATGAAACATTATTAGAAAACTCTTTCTTATTCTACCAAGAAGTCTCTCTTAAGACGGATATATCCCTCTTAAATTAAGACGGGTCAAGTATTTACCACTTGTATAAATAAGACAAAAATGAAGAAGCTATATTTGTTTTAGGGATATTCTACACGGTACCCCTCAATTTTTCGACTTTCTACATGATACCCCTACACTTCTTAAAACATACATGGTACCCCTAATTGTTGTCATTATCACTACGTGTACCCCTAAACTTTATTTTCCGTCAATTAAACTCATTTTTAAGCGTTAAATAATTACTTAGGCGCATAACCAAACTTCACATTTATCATCTCATGACAGAGGGACTCTATTAGAATTAATATCCATTCTTCGGACGTGATAATTTGGCAAAGATCAATAATTTTTCCTTCGCCTTTTTTTTAGCCCATACATATCTATAAATATTAGGATCGAGATTGATATTGAGCCTAATAGAGTCCTTATGTCATGTGATAATAAATGACAAACTTCCTTACGCGTTAAAGTTATCACACATAAAGCTTAAAAATGATTTTAATTGATGGAAAATAAATTTTAGGGGTATACGTAGTGATAATGACAACAATTAGGGGTACCATGTATGTTTTAAAAAGTGTAGGGGTACCATGTAGAAAGTCAAAAAATTGAGGGGTACCATGTAGAATATCCCTTTGTTTTATCTATGCAAATGAGTTATTATTTGACCTGTTTTAAGCTTAAGACGGATACTTCCATCTTCAATGAGAATATGTGTTATTGCAACAAATCTTATTGGTAAATGTAGCTACTTGTCATTTTTACATGTAAAAATCGTTCTATTAAGGATGTTCTTTTGTAATAATGTGAAAATAAAATAATTATTATTGTGTCAAATAAAAATTTTAATTGAAATGACGTCTACTTAGGATAGGATAGGAATGCCCAAACCAAACTCTACTCATCCACTCATCAATTAGACCATTACCATATTCACACTCCTTTCGTTTTCTCGCCCCACCATTACCACCACCCTAACACCACACCACCCCAATCCCACTGTGTTCAACTACTACCTTGACGTCTCACTTATCCACTAACCCTACCATCATTACCGCCTCTTCCATCGAACCCCACCTTTATCTCTTATTACTTACACCAAACTCCCTCGGTCATCCATACCCACCAACATCCTCATATGGCAACATCAACTAACACATCATATGTTTTTAACTCCAGCCTATTTCATCTTTGTCCACACCATAAATCAGGTCAAATCATTTGCCATATTGCCTCCCATCCCCACCATAAATCATGATACGAATCTTATAACAATTAAAGTAGCGCAAAAGCAAAAATCTAATCGTGGTGTGAAACGTGTGATTCGTTAGCTGAACGACCCAAGTGACAATTACGATTGTACGATTGTTTGATTGTTTTTATGTGAAATAACAGTAAACACGATTGCATTAACAAACGAACACTTGGGATATTTGCTTAAGTTAGACCTATAACTTAAACAATGGTGATTGCTTCGTAAGACCTATTACTAAACAATCGAGTTATAGCTTGATCGCGTCTAACAATAACAATTTTGGATCAAAATGCGTTGAACTAAGATTTAAGAATACTTGTATATTATAACTTGAAAAATTGAATGAAAAATAACAAAGCAACCATCCCATTAAATAAGGTAGATCACACGACCCTATGACCCTTCTAGGTAGACTTCTAAAGGCAATCTAACTACCTTGACACAACCCTAAACTAATTAGGGAAGAATCGACTCTCCTAATCTGACCATGACTCTTAGTTTGACCAAGAATAATAACTATCTTCATTAAATCGAGGAACTAATAACTAACTAACTAATAACTACCTTCCTTAAAATAAGGAACCTTATTAAATCTTACTAAGTATATTAAATAAGCTATTCTACTCCTAACAGAATAATGCAAACACAATCCTTGTGTACTCTATGAAGTGGGCCGCCGTTCAAATTGCTAGGGTTTCCGTGATCTGTTACTTTCTTGACATCTACTACCACTTCGTCATCTTCACTTGTTGGGCCGTGTATATTTGGATCATCCCCTCTCCCTTTGAAAGAAATTAACCTAATTCAACAATCCCATCATCATCTAGATACGAAGATAAGTCTCCAACAATAAAAGTAGCATGTACTCCTTATCCTCCTGGAAGTTCAACCTTGTAAGCATTGTCGTTCACCTTGTCCACAATTTTATTCTTACATTTGCTCGAGAATAGAACAACATTGGCTTCATATGCTTATCAAACTTCCTTTTGTAGGCTTCATTCACGACTTTGATTCCATCTCGAACTTGTTCATGTAATTTAATCATTGACTTTAAGTTGGACTCTGCATCCTTGTGTACCAACTCATCTTTAGGTAATGGAATAAGATCCAATGACCAATATGAATTCAGCCCATAGACCACCTCAAACGACGAATGTTTAGTAGCGAAAGTAGGAGAACGATTGTAAGCAAACTCAGCATGTGCAAGCTTCAAATCCCAATCCTTCTACGTTTTGCTCACCAAACCACGCAATATAGTACCCAGAATTCGGTTAGGAACCCCTGTTTGTCCATCAGTTTGAGGGTGATGTGAAGTGCTAATTAAGAGTTTGCTTCCAATCTTCCTCCACAAAGTATTCCAGAAGTAACTTAGAAATTTAGAATCACGATAAGAAACTATTATTTTAGGTATCCCATGTAAACGAACAATCTCACGATAATACAAATCAGGCACGTTACTTGCATCATCAGTCTTATGACACGCCACAAAATGTGTCATATTTAAAAACCAATCAACAACTACCATAATAACATTCTTACCCCTTTGAGTGCGAGGTAAAACAACAATGAAGTCCATAGACACATCCTCCCACTGGCTACTCGATACTGGTAATGGAGTATATTCACTAGATTTAAACGTACTCTTCGCAAGATGACAAGTAACACACATCCCCACAACATTATGCACATCCCTTTGCATCTTAAGCCAATAAAAATGTTCCTTTAATACTTCCCTGAATACCAAAGTGACCAAGGTGACTTGCCAAATCTCCCCCATGGGCCTCACGAACTAGTAGTTCTCGAATTGGGTGTTGTGGGACGCATAGACAATTCCCCTTAAACAGAAATCCTTCTTGTATAGAGAAATCCCCAATTGTACCCTTGCTACAACTACTATAAGTCTCACCAAAATCCATATCCTCTTCATAGTAATCCTTCAATGTCCCAAACCCTAATAAACGAATATCAAGTGTAGACAACAAGGTATACCTACGAGATAAGGCATTTGCTACAACGTTGTTTTTCCCAACTTTATACTTCGAAGAAAAATGAAACGATTGTAAAAAAAATCAACCAACTTAGCATGCCTTTAGTTTAATTTCAGCTGCCATTAATGTACTTCAATGATTCATGATCTGAATGCAATATAAGATGACTAGGACGTAGATAATGAGTCCAATGTGTAACTGCCCTCACAATTGCATAGAACTCCTTGACATAGGTGGAATAATTAAGTCTTGTTCCTCCCAACTTCTCAGAAAAGTATGCAATGGGACACTTACCTTGGAGAAGAACAACTTCAATCCCAACCCCACTAGCATCACACTCAACTTCAAACGGTTTTGAAAAATCTGGTAACGCCAACATCGGAGTCTCACAAAGCTTTTGTTTAATAATTTTCGAAGGCATTTTGGGCCGCCTCTATCCACACGAAATTCCCATTCTTCATACACTCAGTAATTGTGCTTGTTAGAGTACTGAAATCTCGAATAAACCTTCGATAAAAGGAAGCAAGCCCATGAAACGATCTCACTTTAGTCACAGTTTTTGGAACGGGCCATGAACGAATGACTTGTATGGGATGAAAAGACATGTCAGATAATATGGGATGAAAGATACACGTAAACGTGTTTGGAATGGATTGGCATGAAGTTGGGGTAATTTAGTGTTTGGTTGGCTTGTTTTAGAATGAAGCTAAGTACTTAGAGGGTGTTTGATTGACTAGTTTGGAACGAAATGGATTAAAGTATTATAGACTGAAGTTATATGCCCAACGAATTCTAATTCTACCCGACCCCTTAACATCTCATACCTACACTACTACAAATATAGGCTTAGGAGACGGGGCTTAAGGAACGAAATTTTGCGGAACCGTCTTAATGTGTCAGCGCGTCTTTCAGGCCCCTATGCAGCCTTTTGGTACCGTTTTATGTGGATATTATATTTGTCGATACATGTTGGAGATCGTCAGAGGAAGATATGTTACTATTACTCCAAATGTATGTTTTTGTTTTTTTAGTTCATCTACTTACTTACCTCTATCATTTTACTTTCGTGTATGTATGAGTCTTGGATAGAATTTTTCTAACCTATTTTTGAAAATTTGTTTGTAGTTCATGCTTAGAGCCCCAGTGACATATTCGCTTGAGCAAATTGACGAGGTGAGGGATATATGGGCTAACTTTTGCGCTCCAGTTTAAGCCAGTCATGTGCGATGATGAAGTTTAGCTTAATTAGCTAGAGTTAGTTTTATTTTGCTTGAATCAAGTCGTACGAGAACATTGATCGATCGAACTTAGCTTAACTTTTTTTTATTAATTGAAAAGTTGTACCGTGCTAGCTAGAATTTGTGGATCGGAAAGTACGCTGATATGAATAATGTAGTATTTGGAGATTTTTCTTTATATATGACTAATTTTTTGGACATGAATATAGTTTTTGGAACAATGTTATTGTACGCTATTAGCTATATAGCTTATTTGCAGGAAGAATTATAATAAGCTAGGAAGAATTATAAATTAATTTATAAAAAAAATAGCAGGCACAAAGAGACCGGTTCTGTTCTCAAGCGTGCTCTATTAATTCAAAAATATAGCGGTTGGCAAATGTGGAGCGCGGCAAGTTTGAACAAAGAGAACGGGTGTAATGTAAATAGAGAACAAGCAAAGAAGACGGTTATAAAGTAAATAGAGAACAAGCAAAGAAGACGGTTATAATCTCATGGAGGACGGGCAAAGAGCACGGTTCATTTTTGAACCGTTCTGAAAAAAGAAATAAAAGAGGACGGTTGAACCGTTCTCTTAGGAAAAGAGGACGGCCAGGGGGAGCATGGTTCCGCCCCTCATAGGAGAACGGTTTTTAACCGTCTTCGTTCCTATATTTTGTAGTAGTGCCTACCTTTCCTATTGGATTCAAACTTCATTCATTCCCCTTTACTTATTTAGATTGAACCAAACAATTTTAAGAAGGAATGAAGTTGGAATCGCATCTCTGGTATCATACTTTATTCTATTTCATCCCTTCATCTCGAACTAAACGACCCTTAATGGAATCTAACTCTTTTCCAAAACTCATCATACCAATAAAACACTTCATTCATTCTCGGTTATTTGTTTACATATTTTATTTATGTGTGTCTCATTCACTTGTTTACTTTTATAAATTAGGAATATTTTTTAAAAGCTTAAGTTAACCATCCACATAACTTATTGTCTACCTGTCACTTAGACCATCTCCAACCATACACCATACTCCTCCTCATCTCACTCTCTCTAATCACTTCTTACGCCTCCACCTCATTATTCTTCAACTTTTTAATTTACAACCAAAATATTACTCCAACAATAATTTACACTTATTCCTCATTACTCTCTTTTATCATTTATCTCTCTTACTTTAACCTACCCCACACATTTTTTACATCAAACAATTATTTTTGTAATTTGTTCGGGTTTTCAACTCGATAGTTATTCGATTTCGATTTTTTTCCAAGACAATTTCAAAAATATAAAAGACACAACATTTAAAACATGTAATTAATTTTACGGGACAAACCACAATTACGAAAATTAAAACGTTCTAGCAGTACTTTTAATAAACAAATTATTGAATAATGACCTAAATTAAACACTAAGTACGGCCGTTACAATAAAAGGAAACATTAGTACACAACAACGACAGGGTATATTAACATATTGCTGTCGGTGAGAAACATCGTCATCAGATGTCATAATCATAATCATCACCAGATGAAACATTATCGTTAGAAGAGTAATTAAGGCGGTTTGCTGGTAAGTTTTGGTCGCGTAAATATTCGAGCTCTTCCTCCATGGTAACCTCATTGTATACGTCATAATAATGGAGACGCTCACGTGGAATGAAAAATCTTCCATCTCCAGATAGTAGATCCAATAGAGTTTTCGGATTCATGACGTTGAACAAACGTCGAATAATTTCGACGACTTCTTTCCTTAATTTGCGATGTTCTTTGCCTTTCGAAATATAAGTATCTGAAAAAACGCAATACAAAATATGTTGGATTTTATGTAAAATACAATTTAACTTTCTTGGTATAATTAATTAAAATAGCAATAACATTACATATTGTTGCATTGTTCAAAACAGGTGGACTCAGCACAGTATCTGCGTTTCCGGATATGATTGAGATCAACATTGCTAATGGTGGTGAACAATGTAACATATTCATGTATACCGTTTCTGGCATGACTAGATTCAAACGAGAAACAAAGTTAGGAGCATGATCTTTTATCATGTCCGTGTCTCTTTGAAACTCCCTAACTTTATATCCAGTAAGTCGTTTTCGGGTAATTTGAATTTGATACAGCAGAAATTAATAAAAGAGTGAGAATGTCGAAAATTTTTGGATGTGAGAAATTGTGAATTGAAAATATCAATTTAAATAGAGAACTGAATACAATATAGCTGTTGTTAATAGTGACAATATAGCCGTTGGTAATTTAAATAGAGAAATTGTGAATTCAAAATACAACAGGTCAATTTAATCAAACGACTACATTCGAATAATACATAAATTTAATTAAATACGAAAATACATAAAACGATAAAGTAAATACAATAAATTAAAAAACCGTTGAAAAACATAATAATACAACATTAATTGAGGTCGTCAAATTTTTGCCAAATGTTTTCAATTAGATCTGCTCTTAACACTTGATGTGCCCTTGCATTTCTTATACGATTTCTATTTTGAATATACACAGTTATAGGAGCTGTATATCCTACTTCATACTCAGGATCATCAACATTAAGATGGCCTTCTTCATTCCCGTTATTGTCGAACTCAGCAAGGTCGGAGTAGTTAGCATATGTATCTCTTTCATCTTCCATAATCATGTTATGTATTATTATGTAACATTTTAAAATTTTGCGCATTAGTTGCTCGCTCCAAGTAAGTGCTGGTTTACGAACGACTGCAAACCTAGCTTGTAGTACGCCGAATGCCCGCTCAACATCTTTACGAGACGCTTCTTGGCGCTCTGCAAATAATCTATCTTTGGGTGTTTGTGGGAGTGGAATTAATTGTATGAAAATCGACCATTGTGGATAGATCCCATCGGTTAGATAATATCCTGTGTTATAAAGATGACCATTAACCACATAGCTAACACGAAGTGCTCGGCCATTCATCATATCATCAAAAATAGGAGAACGATGAAATACAGTCAAGTCATTACAAGACCCTGGAATCCCAAAAAAAGAATGCCATATCCACAGGTCTTGTGAGGCAACGACTTCAAGAATGACAGTTGCTCTACCACTCCGCCCCTGGTACATCCCCCTCCAACCAACCGGACAATTCTTTCATTGCCAATGCATGCAATCAATACTTTCCATCACTCCAAGAAACCCTCGTTGAGCACCGATTTGTAGGAGCATTTGGAGATCATTTGCATTAGGTGATCGTAAGTACTCCGCTCCAAATGCATTGATAACAGCTTCAGTAAATTTTTCTAATGCAACAAATGTCGTTGATTCACCAATACGGCAATACTCATCCGTTCTATCTGCTCCTTCTCCATATGCTAACATGCGTAAGACTGCAGTGCACTTCTGCAAAGATGATATTGGCACCCTACCACTTCTATCAAGCCCTGGATTAAAAATGTATCATAGGCTTCCGCTGCTTGAACTAAGCGAAGGAATACATGTCTATGCATTCGGAATCTACGCCGTAACAAAATTGGAGGATAGACAGGATTAGGAGAGAAGTAGTCATTGTAGAGGTTCTCGTGACCAGTTTCACGATTTCTCTCAATGTACCTTCTTTGATAAGGGCGTCTTTGACGGTTACGATTGACAATTCGAGATACTTGAGATATAACAGGAATAATAACTTCTTCTATTATTTCGTTTTCATTTTCATTATTGTTATCACTAGAGGATGAAGATGATGAGAATTCAAATAAAAAATCCATTTTAGGTGAAGAAGGAATATGAGTGTGATGAATAATATAACTAAGAAAATGAGTATATATCTATATATAGACAAGATACTTCATTTAAGTAATGAATTTTATCCAATTTTATCTGTAATCTAGATAGACCCAACCATGATCAAACAACTAGGATTTCACTTATCAAATCGATATCATTCAATCTTATCTGTAATCTGGATAGAACCAACCATGATCAAACAACTGGCTTATCATTAAAACATTATTTTACAAGGTTACATCGAACAAATGACATATCATTAATACACTATACAAGCAAAAAGACAACACTCTGAAAAAAGAAAAGACAACGTTATAAAAGCGAAAAGACAACACTCTGAAAAAAGAAAAGACAACATTATAAAAGCGAAAAGACAACACTCTGAAAAAAGAAAAGACAACACTCTTCTGAAAAAAGAAAAGACAACACTCTGAAACAAGAAAAGACAACACTATAAAAGCGAAAAGACAACACTCTGAAAAAAGAAAAGACAACACTCTGAAAAAACGAAAAGACAACACTCTGAAAAAAGACAAGACAACACTGATAACAAAAAGACCAGACTCTGGAAAAAGATAGACTATCTAGCTGTTTTGCAAGTCTTGAAACAGTGATAATTTCCACTGTTTTTCTTCCGGAGTTAAATCACTCCTTGATTGTACAGATTGATATGCATTCCATTTGAACAACCTTTCATGTTGTTGGAGCTTCTTATTGGCAAACGCTGTTGGAGCTTGTGTCCTCCACATGTAGTGTGATAACGTCATTGCACATACCCTTGTACGGACAAGTGGGAGATTGTTTGGGCTGGTCTCCTTGACAATTAAGTACAATGACTTATTAAATCTCTTTAAGGATCACAAGGGCATACTTTTGTATTATTACCAGTTGATCCACGTTTATCAATAACGGTTGGCTTGCTAGATAAGTTTGACGTTATTGTCATACGGATGGCGGTGATCAACTGGTCCCTATACGTCACACCTATAGGACACGTTTGAGAGATGTGAAGGTATGAAAATACAATCACATTTATGCCGGATATGACTAAACAGTTAGTCAGAGGTATTGACTATTAAATTAGTCAATAAGATGTTGAGATTATTATTTAATACGGATTAAATAATTTTAGCTAATACGGATTGCATGATTAATTCGTAAAATTAAATATAAACGGTTATATTTAATTAAATATTGTATTCGCGTATTAATATAAACAGTTATATTAATTTGGGTAATTATACAATATCGTAATTTTATCAGACCATTATTAATACATCGACTGCATTAATATCTGATAACATGCATACGCTTTATAAACAAAACCCGCGAATAAAGTTTAGCTAAATGGGTCGAATCACAAATTAGAATAAGGTAAGAGTGGAAAGCCCACTCCTACCCTATTGGAAATTTCGGCCAAAAGAGCTACATAAGGAGGAGGACTCTCCTTATGTCAGGGACTCTTGTTTCACTGTTTAAACAAATCTCAAGGAAAAATTAGGGTTTTGAGAGCTTTCTTCTCCCAAAACCTCAGATCTCACATCTAAAACCTAAATAGCTCTCCCAATATTGCAAGGCAGTTGGAGAGGATTTCTAGCACACGCGGCCTCGTCTCATTCTAAGTCTTGGGTGCAAGTTATAGGAGGGAATTTGTGTTAATTCCTGTTCTTAGGCCTTTCGCACAAGGACTAAAGGTTGTACTTCTTTTCTTATCCTTTTTAACTTATGACTATAAACACAACTGTATTTTTCATTATAATCCTGCAAGTTTAGGGTGAATACATGCTTTATTCCCCACAAGTGGTATCAGAGCCAGGCCATGAAAATTTTACCTTTGTGTTTTTCGTAAGTTTTAAAACCTGAAAAATCGTCTTCTGCCGCTAAGTCGGTCGATCGACCCCCCGTTGCGGTCGGTCGACCCCCTCCTGCGTGTTTTTCTGTTTCGACAGTTTATCTTTTGAGAGAAATCGTGTTCAGAAACTCGGATTCGTGTTTTGTGGTCGGTCGACCTGTTTTTCGGGTCGGTCGACCATTCTGCTTTAAAAAAAAAAAAAAAAAAAAAATTTTTTTTTTTCGTCAGGTGGTCGGTAGACCTGTTTTTTGGGTCGGTAGACCACCCCTGTAACAGACTCGTTTTTTTTGTTTTCCGAAAATAACATGTTTTATTTTCACATGGCCTTTAGTAATATATTATATACGGAAATAGTATATTATTAATTTTGTGAAACGGTTCACCCTCGTTTGATACATATTATTTTAAAACGGTTTAAAATAATAGGATTATAAACTTATTAAAATTAAAGTGGTTAAAACGGTATAATCACATAATTTTAATCCTAAAAGGTGGTTTGGTAAAAATTTGTTAATCATAATAACAGTATTATGTCATATATGAATTTTATTTAGTTGATGCATTTTATTTATCGTCTTGTTGAATGTCTAATGAATGCTTTCAATAACGTATTTAATTTTGCAAACGGTTGTAACTTAGTGTGACCTTAGAAGATTGTGTCACCGTAATGATGGGACACAGTCTTGCTTGTAATCTTGAGATCTTGAATCTCCGTTTTGGGTTTTTGCCATGTAATTACTTTTGTATTTAAATTAGAATGTATCTAGGACTACTTTTGTAATTTAAATTAGTAATTTTGTGAAGACCAAAGACAAGACGGAGACCGGATGCTCACTCCCGCTGCAAGGACCAAGATGGAACATCAAGACAAGCTTCTAGGGTCCAACGGTGGATTCCAAGTTGTTTTATGTTTATTTTGGTAGGATAGGCCACACTAGGACTTTTTATTTACGTTTATTGCTTTCATTTTATGCTTTCATCGATAATAGCTTGCATCATATTCCGCCTAAAACCAAACCACCTATATCATGCCTGAAAACTGACTCATGTAGAGGTTACGCGTTAGTTTTCTGTGACAATACAGATGTCACATGTCAATTGCAAAGCCATCACTTTATTTCATTCATTCACGAATATGCTAGATTTTAGTTCACTTAATATGAATAAATATAAGTCGATGGGGTCTTCCTCGTATAACCAAAAATTGAGAATAGTCTTTATAAATCAGCCTCCCATGAATCCCTTCTTCGTCGGTAGGCATAATATAACCCCTTCTACGTCGGGTAAGTGGGAACAGATGATTTATTTTATCTCAACATCATGGTCACTCGATAATATCCAGTGACTGAGATGGACTAATAGATAGGATTTACGGAAATCTATCGACCAAGAGTTCCAACGGTGGAATTAGCCAAACTGTGGGCTTATCAATATACGGAAATTGAGTCTTGGGATCATTTATATAATTCTTGAGGGAGATCAATTATATAAATGCATGAGTCTACGAGTTTAAATTCAATTTAATATAGACTTAAATCACAACAATGAATTGCTTATATGGTTTTGTTTTATCTTCTTTTCAGTCTAGAACACGTTCAATTAAACTGCTGTATAACTAAATGGCTGGTGAAGACCCAATGCCAAGTGCCAAGCTAGCACGTGAATCCTGGCTAAAAGCCTTCATGGACTCCATGAATCAGTCCACAAGACTGAGGAATGATGGGTCAAACTTCTCTGACTGGGAGGCAGCACTACGGAATGCTGCCATTGCTGACGGAAAGCTCAAGTACTTAACTGAGCCCATTCCGCCACACCCAGGAACTGGAGCTAGAGCTAACGAAGTTCGCACTCATAGCGACTTCGTCATGGAAGCGGGTGCGATAAAGAACGTACTCATCTATGCAATGGAATCCAATTTGCAAAGACGCTTCATCACCCATGGTGCAAACAAGATTTTCACCACGCTCACTAACGAATTCTCAAAGGCTCCGAGAATCGTTTCTTATGAGCATACCTGTCGCTTCTTTGAGGCGAAACTCCAGAAGGGCCAAGCTGTTAGCCCACATATTCTTCACATGATTGAGAATGTCGAGAAACTGGAGGCCCTAAACTGCAAGATCAGTGAGAACATAATCGTTGATCGAATGCTTCATTCACTTCATGATGGGTTCGCCCTCTTTAGGGCCAACTATTACATGAAGGACATGAAGAAGACTCCTCATGAGCTCCACTCCCTTCTCGTACAGACCGAGAAGGATCTGAAATTAAGTGGGAGCGTGAAGCAAGATGTTCTCATGATCTCCAGTAAGGGTAAGGGTAAGGGTAAAGCTAAAGCTCAGGGTGACCTAACAGTAGGCAAGCCCAAGTTTAAGAAGTCAGGATTTACTAAGAGTGGGCCAGGTGAGTCAAGCAACTCACAGGGCAAAACAAAGAGCAAGGATACTAGCATGGAATGTCACCATTGCCACAAGACTGGGCATTGGAGGCGCTCATGCCCCGTGTATCGTGAGGACATTAAGGCAGGTCGCGTTACTCCTGTTGGTATGTCTTCTTCTTCTTTTATTCACATGATTGAGATTAACCATGCAAGTTACGGAACTTGGGTACTAGATACTGGTTGTGTTTCTCATCTATGTAATCATGTGCAGGGCCTCCGAAACCAAGAACCCCTAACCAAGGGTGAGGTGGACCTGCGTGTCGGGAATGGAGCACGTGTTGCTGCAGTCTCGAAGGGAACATACGTGATCCAGCTTCCAAGTGGATTCGGGTTATTTTTATATAACTGTTATTATGTTCCTAGTTTGTCCAAAAACATTATTTCAGTTTCTGCGCTTGACAAACTCGGCTTTTCATTTGTAATAGAGAATAATAGCTGTATTTTCTCCTTACACAATATGATTTATGGCAAGGCAGTTTCCATGAATGGAATTTATGTTTTAGATCAAACCACCGAAATATTACATGTGAATAATAAGAGATTAAAGGTAGGTGACAAAGATCAAACTTACCTATGGCATTGTCGTATGAGACACATAAATGAGAAACGCGTGAAACAGCTCATACAAAATGGAGCTATCTCGCCCTTTGATTTCGAATCATATGGCACGTGTGAATCATGTCTCATCGGTAAGATGACTCGTATTTCCTTCAAAGGTGTTGGAATGCGCGCTGCCGACCTATTAGGACTCATACATACGGACGTATGTGGCCCTATGTCGATCAACGCACGAGAAGGCTATAGGTATTTCATCACTTTCACGGATGATTTGAGTAGATATGGCTATGTCTACTTAATGAAACACAAAAGTGAATCCTTTGACAAGTTCAAAGAATACCAGAATCGGGTACAGAACCAGCTGGGTAGAAAGATTAAAGCACTACGTTCTGATCGTGGTGGTGAGTATCTTTCATACGAGTTTGATCAACACCTTAAAGACTGTGGCATCGTGCTACAGTTAACTCCACCTGGAACACCACAATTAAATGGTGTGTCCGAAGAGAAATCGAACTCTACTCGATATGGTTCGATCCATGATGAGTCACACCGTCGTGCCTGATTCATTGTGGGGCTATGCTCTTTTGTCGGCCGCTCTAATACTTAACCGAAGTCCGTCTAAAGCTGTAGACAAGACTCCATACGAATTATGGAAGGGAACGGTCCCTAACTTGTCCTTTATTCGGGTTTGGGGCTGCGAGGCTTATGTCAAGTGGAGACACGAGGATAAGCTCGGCCCGCGATCGGTCAAGACATACTTTATAGGTTATCCAAAGGGAACTTTTGGTCATTACTTCTACTCGCCAACCGAACAACGTGTTTTTGTTGCGGCTAGTGCGACGTTCTTAAAGAAAGAATTTCTCGAGAACAAGTCGAGTAATAGAACCTTCGCGTTATCGGAGGTTCAAGAACCAACTACCGAGCAACCATTGGAGGAAACGGTTCCTTCAACCGAGGCTGCGGTAGATATCCCTGAGGAACCTAGGAGGTCGGGAAGAGTCTCTATTCCTCCGGACAGATACATTGGTATGGTCGAGGAACATGATACAGATGGCGTCTTACTCCTAGAGGGTAATGAACCCACAACCTATAAAGGTGCCATGACTAGTTCTGACTCAAAGCTATGGCTAGAAGCCATGTAATCCGAGATGGACTCCATGTATGAGAACAACGTGTGGGATCTTGTGGACCTACCTGCAAAGGTACGTCCTCTTCAATGCAAATGGCTTTACAAGATAAAGCATACCGTGGAAGGACAACAAGATATCCACAAGGCTAGACTAGTTGCTAAAGGTTTCACTCAAGTGCCAGGCTTGCACTATGATGAGATCTTTGCACCCGTAGTCATGCTACGTTCCATTCGGATTATCTTAGCGATCGCCGCATTTCATGATTATGAAATATGGCAAATGGACGTTAAAACCGCCTTCTTAAACGGTTATTTGGAGGAAGAGTTGTACATGGTACAACCCGAGGGTTTTATCGATCCAGCACATCCTAAGAAAGTTTGCAAGCTTAAGCGTTCCATCTATGGACTTAAGCAAGCATCGCGGAGTTGGAATCATCGCTTCGACCAAGTGATAAAAGAGAATGGGTTCATTCGATCAGTCGAGGAACCATGTCTCTATATCAAGTCGAGTGGGAGCAAGATTGTATTCCTAGTACTGTATGTCGATGACATACTCTTGATTGGGAATGACATACCTCTCTTATCTTCGGTTAAAGCATGGTTGAAAAAACATTTCCAGATGAAAGATCTGGGAGAGGCACAAAGAATTTTGGGCATCCGTATCTACAGGGATAGATCACGACGGATGTTGTCTCTCAGTCAGGAGTCTTATATAGATAAGATTCTAGAGAGATTCAGCATGACGAACTCCAAGAAGGGGTTCCTTCCTATGACTCCTGGGCTTCACTTGAGCAAGACTCAAGAAGCTAAGTCATTGGAAGAGAAAGAGCGCATGAGTCGGATTCCTTATGCTTCGGCAATAGGATCGATCATGTATGCCATGATATGCACACGTCCAGACGTTGCATATGCATTGAGTATGACTAGTCGATTCCAAGCTCATCCAGGTGAACAACACTGGATGGTCGTGAAAAACATTCTTAAGTACCTACGGAGGACTAAATATTGGGGATTGACTTATGGAGGCGACTCAACGCTCTGCGCCACGGGTTACGCAGATGCTAGCTTCCAAACGGATCGAGATGACTCGAAATCTCAATCTGGATTCGTTTTTACTCTTAATGGCGCTGCTGTTAGCTGGAAAAGTTCTAACTAAAATGTTACAGCAGATTCTACGACTGAGTCCGCGTAAAAGAAGATATTCATTGATAAGATCGCTACGGATGACAACATAGCTGATCCTCTCACTAAAGCATTACCACGTGATAAGCATGAAGGACACATTCATTCCATGGGAATTAGATGTGTTCCTAAGTTGTAGTACTCTTTTATGAATTCATGTAATAATTCATTTTCTCGTGTACTCTATTCAACCTTATTGTTATGATATAAAATGTTTTGTTTCTCATGTGGAATTGTACGCCAATTTTGAACACCACAAAGTGAACTGATTAACATTACATCGTTTTGGTCCTTGATTACCCACTTGAGCTGATAACTCAGGTAATCATTTTGTGACGTTGGTTGATGGTGGGTTCAACGAGCCATAAGTCACGTGGATGACTGACCAATCACAAAGGCGAGTTATACGGATATCTCGTAGGACACCCCGTGACAACGTTATGGAGTCCTAAATGTTTTATAACATTGGGTGCCTGGTCGTGGATAGGACCTCCATAGTGTTCCTTAGAGTCGAGTCTTTTGACCTTCAACTGTCTCTTGAGATTAAGACAGATTTTGGGTAACTTTGGTTTCTTTCCCACGGTCACCGTAACAGGGCCCAAGAGGATTTTTTCTGGGTTATTTCATGCTGGGCGATATCGGCAGGATTCGAGTTGAGGGAAATATCCAAACCCTTATCAGGATTTTATCATTTCTCAGGGCCACTCGAGGAGTAGTAACTGAAATGCATGGCCATGCTCGAATACAGATTCGTTTTATCAGTTAAGTTACTCTCTAGTCGGGGAAACCACTCTTGATACAGATCGCTTGTGAGATACGACCTTTGCGAATGCGGATTTGCAAATTGTCTTACATTGAGTGGGAGAAATTTTAAAAGGATATGAGATTCGGTTATCGCACCTACACTTGTACGGACAAGTGGGAGATTGTTGGAGCTTGTGTCCTCCACATGTAGTGTGATAACGTCATTGCACATACCCTTGTACGGACAAGTGGGAGATTGTTTGGGCTGGTGTCCTTGACAATTAAGTACAATGACTTATTAAATCTCTTTAAGGATCACAAGGGCATACTTTTGTATTATTACCAGTTGATCCACGTTTATCAATAACGGTTGGCTTGCTAGATAAGTTTGACGTTATTGTCATACGGATGGCGGTGATCAACTGGTCCCTATACGTCACACCTATAGGACACATTTGAGAGATGTGAAGGTATGAAAATACAATCACATTTATGCCGGATATGACTAAACAGTTAGTCAGAGGTATTGACTATTAAATTAGTCAATAAGATGTTGAGATTATTATTTAATACGGATTAAATAATTTTAGCTAATACGGATTGCATGATTAATTCGTAAAATTAAATATAAACGGTTATATTTAATTAAATATTGTATTCGCGTATTAATATAAACAGTTATATTAATTTGGGTAATTATACAATATCGTAATTTTATCAGACCATTATTAATACATCGACTGCATTAATATTTGATAACATGCATACGATTTATAAACAAAACCCGCGAATAAAGTTTAGCTAAATGGGTCGAATCACAAATTAGAATAAGGTAAGAGTGGAAAGCCCACTCCTACCCTATTGGAAATTTCGGCCAAAAGAGCTACATAAGGAGGAGGACTCTCCTTATGTCAGGGACTCTTGTTTCACTGTTTAAACAAATCTCAAGGAAAAATTAGGGTTTTGAGAGCTTTCTTCTCCCAAAACCTCAGATCTCACATCTAAAACCTAAATAGCTCTCCCAATATTGCAAGGCAGTTGGAGAGGATTTCTAGCACACGCGGCCTCGTCTCATTCTAAGTCTTGGGTGCAAGTTATAGGGGGGAATTTGTGTTAATTCCTGTTCTTAGGCCTTTCGTACAAGGACTAAAGGTTGTACTTCTTTTCTTATCCTTTCTAACTTATGACTATAAACACAACTGTATTTTTCATTATAATCCTGCAAGTTTAGGGTGAATACATGCTTTATTCCCCACAAACGCTAATTGCTCAGCCCTCATCTCCATTTTCTTCTTTTGATAATTTACTTTCTCTCATTGTAATTCCGCGCGCTAGACCTTTTTTCACCAAAACGGTCAATGTTTTCAACCAAATAGGCAACCTCGCCTACTTTCATTTTTCCTTTATTTTTTTAGCCGCCTTTATACCTTCAGGCCGTTGGCTACCCATACCTTCCCCGTCGTCTCCACTATTTGGTGTAGAAAATCCGCCTTCATTAAACCTAAATCTTTTACCATTACCAGCCAAGTCTGGGTCACAACCAAATGTAGGGGTATCTGGATCAGGATATTCATCAACATCAACATACATAGTCTTTTGAGACTTATTATTGCTGGCACTCGAACCAATATTTTGTTCAACATATCGCTCGACAATTTCATTCCATTTATTGTATTTTTTTTTAACAAAATTCATGCACGTTCAAATTGAAACTTACCACCCTCCGTTTCAATATGAAGTGCGTGATGAGCTTCTTGAAGTACATCTTCCATATTCTTTCCACTAGACTTTCTCCTTAGAGCTTCTTCGTAACAAGCAACCCATTTCGTAACACCGGCAAATATTCTACGAAAGCGACCACCCAACATGCCTGGATTTCAATCTTTAGGCATGAGAATTGGACGTGCTTCATCAAATAAGTTTTTGACTTTAACCCAAAGTGCATTTTTCTTTGATTTGTGTCGATCACATTATCAGTTGAATGCCTCATAAAAGATGAAATGAGTGCTTCATCTTCTTGAATAGTCCATCTTGACGGTTGTCTTGATTTTTGAGTTACCCTTTGAGGTACTTGATTTCGCTCAACCACATTATCCCAATCGCTCATAGAAGCTTGAGATAAGTTAATTGAGGGTATTTGAGATGAAATTTGCGGATAACTTTGTTCATAATTTGAATAATCGTGGTTAGTTTGTGGAGAAGGATTATAACTCTGATTAAGGTTATATTGTGGAGTAACTGATATGTTTTGCTCATATTCTTCAGGATTATAGACATTTTGAGGATTTTGAAGATTCAAATTTTATCTTTCATTTTTGTTAAAATTTCTAACATTTGCATCTAAAAGGAATCCATGAAAAATAACTAGATAAAATTAAAAGATTTTTTTAGGCTAAAAGAAGTAAAACAAGTTAGAAAGAAAATGGATAGTGTGTTGAAATTTGTTAATATTATTATTTATAGAGAAAAAAATAAGAATTGTAAATATTTCTTATCTTATTCAATCTATCCGTAATCTGAATAGACCAACCATAATCAAGCAGTTGAGATATCACTTATTCAATCTTATTCAATGTTATGTAATTTCAACTGAGAAAATTACAGAGCTCGACAATTATTTACTTTTTCTTTACGGCTACATTTTTAGTTTCTAATGGTTACATTTTTAATTTCTAACGATTACATGTTTATTTCCGTGTTAGTTTTATGTCGTTGCAATGAGTTTAAAGCTTTATTTATGTGTTAGATTTATTTTCGTAATTTTTATTTACGTATTCAGTTATTTTTTTCGTCATTTTAATTTAAATGTTATCAATTATGAGTTATCAATGTACTCATTTTTTAAATGTTTATTCAATTATGAATCTTAAATGTCAATTAGAAAACGAACCCGGAAGAGAAGGAAAAATATGTCAAATATTACTACCTAATTGTAGAGAAAAAAATAGAAATTATGGTGTAATTATTTTTGTCAAAAAAATCAATTACATATCAATTATTTAAGCAAATAAAATTTACTTAACAAAATAAAAACTAAATATAGCTTTTGTCCACAGTCGACACCATGACATCATCAAATTAAAAAAAAAAAAACTCCATTTCCACTCCTTCTCACGCAGTGTACCAATCCTCAATATTTCGCTGATTGTTGTCTTCCTCAGTTATTTGAGGATCAATATGACAATATGCATGGTTGTACTTCATGCTTTTCTATTCCTCACATATTCAAGTAAAGCAATCCTCATGGTTGAGGATGCTCTTAATAGCAACACTCGCAAAATGGTCTCATATTTGGTCCTTGGTGTTTTGGCCAAAACCAAAAATAAACAAATGACCAATTCATAGAAGAACAACCAATTTTTTTTTTTGAAAGGATAGAAGAATAACCAATTCGTTTTGATCAGTTTGGGACATTCATGTTCTACTCTTACGAACTGAATAGTCACCGACTTTCAATCTCTTCACGCATCCCAAAGGATGAAATAGCATAAGGAATAATAATATTTTTTTAATAGAAATTATGTGGTTCTTGGCCATCCAATACTAACGTTGACCCTCCTCCAAAGTAGTAGATGGACGAAAGCTTCACATATTTATATTTTGCAGTAAGTCTTGCTTGCGACGGGTCACCATTTGTGACGAATATTTTGTGAGATAAAATGGATAGAAATTGAGTTAGTGGAGAAAGGGGACCACATGAATAGTGTTGCAGAGAGAGAAAAAGTGGGTATTTTGTGAGAGAAAACGGTATCCGTCGCAAGCTTGCGACGGATAGTGCCGTTGCAAATAAGAATTTGTGTATATTTTGAATCATCATTTGCTTTAGTCTTTTTAAAATCATTTAATTTAATAATTAATTACCTCAAACAATAGAGTATCACAAAAGCAAACAATCTTTAATAACTTAAACAAAAGGAAACAACTTTCTGTTTCTGTGTTTTTCCTGCATTAATTTTGACCATAAACTCAACAATTTGCAAGTTTTATACGTAAATTATTGACCAACTTGTGACGTACCCATATATAATTACAATTATACAACTCTTTTCGCTTCTCAAATATCACGGCAATCGTCAATTCATCACATTTATACTTGATTTTTGTTTGTTTGCCATTTTTATATTTCATCCCACTTGGTTCTTTATAATTATAATACCCATTTATCAAAAACTTTAGGAAATTACGGCAAGCGCAAAAAAAAGTGAAGAAAGGTGAGGAATCTATTCTTTACGAGCTTAGTTTTTTTTTTTTTTTTTTTTTTTTTTTTTTTTTTTTTTTATTGTTGTCGTTTTGACATGATTTTCCATTCAAATTTTTAATGTTTTTGTATGTGAATTGGGATGCATAGATCCTAAAATTATGTGGGTTCGAGTTTGACTTACTCTTCTGTCTTCGATCTGATCTTGCCCATGTCAAAATTGGATCTGTTTTTGTAGATTTTATGGCAAATTTGATTTCAATTGTTGATTTTAGTTTTATTTGGTGCATGATTGTTATGGTTGTAACTTGTATGTGGGAATGTGATTTCCGGGACTCGAAGATATTAGCTTTGTTTTACTGAATTCCTTGATGAATTATGGTTTGTAGGAGTAAATTTTGTTAGTTTTGATATGTGGGGTGTCTATTATTTTGATTGAATATTTGAGCGTCCAAGCTGGAGTGCTCAAAATGTAGTGGAAGTTTGTGGCTTATCTTGGAGGATTTTGCTTTCGAAATTCTGTAATTTGTTATCGGAGAATTGTGATGATTCCTTCTCGATTCGAGTTGCATAGAAAGGAAAAGTAATTTCCTAGAACTCAGTTCCATCTAATTATCTGTTGCCAACTTGCCATGTATAAGCAGCAGTTGATTCTTCCAAGTTTCTACTTTTGATTAGCTATCTTAAGTGTCACTTGATGCTTAGTTATTTTCATTGGTTTTACAATTATGGTGTATGAATCATTTCACTTATTATATTGCAAGGTCGTAGAGAAGTTGAATAGTTGATATCATTCTTGGCGCAAGTTTCACTTTCGTAAGGGTTCGGCTGCGTATATCTGATTCCTTTACCCCAGCACCGGTGGGAACCTCAAAGCATTGGGGTATTACCGTTGTTGATTTGTTGTATTCCTTGCACTTTTTGTCAACTTTGGAAATCGCCGATGAATCTTAGTAGTGCAGCACATGTAATTCTTTTTGAGGTCATTTAGAAAAAGAAAAAAAGTAGCCGTAGTTAATTCTGAAGCCACTAAGTTCCTTAGAAATCTGTGTAATATGTTATTGTTGATAATGTATTGCCATATTGCATACCGATAACAGATTGGTAATTTTGTTCCGTTTTTTAAGTCACCTCATTTGAGCTTTTATGGGTTATACCTTGCAAGTGATTGTGTTTCCTTCTAAGTAAATCTGTCGGTCTTTTATATTTGCTTGGCCTATGAATGAAACCATAATAATTTTCTCTGGCAATATCAGTTAATTCTGATCAAAACTTAATTCTTATGTCACAGTTCTGCTTCATATCATCTTATTAATCCCAGGCGCACTTGGGCATCTGGGTTTTGTTAAGATGGAATATGAAAGACACAGTTGGATTTGGGATGGAGCTTACTGCTATCCACATGTGTTTGCTGCTATAATGATCACTGCAGCTTTACTTGGCTTGTCGACAAGTTACTTTGGTGGGATTGGTGTTCATTATCTGCCTTATTTATGTCCTGGCTTTGGCATTTTGAAAAAGCAGCCACGTGAGCAGAAGCGTGTCAGAGTATATATGGATGGATGTTTTGATTTGATGCATTATGGGCATGCAAATGCTTTGAGGCAGGCCAAGGCTTTAGGAGATGAATTAGTTGTTGGTGTTGTTAGCGATGAAGAAATTTTGGCTAACAAGGGACCACCTGTTCTTTCTATGGAAGAAAGGTAGCCTTATTTTTTTTTTTTTTTTTTTTTTTTTGGTGACGAGGGAACCCGCAGCCGCTACCTGCGGTGCGCACTGGGTAAACCCGCGGGTATATGTGATAGCCTGCAAACCACATACACCAGGTAAACCACCCGAGGGTGACAGGCTCGAAATCTATTTAGGCATGGACTCGGGCCAAGAATGCTCCACAAGATTTTGCTCTTGGGGAGGCTTGAACCCGGGTCTCATGGGAATTTCACCCAAGTTTTAACCACTAGACTCCACCCTTGCGGGCTAAGGTAGTCTTATTATCTTGTATAATTATTATAATTGACTGTGATAATGCTCTTTGTTTATGGTCCTACCTCCAGTATCTTAATATACCTATGGAGCTGTGGTCAATTGATGATAGCAATTTTAAATATAGTTGTGACATGATTTTCTAGACAGTTATTAGAGCAACACTATGACGAAAAAATGGAGCTGTGGTCATAGCAATTGATTAGATGCTGATTTTCATAGTTTTCATTAGGCTTATCAGCTGTAAGAAAGGATATAAGCTGGTTTCTGATGTATCTTTCTGCCCATGTTTTTTTCTGCCTTAGGTTGCTACCTTTTTCCAGTTCTCTAACTCCAGTGGTCTTGTAGGTTGGCACTTGTTGGTGGGTTAAAGTGGGTCAATGAAGTCATTCCAAATGCCCCTTATGCTATCACAGAGCAATTCATGAAAACTCTTTTTAATGAGTACAAAATTGATTACATTATCCACGGTGACGATCCTTGCTTACTTCCAGATGGCAGTGACGCATATGCATTAGCGAAGAAGGCAGGGCGTTACAAGCAGATTAAACGCACAGAAGGAGTCTCAAGCACGGATATTGTAGGTACTGTTTCTTGTCAGCTTTCTGGAAATTTGACTTGGGCTCTGTTGGTAGAACACCAGAGTTATCTTGTTTTCTCATTGTTGATCATGGATTACTGGGCGTATTAGCTTTGTACAATAGTACTAAATCACGGTATGATACTTGACCTTAGAATTGGTCTTTGTGGGTTGTTACATTATAAAATGTTTTTGGTACCACCTCAAAATGTGTTATATTCTTGGCAACTCGAGGGTGAAGCGGCATTGCTTCCAATATAATACGTTGCTTGCAGTAGTTGGTTTGCCTTGGGAACTGAATTTACCTGATCATCATGAATAATAGTGTGAATATCTTGTTATCCTTGCTTATCACTTATCAGTTACAAAATGCTTTACTTGATTGCAGGAAGAATACTCTCAACTGTCCGTGATACAAGTGTAAATAATGATCCAGCTTGTAATGAATTGTGTGACAAAAATCAAATGCCTAAGAATAGAAAATTTGGAGCTGTTCATGTGTCTCATTTTCTACCTACCTCCAGACGCATTGTGCAGTTCTCGAATGGGAAGGTATCAAACAATGGCTTGAGATTATTTTCTATTTCTTTCTCTTTAATTTTTTGCTGTCTTAAAATCTAGTAGTTCACATATGTGTAGTAATGAAACATTGATTTTGTTAAGAGGTAGGAATGCTGTTTGTTAAAGAACAGCAGAGAAGTAAGAAACGGTTTAAAGAAACTTAAAGGCTTAATGAATTTGGAAGGAATGCGTGCCATTATGATATTGGATAAGGAAGAAGTTCCCGTTAGAGCTGTGAGCCATCCTGGGCCTAAATGGCTAGATTGTATAAGAACAGATATACAGTGGGTCTGAGCACGCTATCCTCTGCCATACCTATCAGGCTAGCAGACATTTACCTTGAGGTTGAAGATACAATAAAAAGGGACATTTTTCACACAAAATTTTCATATATAGATGTGTGCCTTTTGAGTTAGAGAGTTTTTGGTGCTTCTTGGATGGTTAGTGAGCAGCATTTATCCTTTCTACTGCAGAATTGTCACCTGATACAATTACATACTAAGCCTTTTTTTTATTTTGTTGAGGTTTAAAACCTAGTGTTTAATATCTTGAATGACAAGATATGTTTGCCAGCCTATTACTCTCAGACTCTCGGTTGACCATGTTTCATCGTTGGCACATCATAATTTGGTTCATTTATTATCATGGTGTTTTGACTTGTATGATTGATGAAGGATTTGGTGATACTGAACTGGTTTTCCTGCACGAGTCCTGAGAATGGAATTTGTGTCTAGTTTTGCTCAGCTTTGTTCATTTATTATCATGGTGTTTTGACTTGTATTATAGTTTTGCTCACAAAACATTTGAGTAGTCGGCGCTTGGAGACCATTAATATGAGGGCCAGGTTGCAGAAAACCAGTTATTAGGACATAGCTTTTTTGCATTAATATCTTGTTGATCTGTGCTTCAATGTTGTAAAGCAGAATGGAAGACATTTGCCTGTGTGTGTAATCTAATATTTTCGGCCCGGAAATCCATCATAGTTTGTATTGTTGTCTCAAAACATTAGCATATCCTTCTTTCCTCAAATACTTTCGTGAGACGGTTTTAAATAAAAACCATTGTGCGTCAACATAAAATTTACCTTAATTCCTTTCTTAATGAATTGTGACGTTTGATTTTTCTTAGCCTTGCTTATGATGTTGCTTCATGCAGGGGCCTGCACCAAACGCACGTGTGGTGTACATTGATGGAGCGTTTGATCTTTTCCATGCTGGCCATGTTGAGGTGAACATTTCCCCCCTTTCCTTTTTTCCCGATATTCACTGTCCTTTCTAAGCACTACCAGATTGCATACTTATAGAGTTCACTAAGTTCAGTTTCCGGGCCGCGTTCTCTCATCATTTGAGATGTACTGTTCATCACTGTAATATAGTTAACTTGGGATTCATTTTATATAGGTGCATGAATAGAGACACCTCTCTTGAGAATGAGGTTTGAAATGTTGTATTACAGTCAAATCAAGTCAGGTTTGAGTGTTGTAGTAGCTTCATATTAGCTAGCGTACCCGGTGCAATATTTGGCATTTGGACCCACACTATACTTCTAAATGAGCCTGAGTAACATAGCTCTTAATAAATCACAGCCCTACTGTCATCAATAATTGGGAGGCAGCTGCATGTTCCTATTTCATTTTCTATCTAGTATTCTAGTGTTATAAATTAATTTTATATTTGTGGCAACTTTCATATCTTGTCTCTTGTTATGATTTTCTCACATATATTCAGAGTGTGAGTTGTTCTAAAGCACTTGGTGTTTCTTCCTCATGTATGTACAGATACTTAGAGCTGCCAGACAGCTTGGAGATTTCTTACTTGTTGGTATTTACACAGACCAAACAGTCAGGTATTTTGTTTCTTATCCTCAATACAAATTAATCCTATTCTCCATACTACACCAAGGAAATCCGTAGCATTATAGTATTCCACAGTTTGTCTTGTGCTTATCTGTGCTATCCATGTACATGTTCTAATTGTGGATTGGATCATGAACAATTAGTTTTTCTTCATGGTATAGACCATATGTTAACGGAAATACCTGTGGTATAAAATATAAATCCAAGTTGCGACACTGAACCACGTTATAGGGCTTATTGCAACTGCATTTTGAGACGGTACTGGTCGCATTGACAACGCAATTGGCCTGTGATGACTGATTCAGAGCTTTAGTCTCAAACTGAGGTTTAAAACCATGGATATACTGAAACATGAGACTACAAAACTGCTGAAAATATACCAGCCTCTTTATATGTAACATTGAGTTTAACGGCAAAAAGCGAAATAAAATGGTTAAAAGTTAGCTTCAGGAATAGTAAGGCCACATTGTTGTTTCTAATTCAGTTTCAGCGACCACAGATGTTGGAAAGAGAATAAAATATTGTTAGCTAACAACTCTGCAAGTTGTTACATCGTTTCCTGTAGTGACACTCTGTGAATAAAAAATATTTTAGAGAAATGTTTTTGCTTGAACAGTTCTGAAGAAGCGTATCTTTAGAAACTAACATTTTCTTTCGTTGCAGTGAGATGCGTGGTCCAGGATTTCCATTGATGAACTTGCACGAACGTTGTTTAAGTGTTTTGGGCTGTCGATGCGTCGATGAAATCATCATGGGCGCACCATGGGAAGTAACACAAGACTTGGTTAGTGGCCTTCCTTGTCTGAAATTGATTCCCTCATCTACTATGGCTTACAGGGCAGACAATTAAACTATGGTTTCTCTTGTAGTCTGTTAGTCTCATTGAACCAAAACACCATTTAAGGACTACGAGTAACTGAAGTCCCTGCTCACTTGTAGGCTCCTTTTGATATTACATTTTTTTTGTATAATGAAGCGTCACGTTTCCAAATATGTTCTTCATAGCAGAGTATTAACTACTCATATTTGGATGCAATTTGGAAACAATGTTCCTCATCGCCTCAAAAGTTAGAGCCTATGGACTATGGCGGGTAAGGAGGAACTGAACCTTGGTTAAAATGTTTGTTGAAGCGTAAGGCGTTCTAAGGTCATTGTGGTGCCTACTCTCTCACAATGTAGGGACCACCATCTCCATGAGGAGCAACTACTCTGCTCACTTGTAGGCTCCTTTTTTTTTTTTGAAGTACCCCATCCCCATGCAAGTTTGTTTAAAAAATACTCCGTAGTGTTCATCAGTCATGTGTCTTGCTCCTTTACCTTTTATGGGAGGGATATAACCTTCCGAAATATCACTCTAATCAAAATCTCTTGTTGTATTCCCCTCCCTAAAAAAATGTGCAAAGCAGATAAAGACCTTCAATATCTGTTTGGTGGTACGTGGAACAGTGTCTGAAGCCAATCCTCTTATCCATGTAAGCATGGTTGATCTTACTGTTACTGATTTTATAGCTTCCTTAATTTCTCTGGAATAAATTAATTTTACTCTTGTGTTCTGCAGGAAGACACTGATCCTTATGCAGAAGCAAAGAAGATGAAGATGTTTAGGATGCTTGAAAGCCCCAAACACATAACTACATCCTCTGTGGCTCATAGAATTATCACCAATCATGACGCTTACAAGGTATCATACTTCCCGCTCATCATCTGTAGAGAATTCATGTCATGTTTGAAGGTGCAACAGAGATTCATTGCACTTTAAAGACAGGTGCAAAGTGCCCACGCACGCCGTCATGAGCACTTTTCACCTGAGTCTTGGCATGTGTGATGCATTATGCTATTATGCATTTAACGTCTCTTAATATCTTCGAGGTGCAGAAACGTAATGCTAAGAAGTTAGCAAGTGAAACAAAGTACTACAAAGAGAAGACATATATATCTGGGGACTGAATGTGAATGTGAATGTGAATGTGAATGTGAATGTGTTAGTTAGATGTGTAGATCTTGTCGCGGTCGCATGTAGATTTTGCAGATAGATGCCGTCGTGTATCATCCATCCTGTCTGGCTATGATCGTCAAGTATCAGTTAGAAGAATATGCGGGTCATTTATATGTTGGAAAGGGGAATTTTTGTTCTGTGTGCTCATCCTATCAGTCTATCACCACCCACCCCTCTTTTTTACTTTACCTTCTTAGTCCCATTCTTATTGTATTATTACAAGTGTTTTTCCATCTGTAATTTTTTGTAATACTGCTATTTATTTTTGGCAACCAATCAAGGCGTTTGCCCACCTATTTTTTTGATAATATTTTTCTCTGTATTTTCAAAGCTACCCATTTGGTTGTTCCTGTTTTACTTCACATGGAATAATAATGGTCAAATTGATAAATTGGTAAAAACTAAGGGGTGATGAACGAGAAAAAGGAACATACATCGGATGTAGTACCTCTATCTTTTTATTTTTTGAGCATATATGTATTTTTTTTGAGCTTATTGCCTCAAATTTTATTTGTTTTTGAGCAAATTTGAGTATTTTCTTGAGTTTATTGTTATTTTTTAGAGCTTAATGTTTAAATAAATAAACTTAGAAATTTTATAAAAAAACTAATAATTTCCAAAATAAAACTCAAAAACTTTACTATAATGCTCAAAAACTATAAAATTGGAGGTAATATATCGGATGTACCATCCTCTTATTGGTGATGAACAATTAAAAATTAATTCAGAAATAGGAACATATATTGGAGGTACTACCTCACACTTAGTTTCTGAGCATATGTATATTTTTTTTGAGCATATGAATATTTTTTTGAGCTTATGAATTTTTTTTTGAGCTTATTACCTTAAACTTTATACGTTTTCGAGCATAAGAGTTTTTTTTTGAGCTTGTTACGTCAAACTTTATTTGTTTTTGAGCATGTGTATTTTTTCTGAGCTTATAAAATTTTATAAGTACCGAAAATGTCTTAGTCTAGTGGTTAAGACGGAGGTATTGTGGACAATAGTTCCCAGGAACGAATCCCCCCTCCCCCTATTGTAATGCGACAAAGTGCGCGTTTCGTTGAATAAAAAAAAAAAAATTTATAAGTTAGATTTTAATTTTTTTTCGTTAAAACTAAAATATAACTAAGTTTATATGTAATGTTTTTGAGTTTTATTGTATGTTTTTGAGCTTAATGTTTTAATAATTTAACTCAAAAACTTTATACCAATACTCATAATTTTTAAAATATAACTCAAAAACATTATTATAAATGCTCAAAAACTATAAAATTGATGGTAGTACATTGGATTTATGATCCTCCTATTGGGTAAAAGAAGTTCATCTTGACACAAATTGGTAAACAAAGATGAGTTGTTGGACATATGCACCAAAAAAATTGACCATTTAAGTGGTTAAGTGATTTTTCTCCTCATTAATTATTAAAAGTAACAAATAAAGTTAATTTCATCCTAAATAAATTTAGAAATGACAATTGAGAATGAATAAATTTACTTGTTCGTAATTAATTCTGGCACAAATTTTGTTTTTTTTAAAATATTTTAGTCTAACGTAAATAAAATCATGGAGAGTTAAATATGTTTAAAACTGATTTGCATATATATAAAAAAAAAAAAAAAAAAACTGATTTGCATATCGGATTTCAGTTCAATCAATATAGATTGGTCAAAATAAGGTCGATAAACCTATCAAACGAAAATAAATATCGAGTTTATTTTGCAAAATGGGGTCAAGTCATGAGTAATACGAGTCAAAATGTATTTTGAATAATGTGTTTCCTTTAAATTTAGATATTTTACGGCGCACGGATCGGATAAGTGTTTGAGTCAAAAATTGTGTACGATTTTGAGTCATTTTAGGTCAAGGAGTTCAATTAAGTGACTCACGGTCTCGGCAAAGTTAACGTTTAGGTCAGTCCTACATAGTTTACAAAAAAAAATGCATTTTGCGAAGTAAGGTGCAGAGTGATGCGTAATGCGAAAGACGAATGATTAAGAAATTAAGTTTTATAAACACCCACTAATTATTGAGGGTGAATAAGAGAAACTTTTTTTGCCAATTTGTTTATTACCACCTTAGTTTTTTTACTAATTTATAATTTCACCCAATAATAATTAATAGCCGTTGTCTTTTTTTTTGACAAATATTAATAGCAGTTGTCCTTGTCAGCACAAGAGAATCACATTTGTGACGGCTAGGGGTGTTAACGAGCCGAGCCGAGCCTGAGCTTGGCCTTGCTCGGCTTGTGCTCGATTACCAAAACTCGATCTCGAGCCGATCTTACCCGAGCTTGAAACAAATGTGCTCGTTACAAAGCTTGCGAGCTTTAACACGAGCTCGAGCCAAACTCGAGCGAAATCTAACCTATAAAAAATTGTTTATTTTTTTATTATTTTTTCTTCCGATATTTTCAATAACAAGGTTCGAAAATTTTATGTAAAAATATTTAGCAAATCAACAAGATATTTGATATATATGATACAAAGCTATAATAATGATAAAATAATTTTATAAAATATGAGCATATTTTTATAAAATATGATTAATATCTTATGTAATCTCAAATGTTCGAGCTGCTCGCGAGCTTTTCGAGTCGAGCCAGTCTTTGCTCGGCTTGACTCGTTAAGCACTCGAGCCGAGCCCGAGCTCGAGTCGAGCTCACACGAGCCGAGCTTTGACCGAGCCGATCTCGAGTTGCTCGCGAACTGTCTCGTCTCATTAACAGCCCTAGTGACGGCGATATCTGTCACAAGCTTGTGACGAATACCGTTTCCTCTCACAAAACACCCATGATAGTGAGTGAGAAAGCACATGAAAGGTGCACCACCTTGTCCCCTTTCCTTCTTTTTGTGAGAGGTCACAAGCTTGTGACGAGATTAGCCCGTCACAAGCAAGGCATACTGCAAGAGAATAGGGCATATTATGAGTTTATGACATGTAACACTTCTCGTTTCGAAACTTATATAAGTGACACGTGTAATTGTTTAATGCTTGTTATATGTTTCGTTACCGTTACGGGATAGTGAACTTCGGGACGAAGTTCACTCTAAGGGGGGGAGACTGTAACAACCCGTATTTCCATAATTCGTAATAATAAGTGGTTTTAGATTATATTTCAAGACGAAGTATGATGGTTTGTTGTTCGATGCGTAGTTACTAATCTATATAATAAGTATTATAAGTCTATGTGCTCGTTGGTTAGTCGAGAATGGGATATGGGTGATGTTATTATTGGAATGCGTGATGGACCTTAACACATGGGCCAATATTACCTTGGGTTGCGTGAAAACAGAATTGGATCACGACTGATACCCACAGACAAACCCTAACAACTAAACACCTTACTTGTTGACTAACCCTAATCACCCACCAAAAACAGCCTTCATCATCTCCTACGCAACCCTACTACTACTCCTATCGCATACCATTTGTCTGCCTCCACAACCCCACATCAAACACCACCCAAACCACCATGTGGATTAGAGAGGACAAACGGAGTAAAACACAACAAGAACAGCCGTCCATCATCGTATTTCTTACTTTGCAGTGCAGCGGGTTTGTGAGTGCTTATCGTACCCTTGCAGTTTATCGTTTTCAATGTTTAATAGTTGTGTGTAATACTTGTATTATGAATAACTTGTTTGTCATCTTTAGACCGCCATAGGACCACCGTGGGTGGCAGTAAAACACCCGTGTATATCGACATTAAACACAATGTATACTCTGTTTCATGCGTGTGTGTCTCTATTCGCTTTTTTTGCTTTTCGTTCGTGTTCTGGGTCTAATTTTGAGTAAGGGTTTATGGGTAATGGTAGTAGAATATTAGTAGGTTGTTTTGGAGGTTGAAGGGGGTGTCTGGTGGTCGGAACACCACCAGAAAGTGGGTCGTGAGTTTCGAAAACGCGAAACAGGGATAATATGGGTCGTGAGAGGAGGGTGTTTGAGGGTGTTTTTCAGGGGTTTTACCTGGTGTCGAGGGCTCGGGTTCACCACCAAGGCAGTCTTGGGTGGTGAGTTGTTTCGAGTATAACGTGAGGATATATCTGTGGCTAGCAGCTGTTCGGTTATCATTCCGAAATTGAGGTAGAGGATATATCTGTGGTTTGTGTTATGTCATGACGTGTGTATGTGATGCTTATTACGAGATTGTTATAATTGATATTGAATGTGCTGTGGAATAATTGATTATTATTAATTGTTGTGGAGAACGGGACTTGTGATATGAGACTTGTGATACGGGACTTGTGATACGGGACTCGTGATATGGCCATGGAAGGTGTGGTGTGATGGAAGGTGTGGTGTGATGGAAGATGTGGTGTGATGGAAGGTGTGGTGTGATGGGAAGAGTGGTGTGATGGAGGTGAAGTGGTTGACTGAATGATATGAAGATGGAGGAAGATGCATTTCTATTGTTGTTTATGTTTTATCTATTTTTCCTACTCAACCTCGTGGTTGACCCTGTGTTTTCGTGTGACACCTACGATGATCCGGAATGGGGAGTAGATTCTACAGGAAAGAGACAGATGAGCTAGGAGCTGGGACGGTAATGTTAGATGCGGACTTGGGACCGACTTAGATCTATATCACATATAGCGTAGTCATCAGTTGCACTTTTATTATTCTATGTAGTTTCTGTAATATCAAAGTTTAACTTTTACCAATTTTAGATAATGAACTCTGGGAGTTTACAGTGTCATTCACTACCTCGGTTATTCCGAGATGGTAACAGTCTTATTTATTTGAGAATGTCTGGCTAAAGGCTCTTAAATAAATGGGGGTGTTACAAAGTGGTATCAGAGCGAACGATCCTTAGGCCTAAACCAAATGAATAATAATAATGAACGTAGGAAGAGTCAAATAAAATGAACCCTAGATGAAACTGATAGCAGCCAAAAAAGGAACGGGATGAGTTAGGGGCCCCCTCACACAAAACCATGGGCCCTTTCGGTTCTGTCTCGGGAACCCAATGAGAGTAATTGAAGAGTGGGGCAGACTATTAGTGACCTAGTTATATTGTACTAACGTTCTTGCAGGAGAAGAATGAGGTAAGTAATATGTGAGTTATGATTAATGATGTGCGTTGGAAGGATATGTGTGATATGAAATGTGGATCGAGCTGGGTGATTGAATTGAAATTTCAAATAGTATGGATATGTATTGGTTGAGCAATAGTTAAGAGTGATGTGATCATGTGATTGGTGTTTGAAATGTCCATATGATTATCCGGTCATTTAAATGATTATCGTAACTACGTAATATATTGTTGGTATTTGGATATGAATGATCAGACTTATATATATTAGTAATCCATGTCTAGTGATATGCGGAATGTGTTTCCCCAAATCATGAATGACATATAGTTATGTGTTACATTTGTATATACATGTATAAATGTTGAGCTATTTAGTTGATTCTACTTTCAGTTTCGAAATCTTTACTGTATTCTAGATGACAATTATAGTTGAAATGGGGAATGAATGTTAATGTGGTACAAAGTGATGTATATGCTCCAAATGATATGTCAACGTGTTCTGGAAGAAGAATGGTTGAGTTTCGATGTAGTAATGTGAAATTGTAACGGAACCAAAATTTTAATAAATTTCCCAGAATGTTACCTTGATTGTACGGGTCGCCATTTTAAACGTGTTCCGTATTTGAGTATGAAAATTTTATGTACGATAACCTTCTGAGTTAGCTTTACAATGCTTTTGGTTTCATGTTTGTACGAGTTATATTTTGAGAGAAATAAATCTTTTAGTCGATAGTGGTCGGATTGTTACTGCACAGTTCCGTTATGACCCATGTTTCTGTAAAGAAAACCATTTAGAACGTGTTTATTGGGTATGCATAATTTCAACTCCACTGCCTAGAATATTCACCTACGTTTTCAAAATTATAGGCCACGTAAAATCTTAAAGAGTTGGTAATTAATAGTGATTTTTGCAAGTTGTCCAATTTCCGGTCGTATTGCTGTAAAGTTTTGTTCAGACCAACTGAGTTGTAAAACTTGTTATAAATGATTCCCTTGAGATATGCATATGCTTCTTTTCCTATGATTAGTTAATTCATTATATTTTCTAAAAATTATAATAGCTCACAAGATAGCTAAGTGGATGTTTAATTATGATTTGTGTAAATGGCTGCATAATGTTTAATTGGTGAAATTGTGAGTTATGTAAGTTTCATATAAAAGTTTAATGAAACGTGAATTATGTGATGTGACCATGTGATATCCTGATATGGCATTAATAACATGAATAGTAGGCATATGATATGAATATTAACCTTACTATATGATAACGTCATCTTGCTTGTTTCAATATAAATAGTTTCAATTATACCGACGCTCTTACTTTCTAGTGATATGACCTCAAAATATTGATGCGATGTTCGTATGTGATGTTAAAATCATATTTATCAGAGAGGAGTCTTGACAAGTGGTAGAATGAAAGTTGACTCGTAAACTTATTAGCATGATATAGCAATCTAATTGTTATAAGTCATGGTGATTATTTTGAACAATGTGAATCGTGTTGGTGTTCTTTCATACATTTATGGTATATCGTTGTCTAGTTCACTGAGATAATAATCTTTATAACACCTTCATGTATATTGTTATGTCACAAACTGAATTGCATTTGCTATGTTTAAAATCCGATCATAATATATGGAGTTATTAATTAGTTGGCATGAGTTTTATGGAAGTACCAGTGTTGTGAATTCGTTTAGTTTTAGCATTAAATCTTCATGATTCATGAGCTACAATTTACGAGAACAACGTTTGAGTAAAGAAGAGTCAGAATGTCTCCGTGCAGTTTTAAGTCCGATCCGTAGTTTGTAAAATAGCCCTTTGATTGTGTTATTAATTGTCACAAACTACCATTTCAGCGTTTCAAAAGTTTTCCAAAGGTTTTCAAAATGGTGATCCTTGACAAAGTTTGATGTTTTGATAAGCATGTCAATTGGTTGCAATATGAGGAATTCTGTAGCTACGTTTTGATGAAACCCTGCACGGATATTTAGTTACTGCGCATTATATAAACCTCTTATTTTGCAAGTCATATATGTTAACAGTTTCACGATAAATGATGTAATGTGAGGGGATGGAAAATGTACTTAAGTGATTTTAACATATTAATATCCAAGAGTGTTAAACAGTTTTGTTAGTCTATGATTGGAGTATATTTTGTGAAATATGTCAATGCTCCATGTTTAATTACGTTAATAAATTTTGCCCTATATCATTTCTATAATATGATTACGAACTATGAGTTTCTTGATTATTTACATTGTTGTGAATATATTGATTTTGTGTTAAAATTTCAATGGTATGTAAGTGTTAACTACTCTGATTCTATTTTACTGCATAGCACGATTTCTACCGATCCTAATACTCTTGTTATTGCTCGAGGTTATATGATAACATGATAATTGCTATGGGCATCTATCGAGTAGTTAATTGAGTTGAATATTAGTAGTTGTTCTTTTATTTTGATAGATAATATTTTTTTTATAAGATAATTCTTTTGTTTGTGAGACGGGCTGGGTGTGAGATGGGTAAAGTTTTGGTAATTGAATAGCTGAATTATTTACAATGATTCTGTATTAGCTTGGTTTGGTGAAGCGTACAAGTTCTTGTTTTATGAAGTTGGAATATAAGGATACATACAAGCATGTCAATGCATTTGGTTAAGGTATGTACCTTGACATGTTATTTAGCTGATGGGATAAAGTTTGAGGGGATTAAGTTGCTCATGAGTCTAGAACAACGACCATGATTGATTTTGTATTGAGATTGAGATTGCAGTTCAGTGTTTTATCGAGTTGTCGTATTCTTTGACCTTAACTCGTGGGTGAGTAGCTTCGAGTCTTATTCTCTAAGTGTTGAGCAACTCCTTTAATGGAATATTTGACAATATTGATATCGAATTTGAGAAGAGAATTGGTTGCTGGTTTTGAGTTATGAGGCTGTTGTGCCATATTGTGTTTTCGGTCCAGTGTGACCTTGGTTATAGAGTATATTCTGAGTTTGAAATCGATATTGAGATGGAAGTATTGAATTGCGGTTTTATCCCGCCAGTTCACTTACCCCTTGTCTTTGGTCTTTGGTTCAACAATGAGAATACGAAACTTGGTTACTTGGAGTAAAATTTTATGAGATAGAGTAATGGGTAGGATGGAGTAATGAGCTGGAAATTTTATAGTGGGGTTACGGGGACGTAACCATGTTTTAAGGAGGGTGGGACTGTAAAATCTCAATGATTTAGGATGTGGCAAATTTATATGTCATGGTTGTTTATATGTCGTGGTTGGCTGATGACGATTGACTATACTTGGAAACCCTGATTTATTCCGTTATGCTATATATTGTGGTTCGTTAAGTGTCATGTGTTCTGTTGTATGTTAAACTTTGGGGACAAAGTTTTCTTGACGAGGGTAGAATGTAACACTTCTCGTTTCGAAACTTATATAAGTGACACGTGTGATTGTTTAATGCTTGTTATATGTTTCGTTACCGTTACGGGATGGTGAACTTCGGGTCAAAGTTCACTCTAGGGGGGGGGGGGGGGACTGTAACGACCCGTATTTCCATAATTCGTAATAATAAGTGGTTTTATATTATATTTCAAGATGAAGTATGATGGTTTGTTGTTCGATGCGTAGTTACTAATCTATATAATAATTATTATTAGTATATGTGCTCGTTGGTTAGTCGAGAATGGGATATGGGTGATGTTATTATTGGAATGCGTGATGGACCTTAACACATGGGCCAATATTACCTTGGGTTGCGTGAAAACAGAATTGGATCACGACTGATACCCACCGACAAACCCTAACAACTAAACACCTTACTTGTTGACTAACCCTAATCACCCACCAAAAACAGCCTCCATCATCTCCTACGCAACCCTACTGCTACTCCTATCGCATACCATTTGTCTGCCTCCACAACCCCACATCAAACACCACCCAAACCACCATGTCGATTAGAGAGGACAAACGGAGTAAAACACAACAAAAACAGCCGTCCATCATCGTATTTCTTACTTTGCAGTGCAGCGGGTTTGTGAGTGCTTATCGTACCCTTGCAGTTTATCGTTTTCAATGTTTAATAGTTGTGTGTAATCCTTGTATTATGAATAACTTGTTTGTCATCTTTAGACCGCCATAGGACCACCGTGGGTGGCAGTAAAACACCCGTGTATATCGACATTAAACACAATTTATACTCTGTTTCATGCGTGTGTGTCTCTATTCGCTTTTTTTGCTTTTCGTTCGTGTTCTGGGTCTAATTTTGAGTAAGGGTTTATGGGTAATGGTAGTAGAATATTAGTAGGTTGTTTTGGAGGTTGAAGGGGGTGTCTGGTGGTCGGAACACCACCAGAAAGTGGGTCGTGAGTTTCGAAAACGCGAAACAGGGATAATATGGGTCGTGAGAGGAGGGTGTTTGAGGGTGTTTTTCAGGGGTCTTACCTGGTGTCGAGGGCTCGGGTTCACCACCAAGGCAGTCTTGGGTGGTGAGTTGTTTCGAGTATAACGTGAGGTGGTGGTTAGGGTGGCTGTGATGGCGGCTGGAGTCATGTTTTCAGGTCAGTCACCCTATTGGTACTGGGTTATGAGGGTTGGTAACGGTGGTTTATAGGGTTGTCGACAACAGGTTTGGGTAAGGGTTATGTCGAGGGGGCTGTCCAGTGGTTTACTAGAGTACGGTGGTGGCAACCACCGTGTCTTAGTGGCGGTTCAGGTGGTGTGTGGGTGTCAAAGGGGCTGTCGATGGGGGCTGATTACGGGATGTTATAGTGATGGCCTGTTCGATGTTTTGCGCGATTATGCTAAGTGAGTCGTGATTGATTGAGTTGTTTGGTACGTTGAGTTATTATTATTATTATTATGATTATTATAACTATTGTTACTAGTGATGTTTTTACTATTATCATTGTTAGTATTATTTTATTATTACTCCTTTAAGTATTATTAATATTATTATTAGTATTAATTATCATTGTTTTTATAATTATTTTACTACTGTTATTATTATTATTGTTATTGTGTTGGTGGTAATAGTAATAGTTGGTAATTTATTTAATTGTGTTAGTTGAAGGTGTTTATGAGCCGGGAAGTTTCCTTTTTAAGAAGGTTACTATTTTGGGATAGTTTCCATTCTAGGAAACTTTCCACTTTTTAAAGGTTGCTATTTACAGTAGGTGTACATTGTGATATGGGGGTTTGGGAAGATTTATTAATCGTTGCGTAATATATGTTTAGGTGACGGTTTCCGCTTGGAACATTGCTAGCAGCTGTTCGGTTGTCATTCCGAAATTGAGGTAGGGGATATATCTGTGGTTTGTGTTATGTCATGACGTGTGTATGTGATGCTTATTACGAGATTGTTATAATTGATATTGAATGTGCTGTGGAATAATTGATTATTATTAATTGTTGTGGAGAACGGGACTTGTGATATGAGACTTGTGATACGGGACTCGTGATATGGCCATGGAAGGTGTGGTGTGATGGAAGGTGTGGTGTGATGGAAGGTGTGGTGTGATGGAAGATGTGGTGTGATGGAAGGTGTGGTGTGATGGGAAGAGTGGTGTGATGGAGGTGAAGTGGTTGACTGAATGATATGAAGATGGAGGAAGATGCATTTCTATTATTGTTTATGTTTTATCTATTTTTCCTACTCAACCTCGTGGTTGACCCTGTGTTTTCGTGTGACACCTACGATGATCCGGAATGGGGAGTAGATTCTACAGGAAAGAGACAGATGAGCTAGGAGTTGGGACGGTAATGTGAGATACGAACTTGGGACCGACTTAGATCTATATCACATATAGCGTAGTCATCAGTTGCACTTTTATTATTCTATGTAGTTTCTGTAATATCAAAGTTTAACTTTTACCAATTTTATATAATGAACTTTGGGAGTTTACGTTGTCATTCACTATCTCGGTTATTCCGAGATGGTAACAGTTTTATTTATTTGAGAATGTCTGGCTAAAGGCTCTTAAATAAATAAGAGTGTTACAAAGTGGTATCAGAGCGAACGATCCTCAGGCCTAAACCAAATGAATAATAATAATGAACGTAGGAAGAGTCAAATAAAATGAACCCCGAGATGAAACTGATAGGAGCCCCAAAAAGGAACGGGATGAGTTAGGGGCCCCCTCACACAAAACCATGGGCCCTTTCGGTTCTGTCTCGGGAACCCAATGAGAGTTGTCGTATTCTTTGACCATAACTCGTGGGTGAGTAGCTTCGAGTCTTATTCTCTAAATGTTGAGCAATTCCTTTAATGGAATATTTGACAATATTGATATCGAATTTGAGAAGAGAATTGGTTGCTGGTTTTGAGTTATGAGGCCGTTCTGCCATATTGTGTTTTTGGTCCAGTGTGACCTTGGTTATAGAGTATATTCTGAGTTTCAAATCGATATTGAGATGGAAGTATTGAATTGCGGTTTTATCCCGCCAGTTCACATACCCCTTGTCTTTCGTCTTAGGTTCGACAATGAGAATACGATACTTGGTTACTTGGAGTAAAACTTTATGAGATAGAGTAATGAGTAGGATGGAGTAATGAGCTGGAAATTTTATAGTGGGGTTACGGGGACGTAACCATGTTTTAAGGAGGGCGGGACTATAAAATATCAATGATTTAGGATGTGGCAAATTTATATGTCGTGGTTGGCTGATGACGATTGACTATACTTGGAAACCCTGATTTCTTCAGTGATGCTATATATTGTGGTTCGTTAAGTGTCATGTGTTCTGTTGCATGTTAAACTTTGGGGACAAAGTTTTCTAAACGAGGGTAGAATGTAACACTTCTCGTTTCGAAACTTATATAAGTGACACGTGTGATTGTGTAATGCTTGTTATATGTTTTGTTACCGTTACGGGATGGTGAACTTCGGGACAAAGTTCACTCCAGGGGGGGGGGGGGGGGGGGGAGACTGTAACGACCCGTATTTCCATAATTCGTAATAATAAGTGGTTTTATATTATATTTCAAGACGAAGTATGATGGTTTGTTGTTCGATGCGTAGTTACTAATCTATATAATAATTATTATAAGTCTATGTGCTCGTTGGTTAGTCGAGAATGGGATATGGGTGATGTTATTATTGGAATGCGTGATGGACCTTAACACATGGGCCAGTATTACCTTGGATTGCGCGAAAACAGAATTGGATCACGACTGATACCCACCGACAAACCCTAACAACTAAAACACCTTACTTGTTGACTAATCCTAATCACCCACCAAAAACAGCCTCCATCATCTCCTACGCAACCCTACTGCTACTCCTATCGCATACCCCTTGTCTGCCTCCACAACCCCACATCAAACACCACCCAAACCACCATGTGGATTAGAGAGGACAAACGGAGTAAAACACAACAAGAACAACCGTCCATCATCGTATTTCTTACTTTGCAGTGCAACGGGTTTGTGAGTGCTCATCGTACCCTTGCAGTTTATCGTTTTCAATGTTTAATAGTTGTGTGTAATCCTTGTATTATGAATAACTTGTTTGTAATCTTTAGACCGCCATAGGACCACCGTGGATGGCAGTAAAACACCCGTGTATATCGACAGTAAACACAATGTATACTCTGTTTCATGCGTGTGCGTCTCTATTCGCTTTTGTTGCTTTTCGTTCGTGTTCAGGGTCTAATTTTGAGTAAGGGTTTATGGGCAATGGTAGTAGAATATTAGTAGGTTGTTTTGGAGGTTGAAGGGGGTGTCTGGTGGTCGGAACACCACCAGAAAGTCGGTCGTGAGTTTCGAAAACGCGAAACAGGGAGAATATGGGTCGTGAGAGGAGGGTGTTTGAGAGTGTTTTTCAGGGGTTTTACCTGGTGTCGAGGGCTTGTGGTCACCACCAAGGCAGTCTTGGGTGGTGAGTGGTTTCGAGTATAGCGTGAGGTGGTCGTTAGGGTGGCTGTGCTGGCGGCTGGAGTTATGTTTTCAGGGCACTCACACTGCTGGTACTGGGTTATACGGGTTGGTCATGGTGGTTTATAGGGTTGTCGACAGCAGGTTTGGGTAAGGGTTATGTCGGGGGGCTGTCCAGTTGTTCACTAGAGTACGGTGGTGGCAACCACCGTGTCTTAGTGGCGGTTCAGGTGGTGTGTGGGAGTTAAAGGGGCTGTCGATGGGGGCTGAATACGGGCTGTTATAGTGATGGCCTGTTCGATGTTTTGCGCGATTATGCTAAGTGAGTCGTGATTGATTGAGTTGTTTGGTACGTTGAGTTATTATTATTATTATTATTATTATTATTATTATAACTATTGTTACTAGTGATGATTTTACTATTAACATTGTTAGTATTATTTTATTATTACTCCTTTAAGTATTATTAATATTATTATTAATATTAATTATCATTGTTTTTATAATTATTTTACTACTGTTATTATTATTATTGTGTTGGTGGTAATAGTAATAGTTGGTAATTTATTAAATTGTGTTAGTTGAAGGTGTTTATGAGCCGGGAAGTTTCCTTTTTAAGAAGGTTACTATTTTGGGATAGTTTCTATTCTAGGAAACTTTCCACTTTTAGAAGGTTGCTATTTATAGTAGGTGTACATTGTGATATGGGGGTTTGGGAAGATTTATTAATCGTTGCGTAATATATGTTTAGGTGACGGTTTCCGCTTGGAACATTGCTAGCAGTTGTTCGGTTGTCATTCCGAAATTGAGGTAGGGGATATATCTGTGGTTTGTGTTATGTCATGAAGTGTGTATGTGATGATTATTACGAGATTGTTATAATTGATATTGAATGTGCTGTGGAATAATTGATTATTATTAATTGTTGTGGAGAACGGGACTTGTGATACGGGACTTGTGATATGGCCATGGAAGGTGTGGTGTGATGGAAGGTGTGGTGTGATGGAAGATGTGGTGTGATGGAAGGTGTGGTGTGATGGGAAGAGTGGTGTGATGGAGGTGAAGTGGTTGACTGAATGATATGAAGATGGAGGAAGATGCATTTCTATTGTTGTTTATGTTTTATCTACTTTTCCTACTCAACCTCATGGTTGACCCTGTGTATTCGTGTGACACCTACGATGATCCGGAATGGGGAGTAGATTCTACAGGAAAGAGACAGATGAGCTAGGAGCTGGGACGAGAATGTGAGATGCGGACTTGGGCCAGACTTAGATCTATATCACATATTGCGTAGTCATCAGTTGCACTTTTATTATTCTATGTAGTTTCTGTAATATCAAAGTTTAACTTTTACCAATTTTATATAATGAAACTTTGGGAGTTTACGTTGTTATTCACTACCTCGGTTATTCCGAGATGGTAACAGTCTTATTTATTTGAGAATGTCTGGCTAAAGGCTCTTAAATAAATGGGGGTGTTACATGACACCAGTCGGTGAAGCGTCTAATATGACACAAACCATATGATACAAATTCCAGGTTAACGCGGAAGGGTCCATCAATCAATCAATACTATATATAACTAGCTTAGAACTCGTGCAATATTACACGGGCATATATAAATAATTATACAAATTTTATGATCGTAATAATATCCTATAAGTAAATGGTATAACATTGTCATGGCCAAAGAATTTTATATTATTAAATAAGAAATGTTATACTTGAAACTCTACTTAAATGAATTGTATGACAAATACAAACGAACAATTATAACAACGTTAAGCAATCAATGTCTAACAAAATTTATTTTTCAATCATGATAATCTCGATATATCCAATTGAGTAATCCGGTTTTTTTTACAGTCTTTTCAACCTATCAAGAAAATATCAAAAGTAATTATGCTTGCTGGTTTATTTACTAATTCTGAATATGTTGAGCTCTAATTAGTTCAGTAAAAACTCATTCTATAAGTTCAGCTCCTATAAGTTCAAATTAGAAAAGTTAAGCTTAGCCGTGGCAAAATCATCCCGAAAAAAAGAATGACTCAGCACCTGAAATTGACTCGAACTACAACACCCGAATGATAACCAAAACCCGAATCGACCCGACTTGACCTGAAAATGACCCGAGCTTTCTTGACCCATAACAAACCCGACCTGAGAGGATCCAATCCAAATTTACCCAACCAAAAAGTAACCCGATAAAACATAACTCTAAATGCCCAAAAAGATTTAAAATGCATTTTCCTCCCTTAATCATGGGCCCAACCCGGCCCAAAATAACCCGATGTGCATGACCCAAAAGAAGGACAACTAATAAATCCAAAACAAGCCTAATAGCTCAAAAAGACTCAACCCACCTCGAATTAATAACCCGAAAATACGTCATATATAGTCGAAATGACTCGACCTGAGCGCGGCCTGACTCGCCCGTTTGCCAGGTCATACTACTTAAGCTTTTATAAGTGCTGCTAAGTTTCTATAAATTCAGCTTAAAAGAGTTAAACTCTTGTAAATTGAGTTTAGAAACGTTAAGCAAACATAACTCCAAAAGAGCACGACCTTAAATCAGAATATTGGTTCACATATTATAAAATAGAAAATTTAATCCATTTTACAAAAGAAATAATAATCTACGGCGTATCATATATAATTTACAACTTACCGAACACTTTAACTAATTCTGCTTGTAAACATATGTTGGTCAAACATTATAATAAAGTTTGTCATTTATAATCAGGTTTTTCAATATATTTAATTTATGATAAAGTAATATGCATGTGTTTTTTTAAACTTGTGTTTATTGTTAAACTATTAAAGTAATTTGCAAAATTGAAAAAATATAGTAAGTATTTGTAAAGTTCTACATCCGTTTGTCATATTCTTTTCCATTCCGTATTCTATTTTTACTACTTTAATAAAATGTAGTCGTCTAAGGATATATTATAAAATCAAATGTTGAAAAGTAAAAAAAAACGTAAAATTATTAAAAAGACATTTAACAATGCAGCATAATCATAAGAAATTTTATATTACATATTTTCAAAGGAACAAAAACTTGGGAAAACTCGTCAATTTAAAATTTTACTTTCAAAATGATAGAGTAATTAATATTTTTGAAATCTAAAAGTTATGTTTATACTTTGATTAAGAAATTAATATACTTAAATTAAGCAAGTTTCATAAATGATATAAATAAAATGACATTAAAAAATTCGGTCGATATGTACATTTTAGGAATGTTCATATAAGGAATATAATTTTTGGAAAAAAATGAAAAAAAATATTTGGGTTTATTTGTGAAGTTGCGCGGGAAAACTAAATTAAACTGTGAATATAGGAGATTGACATGTGGTATAATGGTTCCTCTTTTATACTTTTATATAGATAGATTCGGAAATCAAATTACTCCTATGTAAGTAGATAATTCTATACAATTTTCATTGTGTTATACGGAGTATAGTTTATTAGATGTTCAACATACACAAATATATTTATCTGTATTGTCAAGGAAACATTTTTTTTGCGATTACAGGAAATCTAATAATATCTACAAAACACTAAAGTTTCCAACTTGTATAAACTACCTCATATTTAAATCAATAAGATAATATCTTAATTAGTATAAAAAAATATAAAACTCTACTATAATAAGATTAGCAAAATCATATTTGCCAAAAATAACACCATCTTATCCTACGTATTCCGTACATAATAAGACCAACTTATAAACTAAAATTGAATAGGAAGGCGATAGAGATACATATTGTGTATTGAAAAACTCATGCACGACCAATCACATCGCGCCACGTGTATAATCATAGTTAATTTGCATGAGTTAGTGTTAGGGTATATTAGTAATTATACAAATGTAGTTAAATTCTTAACCACATGTAGTTAGCATAATTTAGGAATATTTGTTATTTGTTAATATTTTATTATGTTTTACAAAATTTTAAAAATATTTTGTTATTTTTTGTATTTAGTTAAATTTTCGGAAATATTAATTAATAATACTAGTTTTCAACCCGTGCAAAATTGCACGGGTATATTTTTTAAAGAACTGCCGTGGATAATTAATATTACCAAATTGTGACAATAATACGTGAATATTTTACACTCAATCTCTATTATATTGATAATACGATAAAATGCATGTATTGTCGCCACAACTGTAATTGTTTTATCGATTGTTGTAAATTGTTAATTATTGTTCATTATAATTATGTATTGAGCATAAATTGTTATGTAATAGTTCTGCACAGACCGTTAGACCGATATTCAAAATTACTATATTTTCTTATATAATATTTAGGTTCATGTTATACATATCACGTTTACGTAGAAATTAATGTTTACGGAGTTAAATCAAAAGTTTTACGTAATAATTGCAAGGCAGTTATTTCAAAATAAATTCAATATACATTAGTGCGGGTCCCACCATAATAAATTAAAAAAAAGAAAATTAAACTTGGATGGATGACATTAGAGCTCTCGAAATGATTTTGTATTAATATAGATAAGATTGTTGTAATTTTTTTTGTAAATTAATATTCTGGATAATAGTTTTTTTTGTATTTAATTAATTTACACTATTTTTCTGTATTTTATTAGTATTCTATTGCAAATCATTTTGTAAATTACTATTCTGCAAATTAATTTTTTTGTATGTAATGAATTTAGACGTTTTTTTATTTTTGTATTTTATTAATATCCTTTTGAAAGTTATTTTAGTAAATTAATATTGGGTTATTTTTAATATTTTAATAAGTTGACTCGGTTTTTTGTTTTTTTTGTGAAATCAATTTTTTGATTATATAAATTTAATTAAAGATGACTTGCTAATTTTAAAAATTTAAAAATGTTGTTAGTGGGATTCGAACCTGGGATCATTTGCACACAAGCTAATATTTACAAGTAGAGTTTAATCATTTAATCAAGGGTATCAACACGTCTATTTACGAATTACAATTGTTAATATTTTGAAATTTACTAATATTAAATAATATTCTCGAAAATATTCTTATTATTGTTTGGTTGTATTTAAAAAAAGTTATTATGTATAGTATAATTTAGTTACCTATTGTAGTAATATATGATGAAAAATGTGAGATTTTGTAATCTTTTATTATGGGTTAAATAAAAATACAATATTCTGAACTCTACTAAAATAACTTTGGAAAACCGTAATTTAATAAATAACAAAAATATGAAAAATAATTAAATAAAAAAATGGAAATTTATTAACTAAAAAAACGAAATTTATTTTATTTTAAATTTCCATGTTATTTGATTAAACAAAATCTCACATTTTTCACCATATCCCACTACAATAGGTAACTAAATTATACTAAAGATAATAATATTTTTTTAAATACAACCTAAAATAATAAGATTCATTCCCTAAATATCTTATTTAAAATATCTAAATAAAATTCATTATATGCAATAAGATTTTCGAGAATATTATTTTAGTAGATTTCATTCCCTAAATATATTATTTTAGTAGATTTCAAAATATTAACAATTGTAATTCATAAATAGACGTGTCGATACCCATGATTAATTGGTTAAAACTCTACTTGCAAACATTGGCTTGTGTGTAACTGATCCCAAGTTTGAACCCCACTAACAACATTTTTAACTTTTTAAAGCTAATTCGTATTTTCTATAAAATATAATTAATTAAATTAAACATACCGAACTATAATTACATACTTATTAAAACAAAATTTAATAAAATAAAAAAATAAAAATAATCCATGTAATTTAATTAATTCGAAAAACACATAGAATTTTTTACTAACTCAAACGATTTTTTTAAAAAAATTATTTTCTGGAATATTAATTTTTATTACTTAAAATACTATTATTATTGATTAATTTACAACTAAAACAAAAATTTTAAAATAAATTCCAAAATTATTAATTGATTTACGTATTACAGAAATATTTATTTTACAAATAAACTCATTCAATTTTGTTAAGAGAATAAAATTTAAACAAAATTACAAAATTTCCTAAATTAATGCTAACTACATGTTAGCTACGCTTGTAAAATTACTAAACTACCCTACAGCTAACTAATGTGGTTTAAGTCGGGTTATCTACGTGGCGCGACGTGATTGGCCGTGTATGGAGTTTTCCATACACAATGTGTATCTGTAGCCTTTTCCAATTGAATAAATTAAAAATACAACTAAAACTATAATCTAGAAGTATATTTCTTTGATTAAAGATGTTTTTTTACGTGTTGTAGGTAAAATATGTGTAACTCCCCCATTTATTTAAGCGCCTTTGGCAAGAAATTCTCAAATAAATAGAGTTGTTACCATCTCGGATTGTCCGAGGTAGTGAATAACAAAGTAAAACAACCACAATATTTTATAATTAAATGATAGATAAAATCCCTTACAACTTGTCCGAAGACCAAATACAAAACTGAGTTATAAGAAATAAAATAAACTCTGAAAGAAAATACTATGGTGATTTATAAGCTAAGTAAGTCCAAGTCCGCATCTCACAATACTGCCCCAACCCTGTAGAATCTGATGGGAAATTAGTCATATTAACTTAACCAAATTATTAGTCTTACTAATAATAAATATAAAATTAACTCATTAATTTACTAGATCTTATGCATGCTATAACCTTGCGGAATAATAAAGAAAAGGGTTCTTACATTCGGTCCGAGTGTGCAAAGGACGATCCTCCACGGAGCAACCAACGCAGATTGCCTCCTTCAAATTGCACCCAAGACTTACCCTTAACAAACCGAGATGGACACGGACTAGGTGAACAGAACGGTTTTACCTTAAAACCGTAAACTAATATCTCTTATTATTAGTCTACAAAATACTACAACTATTGTAGTATAAATATTATGTGAATAATATTTTAGAGGTTTTGTATTTTAATTTCTTACACTAGAAATAATACTTGCATTAGGTTAAAAAACTAATGAAATGTGAGCTAGTTACATAAATAGAGGGAGTGATGGTTGGGGTTGGGGTTGGGGTGCCGTGTACACCAAGGGCATGGGGAAGGGTTTTATTCCCTTTGTCATGCTCACATGCATAGAGTTAGGTCATATCAAAACTTAACATAATCATGATAATTATAAGATAAAATTATCACATAATATTACCTTACAATGCCCACCTACACGGCTAACATTGTAACATTTTATAAATGTAATTTGAACAATTTATTAACATGTAACATTTTATGTGACATAATTAAATTGTGTTAATTTAAAATATATTTATCATATAAATACTATTTCTAGATTAATAAATCATTTTTAACAAATTATTTCAGTAATTCGTAATTACCGTCCCAAATATGGTTATTATAATAATCGTCAATACGATATACAACGTTTTTTATAACCATGAACCATTCATATTCTATTTTCGATATTTCAAAATATCGATTAGTATTTGACAATTGACACATTTTAATTTTAAATATAAATCTTACGTTAAGATTCAACCTCTGATTTCTCGATATTCGGTTTGAAGGAATTTGATCAATTCATATCGTATATAATTAATCAATGTATACGTTAAGGGGATTATCCTATAGGTGTGACCTAAAGGGATCAACTGACCACCACCGTCATACGACAGTAATGTCAAACTCTAGTCAACCAATCATTACCGATTAATGTTGGTCAGTTGACTATATATAATATCGGATCATCCCTTGCATATTCTTTTCATAAGATTTTGACAATGATTATTATCATTGACGTGATCACACTATTGTTGAGGACACATTTCCCAACAATCTCCCACTTGTCCTCGACCTGTGTGCGTCACCGATTCTCTTGTCCTATTACATAATCTCCCACTCAATGCAAGGTGTCTTGCAGGTCGTACTTGCATTTGATCATATCTTGAGTGGTTTCCTCGATCTGGATATTTAACTGCTTTGACCGGAATTGTCTACCATAGATACTGATCCGAATATGGATAGAGCATCAAATCGTTATCATAAGCACAAAACGATGAGGCAAAATATATTAGCTATCTTAACATTAATTATAGTATGGCTAGTGTATTGTCTAGTAAAGATTCGTTGGGCTTTGCGACCTTGGGCTAATAAAGTAAGATCAAGCAACAATTCAAATCGAAGGAAGGACAAACGGTTGGGAACGGCCCAAGTTGAGAAGGCACGGTCCATGGATAATGGGATGCTCGGTCATGGGCTGTGTGACCGATCATGGCTCGGACACGAGTGGTGGATGTCACGGCTAATTCGGATTCCAAGAAAGACTTGGAATATATTTAATTACTATGTTAGTTTTATCTTTAAGAAGTTAGTTATGGTTTGTTAGGAAAGTTTGTTATTAGGTGGTTACTAAGGTTGTTACAAACTAGTAGTTAGTTACAAAGTTTGTTACAAAGTTAGTTACTGTCTAGTTAGTTATTCTAAGGTTGCTAGAATTAGTTTATTTAATTATTTAACAACCTAGAATAGATTTAGGATTTAATAAAGGATTAATTTTAATCCATTAAGATAGATTTTAGGACTCCTATTCGGAGACGGATTCAAGAATCCGAAATCTTGGAGGCATGTGTGTTGGGACATGTGGCCTTGATTATAAATAGGGCACATTATTCTCTTTTGTTTTACAGTTAATTATCAAATCAATAAAAATTCACAAGTTTTCTTTTTAAGGTATTCTTAAAGAATTCTCAAGGACTCATCGAGTGTTGATCCGAACCGTTAATATTTGTCGCGTTTCAAGTATTAGCAAGATTTACAAACTATAGGTCTAGGGAGTAAATCACCATTGTTTGAACTATAGGTCTAGGGCAAACAAATATCCTTCTACCTTGGGGATACACCTCAAGACCGTCACAACTACAAAAACAACCATCACCACCATAACCACCGACGGCCACCACCAACGACGTTCATCACCACCACCATTCATCATCCATCGTTCATCCATATTTCAAGATTCATCCAAGATTGTTCTTTATTTGTCCTATTTTGCTAATTCATTCAAGATTATTTTCAAGATTTCCAAGAAGGCATCCGCGGACGATTTCTTTGTTCAAGAATTCGTATCAGATACCTTCCGAGCGTGGCCACGCATTTTCAGTTAACCTTCTCCTCGAGTGACCCTGAGATTTAAGATAACCCTGACGAGGGACTGGACAATTCCTATCCTACTGTTCCCTTCGACTAACACAGTCCATCATGACCCAAAAGATGCCCATTTAACCCCCTTTAACGGATGATCGTAGAGCAAAAATCAAAGTCAATCTGAAAACTGTGCCACCTTGGGCGAACAGTCTCTAGTCTAAGAATTGACTCATATGAATAATATAGTAGCTCTCGCCACGACCAGGCTAATTATAAAATTTCCAGAACTCTATAGGCGGTCACTTAATGCCCGACAGAGTGTTACACAGTCTGCCTATGTGATCGACTAGTCATCCCATATGACTCTATGACATCTGAACTTGTCATCAATCGCCTCACACTCTAGTCACTTCGAGACGTCATCTTATACAAGCGACTATGGGCTATACTCAGTTAATCCAGTTCACTTATGGGGTTCAAAAATTGTCTCTTACAACCCATTTGGATTTGACAAAGTATATGTAAACAGTGAGTTAATAATAACTCAAACGATAAGAGTGATCGTTATGTGCGAAAAGTCAATACGATATTTACTGCTCCACATAAACAATCTTTGATGCTCATACATCAATTTGTATTAATGGTTTGCTATGTGAATAAACCATTTGTTCACATCTTTTAAACCTACAAATTTCGGTTTCCTTCTGACTCATATTATCTCGTATAATATGATCTTATTCAAGTACATTTCTAGTCCTCATACTAGAATCGAGTCCCCTTCCTTGAAGGAAGCTCCCACTGTTTTCTTAAAGCTCGTGACATGTAGTTCTTACGAACACAGTCACACTGTACTAGAATTCATATTGTAGTTTACCTAGATTCGATCCACTAGTTCTCCTTGAGAACTTATAAGGTTTTGTTTCAACATCTTGGCATGTTAATCAAGGTCATATGAATCAACACTTTCATATCAAAAATTCTTTATTCATCGACATGAATAATTTATCTAACCTTGTAAATCAATAGGTGACGTTTCATTATCTTATAATAAACTCACTATGATTGACCATCATCTTATGATGTTCTTAACGCATTTATTCATCTAGAATTGAAAACCTCTTATTCTTTACATTTAAGGAATCACCATTCTCTCTTAATGGTAGGTTCAATTTTCTAGATAACTTTTCTCCCACTGAATATCGTATCACTATCTTTATAGTTAAGTAACTCCCACTATATTCATAGTGTTTAAGTAACTACTCAAACATATTCTCAACTCATTATGAACATTTCATTTTCCATACTCGTTCCCATGGAAAGCAACAGGACATGATTTCTCCTCTATGTTCCTTTAGAACAAGAACTACTATTATCAAGAGAACGGGAGACGATTTCTATCTCCTCTATTATCTTATAAAATCAGAAACATTAATGTCACGGAAACAATTTCCTTCCGTTAATAGACGCGGTTCCCTTTGTCCTCTCTAGGAACTAATGACATAAGGAACATTTCCTTTTGTGTCCTCGCGTATGTAGTTTCTTCTGTGTCCTCTCGTAGTTTCTTTTATCCAATCTCATAGGGTTCTTCTTAAGGACTCCTTATAGGACTCTTCTCTAAGATCCTATATTTATTTCATTGGTTTGCGGGCGTAGAATTTCTCCCACTCTATCTTTTAAAATAACCATTATTTTGAGAAGGATATCATTTTCGCCCGTTAACAATGTTTTGGACAAAGGATTATATGAGTAGTGAGACATTAGTACTCTCATTCATTTAAGGTGATCATCTTATAATGAACTAATGTTCTCATATTTGAGTTTGAAGTATTTCACGGGGTGTAATTCTCGTTTTAAGTAAATCAAATTACTTTATTATGATCCTATCATGTCTAGCGTACGGTGAACTATTCAAGGTACTTTATTACGATCTATGAAAATCGTATCAACTCATGTTATGAACCACACGATGCATTTTAAAAACAACATATTGATTAAGAACAAAATAGATGACTTGGGTTGAAAACCAAGTCACCTAATTTTACAACCATTGTTTAACAAGATTCTTGTCATCCATGGAAGGAACTTCAAGCTTCCTTCTCCTTCTCCTTGCCCTTATCCTTGGTAGGAGCCCCTTTAAAAACAATTTATAAATGGGTAAGAATCAATAACTTGTATCAACATACAAAATTGATTAAATAACATGAATTAGTCGAGAATTAATACTTACTGCAAGAACCCTTCCGGCTTTGAGGTCATTGAGATACTTTGGGCAATTCCGCTTCCAATGCCTCATCTTAGTGCAATAATGGCACTTGTCTTCAACCTTTGTAGACGACGAGGAAGCACCTTTCGAAAAAGTCTTCTCCTTAGAAGATGTAGGTTTGAAGTCTTTAACATTTTTGCCCTTGTTAGCCTTCCGCTTAAACTTTCCCTTGCTTTTCTTCTCGATGTTGAGCACATCCTTCGTGGGACTCTCATTAAGTCCCATATCCATTTCCGCTTGGACGAGCATCTTATGCAATTCGTCCAAAGAGGTTTCTTGATTACGCATGTTAAAGTTCACCCGGAACTGAACATACGATTTCACTTTGTTTAGGGAGTGAAGAATTTTGTCAACAATAAGAGAGTCGGGAACATTCAACCCTTGAATCTTCAAGGTTTCGGCTAGCTCAACCATTTTGAGCACATGAGGAGTAATCCTTTGACCTTACTTTAAGGTCAAATCAAAGAAGGCGGAGGCCGCCTCATATTGGACTACCCTAGGAGCTTGCGAAAACATGGTCGCAACTCTAGTATAAATCTCATTAGCCGTGGCTAGCTTAATCATTCTCCTTTGGAGATCCGGCTCCATTGAGAATATAAGCACGTTCTTAAGAGCATGCGACTCTTTCATGTAGGTCCCATAGGCCTCACGAGTCGCCTCTGATGCATGAGCGGCAGGAGTGGGAGGAGCTGCTATGGTAAGGTAACGAGTCTTATCGTCAGCTTCCGCGGCCAAAACCAATTGGGAGTCCCAATCCTTAAAATTGCCGCCATGCTTCTCAAGCTTGCATTGATCCATGAAGGATCGAAGCCATGATACGTTTGTGAGTGGTGGAGCGCTATTAGACACTAATGATTGATAGTTGAAAATGAACTACAAATGAAAATAAAGGAATTAAAACACAATTATCGTTTATTTTAATTAAACTTGTAAATTTTAAACAAGTTAAGCATCTACTTAATGATCTCTTACCCAATTAAGTAAATGATTCCGAGACCCAAATATATACTAACTTGGGCATGGTGTAGCCGATACATCCCTCAGTTATCTAATTCGGTGGTTTAACCCCTTAATCGATTATACTTTTAGAACTCCGGTCGATAAAATTACATTAATTCTTATCTTAGCCCGAACTTATTACCACTACGGTGGCTCGAATACCTTCGTCGAGATCGACCAAATTTCAAGAATGTAATCATATTACCCCACTTCTCCAACGTAATAAGGTAGAACCCTGGTGTAGCCGAGCCCATTCCCTTATGAAGAAAGTATTTCGTGGGTTCTTTACTTTTTGGTAAGGCTATGTCTCGATTTTGAATAACGTAAGAGATCTTGTCAATTTATTATCTATCTCCTATAAGTGAACTAAGTCGGTGAATTATCGATAAATTAATTGACACGGTCGATAAAATCGATGAAAATGCATGAGACGGAATGACGATTTGGCTATGCATGCAAACATGTTAAGCATAAAAAAACTTAAAAGCATAAATAAATCCTAGTATGGCCTTCCTAAAAAAGAAAATATAAATGTAA